>CM067520.1:16444963-17044963 GCA_034509495.1 Acestrorhynchus altus
GAGGCGTGTGTGTCTGTCTTGTTCCTGTGGGAAAAGTATCTGTCATTCCAGCTTTTTGTGATGTCTGCTGGATGCAGTCTCCCAGGGCGATGAGAGAAGGAACTAACTGAGGAGCCCCGACACACACACACACACACACACACACACACACACACACACACACACACACACACACACACACACACACAGACCCCACATCTAAAAGACAGGCAGTAAGTTGGGAAATTTCTTGCTTTTTAGTACAGCACTGTGACTTTGGCTGTGTGTGTGTGTGTGTGTGATAGGTGTGTGTGTGCTAGCAGCGTGTCTGCACTCATTATCAGTGCCTGCATGCCATGCCCATTGTCTCTTCCGCAGCATGGTACTCAGGCCATTGTTTCCTTTCTGGCACCAGGCTCACTCGCTCTCTCCTCCCTCCCTCCCTCCCTCCTCACACACACACACACACACACACACACACACACACACACACACACACACACACACACACACACACACACAAAAGCGCAACTCCACTTTCAGTAACCCTCTGATGAGCGATAATGCACTAGGCAGCTATATTTTATTTCTCTCTTTCACACTCACTCTGTCTCCACCTCTCTCTGTCTCTCATTCACTCACTGTCTCTCTCTCACAAGTTCCGTCTCTCACATTCTCTATCTCTCTACCTGTCTCACTCTAGCATACTGTTTCTATCTCTCTCTATTTCCCCCTTCTCTCTCTCTTTCTCCTTCTCTCTTTCCATATAGTTCTTTCATCTTTACCTCAGTCTCTCACCTACTCCATCAACAATCTCCTTGGCCTCTGTCCTACCTTACATACTCCCCATCCCTCTGCCTCCTCTCTCTCTCTCTCTCTCTCTCTCTCTCTCTCTCTCTCTCACATCCTCTTATCTCTCTCCGTCTCTCTCACATACTCTATCTCACTGTCTCTCTCTCACATATTCTGTATCTTACTTTCTCTCACATACCCTTCAATCTCCCTGTCTCTGCCTTTGTCCAGAGGGTATACTTGCCTCTGTGCCCAATGATTCTGGCAGGCTGGACCACTGCAACTCTGACCAGGAAGAAGCAGACAAGTAGATGAAAGGATGGAATATGGTCTGACTGTCTCAATCTGTAACAATTACAAAATATCTCTGCACTACTCTGTCTTTTTCCAATCCTGACTCCAGTCTGTTCTGATTTATACTTTATGTTCTTTAAGGTTCTTCATGTTCCTTTGTAGCATAGAATCAGCCAGTGACTCTACTTAAGAAACTCAATACTACTAATACAGCAGGACTATTAGTACTATTTTATGCTCCTCATACCTACTGCTGAGATCTGATAAAGAACAGGATACAATTAGCCCATATAACTTACCACAGATGATTTTAGTGCTCCACTTTTGAGTGTTGTCTGTAAGATTGTTTTCCATTTTCCTCTTAAGCTACTACAGAGAGAATAGCCGCTATCAAGCTAATAGGATTAAAAGCAATTTGTGCTAAACATCTAAGTTTAAATATTCATTCATAATAACCTGAGGCTGTGAAAGCATTTCAAATTTGAAATGGGATACAAGTCTGTGCCCAGAAAGTCTCCACAATTCATTTCTGGCAATAGTAATGTGAAAATAGACACCCATGAAAACCTTCTTTCGACATTTGATCTTCAATTTAACAATATTGGAAAGAAGGGAAGTATAGAGTCTGGGAATGATTAGTAGATCTGAATTAGAAATCACTCCAAAGCATTCCAGTGTCTGGAAATTGTAGAACATTTAGAACAGCTTCTAACATGGTCAGGAAAGGCCATCTTACAAAGTTTAGACCAAGAGCAGATGACAAGATGTCTAAAGAAGTCTCCAGCAATTACAAAACACTGTCACAGAACCCATGGTAGACAGCCTTTTCCCAGTAGATATGAGCGCAGCATCTACCATCAGAAAAAATATTGCACAAGTATTTTAATGGAAGTGGAAGACAAGGAAGAAACTGTCAAAAAAGTCTAAAGTTAGCCATCTGGGGACAATCAGCCATGCCAGCTGTGAAGCATGGGGGTGTAAGTGCCCTGGTTTGTGGCCATGGTTTGTGGCTGATTTACTGCAGAAGCACCTGACAGGCTGCCCATCACAGAATCCAGTTCGATTTCTTTATTGGGGTACTGAAAACATTATGATGCCATCTTTCCAAAACTATAGCTGTAGCATAGGTGGGCCATGCAACATGACAATGACCCAAAATATTCCAGAAAATCCAAAAGGAATGTATATTGAAAAGAAAGAAATCTGGAATGCTTGTCAAGTCCAGCTCTTAATCCTACTGAGATGCATAAAATCCCTCATTAGAAAACTACAAGAGTTCTGAATGGAAGAGTGGGAAAAGGTTCTCCCTGCTAGATGTTTATAAGAAATTTCAGCCAATGGGGAAAATACCAGCTACTGGGTTATCGGGTGCCCTAATGTTTTGCTCACAAGAAATCAGCATTACATTAATTTACACTTTACAATTTAATGTTTATTATAATTTTTGTTTTAGGTTTTCACAGGGTGTCCCAAAAGTTCTACACGACTGCGTTATTTTACAGCAGTTGATTGTCCCAAAAAGAACCGTTTTGTAAAACCTAGAACAAATTTCATTTGGAGAAAAATGTCAGAGTGTCTATTTAACAAATGAAGGTAATTAGCTAATGGTGGGAGAATGAAGGTAATAAGTCAATTCTGGTGTGTGAGAGCAGGAAAACTCCAAGATTAATCTTGAGACCATCTGTGTTAGCTGAGGAGATAGAAAAAGGGTAGACATAAAGATGGTTGAGGACAGACGGCTGAAAGTGAATGAGAGGAGTGTGCTCATACATGTCCTCTGAAGCAGCAACTGAAATGGCATAGAGGGGTGGTTTTCATGGCCCACTTTACTGTGCTGCCGTGGATGCTAGCAGCTACCTCCTCTCCCCAGAGAGACGTCCACTGTCCTCCCCCTCACACACCCCAGCAACCCCAACACACACAGTTGCACTCAGTTGCAAGCATGCACTCATGTCTCCCCTAACACGAATGCAGACAGAATAGAGACAGGCCCACAAACGATGCCAATATCAAGAGTGTGTAGGAATATGTGTGTGTCCAGTTGATTCAAATTGCAGCTGTCAGAGTTCTCACTAGGAGCTAAAGAAGGGGGCACATTATTCTCGTTCCTGTTCGGAATGTACTTCATGTTCGGAAGCACTATGTTCGGAATAGTACTGAGTAGTCTTTAAGGTACTTCAGTTGAGCTGAGTAATAAGTAATGC
The DNA here is from genome assembly GCA_034509495.1 of Acestrorhynchus altus. NCBI lineage: Eukaryota > Metazoa > Chordata > Actinopteri > Characiformes > Acestrorhynchidae > Acestrorhynchus > Acestrorhynchus altus. Next base: position 16,448,233 of record CM067520.1, read on the forward strand.
TAGCCCACAGCTTGTATAATGTCCTTAATGTCTAAATATAAAACACATGTCTACGCTCACCATGCTCAGTGCCAAGGATGCGGGAAAGGGGTATAAAGGCCTCCCAGCTCTGGGCTGTAGACCACTGGATATACATTTTATGGGGTAATGGAACTCTATTCAGTTCCTTTGGCATGAGCTTGAGTGAGATCTATGATCCAGAATGAATCGCTCGTGTGCAAAATCACTAAATGATTCTGGAGCAGATGTGCAGAAACAAATGCAATTGTCTAGGTAAAACTAATAAAAATAACCAGTAGGAGAGCTATTTCCATTGTGTCATGAAAGGTGTGCACTAGCTGTGGGTTCCAGTGACTGCAGTGGCAAACTGTAAAGAAAGGATTGGATAGAAGCTGTGTAAGGCTGTCGTAGAAGCTAACTATCTGGTTTTCTGTACAGTTGCTGAGAAATCAACACCACATAAAAATAATTTCTTTTAGAAAAAACAACAAAATCTCCTGAACCACATACAATCTTCATCCACATAGAGCTCTGAGGACCAGATACACATTTCTAAAGCTCTGCCAACTGGTTATTTTAATTGGTTAGTCTCTGAACCAATGAGTTCATTCTGCCTCATTGGCAGAGCTGCCTTCAGAGCTGTTTTGAGTAGTGATTTTGAACAGGAGCGAATGAATCATCCAACATCTGTGCCTGACCTCAAGGTTCTTCTTGTGACTGGGGGCAAATCAAACTCTCACAACAAATGTCTCATACTATTCAGAGTAATTTCATCCAGTTGCACCAATTGCTTACACAAATGCACATACAGCTATGTAATCCCTGTGGAGAGCACTCAAGAACAGACTTGTGGAAATAATATGAACACTTTGGCACCGTGCCTCCAAGCATAGATTGGAATCAGAGCAACGCTCCAAAGTGTAATGAAAAAAACAAGTGCCACAACTCTTTCTTAATACCCTTAATTTCTCAATGAATGATGTGTGTGTGTGTGTGTGTGTGTGTGTGTGTGTGTGTGTGTGTGTGTGTGTGTGTGTGTGTGTGTGTCGGAGGCTCCTCAGTTAGTTCCTTCTCTCATCGCCTGGGAGACTGCATCAAAGCAGACATCACAAAAAGCTGGAATGACAGATAGCACCACACAGAGACAGAAAGACAGACACACACATACACTCAGACTGGATGGCCACAACACCCCACTGAATCTCAGCACTGTCCAGCACTCGCCGGACACTTTTCTATTATTAATGTCACTCACATACACATTCTACTAGCCCGCTTATAGGCACATACATAAACACACAGAAAGCATACTCTCTCACTCACTCTTTCTCTCTTTCTCATTCTCTCTCTCTCTCTCTCTCTCTCTCTCTCTCTCTCTCTCTCTCACACACACACACACACACACACACACACACACACACACACACACACATACACACACACACACACACACACACACACACACATCACAGTGCCCCTAGAACACACAAGGCTTTATAGTGTCAGCTCACATTAGTCCCTGTGTCTCTCTGCGTTTGAGCTGTTTTGAAAGGGTTAAAATCTTTTCTTTTTTTAAGTGTGCTAAAAGTCTCCACAGCACCTGTTAAAGAAAGACTGAGCCTTGTTACAAGAAAGGGTATGATACTATTCGCAGGGCAACCTCCTGCTCCCTCTATCTCTCTCTCCTTCTCCTCTCTTCTGTGGTGTAATTCAAACGGGCGTTTGAAGCCGGAAGAAAACTTTTTCAAACGCTTCGCCTTACTGCTCTGATCATGGCAGGAAGAGAGAGAGAGAAAGAGAGGGAGAGAAACAGAGAGAGAGAGACTAGCCTCCTTGCCACACACATTTACACTCAAGCTCCCTCCTCATCTGCTGCCTGTCTCTGCCCTAATATAGGCTGCATGTTCCCCCGCACTGTAGCAGCCTCATCTCTCCTACTGTGGGAAAACACAGGCGTTTAGAGCTCCCCTAACTGGGGATGTAACAATGCTTCAGGGCACGACTCTAAAGATGGTAATTCCCCTTTCAATATTGGAAGGAATGTTTGAATCAATCGGTTATTGACTAATATATTCAGTATGTGTATTTGTACTGAACCAGCACATTATGGACACCATGGTCCAGTGTGTGCAGTTGTATAGAGAATACAAGGAAGAGGGTAAGATGCAGATGAACATAATGTAGAACCCAATTTTACTGCAAGTTCCAAGCAGAAATCGTCAGCCAAGTAAAGTTTGTACATAGTATTGAGGAAAGAGTAGTTATATTTATGAGTATGGCTTTGGTAGCTGTATTTTTGTTGTCCTCCTCCACTTCACGACACACTCTTTTTCCAACTGATTTCTTGGTGGATTGGACGAGGGCTAAATGTCTACACACGGCAAGCTGTACCACATACCTCAGCAACACTATACTACAATAGGTGGAACAAGCTGGAACTCGCTCAACTTAAAAATAAATAAATAAATAAATAAATAAAAAGAAAAAGAAACCTTGTGCATCTGGTGAATTTTTATGCAATCCGTAATTATATTATTCCAGTTCATGATGAAATTGGAGATTTTGCAATCAGGTGAAACCTAATCACTGTGAACAGTTCATCCTGGAAGGACCTGCTGGTCAGGTGCTAAATGGGTCTTTTCTGCTATACTGCGTTTGTGTGTGGGGTGTGTGTGGGGGCGTATGTATCGTAGAGCACAGAGCTTCTCAGCTGGAAATGGGACACCAATAAATCACCCTGACCCTGGAACTTAAAAGACTGTTCTACTCAAAATCCATAATCCAGTGCATCCTTCTTTGCCATGAAAGCAGTTCGGGCTCTAGCATCAACTGTGCCAGTGGTTCCTAACCATACCTTATATATGTGTGCTTTCACTGCTCTAATGCCTTTTCACCCAGATTTGTGAGAGTGACAACAACCGACCCAACCAATGTGAAAAATAAAAATAGAACAAAACTGCCATTATGAGCACTTCAACAATGCGATTTTGCCCGTCTGTGACCTGTTTGAAGTCTACCAATGAATCTTGTCCTCTAAGACATGCAGCAGGACAAGCAGCAATGAGAAGTGCCAGCCAAAGAGAGTGTGAGATGAAACCCTTACAGAGACAGGCACAAGCAACTAAAACATAATGATGAGGGTTAAAAGGGTTTTTGGAGAAAATATGATAGAATAGTGACGGGCTGCTGCTCACTGGAGCTGTGGTTGGGTTTGGAGCCCACAAGAGGAGCTTGTGTGAAGCTCAACATAAAAATTTGAATTCGATTTTAGCTTCGGTTTAGCTTCAGCAGTTGCAGTACACTTCTTTGCTCCACCAATCAGCATTTCCATGAAGCCAAGTACTGCCGTGAGACCCTTGTAATGACCGCATTCAGCTACTTTTAGTAGCACCCATTGCCAACAGATGTGTCAAATGCACACACAGCTTGTCTAGTCTCTGCAGAGAAGTACTGCCATTAGGACGCTGTAGCCCAGATAGACATGAACCTGTTAGCATATGTCTAATGCCAGGTGTGGACTGGAGGGGTATGAAGCCCTACAGCACTGAGCAGTGGAACAGTGGAACTGGGTGTTCAGAAATGATGGTGCTTTTGACTTGAGTTAGTGAATTGGGGGTGAGATGGGGTGGTTATCATCAACACTCTTGTCACTTGATGCAATCAAATCCTCACAACAGTGTTCCAAAATCAAATAGAAGGCCTTTCCTGAACAGTAGAGACAGCTACTCCACTAAAGCACTGAAGGGCAGGGGTCCACAGGACCAGGGGTGAGAAACACTGCGTTATAGCACTCCAATCTAAAGTGACATAGCAGAGGTGGGAGATTATAGTGTTTGGAGTCTTACCCAAGGACTCTTACTGGTATAGCATGGTGCAACTGCCTAGGTGGGGAAACTGGAGGGTAGAGGTGGTGCCCACTACATTACAGTAATTGTCTGTTTTGCACAAGTATAAATCAGCCTTCAGCCTCACAGCTCAGTTACAAACATGATGGGTGTGAACGACAGCACCTCAGGTGTTTTAAAATGGAGGAAGGATGTGGAGGCATGTTGCAGTGTGTGTATGTGTGTGTGGTGTGTGTGTGGTGTGGTGCGGTGCAGTGTTGCAGAGGGCAGAAGCGGGCACTGGCGTTCTGGGCCACTGAGCCGGTAAATACAGCAGGGCTACAGAGAGGAAATGAAGGCTGGATCTATTTGGAGACGCTGCCGATGACCTTCCACAGAGCTGGATGACATCCAAGTGATTTCACTGCGCTGAGCGCTGCCACTGACGGCGCCGCACCGGCATGCTAAACATCCAGGCACACACGTACCTCCAAATGCAAACTCCCTGACACACAGGCTTGACTAACACATGTTGAAATAGATGCACAGACACATGTACATGCAAACTACAAGAAGAACAAAACACTTCCTAGTGAAACACACACATGGACAGCATCTGCTCTGACCTCTGAATCTAAACCTCTAAGACATGGGATCCAACTTGAACTCAACCCTATTTATTATCATAAACGTTTGTAAACTGAAACTAGGTCAGGAGCCAAACAGTACCATAAACAGATCTTTTGTCAGCTCATATTACCAATGTTCAGTCTTTTAATTAATAGTTGGCAGTCGGCAAAGATCATTTTATGTGGCAGCACACACACATATTTCTGTTTTTAAGGTCATGTAATGCTTGGGATGTAGCTTTAAATTGAGCTTCACAATTTCTGTTATTAGCTTGTCAGCTACGCATCATTATTGTAATATACATTAGCTTTGCATTGGATATTACACAGGCCCCCTAGTGGCCACTCCACTGACTGACAAGAAATCAACTGGATTTGATTTAATTTACTGGGTTTTATATGCTGAAAGGAGCAATATTGTCTCTCTTGGTCACAAGTGAAACTCATCAGTTGTCTGTGTGTAGAATCAGAGCTTTCCATGTGATAATAGTTATCTATTACTATACAAAATAATGGCACTAGGAGGCCTCCACATGTGCTGCAATAAACGTTCTTATGATGCCACCATTTAATCAACTGATAAATCTCAACTAATTTTGTTGTTGATTTTTGTCAACAAGTCAATAAGTCCCTGCACATCTAACTATGATTCTTTCCAAGTGAGCGTGTGACTCATTCAGAGAGCAGTCTGGATTGTTTGCACGTAAAACTTTCTGTTGATGTGGAATGCTTAGAAAGTAAACAAAGCTAGGCTGCATCCTTTTTAATTTGCCCTCCCAAAAAAACCTGGGAACCTGCAGAGAAAACACCCAGTGAGTCAGACATAATTACTGATTAGTTATTGATTCAGTTTTGCAGAAATCAATATTGCCCATTTTCTTATCATAGAGAACCTATTAACATGGATGTCATCTAAACAAAAGTTTAATTCTGTATAGGTTTTTTTGTTTAGGGTATTTAGAAATTTTATATTCCAATTCCAGTGTCTGAATATTCTTAATATTTTTAGATAACATGCTCTTGAAATTGTATTATATACCATTATATTACCATTATAATCAATGGCAAAATTGGTCTTAAAAAGACAATAATATTGTTTATCACAGTCATTTCTGGGACAATATATCGTCACAGAAATAGATAATGTGACAGGCCTAATGCCTAATGCCCAACACCATCACCATCCCACCTTTTTATAGTTGGCACCTATACCCTGAGATCTAAACTCTTATATCGAAATATCTTACCTGCAAAAAAGGATATGGAAAAAAATCTTAAATTTAATATAGTGATGTAATGTTAATCTAAGTAATTTTAGACCATTTCTGTTGGTACATTTTTAAAAGGTAGGTTCATTTCACAAGAGATATATAAGAAATTAAAATTAATTTCTTAAAATGTCTTGACAGCAACAAAAAAAAGTAGAGAAGCTCCATGACCATAACTGACTCAAATAGATAAAGACATCAATAAACAAACAAATAGACCATCAACCAACCAGCATCAGCAACATACACTTACATATTTGAACAGCATGCCATAGCACTGGGCCAAACAGAAAATCAGTGGAACTTCAGGTACCCACCAATCTACCTCTTCCTTCTCTTTTCACAATTATCTACAATCAGAGACGGGAGATGTCTTGTTTGTGATTATTAGCTAAAAAACAGCGGCCTAAACCAAAGGCATATGTCACCTTCAAAACCAAAGCGTGCCAACGGCCTCCAGACGGAGGCTAATCACACACTTTGAGGAGGTTTTGTGGAGCCTGGCTTTGAAATCACTGAGCAGAAATCCGCTCGTATCGTTCTCCGTCATCTGCAGTCTAATGATTCCCAGCTTGTTTTGCCCTTCCTTTGTTGCGAGACAATCTGCGTTCTCCTCTCAGCTCCAGCATCCACATCCTGCAATCAGACGTGCGGCATTCTGAAAGTGGTTGAATTTCTCGTCACTTGAAGTACTGGTCCTGGATCAGGTTATGATTCAGGGCACGTACAGCGTGGGCCGAGTTCACACAGCGGCTAATCTGTTCCCAGATCAGAGCCTGATCTCTCTGTGCCCTCCTCCAAGCTGAAAATAGCCACATATGTCGAGGTTTTGTGCTCAAGATTTGGTGCCATTAGTGGGCAGCTTGGCCTCTTTGCAGTTCATTTGCAAAGTGACGGAGTGGTGAAGCGTTCGTGAAACCGGGGCTTGTTTATGGTTTCTGGTTTCCTCCTTTCTCTAATCTCTTTTAAGGATTAAAGTCAAACTAGAAGACATTCATTGGAATACTCATATTATTTCTAGAGCACCTTCAAAGTTTGTTTTCACTTCATCAGCCAATTTGACGATGGACAAGGAGAGGTTATTTTTCTGTGCCTAGTGAGAACTGATTTATTTTTCATTTTTGACATATTTGACACTTATTTGACAAAAAATGTGTGAAAAAATTAGCATAAAAATGTATTAAACGTGGGAACAAATAGTAATGGCCCTTAATGTGCACTAAGAGTCAAGAAAACTGTCCAAACTGTGTTCTGTTTACTATATACTGCACTACATATAATCTGCCAATTTGTAGTGGTGCGTACAATCCCACAATGTATCTTAACGTATAGTGTAGAAACGGAGACCACTAGTGCACATGGACAACCTAAAATCCATTGCATTGTTTGGTTTGAAGACGCCAACAAAGCAATGAGCATACCATGGTGAGGTGTCTGAAATCACTCAGTACCTTGCTGAATTTTGCTCATACTGGTCATTCTCAGCACTGCGGTGACACTGACCGAGTGGTGGTGTGTTTTGCATTGGTAGTAGATCAGACACAGCAGTGCTGCTGGAGCGCTTAAACCCCTCAATGTCAATGTCAACCAGAAATATCCAGCAACAGTGGACAGCGTCCTATGATCACTGATGAAGGACTAGAGGATAACCATCCCAAAGTGTGCAGAAACAGATGAGCTTCTGTGGAGCCAAGGTGGAGCAACTAGGTAGGAGCATCTAGTAGACAGTGAGTGGACAGAGTGAAAAAAAAACCATCCATCAGCAATGCTGTGTCACTGAAGTGCTGGTAATGATCCACCATCCAAATAACATCTGCTCTGTGGTGGTTCTGTGGTGTCCTGACCATTGAAGGCTAAATCTTTATGGAAAAAAAAAAATGTCAGAGTACAATCGAAATGTGCAGATGTTTAAGTTGACAAAGTTTCGTGTTACATACACTGTTAGCTTATGCTGCTCTCTTCACTTTTTGATGATATTACTGTTCGGACGTCAACAGTTAAATGATGTGGAAAGAACTGTCCACATGTAAGATCCAGGCAACCATTATTGGATCAATTTTGAAAAACACAAAACTCCAAATGTGAGAGGTTAAGATAGAATCCAAATGCAAACAAGATTCAACACAAGACATATCTAACTGCCAGTGGGCACTGCGGGAAACGCCACCGTGTGTCTGAATCCTAAAATGCCCCGTATATCTCTGCAAAAACGCTACAGTGGTTGTTTTCTTCCCTCCATACCCTCATCTACGTGTCCCACAGCAGGGCTGAGTGGTGCAGGGGGTGCAGCATCTGGACAGACATCATCCCTCCCTCCCTCCCACCCTCCCTCCCTCTTTGCTCTGCCCTGTCCTGACCTTATGGATCTGTTTAGAGCTGCGCTCAAGCAGTTGCGCGCTCAGGAGAGAGCCGTCTCTCTCTCTCTCGCACTTTCTATCCTGTCATCTTTTATTATTGCTCTCCATCCATTCCTCTCACCTTGCCTTCCGCTAATCTCACCTCTCTTTCTTCTTGTTCTAGAACGCCCTACAAACCACCCCCCACACTCTCTCTCCCTCTCTCTTTCTCTGCCCCATGCTGACCCTCAGCTCAGCAGCAGTGGGCCGGGGTTTCAGGCTGTTGCATCAGCCCTCATCCCCACCAGTGCCACGGACACGTGAAATATGGGCTGACAGTAGTGCCGTCGCTAAGCGGTGGGAGAACGCTCTGGGGGTTTGTGCGGGTGGGTGGTCTGCCATAGTGCATTTGAGGGTCCATTAAAATGTAGCCTTATTATTCAGAGATTAATCTAAAGGCTCGTTATCCACTAAGTGCGATGAATTATTCAGTAACTATTCTGGCACTTCTATGGATGTAATGATAGTAACGACGCGCTCATCGTTAGAACTAATTTTCGATACTTAGTTCATGATATGAATTGATATTCGGAAAACATGGGCATTATTAACAGTATCTATGTTTGCGACTGAGCAACCTACTAAAGCTATTACACTCATATATTACTACGGATGCACCAAATATTCAACAAACAAAATTATTCAGCTGACAATGGCAAAATAGCACTTTCGGTAAATGTGAAAGGGCCAGAAAATTTTAAGCAAACGATGTTTCTGATGTGATCAAATCACAAACTGTGTGTTCGGAGTGAAGCACTCTTTGTAAATGTGGCAAATATGTCAGCTTTGTGGAAGCAAGTGTCAGATAATGATTGAAGAATAAGCTGTTCAAGGGGCAAATTTATAAATAAAAATATGTGGTTTTACTACTTATTACATTTTTTAAGTCATATTCACATATTTAAAATTCACTTTCACAAATAAAATTGCAATGTTTTCCTGATTTATTTTAAGTCAGGTCTGCTTAGATATAAAATATATTTTTCCAATTTTGTGATATTTTCCAGTTCCAATTTTGTGATTGTTTATTTTTTTGAGCAACAAGACATTCATTTAGGGTAGTTAATTTATGCACTGGTGAAAAAAGTGGCAAATGTTTCAATTTGGTTGGTTTTGGCCAAAACCTTTTATTTTGGTGCATCCCTACATATTACATAAATGTACACAGAATGTAAGACGTCAGAGGTACCTCCTGTTACGTTCAACTATACAAAACAGCAATATTTATCCTGAATCAAATTTTAACCATAAATATTGTCTTTTTCTCAAATAATATTAATTTATTAAATATTTAATGTAATAAAAACTTTACAGAGTAAACGCTTTGTGAGAAAACTCTTTTTGTAATAAAAAGAAGAAAAACAAAATGTTTCACATTTGAAAAGAAAACATTGCTTTCTATCTAAATTGAATATTTTCACCCTTTGTAGCCTCTAGTTAATATTCCGTACAACCCGAGCAGTGTGTGTTTAATACAAATATTTGGGGATTTTCAAACGTTAAACACATTAGTCTTTTTCCATTTACATGTTAATTACACTGATTCCAGCAGACAAAGTTTCACCCTCCAAAATAATTAATAAACATTATAACATATTTGTCCTGTATTTTAAAGTTTGAAACATGTCATTTTGACATGGGTTAAATTAAGCATGGGGCTTCCTTTATTGTTGGGTGCTCTGCAAGTATGCAAATGCATTAAGAATATAGTTCTCTTACTGATTTGATGAATCAGAGTATTAATCATGTTACATTCGCTAAGCAATTTATTAGGAAGACCTTCAAACTGACACTTTCAGGAATTGCCAATTGTGTGGCAGCAGAACAGACTGATGCAGATTCAGGGCAGCAGATTCAGATCATTTTCACCTCAGCCATCAGAATTCTTGAAAAATATGATTGTTGGTGCCAGACAGGCTGGTTTGAAAGTTTCTGTAACTGTTGGGATTTTCAGCTCAACAGCCTAATAATAAATGTATTTTATTGTCCACTGGGGCTCATGGATGGTAGGGTCAGAATCTGGCACCAGCAGCTTGAATCCCAACTTGCCTTGAGTAAGTCCATGCTGGTGGAGGTGGTGTAATGGTGTGGGAAAGTTTTCTTGACATATGTGTGGCTTGTTAATGCCAATCAATCATCACTTTAATGCCACAGCCTATTTGTAGGGATGTCCTGATCAAGTTAATGCTGAGCATCAGCCGATACCGATTCTGATCCGATCATTGTGTTTGTTGATTACTGATGTGAAAAAAGCTAGTTTATAAAGTGGTGAATGTGCTGCGATTTGCTTTTTAATAACATGTGCAACAGCTAGATCCTAACCTCCTCTTGGTCCTGGCAAACAGTTCTCCTATCAGTTAAACAGCTGTATGCACAATGGCTTTATACAGTTTTGCAATATTATGTTATGTTTATGTTATGTTATGTTCTGCTGTAAAACAGCTCCACAGTGCAGCGTCTAAACAACCTTCAGGGACGTTCCTCACGGTTGCTGGCTGGAAAATGTTTATTAATGGAGTCCACCAGATGGCAGTCTGAGCACCATGACTCAGAACTGAATTGAGATGAAGCTATCCATTAAAATATGCAATATCGGCCCCCTGATCTTGATTGTTGTTGTTATTGTGACTCAATCAGTTTCTAGCATCTTGTGGAATCCATGCCACAAACAACTGAAGCTGTTTTAATAGCAAAAGGAGGCCATCTAGTGTTCCTAAAAAAGTGCTAAGTGAGTATGTTCCAATTGATCCATTTTTCTGTTAAAAAATTAACAGGAAATATTATGTTATATGTTATATTGCAGGCTTTTTCTTTGAGAAATCGAGAAATTAAAGAAATGAATTGCATTGACCCATGCTGCCCTTATTATTCAACACACCCTTAGACACTACAGTGTTAAGATTATACTGAGGTATAAACATTTAAGGGAACATTTAAAAGGATAGTGGTTCCATTATTCTTTATCTTTTTAATTGTTGACATATTCCGTGTGTTGTTGCTGATGCTAGGGGATCAATCTCTGTACTGGCTCTCTAATTCACTCATGCATTGATTCAGTCTCTCTTTCCCTCCCTCTCTCCCTCTCTCCCACTCCCCCACCTCCTTCTGCCTCGCACCTCTCTGTTCTCCCACCTCTGTTTCACTCTCTCTATATATCCCTCCACACACACATACACACACATGCTTGCTGTCCTCCCCCCACCCCCCCCATGCATTCTTGCAGAGTAGGAGCCTGTCCAGAGCATCAATTTCACTCAGCTGTGACACTGCAGTCTCGGTGCAGTGTTTAATGGGTTAGGGCTGTCTTGGCTGTGTGTTTCCCCCCCATCAAGGGCACAGTACGCTCTAAGAGACACACGTACATACACTGCCTTCCCACACACAGAGCACAAATATCCCGGTCAGTGTGGAAGTACTTGCTAAGAAACATGAATAACATCACTTATGCAATATTTTATACATACATCTTAAACAGGCGTCAACATTAAGCTCGGGATAAAAGCAAAGTTATATGGTCAACCTCATGCATGACTGCTCGGAACACGGTGCTGTGCTCCGGAAAGCCCCCAAATATAGCCCTGTTCACATTCTGCCCCTTTCAGCTAATGACCAGCGGCCATCAGGGATGGACATGCGGCACCAAATATAGCTGACCGTAATGAAAGAGGACAAGGACCAAGTGTACTGGCTTTTTTGTGGTCAGATATGTAGTGTTCAGCTTGTAGCAGGGTGAAAGCACCTTCAAGCTGAAAAATAAGCCTGTTTTGCTGCTGGTCAGGAGATCAGGTGCATAGTGTGTGTTCACAGCTGATTCAAGATCAGCCTTAATGCCTACTGAAATGAAATCAGGTGTGTACTGTTTGTATAAATTGATAAATTCAGTTTGCTACTGTTACGAGGTGTGTGGTGTGTGTAAATATTCCATGCCATACAATAAAGATGATCTCAGATCAGCCTTCAAGTCCAAGCATCTTCAGATCTGAAAGTCTTCAGAGTAAACAGGGCAGAAGCACTTGAATGGACAAAAAAATGCTCCTAATACTACTAATGCGAGGAAAGTTGGATGGTGAGGTAAAAAAAAAGGAACTCTGATCTGAGATCAGCCTTACAGACTACTGACTTTACAATCAGGTGCATGATGTTTATTCTAAAAGGGATAAAATGGACTGAGTAGAAACTTAAAACACTGCCCCAAAGCATCTTCATGGATTGAATGTGGCATATGCATGACATATGTAAATAATATGATAAAGGTAAAGATGATGTTGGATCAGCCTTCAAGCCTTGTCTTCAGATATGAAATGTTTAACCTGCATAAACAGGAGAGAAGAAAATTCTCCCACTAATACTGATATGAGGTCTATTGGATGGTGACGCAAAAATTAACCCCCCCCCCAAAAAAAAAAAAATGGGATGGTGATCTCAGATCAGACTTACAGGCTACTGACATAAAAGGAAATGTTTGTTAAAAAGAAGACTAAAACACTGCCTTACTGCCCAGAGAAGGAACAGAGGCTTTAATATAATATTATGATGCATAACATATGTAGACCATGACATACGGTAAAAAAGAAGGTGATCACAGATCAACCTTCAAGCCTGAACCTCCTCAGATGCAAAACCTTCAACCTAACAAACCAGGAGGGAAAATGGAGAGAAAAACAAATGCTCATATAAGTTTTTAGATAAATATGCATTCCCAAAAAGCTAATAAAGATAATGATCTTGGATGAGCCATACAGGCTATGCAAAGTAGAATCAGGTGCACAATATTTATTTAAAAAAAAAAGGACTGCCTTGATGCTCAGAAGCATAATCACAAACAGAATATAAAGTTCATTTTACTACCAATATGACTTTGTGATGCATGGAATATGTAAACAGACCGTGCAGCATGACTGCATGGAGAAGGTTATCTGGGAACAGACTTCAAGGATGAGCACTTTCGGATGCAACAACGTCAAGAAGCAAATGCTCCCATTACAACTGACAGGAGGTCAGTTGGATGGTGAGGTAAAGATGACCCCATAAAAGGGAAGCTGAGCTTTGATCCAAAATGAGAGTAGATGAATGGTTTTTAAAAAGACCAAATCAAAAAACAGATAAAGACAGACAACACTGCCTTGTCCAGGAGCGTCATGTCCCTTTTTCTTCCAATCTACATCATGATGCATGACGTATGCAAATAAACAGTGCAATATGATTTAAAAGAAGCTGATCTGGAATCAGCCTTCAAGCTTGAACATCCTTAGATGCAAAAACATTAACCTGAGCATGTTCATGGAAAGAAACTCCATGAAATGCTCCCGTTATTTGGTCAGTTTGATGACGAGGTAAAGACTACTGGCATGAAATTAGATGCATTGTGTTTATACAAAAAGTTTAAAGAGATGGACTCAGACAACAGAAAAGGACAGAAAACACTTTTGTTGCGCAGAAGCATCATCACAGACACAATATAAAGTGTGTTTCCCTACGACATCACACTGCATGGGGTATGTAAATAGACCATGCATTAGGATACAGGAGAAGATGATGCTTGAAGATGCAAAACCGTCAGCCTTCCAAGTAAACGGGACAGAAGCATCTTCACTTAGAGAAGTGAATGCTCCCATTACTTCTGCTAGGAGGTCAGTTTCATAGTGAGGTAAAGACAGACCCCTAACCTGGGACACGTTTCGTGGATCAGCCTTCAATCCTGAGCACCCTCAGATGTGAGACCTTCAACCTAGGCAAATGCAGTGTGTTCCATTACTGCTGATGTCAGGTCAGGTTCATGGTGTCTGTTCAAGATCAAGCAGATCAATCAAAAATGTAGTGTGGATTGTAGACAGGCTCTATGAAGAAGCCAATCCTGGATCAGCCTTCAAGTCTGAGCATCCTCAACAGAGAGCACATTGCCCTGTTATCCAACACGCCCCCCTGTTTGTCGCGCGGACTGTTTCCCATATTTACCCTGTCATGAAGCACTTGGCTGCAAGCCCCAAAGTAAAGAGCAAACCTGCCTTACCTGCTGGTAGTGTTCTGCCCAAATCCTGGTCCTGCAGCCTCCTGCACAGGCGAAAAACGGTAGCAGCTATTCCCTGTCAAACGGCAGCCTCCTCTCTCCGTCTCTCTCTCTCTCCCTCTCGCTCTCTTTCTGTGTGTCTCTCTCTATCTATCCTGCTCTCCTCCTTGCTGTCGCTGCCATGTTCACTGCAGGGCGGGGGTAGGGAGGTGTATTGGATGGGGCTGGGGGGTACTGTTGTGGGGAAGGGGGGTGAGAGGAGAGGAGAGATGGGGAAATATAGGGAAGGAGAGAGGGAGAGAGAGAGAAGGGGAGAGAGAGAGAGAGAGAGAGAGAGAGAGAGAGAGAGAGAGAGAAGAGAGAGAGAGAGAGGGGAGGGGAGCTCAGGGGGATAAGAAAGCAATTAGAAGGCAGCCCTCTTTACTTCCAGACGGAATGTATAATGGAATTAGCTTAAGGGGGGCTGCCTCTGCTTGGTGAAGCCTCGCAGGCAATCCACAACGCGGCGTCCATGCTTCTGCGTGTGTACATGTCATTGAATGGACACAGGCAGAGATGAAGAGGGCACTGAGAGAGAGAGAGAGAGAGAGAGAGAGAGAGAGAGAGAGTGTGGTTGTGATAGTGATGGGAGAAAGGGGAGTCAGTCATGATGGGGGGCCACTGTCAACCACAAGGGGGGGGGGAAGAGGTAGAACGAGAGAGAGAGAGAGAGAGAGAGAGAGAGAGAGAGAGAGAGGGATTGGAAGCAAGGGGAGGAGAGATGTCTGCTTCAAAGGCTGTCTCATAGGTTAGAATTCTCCCATCAGAGAGGTTGCCGCGCAGAAGCTATGTGTTTCTCTCTCTCTCTCTCTCTCTCTTTCTGTGTGTGTGTGTGTGTGTGTGTGTGTGTGTGTGTGTGTGTGTGTGTGTGTGTGTGCGTTTGTGTGTGTGTGTGTGTGTGTGTGGTGATGATCCTGGCAGTGTTGGTGGGTGTGGGCGGAGTTCAGTGATTTAGTGGACAGAGAAAAAGGAAAAGGCCGCTATTGAGGATTGTTGTGCAACGTCTGACTGCGAGAATTGTGAGTATTGCAAGATAGGGTGTGTGTGTGTGTGTGTGTGGTGTGTGTGTGTGTGTGTGTGTGTGTGTGTACGTGTGCATGCATGTGTGTGTCCCTGATTGTGTCATGAATGAAAATGAGGAGGCGGGGAGCAGAAACCTTCAATCCTTGGCTACCCTGCCTAGCTCAACTCCAAGTCTTCCCATTCGCTCCTGCCAGTGAATCTGCGAGCCGCTGAAATGCTGTATGTTGGCTTCTATCAATAAACCAGAAAAATATAAATTTAATACCATAATACGACTGCACAAAAGAGGATGGAAATGTTTACACTGAACCTTTGCAAATCGCAGGACTCTCCTCATTCATCACCATTAGAGGAACACTGTCTGCTTGTCAGCGTTTTCTTTTTTTTCACATTTGGACGGTTCCTCTGTCACACTACTGAGCAGTAGAGCAGCTCATAAGCGGCTTTCACCAAACGCTGACCTTGACAGGGAACGGACTGCTCTGCTGTCAGGGTAGGTCTAGTGAAAGGAGTAGGTGTGTGTATATATCTGCACAGGCAGTCGTGAAAGCATATACATACACACTGAGGTGAAGGTAAAGGTCAGGCAAACCTGGACAACAGATATCAAGCTGAGAACACTGTCCAGAGTTCATTTGCTTAGGCCTTCACAAATGGTCTTACTGTCACAGCGCAATGCCGCTATGTGATTAAAAGTCCACTTTATTCGGATGAACGCTGCCATTTTGTCTCGATATGGGAGTGGGCACATTGGTAGGCACAAGAAAGCTAATGTATAAGAATGATTTTCCTGGAACGACACAGGAAGCAATTACTGTTAAAAAACAGTCTCAAGATTGACAAACTGGATATTCAGCAATACTTCTTTGAAAAGGTTCTATGGACAGATTTGACTTTTAGAAAAAAATGCACCATGCTGTGTTCAGAGGAAGAAGAACACTGCACACCAGAGTTTTACTGCAACTGTGAAGCATGGTGGAGGGAGCATCATGTTTTTTTTTTTTTTACAGGGGAATGTAAGGATGGTCCATAACCTCAAGCTGAAGAGACATTGGATGATGCAACAAGACAATGGTCAAAAGTGTCTAATTCACAAAGCACTCAAAGCTGAAACACTCCTGTATTATAATTGGTTGTCACACTATGTTCCTAGTGGCAATCATATCAAAGAATGCCATTGTTATTTTTTTTAGGACTGGACACTTTTTAAAATTTTTAATTACTGGCCAAAACTGTTGAGAAAATTAACCCATTCCCACCCACAACCTCAAGCTGAAGAGATGCTGGGCGATGCAACAAGACGATGACCTGAAGCACGCCAGTAAATTAATGTGTTGTGTGCCAAGAAAAAATCCTGCTCATAACAATATTGAGAAGCTCTACGTCCCAAAAGGATACCAGAAATGTTGATGAAATTAACCACAAATTAACGTTGTCTAGCCTGCACTGTGGATCTTTACTCTATGTGCTCAATAAAAGACATGAACTATATGACTACTTGTGTTGCTGTTTATAATTGTCACTTAGTAATCAGTGCAGAAATCCAGGTAGTTCCAAATGTTCTGCTAATTTTCCTGTAACTGTATTATGTTTGCAAAATTCAACTGGTCAAATAGACTACAGGTTGAAGAAGCTCATCAAAGAGGAGTCTTCAACTTGTCAATCAGAGTGATGCATTCACCTAGGCAACCAGAAGGCTATATTCAATCAACCAATAAGAAAAGTCAAATGTCAAATGTAGCCAATTTTTTATGGCTACATAAGATTTAATACATGACAATCAATCCACAGTTGAAGGAACATTTAAGTGTTTGTACTGCTTCTGTTCCACTATCCAATCCTCAAGACTGCATTCTGATTTTGCACTAGTTCTAAGCCTTTACCATTGGGTCTGAGGGCTTGCTCCTCCAGGACAAATAAAGGTAGTCACATAGCAGACATATCTTATTTTCTTTATTAGTAGGCACACATTTAATGATTTAAAAGACTCATACCCTACATTTCCTCTGTATCTTGTAAGATTTACAATGTTTATGCAGCTTTATGCTTCTAAAATGGTCATAATGAATTTTTACATGACCATTTTCCAATCTCTGATTATTTCTTACAGTTAAAGAGAGCTTTAGAGCTTTGTTTTTGATTATTTTTTTGTTTTGTTTTTATTATTTTGCCTTTAAGACATCAGATAAACAATGCTATCAGGCTGCAGGTTCTATAAGGTATTTCAATTTCACAGCATATAGATCTGATCAAACGTGCTCCTTCAGGTTCTTTATCATTTTCTCCTTGCCTCTGAAATTTTTGTTTGAACAGCCTAAATCTATTCACCCAACTGTCATTCAGCTGTGCTGCTGTCTGTCTTCAGGAAAATCTGTATTTCCATCCACAAGCTGAGGAACTGTAATATAGAAATTTGTGCTGTTATCAACACTGTAGCATTTTACTAACATTCACTTATTAAAAAATAACCTAGGACATCTACTGATTTTAAAATAATGCAGTGATATTTGAAAGCAAGGGATTTGACTTGGCTGATATAGTGCAATGCATAACACCACTACCTGCCAGTGAGCTACCACACTATGTGGGAGATTAGGGTTTGAATTCCTGGTCTGCGTGACTATGCTGCATTACACCAATCCTTGAACAAGACTTCTAACGCTGCATCAGCCAACCACTGTAATATGAGTATGACCTTATAAGTCATTTTGGATAAGAGCATCAACTACATGCTGCAAATTTCAATAACATGATTTGTTAATTTTATTATTAATTGTTTATTTTTACTACTAGAAGATGAGCAAGTTAGGATCTGGAAACATTGATGATCCCTGACTTAGTGCTGTCAATAAAGGACCACTGATAATTGTATTTTAGTTATTTAGCAGCAAAGGCTGCCTTGCTGTTTCACGGTGGCTTCTGTTGTGGGAAACAGCTGACAGGTGCAACAGAATGAAGAACTGCATTTTCCTCCATATAGCTCAATAATGGGAGTTTGAAACATGATAGTGACATATCATGAACCTCAGACACTGCTGTGTCCTCTTTCAAAAGCTAAACCTGTATAAGTAAAAGAAAGATGCAAAGAAAGCAAACCCCACAGCTATATGTCTTAACCAATATTTATGCTCCCAAAATATATGCAAAACCTTCCACCAAAAGAATTTAGAGGTTAAACACAACATTTAATTTCGGAGAATTTTAACATGAAGTCAATGTGATAAAACATGCAGCAAAGGTTCTTTACAACTAGCCACAATAGAATTTGACAGATACTGTAAACATAGTGTCCATGAGACATGACAGCTGATTAGGACTGGGACAGTGAGAAAATGAATCGTGTAGATTACCACTAAAGCCTTGGTAGCTCGGACCGTGATCAGTAAATTAGTTCTCAGCTCTGGATCTTACTGGTCTTCTGTGATTTCTTTGCAAATGGATGTGATCCCTTTTGGATAACAAAAATATTTCCATCTACCTTCTCTGTAGTTGGTGTGGTTTTACTGCAAAATAACTTGTCACTTTTGCTCTCTAGTGCTACTTTCTGCCCAGTTGCTCAGAAAGCCATTTTTAGCAACACCAGACAGTGAACATTAAATGTTGTGGCTTTGGTGCTTTGATTTTGAAGGTGCTTTGAGTTTGGCTGGGGATGAACTGGGCTCTGAGTGGCTCAGTGGTCTAATACGCTAGCACTATGATCTGAGGAGGATCGCAGGTTTGACAGCTGCTCAAAATGGGCCATGCCCTCTCTGGGTGGGTAGATGGCACTCTCTGCCCACATCACAACTACTGTATTGGACCTGGCGCTTTCCTCCGAGTGCTTTGGCTGCCCAGCAATGATGCAATGGTGGCAGTTCGAAAAGAGGCAGTGGCTAACATTACATGTATCGGAGGAAGCATGTGCTTGTCTTCACCCTCTTAGTGTCTCTTAGTGAGAAAGAAATAGAACTGTCTCTTATTAATTTCTGGACTGGAGTAAGCGCCAAGTGGATGGTTAAGTGCTCACTGACTGCACACCAAGAGGACACAAGAGGACCGTGAGACAAAAACAAGACCAACACATTCAGCTAGGAACCCTGAGTTCCTATTTTTTCCACAAGTCTTTTATTCAGAGTGGTTTAACTGGCGTGTAAAACAGGGTCTGGGTATTTTTCACCCCAACAAAGTCTATAAATAATATAAATACTATTTATAAATCAAACAGGAAGTGAAAATACTGAGTGATTGCATGCTTGTGCCGTTAATGTAAGCTTTCTGAAGCTTTCCACCTCAGAGTAACGGCAATGCGGTGCTGTAGGTGGGCTGCTGCAGCAGGAAAGTGGGAGTGTGGCGATTAAAAACAGCTCCCCCATGTTGTTGTTGTTGTTGTTGTTGTTGTTGTTGTTGTCCCTCGCTTAGCTCGGAGCTGCCGGATAGAAGGGGGCGGGTGGGTAATGAGCATCTCGACCTTGCGGGGGTTTTACGCAGAAAAGAGAGGTGAGCTGGGGTCACTCGGTGTGTGTGTGTGTGTGTGTGCGCGCACGCGAGGGGGGAGGATGCTCTCTGTTGCCATGGAGACGAGAGAGGACGGTGGTCAGCAGCTGTAAGCAGGGATGAAATAGTCATAAAGAAGCAGAAAGGTTACAGACGCGGACATGCATGAAAATGAAGCCGAAAGGGGAGATGTCCTGTTGTTTCGTATGTTTTAAGCTCAGCGTGTTTGTTTTCTCCTCTTAACCGGAACGGACATTGGGAACGAGGCGGTAATTGGGGAAGGGGTGTATTATATCAGACACACAGATCAGCCCAGTTTAAAGCGCTGCTGGTCGACCTGTTAGTCAGAGAGGCTACAGCTCAGTCTTTACGTGGGCAGGTTTTCTAGACCCCAGGCTCGAATAGTACAATCACTGCACCATCAAGTGGTAACTGAACGGAACTGCAGCAGGAGGCAGAGGTTTCTACAGCCTGAATCTCAGATCTCTAAACAATCTGCTCACTCTGAGTCACGTGCTGTATCTAGATTACAAGCAGACCGACTGTACTGTCATTTCTATCATCTCGTCATTTAACCATAGAAGTGTAAACTCACGTAGGGGTCCAGTCAAAGAAAAGTGGGCTTTGAGCGCCACCTAGTGGATATGCGCGTGTATTAACCTGTTCTGTGGGACTCCTCAAAATGATGTTTAAATTTTTTTTTTTTTAGATTGACAGGAATGTTTATACACTACTCATAAAAAATTAGAGATATTTGGCTTTCAGGTGAAATTTATGGAAAATGTAAAAAGTTCACGTTTCAACAATTTATTGAAACAAAAGTTAACAACAATACCACAACAAAACTCTCAGTAAGTCTCAAAAACTCGTTATGTGCCTGTGAGCATCAATTACAGCTTGACAACGACATCTCATGCTGTTCACAAGTCGACTTATTGTATGGCTGAGGCATGGCATCCCACTCTTCTTGAAGGGCAGCCCTCTGGTCATTGAGGTTCTGGGGTGCAGAGTTTTGAGCCTCTACAAGGTGACTCAGCTGATCCCACAGGTTTTCAATGGGATTCAGGTACCTGGAGAAAGTGCAGGACATTCCATTTGAGGTACACCAGTCTCCAACAGCCGTTCCCTGATGATGCGACCTCGATGAACTGGAGCAATGTCGTCCATGAAGATGAAATCAGGCCTGTGTTGTTCATGTAGGGGTACAATCACTGGATTAATGATGTTATTCAGGTAGTATGGGCTTGTCACTGTATCATTCACAAAGTGTAGGGCAGTTCTGTACCGTCTGGACACACCTGACCACACTGTAACACCGCCACTACCAAAACCTCGTTTTGTGACAACAGTGGCTGATGCATAGCGCTCTCCTTGACATCTCCAACATTGTTGGCGGACATCATTTCTGCACTGAGGCCCACTGGTCCCTCATCCAGCGTAAATGCTCCCTGGCCCATGCAAGATGATGATGCCTGTGCCTGGTGGTGTGGTCAGGTACCCTAGCAGGTCTTCTAGCACACAGACCACGCTGATGTAAACAGTTTCGATTGGTCTGACGTGACACTTGGGTGCCTCTCACCTCCCTTTCATGTGTCTGGAGTTGAGTGGAATTCATCATCCGGTTTCTCAGGGCATTGTTCATAATGTAGCAGTCATCAGCGTGGGATGTGGCCAAATGACATCCACTTGTACTCCTTTCTGTGACTCTTCCAGTCTCTCGGTATCTCTGTTGCAACCTGCTGATGACACTCTGTGACACTCTAAGCTCAGTGGCCACTTCGGTCTGAGAACGTCCTGTTTGAAGCATCACAATGGCGAGGTACTGTTGATCGTCTTGGTCTCATGAGGTCAAGATGTGAACCAGCTCTAATCGAACCAGGACATGTATTGGTCGATTCGAGGATCAAACACCTGTTGTGAATTTTGCCGTTAAGCTCCTCATTAGAGAACAGCAACTTGTAAAGGTTTGAATACATTTTAGGCTGGTCCTGAAATTTCACCCAAAAGCCAAATATCCCTAACTTTTTGTGAGTAGTGTATGTTCTTTAAAATGTTTGGCAATGAAAACAATAAAAAAATTAAAAATAAAAACAAACCCTCACTGCCCTAATTTTTGTCATTTGGTCAGTGCATTCTGAAAGTATTCACACACAATACCCCACATTGACAAAGTGAGTTTAAAGGTTTTTGCAAATTAATAAAAAATTAGACACAAAAATATAACATAAAAGTATGACATGACACTCAAAAATTGAGCTCAGGTGCATCTTGTTTCCACTGATCATTCTTCATCTATCCTTTTTCTACAGCTAGATCGGAAATCTGTGGTAAATTCAGTTGATTGGACAGTATTTGGAAAGACACACCTGTTTACATAAGGTCCCATAGCAGACAGCGCATGTCAAGAGTACAAACCAAGCCATGAAGTCTAAGGAACTGTCTGTAGACCTCTGAGACAGGATTGTATGAAAACACAGATCTGGGGAAGAGTACAGAAAAAATTCTGCTGCATTGAAGGTCCCAGTGAGAACAGTGGCCTCCATCATCCAGATATGAAAGACGTTTGGAAGCACCAGGGCTCTTCATAAACTGAGGGATTGTGGTTAGGGAACCAGCCTTGTTGCCAGTTTGATTCCCTGAACTGGCAGGACGGGACTAAAATACCCTTGAGCAAGGCACTCCCCAGGTGCATCCTGGGTGCCATGGGCAGGAATTGGGGTGTCCACTGCTCCGGGCCCATGTACTCACTGCCTCCTAGGGTGTGAATTCACTAGTGTGAAACTTTAGGGGTCTTTGATAAGTATATAGGCTATAATAAACTGTAAACAGAACTCTTCAGCTTATTCCAACAATTTTTTTATTCACTCAGATCTGCAGATCATTGTGTGATGTCCAAAGGTCAGTAATGGCGTGCAGAGTGTGTCTGAAGCTTCATAAATGCTGATGTATTCATTCTGTAAAACACATACACATGACTTACAGCCTTAATGTGCAATTGTCATCATGATACACCATCTCTACGTGTCAATATTCTCTACCTTGCAGCCCCTTGGCTGTTAACATGTAAATATGCCTCATAAATAATATTAATCAAAAACTACACAATCACACCACCTGTTTCCCTCATGAATATGCAGGGCCTGATTATACTGTTTATGCTTTAATTTATCATTGTCACAGCATGCACTCCTCAAATCCGATAACCA
Source organism: Acestrorhynchus altus (assembly GCA_034509495.1). Lineage (NCBI taxonomy): Eukaryota > Metazoa > Chordata > Actinopteri > Characiformes > Acestrorhynchidae > Acestrorhynchus > Acestrorhynchus altus. The sequence goes on from CM067520.1 coordinate 16,471,098, forward strand.
AACAACACCGCAGAATTAGGCAGCCAATTTGGATTTCTAACATATGTGTTGTTAATGTTTTGCATTGCCACCCACTTGCCTGCAAATTAACTTTGAATTCCTAAGTGTAACACTTGTCATCTGGAGAAAGCAAGATCTTCATGTGGTGAACCTTTCGAACAAAATAATTGGTTAGGGCGGGTTGTTCTATAATACTCCGTTTCTGTGAATTGTTTTAACAGAGATGAAAATACAAGCAGTGCCATTGCTTTTTCTAAATTGTTGAGTTTTTTTGAAACTCATAAATGCTGATGACAGGTACCAGGTGTTACTTCTAAGGCTAGAGATATATTTCCTCTTATATGTATGAAAGGTGCAGTACACATAAAAAACACTAGGTGCAGTGCAGGCACTCAGCAGCATCCAACTGCTGAAGAGGTTTTAAGAAAGCCTATTGTGCCTGTCTTTCCTGAGGGCACTTAAGCAGTACCGTTTTATTCCCTACACAACAATCGCTTGATATCAGCTAAGGGAACTTGACGTGGCTACATCATTTCATTCAGATTGCCCAGCAACATCATCAAGTAAACAGCAGTGCATGGCGATCACCCTCCTTTGCTTTCTAGAAACTGGTAAATGGAGGAACTGCAGCCGTGTATCATATTATGTATGTAATATGGGAATAAATGTGAATAATGGACTCATGTGTCATGTTGGTCACTGATCTTTCCATTAATTTGCAATCTGCTCTCCAATGGAGGCCTCAAGTAACACATATAGCACATATGCAAGTCATGTTCACAATGCAGCTGGTTGCCTACATGAATTCATGGCCAAGCAGCAAGTATAGCTGTAGCCCAAAACTACATTGCACAAATTGGGTTAGGCTTAAAACATACTATTAATAATAAAATAATTTCAGAGATGAATTTCTTTCAGATTTATATAGTGTATAAAGTTGAAGCAGCTTACAATAGATATTTGGCCAAACTTTGCTTTTTAGCAGCATTATGCACAAAATTGATATTTTTGCTCTTGGTCTCTCTACACTTTCACATCATTGTTATGAATACAAATCATGCTTTTAGTCCCCTCTTTTGGACAGCTAGGTACAAATGTGCATTTCCTGAGCTGGCTGCCAATGTCCGTGGTTGCATGTGTTTTGTAATGCTGGCTGAACAACTTTCAGTGTCATTCAGTCTAATTCCATCATCAATTTGATATGGAATAATGACAACAGCTGACATTGATATTTTTAAGCCATTAAAATGCCATTTTTTATAGCATTAAATACCAACATTTAGTTGTGAGACAAAGAGACCAAAACCCAACATCTGCTAAACATCATAAGATAAACATCCACACAATGTGAACATCAATTGTTTGTCGTTGTTGGTTATGTTATATATGTTGTTGGTTTACAGTTATGATGTCAAATAACCAAAGTTTACCTAAGAGCTGGGTCATGAGGGATTTCTGACTTCTGACAGCACAGAAAGAGGATTCGACAAAGCGGATTTTCCCTCTAGATGCCTAGTTTGTAATGTAAGTGTGGTGTTTCAGCAGTAAAAGTGCAGTTTCTTGAAGTTCCACCACAATTCATTTACATGCAGTGAACTTTAGAGTATGTTTCTTCAAGAAAAGGCCATCAATCGCTTCATGTTTTTAAAACTGATTTCTTAGAGATGATAAACAGTATATGAATACTGTTCATGTAGCACAGGGAAAACTGTTGGAATTAGACACTAGAGGTGCAAAGAAAGTTTAGAGGAGAAGAATTTGAAATGGTGTTTTTTTGCCTTTGTAACATGTGGGTGGATGGAGCTGCACATCATGCTGCACTTTTGAGAGCCTGTCCTTGTTGTGTCATTGGCACAAGATGTCAGGATATTCATGTGTTGAAATTCTCTAATTAGATTGTTGGTAAATAAAAATTTTAAATTCTTTCACAAATTAATTGCATAAAATAGGCACAGCCTGCTGATTTATTTATATTAGGAGGCCAAACCTGTGGTCAGCCAGGCTAACAATTACATCATACTGTTGCCAGTGCTGTTTTACAGAAAAAATGACAAAAAAGGGGCTCATGGTTGTCCCTTCATCATGCCTCCATGAAAGGGGACAAACGGACCTACTCAGTGGAAGAAATATCAGTTCATAAATTTGGATTTGGACTATATTTATTCCATAAAATCACTTCAGGGAACAGGCAGGTAAAACTAGCTAAAGCTTTTAATACATTAAACTGGAATTTCCTTGGTTTTACACTGTGTTCCATGTTCAGCATCAGAATGCAGTACTAGATTTTAACATTAGAACTGATGACTTATTATTAACTAACTGACCTGTGATGAAGGGCGCCGTGGTGGTGCAGTGGATAGCGCTGTTGCCTCACAGCAAGGGTGCCTGTGAAATTTCTGTGTGGAGCATGTTCTCCCCGTGTTCTTGTGGGTTTCCTCCGGGTACTCTGGTTTCCCCCACAGTCCAAAGACGTGCGGTAGGTGAATTGGTGACTCTAAAGTGGCCCTTAGTGTGTGACTGTGTGTGTGAGCCCTATGATGGAGTAGCATTAGGGTTGTTTCCTGCCCTTGCACTCCCCCGTGGAATAAGTGGATGACCTGTGATGAGGTGTTTACCACGTGTTTGGATTTCTGGTTTTCCTTCTCTTCCCTGAAGCCACAGATCTCTCCTTTTGCTGTCTTTCATTCTTTGGGTAAGTAAAGAAAATTGGATGTGGACAAGCAAAATGCCATGCAGTTTAAGGGATAAAGCATGGTGACACTACTATTTTCAAAAGGTAGTGTGGTCATTCTGACAGCAGGTAAGTGCACATGGATGCTCTCATTTTTAATAGTACTTTATTAAATGTACAGAAATAAATAAACTAAATGCGCAGAATATATACTGAACGTACACTGAATACAGTGAACTACTGTAAAGACTTCTGTAAAATACACAAACATCTACCTCAACGGTTTGTCTATATATGTCTATCATGTGCAGGTGGAGGTGCCTTATTATCAGAAAAGCCAAGATCCGGAAGAAACTGCTGTCTATATTCTATAAAGTGCACCAGGTACTCTGTTGCCTGGAGACAGCAGATGATGACATTTCAGGTCTAATCATTTTAGTGAGGAGTTAGATATGACAGATCATACTCTCAGGCAAAGTTCTCTTCATGCTCTTCACCATCAAGCCTTGTTTGGGGGTTGCATTGCAATGCATTTCCATTCATAGAGTTAGTACAGTGTGAAGCTTTGGCCAGATCGAGGCATTTAGAACTGCTTGTGAGAAACATGATTTAGGAAATGAGGCCTGAGAAATGCAGTTTCATTTCCCAGATGAGGAATGCATAGATAAGAAGGAACAGTTGTGTTCAGCCACCTGGTGGCCAAACCGTGCATTGCAACTCCCAGGACTGGACCTAGCAACAGTGAATTACAGGGTAAACTCAGAAAGCAGATACATTTGGGGCAAATCTGGGCCACCTTTGCCACTTATGGCTTATATTTAAGCCACATTTGGGCCAAGCATTGGCTGCTGTTTGGGAGTGTACACATATTTTCCAATGCAGGTGTCATCAATGGGATATGGAAGTGTGAACAATGATTTTCAAGGTTAAAAAACCCACATAATGCAAAGGTTCTACACCAGTTTTTGTAGGAAAAAATGAAGAATCATTCTGGAACTGACATGCTCTGATACATACCTTTTCCAGTTAAGGTCACAGTGATATTGATATCTCTGCTGGAAGTCAGCTGAAAGACAAGCTCCATTCTGAGCAGAGGATAAAGCAACAGAGATATGTGTGTGTGTGTGTGTGTGTGTGTGTGTGTGTGTGTGTGTGTGTGTGTGTGTGTGTGTGTGTCTGCATGCACACGTGTCTGTGAGTGATGGCAGGGTTTAAGGATTAGCGCATTAGGAAATGATTTTCTATCAGACACCTCATGGCTTTGAATATAGAGTGTATGCCTCTATTTAACCTTGCTGAACCTCATGGTCAAAGAACTCTCCCACTGGGTTTGGAAGCAGCAGGGGTCAAGAGGTAGAGCACATGAAAATGAACACGATGTACATTTCTGCATTCACAGTCTCTGAAAGCAGTCAAGCTATTCATTATTTTCAGTACATTTGTACTAGGTCTTGGTGACTTGGCCTAGGACAAGTAGTATCAGATTGCATTATATGGACAAAAGTATTAGGACACACCACGTAATCTTAAAAAACAAATGTTTCATTCAGTCTGCCTTTGCAAGTTGCAACATTTGTGAAAGAATGGGTTGTTCTAACGAGCTCAGTGATGGAAATGTAATAAGACGAGTCTGGGTTTGGTGAATGTCAGGAGAACATTATCTGCCAGCCACATTGTGTCAACTGTAAAATTTGGTAGAGGGGGGAAAATGGTGATGGGGTTTCCATGGATTGGACTAGCCCCCTTAGTTCCAGTGAATTCTTTGGGGGAAGGACCTTTTCTGTTCCAGCATGACTGTACCCCAGTACACAAAGCAAGCTCCGGGCATGCTTTGGTCAGTTTAGTGTGGAATAACTTGACTGGCCTACACAGAGCTGTCACCTCAACCCCAAAAGTCTTTCAAAGCTGTTACATAATCTGAAAGACTTTTATGCAGTGTCAGAAACCAAGCCTATACATTAGTTTGCACTACTTGTAAGCTACATTAGTCTCAAAGCACGGCATGAAATTGCAGGGTCAGTTCTCGTCTAGGCTGCTGTATTGCACACACACAAAAAGTTCAACAACAGCTTCGCTTCATTTATTGCACACTTTTATCATTCTGCAAACAAGTCGTCACAGTAACAATGCATAAGAGAGAAAGAGAAAAAACAGAAGCATTGTGGCTGTTAAACAACAGCCTCTTGTATTCTACGTACAGTATTTATAGATATGTACACATACACAATGAAAGAGCAGGGAGATATTCCAGCCAGATTGGCCTCCAAAAGCCCAGGATGATTGTTCCTTCTCCCTGCTGAGAAACCCTACAAACCCCACTTGTGGCTTCGAGGGGGTTCTTGAGTCCAGAAAGTGGGGTTTTACATGTCCGTTTGCGACGAATCCCGAAACATTCAAGTATCTCTAGCATTGCACAGGCACTGAGTTTACACAGAAACACACACATACACACACCAGCTTTTCATTTCGTGCCGGTGCAACTTGATGGTTGAATCATACTGGTTTTGATACTGTTTGGATGTTACTCAGAAATGGGGACTTTGTGAACCAGAGTGCAAAAATAATGTGAAACCAAATGCAACAAAGAGTTAACAGTTTTGCCCAAACGTATCATCTTTAGACGGTAATAAATAATAAAGTGAAGCCTTCAAATAGAACACACAAGTGCACTGGGTGTCTTGCAATAGCACATTGATTTTAAATAAAAGTTCACATGTCAGTAAGAGTCTTTTAAGCTGAGAGTCAGCTGCTCCTGTTGAAATGGTAAAGGCACTCACTTGCCTTTTTGGCTGTAGTTTAGAAGATGACTCACGACTGAGAATTGCTGAACAAAAGAAATTGACCATTACAGCTTGTGTAAAATGTGCAGTTTAGCATAAAAATGAGCTTCAGAGTGAAATTGCTGCAATAACTAAGACTTAAGTTCTTCAGCTTTTTTAAAAAAAAATCCAGTAACAACTGTAGTGAACAGGCTTTTGCTTTATCATACAAAATAAAAACACAACAGCTTTATATACACTGGGGCAGAATTTTTGTCTTTCTGCTTAATAATTTCTAAATGGCAGACGAACCCAAGAAGACACCAAAATGTAGATGAAACAAAGCAACAAAGAAAATGGCCTGCATTGCAATAATGGATCAATTGTTGTAGTTATGCATCAGTTAAACTGTATGCTCTGATTCCACTGCAACTGTACCTTAGGCTGTGGAGCACACGCACAGAGATGCGATCCGATAGCCCCCTGTGTTTGCAGAGAAACGTTTCTGTCAGCGGAAGCAGTGAAGCTACCCACGCCAGGAAACAGGTGCGTTCAGCATGGGGTCGCAGACAGCACCCGGTCTGCTTCAACAAAAACACCAATCAGAGTCATTCTCCAGTCCTCCTACCAAGTGTAACCTTCTGAATAACATCAAATCATGTGCACACTCTGCCGCTGAATCAACTGAAATGAAAATTGAGTTTGTAACATGGGAAAAAACAAAAAAACTCCACCACCTCAATGTTGTATTGCACAATATCCAATTTCCGGGAAAAAAAACTCCATGAAAGGTGCCGAAAGCAAACGGAGGCCAGGAAAACAAAATCAGGTCAGGCTCGGAGAGTTGGGTAAGAGTCTTTGCAGGAGAAGCACCGCACTGCAGCACTCCTCTTAAAGCTTCAATATGCTCTTATGCAAAAAACATGTCATACAGAGCATGGCAACAGTTGGCTACATACAAAACAAACAGCAGCCATTAGAAGTATGTGTACGTTTTGTGTTAATTGGACTACGCTCCACCGTCTCCCTTTATCTGAAGCCTCTCTGTCTCTTAATTTAATACATTTTGCACTTAAAAATGGCACTTTACAATTTACATGAGTCTTACCAATTCTGCATTTGAAAGCCCTACGTCAAGTAAATTTCAACTGCCATTTTTAGAGAGCTATGCACTCATGTTATTCAGTATATTGAAATAACTCTGAAAGTTAAATAGGAAAACATGAATAAATTACTTCAGCATGACCCACTCTGGAACAAAAAGCAAGATGTAACAAAACAGTATGTCCTGCATCCCCTGTCACAGATAAAATTGCAAGCCTTTATATTCTGTAACAAAAAAAACAAACAAACATAAAAACATTGAAACAATAAATACAGTCCGAGGTACTCATGGGCACCATCAAATGACAAAGAAAACGAGCCTTTTCCATAATGCCGCTTCCATGTCTGGAATCTGTGGACATACAACACATATGCGGGGCAGTTCGAGTCAGAGGCGTTCGTGATGAGTCTTGGAATTCACTGAATTCAAAGCTGTGGCTCGAGCGTGAGCCTGAGGCTCATCGCGGGCGTGTCCCAGCAAGTTTGAGGCTGTTGGGGGGAGTGGGGCTCTGCACCTCCCAGTTCCCGGGGCCCCTACTACCTGGCTCTGAGGGCCTGATGGAGCAGGGGTGCGGCTGCTGGTTGCGGTTGCAGGTCATCTTCAACCACGGCAGAGAAGCCATCCTTTTCCACGCACTCGGCCAGCACGTTGAGGACCAGACGCAGGCGGCGGTCCAGAGCCTGCAGGTGTGGCTTGATGAGGATTGGGGCGAGGCGGTCCCGAAGGAGAGACTCCTCCATCAGAGAGCTCAGCTGGTACTCCTCCTTAGCCAGCAGCTGCAGCCTCAGGTAGGTGGACCTTCTCACCCTGAAGGAGGGAGGAGGGAAAAAGAGGTGGGTGTGAGAAGGGAAGGTAAAGTGTGAGAAAGAGAGAAAGAAAGAGAGAAGAATGAGGAAAAAAAGATGGGAAACAGGAAAGACAGAGATGAGAATAACAAGAATAGTTCATTCTTCCATCTGTGAAGGTATGTTTGGTGTCAGAAGTTTGATTCTTTGATTGGATTCAAGTTTTGCATTGAAACTTGTATGTTAAAAGTAATGGACTGCATGCATATTAGACAGATACAATTAAACAATTATATTTTTTCTAATAAATGTATTATTTATAATTTGCCATTGCATCACTGACAGGCAAGGTGCTCGGAGGAAAGCTCCAGGTCCCAGATCTTCCATTAGAAGGAACCTATTTATTATGTTTAGAAATATATTTTCTGAAGAAAACGTGAGAACTGATGTGATGCCATATGCAAGACATGTTTTATCTTCTAAAATGGATGTCTTGCACTCTTGGCTGGAGCTAGAGCTAACATCCAGTCACCAGATTTAGTTCACACATAGCAACTGAACCAGCACTGATCGCTAAATTACCTCCAACCCGAGGCTTTGGTTGGCAACTTCCATAAATAGTAAGCTACAAAAATCGGGGCTAAGATTGTGCAGTGTCAACCTGGAATAGCATGTCTTAGCTGACTGATTATTTTTGGAGGAAATTTGTGAAAGTGCACCCAGAACCACATGTATGAGACAAGCAGCCTTACCTGCAGCACTGGCTCAAAGGCACCAAAATGGACATTTCATCATGAGAGTGTTTTCCAAACCTGTGGGATATGAAAGATGCTCAAGTCAGACAGCTCAGAGTTGGTCGGTGAGGCCTACACAGGCCTGTTGCCATGTGCAGTACAAGAGTAAATCATCATGTTACAAGAAAAAAGAAACACTATTGTTTAGATGTAGCAGAGGCTCAAGCAATGGTGATGAGAGCATTCCTTCTGTACTGAACCCATTATATCTAATATGATCTCTGATGATGCTGACAACACACTTTGAACATTTTCCAAAAAGGTCGTTTTTTCAGTGCTGGTGAACATACGTTTGGGGATTTGGAGTGCCTACCAAGCCCCAAAACTAAACGGGAACGCACAATAAACCTGATGAAAGAAATATGAACTCAAGGTGAAGAAAATGTTGCTAGCCTAGGGTCTGAGAATTTGTGTAGTCAAAAGGAGTAATGAAAATGTGTGTGATAAGCAGTGGCTATGCATCTTGTGGCTAGCAGTCAAACTGATAAACACAGGTGAAAAACATTTTGAATCCCCACTAAATTCAGACTGGACATTGAAAAAATACTAACATCATTGGGAATGAATGAAAAAAAATCTGGTACATCCACGTGCAATCTCGTCAATTGAATATATATATAGTTAAGAACACCACAGCCTTCTGTTTGACAGAGATTTACACAAGTGCCCACCCACAGAGATTCAAATGCCAGGCTGAGAATTTGGCTTCAGTAAGCCTGGCCCTACACCCGGGGAATCAAAGGACTGCTAGTTCAAATCTGATGCCAGGCTCTAGGGGAAGCAGATCCAATACCCTTGAGCTTCTGCCTCCAGCACTGAACCCCGAGTTGCTGTAAGAGTGCTGTAGTAACGTGGCCTACTTTTTAAGTAGTTTTCAACTTCTCAGTGGACAAATGAATCAAGTTCTGCCCCAGAGGGCTGCTTGGATGGTTTTTTTCTCTGCTGGAAATCTTTTTGGTCCATAATTTGGTATGTTTTAGTACTGTGAAAATTACTTGTACGTTTTCCTTTAATTCTACATTAATTTGACACTTCTTTTCATTTCTTTTATATAAAAAGTGTGGAGCAAGGACGGATGTGGTTTGCACTAAATATAGGGTAGAAAAATATACTGGGACCAGGTTTCTTTGAATGAATTGGTGCTATGTTTTAAACTTGCTGTTGTTTTTCTATGTGACAGTGATGAGGCTGAGAATGTTTTTATGGAGATGGATATTTACAATTTCAAAGTAGAATATTTTTAGTAATGGTAAAATTAGATTCAAATGTTTGGGTATCATTAATGATTTGATTATGCCAAAAAAAAAAATAATCTGGACAGAAAGTGACAATAATCTGGTGATTTACATTTTCCCTTGATCCTGTTAAAGTTCATGAGAAAGTCATTAGTGTATAACAGTCCAAACTTGGCTCTCTCTGACTCCAAGCTGAGAATAGAATAGGTTTATTGTTGATTAGAAACATTGTATTGTTCCATATTGGGCAACCAAGCAGTCATGGTGGTATTTATTGTGTAGTATATGAAAATATGTTTTATCTATGAAAGGCATGCTGTTTATGTCTAAATTCATAATTAAAATGTCCAGGATCTAACCAAGGTTGATTGGTGCTACTTGTCCAGTATCAAATGTAAAGTAGCTGAAATGATAGCTGAAAAAAGTAATAAAAATTGTGCCACCAAGACCTCCCAGATGTAGGGCAGATAATTTAATTCTGGTCTTTTCATGTAAAACTCGGCAACGGCCTTGTCAAAAGAGGAGAACAAGCCGTGTTCATGCACGATAATGCATGCAAAGGCTTTCACACTAACTCCATACAGCCTTTCGCCAACATCATAAATCTCCACATGCTGACTCTCACACACAGTCTTCAGCAGCACATACATTATCAGCTGAGATATGACTGGCATTTGAGTCTGACCTTCCCCTGACAGCATACATATTCACTTCTCTTAAAGCAATCTCTCAGTTTCCATGGTTTCTGATGACTTCTCTGATGGAGAAATGCAGGGTGGAGGAACATATGGCACACGCTTGTTTCAGAGTGCTTACTGCATGGCTAGTTGAAAGGATGCTGAAGACAGCTTACCCTCTGCCGTTGTCCAGATGGATGATGAATGTGTCATTCCCAAACTTCTCAAAAGTCTCATAATGGTGACGGTCCATGTTACCTGTCCCAATTAAAAGTGAGTTGGTCATTTGTTTCTTTGCAAAATGTGTTTGTTGATGTACATGAGACATGCACATGAGACTAGTTCTGGTCTGGGAGATCTATCACTCTGGAAAGTTGCTGAAAAAGGGGCATGCATTTCAGCCATTAACCACTTCTTTATTTTCTTTTAATCCTTTAATTGTTAAATCATGGTGAGTTGAATTGATGCATGAAATCCAATCTGGCTGATTCAATCAGAATGATTCAATCAGAATGATTCAAACTGCAAATTGGATATGTATCTGATTTCAATACTACATATGAAAGTGTCCCAAATCGGTGTTGAAAATGTATCGGATTTCAATACCACATATCAAAATAGCTCAAGTCGATGTTGAAAATGTATTTGATTTCAATAACACACATTAAAGTGGCCCAAGTCACAGTTGTTCATTATGCTCTTTGCTGTTCACACTGCTTGTCTTCTGTGTGAATATAGCTTTTCACATGTGAAATCTGAGACATATCTGATATGCAGCATTGTGACTCTCTTACAGCCAGATCTACACTTGTGGACAACAGCAGCTCTTTTACAAATGCGTACCAGTAAAGGAATGTGAATTGCTCAAACAAATGTCAAATAGAGATCACATTAAAAAGAAAGTGTAAAGAGCCTTTAAAAGATGGAATTTGGTGGGAAAATCAGACTTGACCCACTTTAGCTGCTGTGTGAACATAGCCTTAGATAAGGGTTGGACCATAACTCAACAGGGTGATAGGACACCACTACCAGAATTGGGCACCTTAGATGTGAATGAAAATTATGAAACAAAACTATAGAATTATGGAATTACAGTTAAACAGTACAGTATCAGCAAAAACTCCAGGCTTCGATAGGTTAATTGCAACGCTGCTGCAGATTCAGAAACATTATTTCACCACAGAGAAACTCACCCATGAGGAAATCAAAGATGGTCATATCCATGATGTCTAATAGGCGTGTTCCACGGTCAAAGGGCGGAGTCTGCTTAACTTCATCACAGAAGTCTGGATCCACTTCCCACCTAAGAAAAAAAAAAAAAAAAAAAAGAGGAATCTTTCACGGATCTTTTACTCTTTTTATCTATTGTTGGTTCTAGCAACCACAAATATGGATAATGAAAGTCAGTGTATCAGCCAAAATAATACATATGGAAATACATATGGCGATTGCTCTACAATCATAGCTTATAAAACACTTATGTGCTGCTATGCTCAGGCGTTGTGCTCTGGATGTTCGCCATTTCATGAGTACAGAGGAGAACCCATTTTGTATAAACAAAATGATGAAGAATGATGAATGTTCCCTGTCTCTTATAAACAAATCAGTAAAAGCAGCAAAAACAGTGAATCATGTTCTTTTTTTCAAACAGCTGAGCTCAGTCAGCAGTTCTGTATCGAGTTTGATGTAATCGGCCTCGGACCGTCCAACTAAAACTGCCGCCTCGATGGAGGACGGCCCATTGTCTCATCCTGCAGAGTGAGTGTCCGGGAGCTGCGCTAAACTAGTTTTTTTGCTGATAAAGGCAGTCTGTGAGTTTAATGAAGATGTGAGGTGGTGTGTGGTGACCTGAGATAGCATAGGGGACAAAAAAAAAGGAGAAGAAGTAGAAGAACAAAGAGAAAAGAAAGCTAAATAAGAATGAAAATAGAGCAAAGGGAGGTAAATGAAGAAGAGAGGCCATACTCTGCTTTCTTGCGCTTGTGGTAGGAGCGTCTCCAGGGATTCCTCCAGGTTTTGCGCTTGGCCAGGGTAAGGTCAGGAAGGAATGCAGCCAGAGAGCCCTCGATCTGGTCAGGCTTTCCACACAGAGCATGCTCAGTGGAGCAGTAGTAAGAACACTCTCCATAGAAGCAGATGTTGTTGGCTGTGGAGGAGAATATATGTATTATGCACAGATAAGCTGAGAGAGAGATTTTGCATGCGAGAGATACATTGATGCCAGGGTCTCACTGCAATCTGATGATATGGAATGCTTTTACAGGTGGGCTGGCATTACTGTGTCTGGTCATCTTACACTCCTGAATGGACAGAAATCACTGGATGTTGAGACAGAGTTAAACTCTTGGCTCCTGTACAAGTCCCAGTGATTGCTGTGGTCTCTATAATGGCAGACACATCTGATAACAGCGATACACTGTCCAGGGCGAGCCTTTCCTCAGAAAGTGTTCGGATTCAGCTGATAGTCTTTTAGAGAAAAACGCTGAACAGAAACTTCTGACCTTTAGCTGGGATGATGGGCTGATGTCAGTGATCTAAGGTCTGCTGCATTGTGTGGGTTTTGCTGAAGAGGCATTACTTTATGATTAATTATTGTTGCAAATGTTTTCTGACATCACTTCCCTGGAGGCCAAGTAAGCCTATTAACGTCTTTCCAGAAAAGTTACTCACACAACGTCAACTCTATATGCTGAAGATAATTAATTATAATTAGCTCAGTTAGAGAAAACACACCTCTGTGTGTCTCAGATTAAAAACTGGCACCCACCAGATGTCTGAAATTCAGACTGAGCACTGCTTGCCTGTGACTCTTCAGTTAAAGGTCATGAATAGTCCACTGTAAAGCAGAGCTCTGGTACGCAGGCCCCTGCTCAGGTGGGATTCGTGAGAAAGGGCTCAGTGGAAGGAGGAGGGGTGTGAAGCATCTCTTCCTGAGAGGCTGAAAAGAAAGGGGGCGTGCAGGTACCTGGGGAGATGAAGAATGTCCGCCAGAGCTTTTTGTCGCGGGTCACGTCCCGGATCTCCCGCGTCATGTTCACCAACCTGCCAGCCACTGGCGGGACACGCCGGAAATCAAGGATTCTGGGAAGACAGAGGGGCAGACAAAGAGATAGACTGTAATAACTGCAAGCTCAAACACGTTACCTGTTAGTAACCGGCATGAAATGCACATACTTTGTACAAATCTGTTCATTGCTGAGGGTGTGTTATAGAAAGGTTGTTCCCAATCAAAGCTTACATTTATCAGATTAGTCACTATTTTAACATCATCAATGTGTATAGCCCTGTCCAGGGTGTATTACTGCCTTGTGTCCAGTGATTTCAGGTAGGCTTAGTGTGTATAAAGAAAAAAAACGAAGATCAAATTTCAATAGTACATTTTTTGAATAGTAAATAAAATGACTACACTTTGCTTTGTACACATTGTAACCCTCACTTCCATACTCCATTCCACATGAAACCATTCCAGATGACTGTGTACATCTCAAATATTGAATTATGCAGAAATCTTGGAAAAATCTGTGGAATTTTACATCCTATTGTGGTTTGAGGCACGTGTGGTAATTTAGGCATGCAGTGTTCATGATAATTAGTGGCCTCTGATACAGAATGCAAATGTGAAAGCAAATGAAAAATTAAAGATTGCATTAATGCATTAAAAACTACATTAATGCACTGTGTAAATAAACATATGACTATGTAATTACATTTGATTATTATAGCAATGCAAAAAACTAAAACTAAAAATATTTATGTATTTATTGATTCATTGGTTACAAAATGTGTTTACACACTGTAGAAAACTGGCAAATGCAAACTATGTGACAATAAAAACAACAAAAACACAACTAAGCATGTTTGAATGCAAAGCATGTACTGTTGCCACAGATGAGCTTACCCTATAAACGGCTTCACCTGCAACTTTGTCTCATACCTCAAATCCCCCTCATCCAGCCCCAGATACAGTTTTTAAATAGCTTGGCTATAAATACCACAGTTGTGATACAGTATTTGTGTCTCACTGTTCATTTAGCAGCACAATCAACATGCTAATTACATAGCAATTGGACGCGTAATCACTGTATGAGCTCCATCAACTAATAACCGAGTAAATCTTCAGAGCTCAGAAGATCTATGGAAATAAGGAGCAATTCCTCAAAGTGACTGCATAATGATTTAATGATTTCAGTTGCCGACAGCAGCTGTCTCGGCCCTGTCTCGGCATGTGAGCCTGTTCATAACTTATCTGCTTTATGACATCTCCCTGATTGCTACTTAATGGCCTTTTAAAGTCCTGCTTATGGGCCTTTAGCGTCTGGCCACACACACACACACCCAGAGTATGACTTTTCTTCTGCATCTCACTCTCTCTTGCACACCAGTTTACACAAATTCCCATTACTGTAGATGTACATAACACGTAACAGAAACATTCCCAACTAATTAGCGTTGTATAAACCACCTAAATCATCACTTTGGCCTCTTTACATATTGTTATACCGCATATAAACATACATGGTCATAACATTAAAACCACTTGTCTAATATTGTGTAGATCCCCCTCATACCTCCAAAACAGCTCTAATCCATCAAAGCATCGAAGCATGACCTGTGATATCTGGCATCATGACATGACATCAAGACAGGAAGTGTCGTAGTGTACTCACACTAAGCATAACTGCCTTGTGCTGTGCCTGAGCACGATTGCCCCCGGCTCCCCCACTGGCCAGTGCTCACACTGCTCTTAATGTTCCGGCCTGAGTATGCTCTGGTCATCAGTGTGGCTTTCTGAGCTGTGTCAGTCTGCATCAACTGTCTGATGTGCACAATGACAGCTGCCACTCTTACTACTGTTACTCTTACTAATAACAGCTATTCACTTATTCATTATCGCTGATTAAACTATTAATGGATGAACACCTCGACCAGTGTATTTGCGAAGCTCTATATTGTATATTATACAACAATTATTTCTGGCTGCGCAAGCTCATTGGCTAAGAAGCATTCAAACCATGCTATCATCACTCCACTGAATGGCACTGCTAAGTAAATATGGGCAGAAACATCTTTAATAAAGTAAGTCCTGTGCACATGTGGCGAACCTCAGCATCAATCCACCAGTTTCTGGTCAGCCCACCCTGTTATTTCATGATAACATTTTCTTTCATGTTCTATTGCTTTATTATAAGCTGAAGCTTCACAATACTGGAATCATGGAATACCCTCCATATGTTACTGTTATTCTACACTCTTTGTTCACTTCTCTCATTCAATTAAGAGTTTAATACAAAAATGAGAGAAGTAAGTTAACGCAAGTGTAGTTCACATCAGGCATGTGATGCTCACTGCATTTAGTGTATATATCACTGTACCTTATAGACTTATGGATTATGCAACAGTGCACAGTGCCTGTCATATGCTGATCATAAAAGCAGATTTTTACATAGATTTGTGCTCAAGTCGATCCACTGTACCATACTTGGACATGGTAGAGGGCAGGGATCACACTAGTCAAAATCAAACCAGACTTTGGGGGGAGGAAATGTGCTTGTGCACAGTACAGATACACCTGGTATGAGTACAACCTTGTCAGTCTTTGTGTTCATTTTATAGGTTACAGTCTATCCCACAGTCTAAGATACCACATAAACAACTCTAGTCAACATTACTGAACATATCTCGACATAGATTGGAACAAGTGTGTGGTAAAGCAGCTGTGCAGTTCACATGGTAATAAGTGGGGTATAAACTTCCAGTCCATTCCATTACCTGTTGGCTACATTAGCCACAAGTTCCAGTGTGAAACTCCAGACACCATGAGCATGTCTTGGCTGAATGATCTGTAACTCGGGTAAGGGGAAAAGTGTGTGAATTTGATTTTTCACCTATCGCTTTAAAGCCTGGCTGTCTGGAGGTGCCCAAGCACTCGAACCCTGAGGGACAGAAACCTGAGCCTATAAAACCACCAAGTCATGCTAGAGGCTGATGACAAAGAGCCCAGTGTGGAGGCTTGGCTGCGTGTGAACAGTCTGTCAGCCATACGGGGGTATTGGCCCAGGACTGGAACATACAGAATGGGGATAGAAGGATGGCGGAGAGAAGAAAGTGGATCACTGTTGTTTTTATTCCATTCTCATGGACAGGAACACTGTCTATTGTTATGTGTTCATTTTTGTGTAAGAACAGTTCTATACAGATAACGGTGTTCAATCCTATTTGATTCTGAATGGCTGTGTTATAGTGCCGTTTTATAGCCCCCTGAAATGCTGCAATTCCATTTACACTATGTGGACACCCTGTCTAATGAATGCATTCAGCTACTTTAATATGCACCAATTGCTTGAACAGATGTGTAAATCTGCATGCAACGTGTCGAAAAATCATGAACCAATTGGCACCAAGCCTAATTCCAGGCTACAGGGGTATAAAGCCTCCCAGCATTGAGCTGTGGACCAGTGGAACTGTGTTCTTTGGAATGATGATGAATTGGGGATGAGTTGGGGTGATCCATCCTGACCAAATCCTCACAGCAATGCTCCACAAGCCTTCCATGGACAATAGAGACACTTACACCAACAAAAGCAAGATATTATCCTTGATTTTTGGAAGAAACAATAAATAAGCACCACAGTGTCCGTAGACAACTGCTCTTTTAACAGATCTTCATAATATTGGTACTAATGGGAGTTCCGTCTCGCCGCAGAATCAGCCTCCACTGCTCTGGGAGGGCTTTATATTAAATATTAGAACTGTAGATGTTACACACACTGTTAGCATGTGATTGCATTCAGTCACTAGAGAAAATGTGAAGTCAGGTACTGATGTTAGATGATTAGTGCTGGATCATAAATGCCATTCCAGCTCATACCAGACATATTAGTTGTTGGTACTGATGGTCTAACAATACCAATAACACAGTTCCACTGCTGTACTGCCTAAAGCTTATGCTTGGCATTGAGCATGGCAATCTCTAGAATACTACACTTCACTTCAATGCTTTTCTATGGAGATCATACAGTACAAGCTGTTTATGCACAACTAAACACCTACAGTATATATCACGCACAAAATATGGTCCACAGATTCAAAGTCTTCATGTGTTCTATAGGTTTTGGAAAGGAGAAGAAAAAGTGTGTAGACAAAATTAAGTAGGTCTCAGCAAACCTCAATCAACACCTGCCCGACACAAAGGCCCTCTCTGTAGGCTTCCTCGTTAAAGTCAGCAGGGAGCTTCTCCCAACTTTTGATTGCTCTCATATGCACCTTGTTATCCTCGGAGCCCACGTCACCACAAGGTGGATCAAATCAATCTCACTAAGTGCTTTTCAGGCTCCCGGCCAGGGGGCTGGAGTGACGGGGCCCGAGCAGCGTGTGGAGAATCGGAGCCGGTGGGGCTGCTTTCCGTAACGGTGGTCCGAGCTGCTCTTTAAGCTCGGCTAAAACCTCCTTCTGCGTAAAATCGATACTTGTGTGGGCACGGACATAGATGCTTTTGCCAAACCCACACACATGCCTGAGGACCAACTGGGCCATGCACTGGCATTCCGGAGGCTGGGCTGAATCCCAATAGGTAGTTTTTCCATTTCATCTGAAAGAGCCAGAACCTGCTTACAGGAGTAGTCTGGTGAAAAATCAAATTTATACAATTTTTCACTAATCAACCTAATGCAGTCAGCCAGTGATATGTTTGGTGTCTGAACTAAAAACTTGCAGTATTTTTTGTGTCTATGACCTCCTGAGTCCATATTCAACCTCACATTTTAAGCTGCCGTTGGCCTTTCTGCATTCTGAACTAAAATCTAAAGGTGAAAAAGCTTTTTCTGCAGCTGCCTCAAAACTGGGGATCAGCATACCACTCTATATAAGAATGTCATCCACAGTTGATGTTCAAATTTAATAGTTTCAGGCTTCAAATTTATATTCTCAGACTTGTTCCCCTTAAATGGTCTTATAGCTTATAGTTCGTCTTATACCCTTGTTGAAATTAAACAGCACTTTAGATGAGTTCTGTAGTCTTTTAAATGTGCTTTTGACTTGACCATATAAAGTATTTTTCAGCAGAATTCATGCCGTTTCAGAAACCAAATCAGAAAATCTATTTGAGATTACTTAAAAACCTGTCAGCGATGCCTGTTTTATCCCCACTGGTATAATTAAGGAACTAACCCCCCCCCTTTGCCATTTTTTGTGTTTTGTTACCTCATAATCTGGATTATTTGAGGGTTTGCATAATTTCATTTACAGAACATGCCTTTAAACATTTCATATTTTCATTGTGAAGCAAACAACAAATAGGACAAAATTATAGAAAACTTCAGTTTGCATAACTATTCACACCCCTTTTGCAGCAATTACAGCTGCAAGTCACTTTGGATAAGTCTCTATGAGCTTGCCACATCTTACTGCTGGGATTTGCGCTCATTCCTCAAGGCAAAGCTGCTCCAGCTCCTTCAAGTTAGATGGTTTTTGCTGGTGAACAGCAATCTTCAAGTCTGACCACAGATTCTCAATTGGATTAAGGTCAGGGCTTGACTAGGCCATTCCAATGCATTTACACATTTCTCCTTAAACCACTTCAGTGTTGCTTTTGTAGCGTGCTTTGTGTCATCGTTCTGTTGGAAGGTGACCTCTATCCCATATTTTTGTCTGTCAGTACAGGCTTAATGTGGTCATATGGACAGATAGTCCGGTCTCTGCTTGGGAACTCCTTCAGGGTCTCTGTCCTGCCTCTCTGCCTAATGCCCTCTTAGCCCAGACTGAGACTTTTGGTGGGCAGCCCTCTCTTGGCAGGTTTGTTATGGTACCATTTTCTTTCCTTTTGATGACAATGGATTTGATGGTGCTCCGGGGGATCATCAGGGATTTTTTTTATAACCCAACCCTGTTTTTAAACAAAGTCCTGATCAGTTATCTATGTAGAAGTGTGCTACCATAGTGTGTATTTAAAGGTACACAGCCTGAGGCGCTGGATTAAGCCTCTTTGGGGCGTGGGTTTGAATCCTACTGCTGCCGAGTTGGCTTTTAGGAAATGCCTTAGCTCACTGGGCTAAGGTGCTCACCTGTGGAGCACAGTGCTTGAGCTGCAGGGGTTCAAACCCGGGTCCTGTGAGTAAAGCATTTCATTGCTATGTACTTGTACTGAGTAATGACAATAAAGTTGAATCTATCTATCTACAACAGTTACAGTAGGGCAAAACGTATTTAGTCAGCCACTGATTGTGCAAGTTCTCCTTCTTATAAAGATGAGAGAGGTCTGTAATTTTCATCATAGGTAAACTTCAACAGAGAGACCAAATGACAAAAAAATGTAGGATTTTTAAAGAATTGGTGGAAAATAAGTATTTGGTCAATAACAAAAGTTCATCTCGGTACTTTGTAACATAACCTTTGTTGTCAATGACAGAGGTCAGATGTTTCCTGTAAGTCTTCACCACATTTGCATACACTATAGTATTTTGGCCCATTCCTTCATACAGATCTCCTCTAGAGCAGTGAGGGGCTATCGCTGGGCAACACAGACTTTCAACTCCCTCCACAAATTTTCTATGGGGTTGAGGTCTGGAGACCTTGAAATGCTTTTTACGGAGCCACTCCTTCGTTGCCCGAGCGGTGTGTTTGGGATGATTGTCATGCTGGAAGACCCAGCCACATTCCATTTTCAATGCTCTTACTGATGGAAAGAGGTTTTGGCTTAAAATCTCATGATACATGGCCCCGTTCATTCTTCCCTTAACACGGATCAGATGTCCTGTCCCCTTTGCAGACAAGCAGCCCCAAAGCATGATGTTTCCACCCCCATGCTTCACAGTAGGTATGGTGTTCTTGGGTTTGACCCCATGGGATCAGATCGAGGGAGATTATCAGTGGTCTTGTATGCCTTCCATTTTCTTACAGTTGTTCCCACAATTGATTTATTCACACCAACCTGCTTGCCTATTGTAGATTCACTCTTCCCAGCCTTGTGCAGGTCTACAATTTTCTTCCTGGTGTCCTTCGACAGCTCTTTGGTCTTGGCCATGAGTTTGGAGTTTGACTGTTTGAGGCTGTGGACAGGTGTCTTTTATAAGCAGATAACAAGGTCAAACAGGTGCCTTTAATACAGGTAACGAGTGGAGGACAGAAGTTACAGGTCTGGGAGAGACAGAAGTCTTGTTTGTGGGTGACCAAATACTCATTTTCCACCATCATTTACAAATAAATTCTTTAAAAATCCTACAGTGTGATTTACTGGATTTTCTTTTCTCTCATTTACATTCACATAGTTGAAGTGCACCTATGATGAAAATTACCTCTCTCATCTTTCTAAGTAGGAAAACTTGCACAATCAGTGGCTGACTAAATTCTTTCAAAAAAACTGATGAATGGACCAATAGAACTGCTTCCAAATTGCTTGGAACAAAGTATTTCCACTGATTTCCACCGACTTCTCCTGCTAAGCTGGATTTTGGTTTTGTGCAACAGCAACAACAAAGATGGAATCGAAAATTCAAATAGGATGCTGGAATGAGATCAAATTAATGACTTATTCAGTAAAGTACATAGTCTCTTAATACAAACTCTCTTTGTAGACTTAATACAAAGTCTCTTACACAGCCCACATGTTTTGAACATACATGGATGGTTCTCAGTGGATTCATCTATATCTATATCTATGTAAAAAACATGAACTGGTTAAAGGGGAGTGTATTATGATTCATATGTAGTTTACTTACTGACAATTGTTGAATTATAACAGTAAAACTCTAATGCAAAAGCAAACC
Organism: Acestrorhynchus altus; assembly: GCA_034509495.1. Classification (NCBI taxonomy): domain Eukaryota; kingdom Metazoa; phylum Chordata; class Actinopteri; order Characiformes; family Acestrorhynchidae; genus Acestrorhynchus; species Acestrorhynchus altus. The sequence goes on from CM067520.1 coordinate 16,491,884, forward strand.
TATGAGACCAAACATCTTGTCTTATTTAGTGTAGCTTGCATAAGCAGAAAGTAGTGTAAATACAGTGTGATTTATTGCAAAACTATTACTTTAAATAAGATGTGTGCAGATCATGTTCCTAGTGTTGTGTGTAGTAATCATAGATTTTATGGATTGAGCCTGACATACAGAGAAGACCTACTGAAATGAGATGCAGCAGAACAATTTGCCTCGAAATGGAGAAGAATATCCTTGCCAAAAGCAAGGACAAATTAACACAGGGTCTTCTAGATCCTGAGTTAGATTTGGTATGACGATAACATGATTGCAACACTCCTTTCAGCCTTCAGCTGGAAAGCCTGGCTTTTTTGTGGGTAACGAAGCAATAAGGGCAGGATTCCTGAAACAAAGCTGAAAGATTGTAAACACGGTAAACTGGTGTTACAGCTGGTCTCCAGTTGACAACTGTGTGTGTGGGTGTAGTCAGGTATGAAGAGAGTGGAGCGAAGACTGTTTTATTTAGGGCATGTATTCGTGACAATGGACACCCGTGCATGAAAATCCAGCCTTTACATTTCACTCAGCAGGTGTTTGGGAGTGGGCCGGCCTACCTGTCGAGATGAAATGCTGCAATCTCTGCATTGTGTCTCTCAAAGTCGGAGAAGTAGAAGAAGTCTGGGGGTGTCTCCTGCTCCCTGGTTTGCCTGGAGAACAGAGGACAAAGAAAAAAGAGAGAGATGGGAGTTAAGATTAGCATGCCAGGCAATGTGCTGCAAGTGGTATCAAAGACATTGCTGGCACACGTGCACTATGACTGAAATCACAACATTCCATCTCGCTCAGCAGGAGGTCTGGGAGCAAGCAGCCACAGCGGTGAGAGAGAGAGAGAATGAGAAAGGAGGAGAGACAGACATAGAGACAGTTGTTTCATGGTTTCAGAACACTATGAAATTACAGTTAGCACAGATTTGATCTAGTGGTGTCAGGCAGCTGGGCTGAAAGGGAATTTGGCAACAAACTGTAGAGGTTCACTCCATTGCGAGTCAGAGAAATACAGACAGACAGATGGACAGGCAGACAGATGGACAGGCAGGCAGCATGGATCTCTGCCTAGCCAGCCACATGTCTGACTGAATGGAGGCCTGGGATTTTGCCATGGAAAAAAACCCAAAATCTCCAGGTGGACGCTGATTTTATATCAACAGTCAGATTGCCAGAGAGCAGTGCAGTTTCACAAAATCAGAGAGGAAAGTACAACGGGACAGCGAGACAGAAAACAGGTCTCCACAACTTTTGGTTTTTATTTTTAATTCATGACAAAACTCACTATAGTCCATCTGTTTTCTACATACTGTTGTAGCCTCCTTTCATCCTGATCTTCAATGGTCACCACAGAGCAGGTATTATGTGGGTGGTGGGTCATTCTCAGCACTACAATGACACTGACACAGTGGTGACATAATATTTGTTGTGCTGGTGCAAGTGAATCAGACATTACAGTGCTGCTGGAGTTTGTATACCCCTCAGTGTCACTGCTGGACTAAGAATACTCCACCAACCAGAAATATCCAGCCAACAGTGTCCTGTGAGCACTGATGAAGGACTTGAGGATGATCAACCTAAACTGTGCAGCAACAGATGAGCCTCTGTCTCTGCCTTTACATCTAAAATATGGAGCAACTGGGAAGGAGCAACTGGGTAGGACTGACTTACAGAGCGGACAGTCAGTGGACATAGTGTTTATAAACTTTTATCAGTGATTCATTTGTACCACCACCCACACAAGCGCTGTGGTGGTCCTGTGGGGTCCTAATCATTATAAAACAGGATGAAAGGAGGCTAACAAAGAATGCAGAAAACCAGATGGACTACAATCTGTAATTATAGAAAAGAGCTCTGTGGTAAAAAGAACTGATAAAATTGGACGGAGAGTGTAGAACCAATGTGGTATCGTGCTCAACGGTTAACAGATTTGAACAGCCAGCTCTACAGTCACCATTTTCAAATCTAGATCTCTGCAGCTCCCTCACATAGCTTTAGACGAGTAGGCCTCAGTCCAGTTCCTGGAGTACCACTGTCTTGCTTATATTAGTTTTTTTTTTTTGGCGCAACACACCCGCTTTGTCACAGCAAGAGCTCGTCAGTTCATTATCTGGATCAGTTACATTGGAATTAGGAGAAGCTATAAAACCCACAGTGCAGAGGTACTCCAAGACCAGGATTGAGAACCACTGATCTAGTTCCTAAGGAGAGAAAGAGAAAGAAGAGCAATATTTCAGATCAGGTAGAAGACACCTTTAGTTCTAAACCACCTATTCCTTATTAGAGTGAGCATTGATCATTCATCAAATATGAACCCAATAAAGGATGATACATTTTTTTTCATTTTGGTTCCACATTCAACACCATTCCACAATAACTCATAAAGAATCTGAACACTCTGGGCTCCAACACACCTCTTTGCAATAGGATATTGGACCTTACAGACCTCAGTCTGTAAGATTAGGAAAGAGAACATCTAGCAACACCACAATCCAGGGCTCAATCCAGGGCTGTGTGCTCAACCCTCCCCTCTTCACACTGCTAACACACCGTTGTACTGCCATGTTCAGCTCCAATCACATTGTAAAATTGGAAAATGACACTACAGTGGTTGGCCTTATCAGCAAGGATAATGACACTCTGTGAGCAGAAGTGGAAGTTCTGGAGTTAATAGGAGCTGCCTTGTGCCTTGCGCTAGTTTGAGTCCCTGAACCAACTTGTTGCGACTGAAGTGCCCTTAAGCAAGGTACCTAACCCCAAAAATGCTCCCCAGGTGCCAGAGTGGAGGCTACTCACCCCTCCAGGCACGTGTGCACTGCCTCACTGTGAATTCCAAAACAAATGACAAATTTCTCATTTCTTTAAGTGGAGCTGCTGACCAGGTGATGTAAAATCAACAACAGTCAAAAGCTGTCAGCTAGAGTCTGAGAAAGCAAAAGGGCCATGCTCTCTCTCGGTTGGTAGATGGCGCTCTCTCTCCATATTACACACAGTACAATGCCAACAGCAAAGAGGTGGTGGCTGGCTTCATACATATTGGAGGAAACATGTGCTTGTCTTCAAGCTCCTAATGTCAGGAGCATCCTAAAGGGGTTGGGCTATTGGCACTTCTACATTGGTGTTATTTGAAGGATGCCACTGTAGTTCCATTCTTAAGAAGAAATTTCTTCTTAATACCCACTTGTACAGTTTCAACAAACACTCTGTCCTTCAGAACAATGTTATTATTTGGGATCTGTTCTAGAAACAAGTCTGGGACTTTCTAACACAATGATAGGACTTTCTGTTTGGACTTTCCTCAGGAACAAATTTAATAAAAAATTGGGGAAAATACTGGTGAATGAAGTCCCCTGTATGCAACAGAGATGTAAGTGTGAAGAATGTTTACATTGGTCAAGAACTTTTACATCAAGTGAGGGTTCTTCACACGCATACATCTCTAGTACAAACACGAAGCTGTGGAATAGTGTAGTCCAAAGGTACGTAAAAATCCAAGCACAGAGCACATATTGGATGTGCCAGGGCTGCTACATAAGAGTAATGCTTCATATCCATCACATTATATGTCCTTTTTTTACCGGTTACCCTCTGTAGCCCAGTGTTTTCACTTAACCAGCCCTAAACTCAGGTTTGTGTCCTGCAACTGCTATAGTGTGACAGGCCGTTAATGACCAATCACTGTGAACTTACCCACTGATACTTCAGCTGGCCTCACAGTGGAGGCAGACTGGCAGATTTGAGTGTGACCCAGGTGTGCACCGTGGCCTTGCAGCAGCCTGCCACAAACATCATTATAGTCAGTGCTCTCCGCTCACAAAGCTGTTCTCCCTGCATCTAAAACCTGTCACATCTTTCCATTTAACTGAGTGGCTTTCCTTTATCCGAATATTCCCCATTTTCCACCTGCTATTAGACCTAAGTGCATTGCGCACCGTCCCCTTTGCCCACCTCCTGTGACCTCCCCGCTGCCAAAACTTGAATGGGAAAAACTTATTTTTTTGTTACCTCTCATCTTTTCATTTTGCAGAGAAAAAAAGAACGCCCAGCTTTTCAGCGAAAATCCCCATTATGATCCATTCAATTTCCTGGATCAAAAGGGAACTAATGGCTTTTTATTTGCACAGCGAGGGCTGAGATGTGGCGCTGATTCACTGAGGAATAAAAAGCACAGACGCCTCCCCGGGGGAGGAGAGCCTGTAAGGCTTTTGACCCAGATTTCAATGTGCTGCTCGGGAGGTGGACCGGGTAGCGCCTGCTTTCACACCTGCGCTGCACAGCACCGTATGATTGAACCTGTCAGACTGAGACCACCAGGGAGGTGTGTGTTCTGCGTAGGGCCTCAATTAATGAAACTCTATCTAAAGCTCTTATTCCGAAGGCACAGGCATTAATCTCTCAATACCATTGTCACTAAGTCACCTTTACATGCTGTGTTTCATTACAGCAAAGGTAGGGCTGCTTCATAATGTACCTAATATTAAAGGAGCAGTAGGTTATTTTGTAAAAACCAGTGTAAGTTTTTGAAGTAATTCAATTCAAAACATGATGTTATGTGTTTAACATCATGAGATAACTAGTCATGTAGGGCTGACTAGTTATGACAGAAAGGGTTGAAATGATGTAAGCAAACTCACAGACAGTGAGCCAAGCAGGCACCCACAACCCCAACGTTTTCACAGAAATCCACAACGCTAAGTTTGGAGAAAAAAGAGCTCTTCACCACAGCATCAAACAAACTGAACTGTAATGCGCAGTGAAGGGAGCATCAAGATTTGTGTCTATGGATCTGAATAATTTGCAATTACTGGGGGACAAATGAACTCAAAGTTGTATCAAATCATTCTGGAGAAAGTAAGGGCACCAATCCATGACCTCAAACTGAAGATACAGTGGGTGATACAACAAGAGAGTAGCCAAAAGCACACAAGTAGAGTCCTGACCTTAACCCTATTGAAAAGCTGTGGAATGACCTGAAGGCTGTACAAGCATGGCATTCCAAAAATACTGATGAACTGAAACACATCTGCAGGGAGCCATGGTCCAGAACTCCTACTCAGTGTTGTGTATATCTTACTTGCAGCTACAGGAAACATTTACTGGAGACAACTGCTGTGAAAGGGAAATGTTTAAGCAAAAACAAGGACATCACATCTTAATAATTTCTACAGGCTAGTAGTCAAACATACAGCAGTGTTTAAGCTATTGTGTGTTTCATAAATGTTCAGCTAAATACTTACAATATTCAGACACTGTGCATGAGGGAATTTCTTTAATTCTGTCAATAAGATTGCATTCTTTGTGGAAAATTATATAACCCTGATAAAAATACTATTTATGGGCAGCTGTTTACCGTGTTTGTGGAGTGTGTGTGACTAAAAAACTCATATCTTGATAAGTAAAATGGCTATATATGGCATAATTTGAAGAAGACTATAGTGGCATCCAAATGAAACCAAACCATTTCCACTGATTCTTCAGAAAAGAGAGCAAGACAGCAATTATTCAGAAAGATGCTGATTTTACAGTATACAGTGTTGTGTACTACAAGGCCCTCATACCCTTTATGACAAGGAGAAAAGAGCTGGAGCAAACAATGTTGACAGGTTTTCTCTCTCTCCCTCTCTCCCGCTCACTGTATTTAGATCCTGCTGGCTCTCACGGCTATCTCCAGCTGGGTTTTGACGGGCGGGCCTGTTGCCACTGTTGCCACAACCCGGCCCGCAAGGGTGTCTGGAAGGGCACCCTGACCAGCCATGGTGTTTCTGATGGCTCTTAATTCGACAGTCTGCTGCACGTCCAAAAAGGAAGGGGGTGTCATCCCATACAAATACAGCTTGGTCAAGGAGAGGAGACCAGTGTAATTACCTTGATACAAATCAGAATCAAGCAGCAATAGAAGTACGAGGTAGGCTGTTTATGTGCTGTCTGCAGGAGGGGGAGCAGTGTCAGGGACGTGTGTCACCCAAGACGGATGCTGAGAACTGTACGATGTGGTGAATAAAGGATGGGTCACTGCTTGGTTAAATGGTTTGCTTATGAGAACACTTTAGGAAGTAACTCCTTGACTTAAAAGGCATGGCAATGTGAACCAGACTTTGAAACGCATAAAAACCTTCTCTGATGACAATCAAAGAGAAGAAAAAATACGTTTGTTTTGTAAGTACCAACCTAAATTCTTAAGGGATCAGTGCTCAAAACATAAAAACATGTGGTTAGTGTATACTAATTGACAGGAAGTTGCCACAGGTTCTCCATTGCCACCTAAACCTGTCAGGATTCTGTAGCTCTGCAGCATCTAAACTGTATTCACATCAAAAGTTTACAGAATGAACTTCCGTCAAACACAAGTGCTTGTAATCTGATGCCACACTGGTGCAGAAATGACTGGCACATTCTTTTACAATGTCACTCTTATGGGGTTACTATAAGATTAGCCTGGTTTGTTAAGCTTTTCAAAAGCCTGCCAATGAGCTTCAGCTAAAGAATAACAGCAGCAGATCATCAGGCTTCTCAAGATTTCCTTTAAGAGCACATCAAAGACTGAGAGAGAGAGCAAGAGAGAGAGGAAATGATAAAACTGTAAAGCAAATCCAAAGCCACCATCAAGTCAACAACACAGTGGCTTATGACCAGCTGTTCACAACATAAAAAAATCGAGAAGATCAAATCATAAAGATGTGCTCAGACTTAGTAAATTGTGTTTAGTCACAATATCCTCATAACTGAATTATCTATGTCTAGAATCTCATAAACCGTATTTAAGGCACTGTTCCAATAAAACATCTTCACTTCAATTACACTGCTGCCCTCAAAACTAGTCATTAACCAAGTTCATTAATGAGTAAGCAGTCTAGAGAGGTATGCTGAAACCCAGCAGGGTATCTGTTGTCACCCAATATACTGTCATATAGAAGGCTGTTTACCTGTGATGACAACTGTAGCCTAGTAGTAAAGCTAGGTCCAGCAATGAGACATGTCTTGTAGGCCAGGATAACACAGTACTGCAACATGCACACTTTGAAATCATGCACAGTGTACTTTCTACCAGAAGTGACCATCCACCTGGAGAACTGAGTCGTTTACCCAAATCAGAGTGCCAGTCCATATCTGGACAAACAGACATACATTCCCTCACATACATACACACTCATTCACACACCAGGGCAATCTAGTGTGGCCAATTCACCTGATTTCCATGGTTTAGGAATGTTGAAGGAAACCAGAGTCCCGGAGGAAACCCACACAGACAGGACCTCCAACCCAAGAATGCATTGTACATCAAATCAAAGTGAACACCTTGAATGACTTGCACATATTATTACACTCCTTTGTAAAACTTGGGGTTTAGTAATATGTTTTTTTTCCGTGGTTGACATTGATACTTATTATTAGTAATGAAAGACACTTATTTTAGACTGCAAAAATGTTGATGTTTGTTATGAAAATGTGCAGAAGTCCCATTCACTATTTACTTTAAACAAGGTTGAACACAAGAAAGTTCTGTGAATTTTAGACATGTACACAGAAATATTAACTTTCTGATATTACATTGAAGCTGATGGGATTATATTTAAGAAAATTCAAGATTTTTTCAAAAAAAAAAAAAAAAAAAAAAAAAAAAAAAAAATATATATATATATATATATATAATATATTTTTATTTTTTTATTTTTTTACGACACGTCTTTACTGCATTGTACATATTCCAGATTGCTGATCCAATGAAGACTAACAGTCCATTAACACCATTAAATGCTATGAACATTGGTTGAAAAGTAATAATAAGAATAATGTTTGTCATTTTGAAGAATATTTTGTCCACTGGGATATGAAACTGTACTTTCACAATGTAAATTTCCTCTTATAATTCTCTCTTCTTTAGTGTAATGATCATTTTAGTATTTGTTATTGTGGTTAAAAATGCTATGGAAATCGAGTCTCAGTCCTTTTTAGGTAATTTCAGTATAAACACAAAACAAAAAACAATGAACGCTAATTAGACCCTGTATAATTTGTTTTGTCTGTAAAGACCTTAAAATCTATTGAGCTATGTTTACAGGCTAATGAATGGAAGACCTAAGTAACTTGAGTAATGCCCTTTCACTGAAGTGAAAAGGGCAGTGCAGAATGAAGTGGCTGCAGTTGGATTATTAATGAGTGTTAATGGTTGCATGCATGTTGATGTTCTCTGGTGGAAGAGGTTAACGTTTCCTGCCCTGTCCCTTATGGTACTGACAAATGTCCCTTTAATGTTATATAATTCCTGCCTGGAGAGTGGCTTAAAATTTGTCCCTGTGTATTGGATTAGTGGGTGTTCTGGGCTTAGGGAGCAAACCATTATTGACTGGAGCTATCGTTTGATTACTTTTGTACCACCAGTTAAAGTACAGTTTTTATTTACAAGCAGGTTCCAGGCTGGTGCTTTGTATTATAGTGAATATGAACTCAGACATGAAAGAAATTCAACAAGCAAATCTCATGCGAGAAGTAAATCCTCCAATCCTGTAATTCCAGCAACCAACAAGGTCGTTCTGAGGATAGCAACAGCTGTAGTACTGAGCACTGGAGGATGATGATACTCGTGTCAGGAGAGAGTGAGATAAGGACAAAGTTGATTGGTGGTCAGTGAGGCAGCCAGACTTCCACTGGTAGACTCCAACCCTGGTGACAAGTTTTCATTGCAGGCACATCTGCAAAGAACACTTGCAGAAACCTTGAGCACTGGTCTACACTATACTTTATATTTCTCTTACATTCTTGTTTAGCTGATAAGGGTGATCTGTCTGTCTGTCTGTCTGTCTGTCTGTCTGTCTGTCTGTCTATCTATCTATCTATCTATCTATCTATCTATCTATCTATCCCCTATCTATCTATCTAATCTATCTATCTATCTATCTATCTATCTATCTATCTATCTATCTATCACTGGGTAAATATATGGGCGCCCATGGATGGACTTTTTGAGTATTCAAATGAGGAATGACATAAGTAAATACTCAATCTTCTTTTGTTTCTAAGATGTACATTAACCCTTTGACTTGGATCCCACAGAGGCGGAGACACGAGGGCCGGAGTCCAGCACAGTCTGCTGTATTCCAGTGTAAGTGGTAATTAACAGACAAGTTGAATCAGGTGTGCTTGGGCAGTAAAAGCACCAAACTGTGCCAGAATCTGACCCTCCAGTACTGGAGTTCCCCACCTCCGGCTCAGGCAAAGGTCATTAGGAATTACCAAAGTGAAAAAGAGTCAGGCTAGACATCAATCAACCTTAACATTGTAAAATATTTTCTTTGAAGTTATTTCATAACTTCCTTAGAAGTTATGTATTATATGTACTATATGTAGCCCGACAATACAAATATTATGATATATTTTGTTACATTTTATTTTTCCCCAAAAATGTTAAATTCAACAAAGATATTGAAATTTAGCAGTAAATCTGCAGAAAAATAATACATTTGCATCCTTTAGAAAAATAATCTCATTTCCATTTAGAAAATCAGCAATCATCATTTGAACAGGAGCAACCAAACAGCAGCACCTGTAATATTTAGTAGCACAAGCCATGCCACTTTGTGGGTCTGTTTTTGCTCTAGCACAACTCTATCATGGTTTCATGTACCAATAAAAAAACTGTGTGTGGCTACTTGGTTTATGTATACATCAGTCAAATTGTCCCTTCCTGGATAAGTGGGGAGGCCAAGTTGCGTGATAATTACAACTTTCTGCCTTGAAAGATTACCCGGACACAGCTGTATCCAAAGTGCACTGTGAAAGTGTTGAGACCCCGGGGTCCCATTTCACCTTTGATACCTTTCTTCTCTCTTCTTCTCTTTCCGAAAAATCTTACCAACCTTCGCCTCAGACTGACCCTAGTCTGTTCCCACAAGTATTAAGAAGGCCTTTCTGCCTGGCTGAACCCGGAGACACATGCAGCAATGTGGATCTTGAGCCAGAGTGTGGACCCAGACTCACCCCTGTTACCAACACCTGAAATCCTAAGTAGATCACAACTGCTCCTGGAAATCTTAAACTTGTGACACTGCACTGCAGGGAGTGAAAAGGATCTATCATCTATACGTTATCGTATAGCTGTGTCTATAGTCTTACTGTCGCCATTGTTTTTTATGGACTTGTACAAAGGCAGCTCTTGTGAAATGTACAGCTATGTGAATGGGTATAAAGGAGGTAGCTATAGCTTGATAGAAATGCAGTAAAAGGGAAGAAATCAGGGAAAGAAAAGAAAATAACTGGGGAAATGTGAATCTTGAAAAAGGGAAGGGGTTGAGAGAGAGAGAGAGAGAGAGAGAGAGAGAGACACACACAGAGAGAGAGAGCAAGAGAGAGAGAGAGAGAGCGAGAGAGAGCGCGAGAAAGAGAGAGAGCAGTTAAGAACTTTTTCCATTCTTTATTCTCTGCCAAAGATGGGTCTCCATATGTGAGCCTAGCCTTATTGCTGTGGGAGACCCACCACACAGCAACCAGGCCACAAAGCAAAGCCCTTCATCTGGCCAGAAAAGAGGCAAAAAAAAATAGCTACAAACAAAAGAGAGAAAGAAATTGTCTTTTTAAAAAAAGCATTTCCCTGTGTGCAAGTGGCATGAGAAATTTGAGGAGGAACCGTGTACAGCCATGTGGGGGCTTAGACAGAGCTTACATAAGCCTGTGGTAAGAATATTATACACTTTTATCTGCTTATAAGATTCCCAAACTGATTTAGTTCACCAAATGGTTCTCAAATGGCACTGCTGTTCTTCATTTGTTTTCCTTGTCCTCATTTTAGTCGCAGTGAAGCTTTTTAATAGCTACCATGCCTCAGCATTCTTAGACTATCCCTAATTGTTGCAACCAACAATGTCTTGAGATATGTCTTTGTGCAATGATATGTCTTATGATTATTAAAAGAAACAGTATTTCCCATCATATAATGCATGCAATGATTTTATGCCTCATGTCAAACTCATCTCTCACTAGTGGTACCACCTTCTCCCAACAATCAACAATCGGCAGTCGTGGGCTCCTCTAAGCAGGTACCTAGCACTCCGAAGATAAAAAAGCAGGTTTGAAGTAAATAGCAGCTCGGGTTGAGCAATTAATTAATCCAAAACTACTGAAATAATCGTTTTTATGTTTCTGTTAATCTTCTGTTAATACTTTCTCCACTGTGTGTGTTCATGTACATAACAACATATTACCACATGTGTAGTCATCGGACTCCACCCTGTTCAAATATGTGACATGGAAGCAACATGGAAGAGACCTCAAACACCAAACCAAGTGAGCTTGTACCAAAGGAAAAATGCCATCTGACATTCATCAACTGTTCATTTTATCATATTTGATTTAAAATGTGAGGTCAATAATCAATGTGAGGCCCAGCACTAATTGCAAGGTATTTTCAGTAGTTTTTTCCTCAGTTTGTGTCCTTAAGATGTAACAGTTAACCAGAATGCAAGTCACGTTAAAGTCTGGAAGGCCAGGAGAACATTTCCTCCTAGGATTGCAAGAAAAGTAAATTAAAACTCCTTTGACTGGCCATTAAAACTATTTGACTTTACACTTTTGAGAACATCTAGCAGTCCCTGGAGTGGTGGTGCACTGTTCCTCTCTGCAGCAACACCTGCACAAGTATGATCTTCAGGGAATGGACGCATATGTGTTGCTTTGCTCAGTGTTTGTGTTGTGACAGAGTTTATGGCAGCCGTGGCCTAGCCTGGTTAGGGAACCAGCCTTGTGTCTGGAATGTTGTTGGTTCAATTCCCTGAACTGGCAGGACATGACTGAAGTGCCCTTGAGGAAGGCACTTAACTCCCCAGCTGCTCCATGGGTGCTTTGGATAGGGCTGCCCACTGCTCTGGACATGTGTGCTCACTAACTCTTAGTGTTCACTGGTGTGTTTGTGTGTGTTTCACTGAGAAGAGAACAAATTCCCCTCTGTGCAAGCACAGTGTTTTCTTATATTAATATGTGTGTAATATTATGGAGACCTGGACATCAGAGCCAGTCTACCACCAAAGTCTGCATCCTGGTGTGCACTGAAATATGAAAAACACAGCTCTAGTACATTGAGACAAAGCCGTGAATCTGTAACAACTCTACATGGAACACATCAGGTTAAAACGTATTTGCAGCCATAACCAGCCCAGACGTTCTTCATAAATAGCTTTACTCCCTTTCCTGCTTTGAAGAGAGGTATAGAATCAGAGGTAGACATCATAATCATCATTAAAGCACACATGCAGAGGGAAGCAGCCAAGAAATTGTTCTTCTTATGAAGAATATGGCTTTGAATGGCACCCAACAGTAACTTCAATTGGGATTCATATTTCAAAATAATGAACTAAACGGTGAGGGGTTGTGCGGGAGGATGGGCTTTAACAAGACTTTGACATGGTAATTTTGATCCATTTGATCCTTTTTAAGCAGTGCAATGCATAAAACGAATTAAGTAGGATTTTAATCGTGACTGAGCCAGTTGTTACTGAAGGAGAATGACATTTTTTTTCCTGAAACAAGGATGCAGTGTGTTTTCTTTACCGTATTTGTCACCGTCACTTTGCATCATGACTCTTGCATATATTAAGACATGTCAGATAATTGGAAACGGTGCAAATTACTGCAGTAATTATATTTCAGGGTTAAGAGAATTAAGGGTCATTGTGATTTTTAATTAGAATTGCCCCATGGCGCTAGAGGGGAAGATTACAGTGCATCGATTCAATTCCTCTCTCTCTCTCTCTTTCTCTCTCTCTCTCTCTCTCTCTCTCTCTCTCTCTCTCTCTCTCTCTCTCTCTCTCTCTCTCTCACTCTCTTCATGCTGCACCTTTCTCTCATCGACTATAATTGACACTGTCCCCAGGCTGTGGCTCCCTGCCTGCTGCGGAGATGCAAACTTCTGTCTGGGATTGCCGCACAAACTGCCAGCACTACCCAGCATGTCCATTGACATGGGTTTTTGTCATCACTCTTCTAGGGCCTTGTCTGGGAACTGCCTGGGAGCTGCCCTTCAAGCTGCAATCGGGAGCTGACTTGCCTAAATTTGAACTCCACTTGCTGAAGAGGAACCTGCAAAAAATACTACTATGTCCAAAGGTGTCCAGAAACTCCTAATAATTAGATGACAGCTGCTTAAAGCTTTTTGCACAGGACCCGGAGTCGTATTCAGCACCTTTTGTTTAATCTATTTGTCCCTGTAAATAGCATGATCTAGCAAAAACGAGTCAATATATGCACTTCATTATGATCTTTAAACACTCTGTAAAGATAAAGAAAGAGTGTTATAGAACACTTGTAGTTTGAATTTCAACAGAAGCTTGTGTAAGGAAGGGTCATTGGCAATCTCACCCCGCGTTACGGTGTATCCAATGTGCAACAGCTTTAATACTACTGTGTATACACTGTAAAGTATTGGTTTGTAAAGGATTTATTTTCTGTGTTAAAGGTGGACAAAGTAATTTTGTCTTGTCTTGTTGACATAATTGCTCATGAAAAAAAACCCTTAATGATCAATTATGATGACCAGATTAACACTGAGATGAGTTATGGTGTCATTTTGTGATCTAAGCAGCCAACATCATTAGCTGACCTTTCTAATGATCTTTGTGCTGAATGAATAAACAGCAGTGGTCTAATGATCACTCGCCCCTTACTCTGTACATTTTAGACGATTCCCTGTATTAACAAACCCCCTACAACTCTTAAAGGGCTTTTTAATGAGCGGATTAGTGTGTTGGGAGCAGGTGATACACTAAATATGCATGGCAGGGGACAAGTTTGGGAAAAGGTCTGATAGTGTAAAGGGCTAGAGGGCTCTTTCTAGAAAAGGGGAGGACTGACTAGAAATATTGGATGAACAGTTGTATGGATACATCTGAATATGTTCTCTGAAATGTTAACTTTTACTGTTACTGAAGCTAAATGTGACTCACCAGGTTTTGACACGACTGTGATGATGTATTGCAGCTTGGACTTGCTGTAAAAAGGTCGAGAACAGCATGACCAAGAAACAACCCAGTACTGAGGCTCATTAGTGGACCACACTGATAAATGCCACCTTTTCTCCACCATGGGATTGTGGGTTCTCCAGACCGCACATCCAAGCCTCCTCTGCAGCTTCCTCCTGCTGGTTCTGACAGGAGGATAAGACTGGGGAGGATGCCAACAGAGACTTCCCACTAGCAAACCCGCTGCGAAAGCACATATGGAAGACGTGCCTCTCAGGGGCGCTTTAATTAACAAGGGTGTGATATAGACTAAGCTGCGAATCAGCGGGAAAATCCCCAAACCGTGCAGACAGCGTCAGGCTTGCGAGATCCCTGAGGCCTGCAACACTAATGACTTGGAACTTATGGATGAAACTGGAAATACCTCAAAGGACACACTAATTCTGACATTACACACCCAGCCTGCCTGGGTTTGCTTGGTTTGTTCCATTTACATTTCTTCTGCACTGTACTTGACCCAGTCTGAAAATAGAGGGGACGATAATAGCGTCAAACTGGCAAGCTGACTTTGAAGAGGAAGGTCTTTTGAGGAGGAAAAATGCAATGTGCAATTTTGCGTGGCTGATACAAAAAAATAATTCTGGGCTCTAGCACTCTAGCACTATGATACAAGGACTACAGGTTCGAATCCTGCTTAGGTTATGCTGCTTGACATCGGCAGCTGGAATCTGAGAGAGCAAAATTGGCCATGCTCTCTCTAGGTGGGTAGATTGCATTCTCTCCCCACATCACACCACGTTCCATTGCTGGCCTGCACAGATGTCTGTTAGCCATTGTATCAGAACAGTGCTTTCTTTCAAGCGCATTGGCTGCCCAGCAACGATGCAAAGTCACCAATTCAAAAAGAGGCGGTAGCTGGCTTCACATGTTATGTATCAGAGGAACCATTTGTTTTGTGTTGGGAGCATCCTACGTGATTGGATGAGATTCCTAATGGGCTTGGCATTTAATACAGTGCAGATTTGTGTTTGTATTTACTGTATTGTTTTGTACCAACTCTCCTTCATAGTATGTTAATCTCTTGTGCAATACACCTCTTAAATGTACAGTTCTGTGCTTAATTCCCCCCAGCGAGTCTTGCTTGGGAGTATCTCATCTCTTCCACTGAGCAGCAAGACTGTAGTGCTCCTTGCATTTATCATCTCTAAGGAGATGCTGCATGGTACATCTTCACCACATGTCTTTACATAATTCATAATCCCCATCTTTAAATGGATTTCTTGGAAGGCAACAAAGAGAGATTCTGCTTTTTTCTCTTACAAGCTGGCTACATGTGTGTGGTAACAGGAAAGCAGTGAAACGTTGGTCTCTGTGATGCTCACAATGCCCTGCAACTAATGAAGATATGCACGGAATACCCTGGACTCTCTTAGGATTTCAGCTTCACCAGGCTGAGTCATGCTACCTGTTCTTGTTAGATTTGGTAGAGTGGTTTTTGGGGTGAACCTAGGCCAGATTCTGGAAGCTTTCACTGCCATTATCACTCTGAAGGGCTGAGTATGACGATTAATGTTTCATTTCTTTTGTTAGTATGCTCGCTCTTCATTGTCGCTTTTATTTAAAGAAAAAATTCATGGAAAGTGCTGTGAAGCAGCGATTTGAGTACGCATAGGGTTATGCTCCCCTATGTTTATCAATGGATTAGCAGTCAACTATAGCATAAAGGGAGAAAAAAATTGTGAAGAGTTCTTTCTTTGCCTGAGGGATTGCACTTGAAATAGATATAAAATGCCAAAACAAACATCCTTTGGGTCATACAAATGTCTGGAGAACAGACAATTCATTCTGACTCAGGTGCTTACATTCCACTGGCTGTGTTATCATTAGATAGCATTCTCTTTTGAAGTGAAGGCGCTGTTTGTCTGCTATCGCACCTCTGCGCAGCAGCAAAATAACAAGCTGTATGGGAAAGTTAATAGATGAGCTCTGTCGGCTCGGCTGAGAGCGGCTCTCCATTCAAGAGACGTGTGACCAGACCATTACAGAGGCCCAGATAATGAAGCTGCAGTTGGGGTTTCAGAGTGCCTTTGGCTGGTCATTCTTCCTCTTCCCAAAGCCTCCTCCCCTCGCTCACAGCCTAGATTTACTAGAATAATGGGCAGCGCTGACCCAAAGGAATTCATCTCCACCACCACCACACCACCCCCCCCACCAAAAGCAGCAGTCAGATGCTTCAATCCTTCACAGCATTAGAGCTGAGACTGGACAGATGCATGGACGGATGGAATGTAAGAAGGATGGCATCTGAGTCCTTTACTGTCAGTCCTGTGGATAAGAGCCACATTAAAAAAAGCAGGGGGCATATGTGAAGTCTTCTCCTTCCGTGACACGGTGGGTTTAGCAGCAACAAAGGCAGAAGGTAAAGAGTAGTGATCAGGAGCAGTAATGAAGACAAGCCTGGGCACTTTCAGCTGCTTAACTCCGATAGGGATCTTAAGCACTTTTTTCCTGTGTCTTCTCCAGCACACAAAATCAATTGGTATTTATCAAGCTCTCATCCTGCTGCGGTCTTGCGTATTGAGCTGTGGCCTTTTAGCATGCACTGCAAGCCAGGCCAGCCATTGATGGGAAAGAGAGTCGCTGCCATCGTGTAAAACTGCAGGACTTGCACAAGAACCCTGACAGGTACGGAGAAAGGCTGCAAAAAACTTGGGCCCTGGCCTTAGCTTCCAATCTGTCAGGAATCTTCCACAAAAAACAACATGCTTATCATTGCAAAGCCATCCCCTCTCCAAACATTCCAGCTTCACAACACGGAAGTCAAAGTCTTTATGACTTTATTGTGACGATATATTGATTTTTGTATCTATATCGGGATATAAACATACTAAGATTTGAGCTGAGGCCATACCACTCATGTAGAGTTTTAAAGTTTTTAAATAAAGTTCTGTTTCAATCTTGAGGAAACCTTTTTTCTGCTCCTTCGCTATCCTCCACCCCTGCTCTCAGCTCCTCCTCTGCACCCCTGCTCTCCCATTCATACTCTTACATACATACTATGGAAGGGGTATAAGATTTAGTGTGTATAAAGAAAAAGTAAAGATCAAATTTGTTTAAATGTAGTTAAAGTCATAAAAATATTAACGGGGTGTCAAGTTTTTCACATTGTATTTTTTACATCATATACTGTATCACTGCATTTCGGCATTAAGTTAAAAATATTGGGATGTGATTTTTTCCCCCATATTCATATTGCCGAGCTCCAAAGTCATTTGGAGCATTATATTGTTCATTCATCATGAAATTCCGATGTCAGTCATTCGGTCATTATCTTTTCTGCTTAATCCATAGTCATGGTGGATCCAGAGCCTACCTGGAATCTTTGGGCGCAAGGCAGAAATACCCCTGAACAGGGCCAGTCCAACACAGGGCACCACACACACACACACATACTCATACCTCAGGGCAATTTAGCATGGCCAATGTCCCTACCATGTGCATTGTGGGAGAACACACCAATATCCTTACAGATATCGACCCAAGCTGTAATCGAACTCACAAGCCCAGGCCCCTAGAGGTGTGTGACAGACACACTACTTGTGGATCCACCGTGTTGCCCAAGTCAGATTCACATTATGTAAAAAGTTAAAAAAAGGAAAAATCCTGAAATGGCAAGTGACATTTAAGACAGCCAAGGTTTTTTTTTTTTTTTTTTTTAAACACAGACTCATGTTTAAGAGATGTAATCCCTTCAATAAATACTCCTATTATAGTGTCATGGAACAGTGGCTGAAGACAAATCCTGGACGTTTCCCTAAAACACTAATGTGGAAAGTGGCAGATTTAGAAGGGGATTTATTTCCCCACCAACATAATAAATTCCAGTCCTCTGCCCTTACTGTAAGTGGCTATAGACAGCTACTTTTACAGCATCTAACAGGTTAACTTGGACTGCTGAACAGTTTTAATACAATTACCAAATTGGCTGTGTAATGGAGTCACAAAGGACTCTTATTCATCAAGTGAAAAAACAACGAGCTTAATGGTGTAATCAGATTAATTAATTTTGGGAGCATATTCCTTAATCGTTATGATGATGACCACACCAATTACAAAATTGACTGTATCTTGGTTGAGCATTTGAGTCACAACTTATAACCTCTAAATCCGCCTCAACACTGATTAATATCTAAAGCCGCCTTTTAAACTCCCACTAACGCAATTTCAGTCACTATTCCAATCTATTTCACTTCTGCAAGGATGCATGGATGCAATCTGAATACAATATGAATCTGATACACTAGCCCACGAAATACCAGCCAAGTTCATGTGATTTGAAGGCTGCTTAATTTAGCTGAAGAAATCAACTTTAATTTAAAAGATGATCTTTCAAACTTTAAAGGACAGTGTGAAATTGAGGCTAGCACTGACCTAACGGATATTAGTGCCACTGTCCTTTCCATGCACTTTCCATAGCAAACTCAAAGTCATGGGAGACTGGCAACTGCTCACGTCAGAGAAAGAGACGCAGAGAGGGAGAGAGAGAGAGCGAGAGAGAGAGAGAGAGAGAGAGGAAGCGCAAGAGAGGCAGAGTGAGAACATTCCCTCCATGCACCATCTGTATCTACTTACTCTAAACTACTTGAGCTCCAGAAGCATGCACAACAACAAGTGTAGGTTCCTGTGGCTTCTTTAACTTTTGGGTTCTCTCCGCAGAGTCCAACAACAATCTAAGAATACCCTGCTGTTTTCTCCAGCGGCTGCCTCGCTCTTAATTAATGCAACGTGAGACTCATTAAAATGCCATTTACCGGTGGCGCATGAGTGATAATAGAATTGCAGTTGATTTAGGAGCGCTGTCTTTTATTTAGGCGCCTAATAAATGTGTTTATTAATTACTTCAGAAATGCAGACTTTTGTTGTTGTACCAACCCTGATGCGTTCTGGACTACGGGAGCTGCATGCTCAATTTCAGCTCCTACTGCATGACCATCAATTATATCCTTTACATCTTGACAAGCACAGGACTGCTTACCTAACAACACCCAGGTGCCAGTGGTGCTGCTACTGTGTCCTCTCAGTTAAGCTGTAGTTGGATGGAAAATACATTTTTGGCACATGACTTCTGCTTTTCTAGTTTTGCACTGGAGTTACTGGAGAATCTAATGGCACTAAGATGTAATGGAAGCAATGATGAAAAGCTCATCTGCTTTCCTTCACTCTACAGGCATGTCACTGAGCCTTGAGCCCCTGTGATTCTGTTGTTGATTCAGTACTTTTGGTGTGTACTGACCACTGCATACTGGGATGCCCAGTGGGAAGTTTGCCCATTGTTTCTATTTACACACCTCAATTGATGTTCACTTGTTGTGTAATATATTCCATCCTTTCACAGATGCATTTGGAAAACTAGCTCTAGTGGAGTTCTGGCTGCAATAGATGGGAAATTGTAAGTAGAATTTTTAAGCCAGCCTTTCCTTTAAGAGCAGTGTCTAAAACATTGATGGGCTACACTGATCTGAGTCAGTCTCTCGATCTCAGAAAGGGAGTTCTCCAAGTTAAGAGGCTTTGTGCACTACTCTACAGTGTATTCCCTTTTTCAAACCTGTCATCTTCCCCAAAACCAGCAGCGGTTTCTGCGTATCCGCTGCTTAAATAGAACAAATGCATAAACAGCACTTAGTGGATTGTGGCTTCCAGATTGTTTGCTGGAATGCGGGAGGATGGTGGTGGTAGCCCAAGCTAATAGGATTTAAAAACAACCTCCTACATTTGGGGTTTGTTTTTCCTCCCATCTCTTGTGTAACTGGGATCCGCTGTCGGCTGGAACTGGAACAAAAGTTCACAGTCCTTCTATGTCCCTTGTTTCGGACTAAAGGGATGGGCTATTTGCTGGGGATGTGCTAGAAATCCTGACATGAGGTCTCTCTTGACATGAGGTCTCTCTTGACATGAGGTCTCTCTTGACATGAGGTCTCTCTTGACATTTGCTCGCTCTTGCCTCAAAACAGCAGTGACTCACCGAGGCCTATCTCCAGCGCCTGAAGGAAACACAATGTGGCACAGTTACGGAAAAATGCGGCAAGCCAAAGGAACCCACTGGCAATCGTGTCTGAGCAGAAAAATGCCTCCCAAATAAAGGCATTTTGGCATGATTGCGGAAGGCAGGTAGTGCCATTATAACACATCACTGTGTACCACTTTAGAGCTCCAAACTGAGAGGCAGGTGTATTGTATTGTTATGGAGGATTAGAGATGGAGAGAGAGGGTGAGAGACAGAGAAACAGATAGAGAAAGAGAGAGAGAGAGAGAGAGAGAGAGAGAGAGAGAGAGAGAGAGAGAGAGAGAGAGAAGAAGTAACTGTCCCTCTCCCATGGCAATTCAGTTGTGCCTTGGAGCGTAGCTGGTCACAGCACGGACAATGGCTAAATGTTGAGAAGAATTGCAGCACAGAGCCTCTTCTGTTTGAACTCCTGCTGGAGCCAAGGTAAGCAGGGTGGAGGGGGTTGAAGAAAGCGGTTTGTGGGATCAGATTGCCGTAGCCGCAACCCACTGATACATGACCTGATAATCAAAATCCCACCTACATCCTGCCTCTGCGGAGCCATGAGCCGAAAGGAGGAGGGTGCGAGAGGAGAGATAATGATTGCTTTTATACTTTTTCCTCGAGAGGGACGTGGAGTTAATGAACGGGTATGACCGCCGTCCTCCACTCGGATGACTTTGAGAAGTCTTGCCCTCCTTTAAGGGAGGTGTTTACTTTTCTTTATCTTTCATCAGGACAAAGTGCGCAGGCTTATCAGTGTGAGCATACTGTTCGTTTCATTAAAGGCATTCTTCGCTGAGCCAATTCGCCTGAAACCACTAAAACAAAGTTCGCTTTAAGGAAATTCTGAGGCTTGTTTGTGTTTTGTTTTTTCCCCCCATCCAATTTATGTGTGATTAAATAAAGCCTTCCTCCATGGTGTTAATTTAACAATCACACAAAGTGCAAGAGCGATTCTATTCTTTCATTTTCATATTCCATCTCCTAATTTGAATTTATTCATCCATAACAATCAGACTGATTAGAAAAGCCGTGTTTAAATGGCATGTCTGAAAGGGTAAACCATTAGGACGATCAGACTTGCACACGTCGCGTTGTTTTGCACCTATGCATGATTAATTGCAAAAACAGGGTGTCATAATGAGAGACATTAAATCCCCTAGCTCAATTAGGTAGTAATTAAGGTCTGCAATTTTCTCTGTTAAATACAATGCAGCAAGGGGTGAAGTGTTGCCTCTCAACCTAAATGACTCTCAGAGCGATTATTTGCACCGTTTTTCCATGCAAACGGTAGTTCCATGTTCGTTCTTGAGACTCACGCTCCTGCTTGTGATCAGGCCCATCTCTGCCTCCACAGACGCCACAATTTGTCAATGCAATTTGTCCTATCAGTTTCTGGCATTAACATCATAGAATTAATGAGCCTGTCAGATGGTGGTCTTTACTCTCACTCAGTTTCCAGAAGCTCAGCAAACTATAAAACACTCCAGAATCTCTTACCATCTGATTTCCATCTGAAATGTAACTGCTAGTTTAAATTTCAGAAATAATAAGTAAGGAGAACTGGAAAGGAGGACACCTGCTGAGGCTTGCAGATGGATTAAAGTGCAGACAGTACAGAATTTTTGTGAGTGATAGTGATTTTAAGAAGCTAAAATTCCTAATAATGTTTGCTGATATTTTATGTGGTTCAAAAAATTAAAAGCCTCAAATTGTTTTTATTGTTATATATACACACAATATTTTATAGCATTAAAATTGTCCATGCAGTGAAACCCACACACTAGTGAATTTACACTATAGGGAGCTGTGATAATATTGCACACACAAAGCTCGTCTCATCCCTATAGAGAAGTACTGCCAATAGAATAGGACACCACTGGCACCATGCCTAATGCCTGGTGTTGGTTAGAGGGGTATAAAGCATCGTTGAGCCATGGAGCAGTGGAGCTGTGATCTCTGGAATGATGGTTTTTCCATCCAGTATTTCTGGGATGAGATTAGGCAGATTGATGGCAGATGAGGTAGGGTGGTGACCATTCAGCATCCTGACCTTTTTAATGCTCTTGTCGCTGAATGCAATAAAAACCTCACAGCAATGCTTTAAAATCTAGGAAAAAGCATTTCCTGGACACTATATACAGTTATTCCAAGTCAGATTGTTTTGCCCGTATACTGTACTTTAAAGCCATTGATGTTTTAAAATATTTTTACAGAAACAGTCTTAACACATTCAGTTCAATGCAAAGATCAATAGACTCAAAGGACAAGTGGATGTACAGATTTTCTGAGCCATGCAGGAGCACAGCTTGTCTTGCAAACCGCCCAGCTAATACACAACTCCAGAAGAAACATTCAGGAAGACCAGAGACAAAACAAGCATGATAAAACATTTAAGAGTGGTTTCAAAGTCTGACCAGAACAGAAAAATAGAACTGCAGGCGGGGAGGTCTTGGGGGCTTTGGGTGACAGAAAAAAGGCTGACATTCAGAAAACAGTTTGAAGTGATGGGAGATGACATGCAGGGACTCTGTTCCAGTGGAGATGAGGTTTGTTCCCCCACCCCCTGTGCTCAGAATGGAAGTGCATGATGGGAGTTGGAAACGAGAAGGGCAGTAAAAGCCTCAGCCAACAGATTCTAATTCTTAGCAGAGCAATGGAGAGAAATACACAGATGGGAATGATTGTCTGTCAGAAGCCCATTCTGACAGCTCATGTTAAGGACAAGTGATGCTGCAGGCTTGCATGATCTCAGCAATGACAGGTGAAAAGAAAGGTCCATCTTCATAACTTTCTTTTTTTACTTTTTAAAAATTGAACCCCAGTTTTCCACCACTATTTAGAAGCACATGCTTCTTACAATTCATGTGAAGCCAGTCACCGCCTCTTTTGAAACTGCTGTCATTGCATAATTGCTGAGCAACTAACATGCTGGGGGACGTGTTGGCTCCCCAGCTCAAATACAACAGCTAAGGAATGTCTGTGGTGGTCAACATGGTATTATGATGTGGGAAGAGAGCACCCTCTGCCCACCCAGAGAGAGCCAATTGTTCTCTCTTGCTCCGGCCACTGATGGTGAGCAGAATAACCTGGGATAATGGCTCATGATGCTAACACTGTAGACTACTGAACTCAGAGCCCTCCCATTTACAATTCAGAACGTACAATTCACAATTTACAGTCCATGATGATGGGTAGACAGGTCTGGCAGTGGATATGATGAGGCAAGCGATCAGAAAAGCTCTGCTGATAATAAATATCATGATAAACATGGGTTATGTTAATTTTTTCTGCACATCATTCCTGTTCTGTGAAGTTAAAATGCAAAATTAGTGCATTGTTATAGCAAAGCAAGGTGCTCAACAAGGCAGCAGTCCTAACAAAATAATGTGTATAGCTGTGAAAAAGTGCAATGAAAAGCAATAACAGATTATGAATGTAAAATGCTAAATGAACAATTAAATATGGAAATATTCTGTTAACAAGCCTGTGTAAACTATTTATACACTATTGATATTTATATACACAGTTATGCTTATGAAAACTGATTTCTTGATTATGGATTCTGTTTGCACTGTTGTCACCTTACTCAATAGCAAAATCCCTTGAGTAAACTATTACTTAACACCCAAAATTCTTATAAATTCAGCCCACTAGGCTAAATGTTAGCCAATCAAGGGCAGTTCAACTAAGAGGTGCTTTATTGCAAGGTTGTAAATAGGACTGCAAAACTGCATCTGAGTAACCACACACACACACACACACACACACACACACACACACACATATATATCAAGGGCAGTGTAGACTATATTATATATATATATATATATATATATATATATATATATATATATATATATATATATTAGATCAACTTCAAATCCTCAGTAATTGTATTAGATATTTAAATTAATGTCCTGACAGCATCCCGAAAAGGCCGTAAAAACTTCCCACAGCCCAGTATTAGTCTTACATGCTCACTAATCCAGTTCACCTGATTGTCCTCTGTACGCAGATTGCAGATTTTCTTATTATACAACTCCATTGATTGGTTTTGACATACACTTCCCTTTGTCACACACGATTGGGTGGTTTTGGAAGTGAAAGAAGCAAGCAGCCGAGAGGGGAGGGAGGAGGAGTGAGAGAAAGTGGGCATGCTGAACGAGGGAGACAAAAGGAAAGGAAAGAAAGAGAAAGAAAGATAGAGTAAGTGCAGAGCAGGATGGAGAGAGCAAGAGCGAGAGCGAGAGAGAGAGAGAGAGAGAGAGAGAGAGAGAGAGAGAGAGAGAGAGAGAAGAGGGACATAAAATGAGAGAAGAGGCTGTTATCAGTACATGTTTTGACTGCTCGCCATGTTGCAGACAGAATGGCAGGCCAAGAATTGGGGGTAGGGGTGGAGGAGGGGTATTGAGGGGGGAACAGGAGGTCATTTCAGATGAGCAATCCACATCGGATCAGCTTAAGTGAGAGAGGATAGAAAAAAAAGCAGGACCGTGGAGATCCAGGAAGCGGAGCTGTGTTCGCTCTGGCCTGAGCTGCGGAACAGATGTCTTCAAAGCATTACACACACAGACTGTGCCAGTGGGCTTCAGAAGGGTGGGGGTTGTTTTGAGGGGGGGGGTTTACTGTGAAATGAAATGCATCATCTTTCCGCTTGGCACTTCTGATGCACTGGATTTGGGCGCCACAAAGAGGGGTGCAGACCAGCAAAACAAAAGGCATAACGTCCACTCATTATTTTTCATGCTGTCTTCTGCACATTAGGACTGGGCTTAAGCTGACAGGCACTTGGTAATTCTCAGCTGTTCTCAGAACCTAATATTTTAGCATGAAGTGAACTATTTATTCCTACCCTTGCATATTCACCTAACAGCCAAGAGTACAATTATAACAAAGAGGAGAAAAAAGAGAAGCAAAACAAACACATTTCATCCACACTGAGGCTCCCACCAAGATGATGAAACTTCATTAAACCTTGTTGCTTCTCCTGGCACCAAGAGTTGAAGAACCTTCGCAAGCTGCAGAGAGCTGCCAGTATGGCCTGATCTGACAAATTGATGCCTGATGCACTCAGACAGTCTATTGCGAGCGCCCTACTTTCCTGCCAGCGAGGGAGGCTGTGTGTGTCTCACACTGGAGGAGTGCGCTGAGAAATTTGACCCTACACACAGTGACAGAGGAGCTCGCCTTGGCCCGCCACCGTGCCGTTGGCCGCCACCGAGATGGCTATCGGTGGGAGGGATTGTGGGCCTAGGGGTAGGCGATGTGGCCAAAGTTCTTCACAATAAAATTTCCATATCTTTCTGGCTTGGCAGTTGTTGAAAATGAATGTTGACGGAAATTAAAACTTAGTCACAGACACTAATCTGAGATTTAAACAGCTAATAATAACCAATAATATTAACCAATATAATTGTACATGATTGATGTCATAACTGATGCCAACAGTTTCATTTAAACACTATTTTTGTGACTGTAAGGCATCAAGTGTGAATTATTTGTTTGCCAACAAAGAGTGTGAATCATTCAGATTCCTGGACACTAGTATTTGAGAAAACTAGCAAAAGAAAACCAATTTCAACATTGTTATTGGTGCTTTTGCTGATTGCTATATTCTATACTACCTATATTGATACAAGGGGTCACCAACCTACAGGTTTAAAATACAACCGATACCTAACACCCTGTTCAACCACCAAGAACTTCTGAAGGCAGTAGTTGGATGAGGTGGAATGGATTAGAGTTGAATCTAAAGTCTGCTGGAAGGTATCTGTCTTTATACTGTCCAGGGGGGTATTCCTGTCATGTGCCTGATGACTCCAGGAGGGCTCTGGGTCAACCTTGACCCTATTCAGGAACAAATGGATAAGATAATGAGTGACTTTATACTGTGGAATTAAACACTCTAATGGCTATAAATGTCTTTATCTTTAAAAAGTCTACTTTATTCCAATGGCAGTTTGTCAGCTGAATGTGACCATGCAATTGTGATTTGATCAATCACTCATGATTGTTTTTGCATCAGTTCACTCTGAACATGACATGATTTTTCTGGAAGGAGGTGTTTGGGGCACAAAAAAAACAGCTAAAAAATGAGTTGTGTTCAGAGGCAGTCCGAAACTTTAATCTCCACACTAATACTCTGCTCTCTGTCTCTACTCATATCATACTCCTTACCTAATGCATTACTTAAACACAACAGTGACTGCATATAAAATTCCGAGTTGTCAAACTGATTGTGGAAATGGAATGACTTTAGAAGTGCTATTTCACAACATATAAAGTGCACTGCATAGGGAAGAGGGAGTGATTTCAGACAGGGCCTGAAGATTCTCTCCCAGATCAAATTTTAGGAGTGCTTCTACACACATCTAGGATGCACATTTGTTGAATCTGTACTGTTTTTTAATACGCAGACCTTGGATATGCAGTGAGTTCAAATAATAGTTCTAGTTGTCAGTGACTGGCTGTTTCCATACCAACGCCAAATACAGATTTCTGAATATATATATATATATATATATATATATGTTTATGAATATGATTATATATATGATTATGCTGTATGTATATATATATGTGTGTGTGTAAAGGACGTATAACAATGAAGTTCATTCGATTTTATTCTATTCTTATTAGCCTTTGCTCTATAATGCTGAAAACAGCTAACCACCTAACTCTCCTAACTATCATGATGTAGCAAGAAAATTGCTACTTATTCTTCCTCTTTATCAAATTAAAAAAGGAGAACTCAACCATTCAGAGTTCACGCCTTTGCTGCTATAAGAATGAAGAGCAAAAAAGTATCATAACTACAGAACATTGCTTTGAAAATACCAAACAATATCTCACATGTTTCATTCTGAATGAATTTCATTATATTGTTAAGCTAAGGCCACAGGAAGAGTCCTACCTTTCCAGAACCTACACAGTGACAGCTCCCCTGCTCTCAGGGGCTTATGGGAAGAGGGACATGGCTTTGTCGACCTGAAGTGGCTCGAATGTAGTTTTGGCCTGTCTCACAGACATTCTTTCATTACTCTTCCCCCTCCCCAGAGCCTCCAGACAGATGAGGAGAGGAAGAGAGCCACAACACAACAGAAGCATGTCGACACATGACAAGACCGACACAGTTCAAATGCGGGACATTGAAATTTGACACTAAACGATTTGTGTTGCTGTGCAACGAAACATTGGTACACACTGGAAGGTCACTACAGGTCAAGTAATTCCAAAGATTTTCATCAGAAAAGGGCTTGAAAAACTGGAAAGCAAATGCCAAAACTGGCACATCCAAAGACTGTACATTAGGAATGGCTGTAGTTTTAGAAGAATTATTATTACTTCGTGTTTCTGGGTATTTTGAACTGGTATACTGACATTATATTGACCAGATCTTGCTAAGACATTTCTGCCAATTGGACAGGGATTAGTTACCTTTCTATCTATAAATTTCAGCTTCGTGAAAGACCCCCCCCTGATTCCCACCATTCACTGTTAAAGCCAGCCTGCTATGGCGTCGGTTAGTAGTTATGTGGAATAGACTGTGCACTTTTTTCCCCTTAAAGCTTTGCCAGCGCTCGTGAGCAGGGTGGATTTGGTCGGATCAATCCTCCGAATGCTGCAGCTGGATTTGATAGTGTGCTTGCCTGGGGTCGTAATCCCTGCACAGTGTGGCTTTCAATCAGACGCCTGTTTAACGGTCGGCATAGCCTATTCTGCTGAGATGCCTGGAGAGTTCACCCAAAGCAACACACACGTACCCTGCCCAGCAGCCCATTCCACTCAGCTTAACCCCCTCACTCCAGGCTAGGCCATCATCGTAAAAGGGATTTACATTTGAGTTCATCAACCCTCCTTTTGAAGATCTTCCTCCGTATATATATTTTACTTCCAGTCAAACTTAACACGTCTCTTCCACCTAATCAAGGACTTGTGTAAGCAGTAAATCAAGATTAAGAGATCATCTTTTGGTGCCATTGCACAACAGTACAACACAACAGGCCTTCACAGTTAGCATACACTCATATCCAGGGTAATGGGCAGCCACGTCAGCACCCAGAGAACAATTTTGGGTTAGTTGCTTTGAATGGGCACGTCACCCATGAATGGTGAAGAGAAAGTGCTGTTCCTTCCCTCGCCCTGCCCTCATGTCCTGCTGGTGCAGGGAATAGAACCGCAACCTTCAGGTCCCAGTGGGCCACAGCTGCCCCAATGTACCACAAGCATCCCCCTCTCTCCAGGAGCTGGGTTGGACAAGGTAATCCCACACAGTTTAGATGTAATATTCGATCTATATTTTGATGCAGGTGTGGCTAAAAAAATTCCTAAATTATTCTACATTCGACTACGTGGGATAGTGGCTGGGACACCGTCTAACTTGCACTTTAAAAAGACACAAAGCTGGGTTAGTCTTAGTTTTTTCACATTGTACTGTAGTACCACAGTACAAACTGAACTGTGACTTGTGTCAACCATTACACCCTTGCTATGTACTTAATATGAATTCACAAAAGGTATGAAAAAAAAATCAAAAAAAAATCAGAGCAGCTGAAAAAATGGCTTGAACTTGATCAAACTGTGTGTTGTGAGTTAAGAAGGCTCAGCTGCAGTCACATTCCAAACCAGCATCAATAAAATGTCCTGTTGGCTTTGAAGCCTGGAAACACATGCATGTTTTCACATCCAGTCTGCATTAAGACATGGAAGCGCCTGTTTCATAACCACTCCACAGGCGTTACCATCATGAAGATTGATTCCGTACAGTGTCCGTCAGTTCTTTTGCTCCCACTAGCCTGCAGAAGCTTGCGTGTGGCATGGAGGCGGCCTGCAGGAAAGAGCATGAGGCTCGCTGTAAAAACAGCAATGGGCCTCAGTCCAGTCCTCTTCAAAAAGCAAGCACTGACACACTGTCAGCTACAGTAGAGCTCATGGAGGTGTTGCTATCTTCAGACCCTGCTATAGAGTCTACGATGCAGGACTGTGTAAAGGCGGCATTACATGCTGTCTTCTTTTTAACAAAGAAAAGTTATTTGTTCATGATCAGAGCTGCGAGAGGAGGTGATTTAATTGGATATTGATGTGATATCCATTGATATGGAGATAGCAATGTTAAGTCATGTGATGTAAGAAAATAGTCCATGTTTTGAATACAGAATTGACAGACACCTTAAACATGATATTTCTATATTTACGGACTGTAGCCCATCTATTTCTCTGCTCTGACCACCGGAGAAGGTATTATGTGGGTGGTGGGTCATTCTCACTCTGCAGTGACACTGACATGGTGGTGGTATATTAATGTGTGTTGTGCTGGTACAAGTGGAGTATTTAAACCCCCCAGTGTTACTGCAGGACTGAGAACACCAACCAGAAATAAAAATCAGTGTGCACTGATGAAGGACTAGATAATGACCAACACACACTGTGCAGAAGAGGATGTGCTTCTGTCTATAACTTTTCACCTACAAGGTGGACCAAGTTGAGTAATTGGCATTTTCAAATTAGAGGGATAATTGCAATAAAATTGAAATAAAAAGCCCCTCAAAAACCACTTTAATATACACTTTTACACTGTTGCTATCAGGCAAAACATCTCTAACCCGTTAAGGCCGGCTGTCACAAATTTACATTATACCACTTCAGTTGAGATTGCTGATTAACTATTTATCCTATGCTGGCTTTGAGCTTATTCAATAAATAGTACCTAGGAACCTTTTTGTGCCCTAGTTTCCACTCAAAGCTGTCGGAGTAGACTTATATCCACCAGAAGGTTATTAAATTAAATTAAATTTAATTTAACATAATTTTGAAACCAAAAACAAAGAACTTTTTTACACCATTTTAATTAAATTCAGGCATCAAAGGATTCAATTGATGTCAATGTAAAATATTAATGTAAAGTCATTTTTGAAGCACTTAATTTGGTCCATTTATAGTGAAATTCCAATGTCAGAGCAAATGCCAGAATCACATTATAGCAAAAAGTGAAAAAAAAATAAAAAAGAAACACAAGATTTCTGTGACAGTAATAATTACATAGTGGCAAAGATTCTGTATGTAATAAGCCTGTGATTTTATGGAGTTATCTACCTGCTGAATACACAAAATCCTTTACACAATATTTACTTATGAGCACATGTCTAAATGACAATACAGGAATGGATGTGAGTCAGCTGTAGTCATCTATAATTGCAGGCGTGCAGTTTGAAGACAATTCTTTACACATGCAAAGATTCTTGGCCTATAAAGCCTGATCCTGAATCTGAATTTGCAGCTTCAGGGAAGAACATTCACTCTAGCTATTGTGATGGATCGAATCAAAGGCCTAATTTCTGGTAGCAGCACAGTCATTCAAACTGAGAGTTAAGAAAAAAACACACAGAGATCAAAGGAGGGAAAGCTCAAACTTGGCTGAGTGTGCTTAAGGATGCTCAAGAGTTTCTGCTGCATGTGAACAGAGAAGGTTTCTTTTGGTCTCTGTGGAGACACGTCCAATTAGCTTGGCAGTTGATTTGAAGCACTGAGCATCATCCAAGCTCTTCAGCTTATGAGGAAAGAAACACTGCCAAAGTTAGGTCCACACCACATCATGAAAACACACACACACACACACACACACACACACACACACACACACACACACACACACACGTGATATAATATATAGGCATTTATATCATTATTGGGCTATAATAAGGAGCAACATGGGCTGAGCCATATCATTTATATCAAGTTTTAACGATTTTAAATAAAATAGTTGTGTATCAATCTTGCACAAAATCATTTTTCTGCTCCATCACTCTGCTCCACCCTCCTGCTCTCAGCTGCCCCTCTACTCTGTCCCCCACTCCACTCATGTTCCCTCATATATAGCAGGGGTATAAGATGACTTACTAGTGCATCTCAAAAAACTGGAATATTGTGAAAAAGTTAATTTGTGTTAATAATTTCATAGAAAAAGTTAAAGTATCAGGTTTTAATTTCATTAAATGTAAAGTGACATACAGTATTTCAAATCTTGTGTTTTACTGTTGATCTATTTGGCTTATAGCTCATGAAATTCAGAATCTTATATTATAAAATGATTTCAATTTAAGTTTGACTAAATGACTAATCAAGCCATTGATAACTATAAAAATTAAAACAAAAAAACTTGAAATATCACTTTAAATGTAAGGAATATAACATATATGAACAAAAACATTTTCAATTTCATTTCAATTTTTTTGATATTCACTAGTACTGTGTACATAAGAAAAGAAGAACAATATTCAATATGTTTAAATATAGTTAAAGTGATAATGAACTTCATGGAAAGTCCTCATTTTTTACATTGTATTTTTCCACATCATTTTGTATATTATATATTGTATTTTGTTTCACCATTCAGCTAAAAATTAATCGGGATATGATTTTTGTGCAGTCATGTATGGTCAAGCTTATAACTTGGGCAGTCCCGCGAGCCTTCTATTCACTCTGTACTTCTGGACTCAGCAGTGTGGAGTGTGTAGAATAATTAAACCCTTCAGTGAGCAGCCTTCTGCTCCGGCTAGCGCTCACTCAATCGCTCACTTGCTTGCCCTCTCTCTGATGGCATGGGGTGTCCCACCATCAGACCTTTAAATGGAGAGGGAGAGAGCATAAAACACTTTTATGCTAGCATGAGAGAGTATGTGTGTGAGAGATAGAACAGAAGGAGTGAAAGAGAGATTGGGTGTAAGAAGAAAAGAGAGGGACTTAGAGAGAGTGAGAGTCAAAGAAAGACATAAGAAATGGAAAGATAAAGAAGCTGACTGGACATTAATGTGGAATCTAGGTGTAGATGCTAAAGTCAACCATTGAGTTTAGCACCCCCCCACACTCCCCTCGCTTCTCTCTCTCTCTCTCTGCTTCTCTCTCTCCTTCCTTCCTCCCAGTGAGTGGCCCTCTGGAGCAGGCGGTCGAGTTGTTTCCCCTCTACATGCCTGCAGACAGATTTGCATCTAGCTCAAAGCACCAGCAGCACATCAAAAGAGGCTTTGATGCACTGTGTAGCTGCACAGGAGCGAAGAGCGAGGGGGAGAGAGAGAGAGAGAGAGAGAGAGAGAGAGAGAGAGAGAGAGAGAGAGAGAGACTGCCATTTTAACAACTATGAAAAACATCATACTCAGAGAGAGAGAGAGAGAGAGAGAGAGAGAGAGAGAGAGAGAGAGAGAGAGAGAAGGAGAGGTATGGAAGAAATATCTTGGGCATCACGCGTACCTGTAAACTTCATTCATCCATCACAATAAAGCAATGCACGACTCCCTGCAGTGTGAACACGGCACATGGGCCACAGGCACATGACTGCAAAAGCAACACTGCTTCTAATGCCCCACAACATTCAGTACAAGACAGCTGTTTGGATACACCTGACTGAACACATTGATGCTGTCTTATGGAAATATTAATGTTTTCATATACTATTTGAAAGCATCGGCTTTAGGTGAAGATTTCAGGATGAATTGGCTAATACGTGCGCTCTCCCATCCTGCCTATCCTTTGTCTCCCATCTTACAAAGATTTCAATCAATAGCACTTGAAGGTCCAGTAATAACACATATGTGGTTCTTATTATGAACCAGTTGTTGCATTGTAGCTACTTTTAGTATCCTTATATGTACACTATATGTAGACTATGTACACTATGTACACCCACTGACACAGATGTGCAAAGGCAAACACATAGCTTGTGTAGTCCCTGTAGAGAAGTACTGTCAACAGAATAGTACTCTTTGGTGCAAATAAACATGAACATGAACATAAAATGTACGAGATCAGTGAAGAATCTTTTGAGCTCCTTCAATTTGAAACTGCGGAGGAATTTCCTAAGGTGCTTTAAGGAACCTTCAAGAAACTCATCCTTTTATTGAAGGTTCCTTGATGCAACTTAACAGGTTCCTCCACAGTTTCAAGCCTCCAAATGTTCCTCCAGGATCTTGTACTTTTTACAGTGATGAACATGAATCACTAGGTATGGGCTAAAAGAATATAAAGGTCTCCATCACTCAGCCATGGATCAGTGGGCCTGTATTCACTGGAATGATGGTGCTCCATCCAATAGTTCTGGAAAGAGATGGGGAGCTGAGGAAAAAAATCAGTGTTTGCTAGTAATTAGCAGCCAAGGGGTTGGCAACATATAGCCCCTCTTTTACTGCTCTCTTGCGGGTCCATAGCAGTCTATTTACGGATGAAGTCCCGCCCTTCAACAAAAGGGACCAATTAGCTTGTTGGTTACAGATAAAAGTCCTGGACTCCAACAAAAAAAGTCAATCAGCTTGCTATTTACTGATCAATTCCAAGAGCTGTAGCCAGAACAATCTGAAAAGTCACATTTGCTGTGCATTATTGAGCCAAATGGTTTTATCAGATTTTATCATCAATTTAAAACATTTTTGTAACAGTAATTTGAGCTTCAATTTCCCGTATTTTGGTCCCCCATTCAAAGAGATTGGAGCCTGAGCTTCATAATTGTAGTTGCTATGTTCAGTGGTTGAAGGTGGTTTGCTTTTGGTTGAAGCAGGACAAATAGGTTGCCGACCCCTGGACTAACCTTTTCAATTCTAAACTAAGCAAAGTATTTTTTCAGTTCAGACCATCTCTTCACATTATAATGACTTAATAATACGGAGGAGGGGGACTCTTGAGTTAGAGTTCGGGTGGCTTCTGCTGAGTTAAGTGACACATCATCTTAATTTGAGTTGTTCCTAAACAGATAGATTTTCTGTGTCTATAGAATGTGTGTTTTTTTTCATCAGGCTGACCAGTCAGAGCTGGTAATGGATGCTACTGTAGTTCATTGATTATCATTGCTTTCAAATTTAAAGCGTTCATTGAACTCCTTCATCACATCCGGAACATCTTCAGAAAGAAAGATTAGCTCAGTTCAGCTTGTGACTTTTAACACTGTCACACTCTCTGTGTCATTGGCTAGAAGAAATATGACAACTCTTTTCTCACTAACTGCTAAAAGAATCCTTTTATTTCCACTTTGTCTGCTCCTGTTCACAGAGTGTAGCACTTGATGTTAAGTTTTAAGTGTTGTTTCTTTTTTTTAACAACTTGTGAAGAGCTTCACTTAGCTGACTGCAAGAATATGCATTATATATGCTTATGAAGGACACACTGCTAGGCTTTAGTAGAGGAGCAGAAGCTTGAGAACAGAACCATTCACACCACTACAATTTAAACAATTTAAATCTATATATCTATATATGACACTGACATAGTAGTGGTGTGTGACATTGCTGTGTCTGATCTCATACCAGTGCGACACACACTAACACACCACCACATAGGTTTTCTATGGGATTCAGGTGTTTTGAGGTTCAGCGACCTCAATGAGCTGGAGCATCATCATCCATGAAGATGAAATTTAGGCCTGTGTTGTTCATGCATAGGCACAATGACTGGATTAATGTTATTCTAGTAGTACGGGCTTGTCACTCTACCATTGACAAAATGTAGGGCATTTATGTACCGACTATACACATTGTAACACCACCATCACCAAAGGATCGTCTGGTGACAACAGTGGCTGCTGCATAGCACTCTCCTTGACATCTCCAAACTCATTTCTTGGCCATCATTTCTGCTCAGCATGACTCGACTTTCATCACTGAAAGCACTGAGGCCCACTGGTCCCTCGTCCATTGTTATTGCTCCCTGGCCCAAGCAAGACGCCTGTGTCTGGTGGTGTGGTCAGGTTCCTGTGCAGGTCATCTAGCACGTGGACCACGCTGATGCAAATGGTTTCAAATGGTCTAGCGTGACATCTGGCCTCTCTGTCACCATAATAGGCCTGGAGTTGTGTGGCATTCATCATCCATTTCCACCGGGCACTGTTCACGATGAAGTAGTGATCAGTGTGGGATGTGGCCAAACGAAGCAACCTGCTGATGACACTCTGTGACAGTCTAAACTCAATGGCCACTTCTGTCTGAGAACATCCATTATGAAGCCTCGCAATAGTGAGGTACTGTTGATCAATTTTTAGGTGTTGTCTTGGTCTCTTGCTCTCTAAATTTGAACAGCGTGATGAGGACGGCTGTTTTAGCACCAATTCTAACTGAACCGGGAAATGTATAGGTCGATTTGTGGATCAAACACCTGTTGTCACTAAGTGTCCTGACTATTGAAGAACAGGGTGAAAGGAGGCTAACCAAGTTTGCAGAGAAACAAAAGGATTAAAGTCTGTAATTATAGCTCTATAAAGTGCTCCTGTACAGTAAGAAGAGCTGAAAAAATGGGCAATGAATGTAGAAAAAATTAAGTGGTCATAATATTATGACAAATATGTAGATACCATATATATATATATATATATATATATATATATATATATATATATATACTGACCATACTGTATATGGTCCACATTATTAACAGCCCCCATTGCGTGGGGCAAAATAATGGTCGAATAGATGAACAAAATTGCCAAAAGGCGATCACTGGACATCAGTTAGCAATCACGATGAATTGACTGAAAATATAAGTAATTTGCATTGGCCATGCGAAGAATGGACACTGCACTCTCTTCAAATAAAAAAGTGAGGAATGTTATTAACTTAAGATAAGATTAATTAATCACAGAGCGTGTAATTAAATCAATTATTTTTAATCACTTGATTACACTAATATGTAATGTAAATTTCTGTCTTTGTAAGTAAATTGAATAACATCAATGAGACACATTATTAACAGCTAAAAGTAGACTTAAAAGCCAAAACAGCAGCCAATTAGGCTCCTGTAGAAAGATTTTAAGAACCTCTGTTCTACAAAAATATGTTATGCTTATAGACAAATGAGACCTACATATCAATATATATCAAGAACAGAAAAATCAGCAGCCAATCAGTGCTCAGCACACAGGACACAGGAGCAGAGATTAAGAATTAAGAGTATCCTGTTAGAGTCACTACATAGCAATACAACAAAATTTAACCTCCATGGACCACCCATCCATGCCAGTGAACACACACACACACACACACACACACACACACACACACACACACACACTAGTCAATAGGGGCAGTGAACACACAGACTCAAGATATTGGGCAGTAGTGGGTCTTGAGAATCCATGGCTCAAGGCCAAGAATACTGAGAGAGATGAAAGTGCCGACACTTCACTCCTACCTCACCACACTTTCCACAGGTCCTTGGATTCAACCAGCGAGCTTCTGATTCCACTTCTCTAATCTTTAGGCAAAAGCTGCCTCCAAGAACTTGGAAAAGCATTCCAGGTTCCTCTTGCAGAAGAACCTCTACAGTGTACAGTTTATATGTGACAGTTTCATTATTCGAGAATATAGAAAACAGTAAAATGAATTGAGTGTCTGTATGCATAAGCAGGAACTGTGCAACATATTTCCAATAGGTGTGGCGAGAAAAACTCTCAAAAGAAATCTTTCATTTCATAACAGTCCCTCACTGTGGCCTATGCTGCTATCAAATCAACATTTCATCTCCTGAAATCCTATAATAAATTGTCAGAGCTTGAACAGAATGATCTGCCTGGTTAAATTTAGATTGAGGCAAAGTTAAACCAATCAAAAAGAAGCAAAGGTCAAATGTTTTATATTTGTGCTGATTGTGATACAGATAGAAGCAGCAAGGCTATTAGACAGGCATCACCATGTTCACACTATGGTTAAGATAATACATTTGATTTATTTAATGTTTGGCTTCTTCCATAATCTAAAAACAAAATGTGTGAACAACCATTTTAAAGTCTAAAAACCATCAAGACTTTATGGTCTTCTTTTACAAAAATGGTTCTTTATGGAATGATGTGGTTCTTCTTTGGCATCGCTCAAAGAAACCTTGGAAACACCTTTATTGTAGTGCAGTCTAATGAAAAAGGTCACAGCTGTCCGTAAGCTACCGCAACTGTCTATAATATCTGTAATAATGTCTGTAATATCCGTTTTATGCTGTATTTACTTTCAGAACATTATATTACATTACAACTGAGCCAAACTCAGCACTTTGCCAAATTCTGCTGCCTGGCAGAAACTGTTTATTTCATAAACACTGTTTACTTCACACCTCGAAGGTGTAATAAGATGCATAATATGCTCCAACACAGACAAAATAATGTAGATGTGCGTTGTGACAATCAGAAATCATATTTGATTACTGTTTTCCTTCTGATGTTTTGTCAGAAAAGGCAGACAAATCCTTTCAAATCTGAAATTGCACATTAATTACACATCTGCAATGTGTTAGAAATGCACCGAGCAGCCGTTCTGATGAAAAGATGGCTAAATATGAGCCTTTATTATTGAGATATATGAGTAGAAGTGGCCTGATAATATTGGAAATGCAGCAGCACTGCTGTTATAATTGCATTTATGTCCCCTTTGCGCTGTGTCCGTTCTGCTAGTTTAGCAGGAGTCCGCTCTCCTTGTGTGAATTTGCAACATGTAACCTGAGACTGAGGGTTTTTGTGTCTCCAGTGTGTCCTGGACTGTGCGTGATTGCATTCTCAGACTCGATTATAAGCTCAGCTCTGGAAAGGAGTCAGCTTAAACCTCAGACATGTAATTCAGTATCACACTTTTGATTAAAGTGCTGTAGAGCGCCGCTACCGCACCTCAGCGCACATGCCCTCACAGAGCGACAGCCGTTCAGCACTTCACTGGCCTTTAAACTGTAACGGTTATCCCCCAGGCTCTATACGTCTTCCATTTCATATGAACTTGCTATGCCTAGTTTTTGCCTGTGTAATCAAATTCTATATTGAGATCACTTGGTTTAAGATTGATCTGCATTTAGGGACAAATGATATGGACAAAATAAATATAAAATACTACTATACTTAATATAATATACTATACTATACCTTTTATAACTGACAAGATATTTTGTTTTTCAGTTGTGCCATTAAAGCAATAGAACACAATGAAGTATGTTATCATGAAATAACAGCATGGTGTGATGAAGTGGACACAAGCCAAAACGAGTAAAAAAACATGCTGAAAAAAACAAACAAACTAACAAACAAAACGTGCTATTGTGGCGAGCTAACAACACAGTTCAAATGCTTCTCAACCAATCAGCCAATCACCAACCAATCACCAGAACAGAACTAACAGTTGTATAAAGTATAACACCATCAAAAACTATTACAGCTGACTCTGCTCAATGTTTCATATATGGTACAAAACATATCCTGAGATTGGCAAATGTTTGCTCCTGAGCTTGCTCCTTATTTGCCGTTTTAAAACGTTTTTTGGATACTTTGGAATTTCGGAGCAGTTACAGAAAGCTAAGCCAGGTTATTGTCACAAATCATGCAACAGATAAAAGAACAGGCATTGTACTGAAATCTGACTCCCTTCGCTTGCAAGTGTGTCACACAGCAGTATGGGTTCAATGTATTATGGCTGCAATTCTGTCTACTGTAACTGTAGATTAACCTTTATTTATGAACAGAAACTAAAGGAATCCACGGGTAATCTGCCACACTCTACTGTGCAACCTGCATGCACTCAAAGCGAGTCAAATCTGGCAGAACTCACTCACACCTGGGACGGTAACTCACCGCATTGATACGTACACCGTACACCAGCCATACAGACGTACACTCCTCTACAAACCAATCAATGTCAAGTATAGGGAAACACCACACACGTGAGTGATGAGGACAGGACAACCTTTCAGGTGGGAAATCGACCCCAAAGCTGGCAGACAGGAGGAGTGTGACACATACTGTGCTGTAGGCTATATATTGGGACTGTTTACAAGCTTTCACTTTCAGTCAATTCAACTGCATGAAATATCATAATTAACAGATATCTATTCTTTGTGTTGTGTTGCATCTCCAGGATCGATGTATATTGCCATATTTTTACAGTGCAAAATCACATTTCAATTCATTGTTACAACCTATTATTTTGTATTGATTCATCCAAACACTCACAGAAACACGCTTATATAAGAGTCTAAGATTAAGGTGCTCAGAGCTCAAAGTAGAACTTTTGTAATCAGTTAGAGAGTTTATCTTGTTCTCTCTAATATTATATTAATAATTAACCATATTGAACTTTTATCAATCCATTCACAGCATTTGCAGATGGTCCGAGTAATTAATTTTAGTAATTTATGGGATTTCTATTTAATGCACTCCCAAAATAAAAGTGAAAATGTCTGATAATAAAAGCATTCATGAGATCCTATTCTGCTGGTTTCAAACCAGTTTTCTCCCTCTCAATGAAGCACACAAAAGAAATGATGACTTCATTAAATGCTGTTCCTGAAACAATTTCAGTAAACTGTCTCACTATTTGTTTAAAGCAGCATTATGCAAAAAATAAAAATATTATCTTGCCCACTAATCCAGAGTTACACAGTGCAGTTTGCAGTGTGCCGAGCCCAGGGTAACACTGACAGAGACATCACTCTCCTTTTCTATAAATCACTGAAAAATCACAATAGTTTTGAAACTGTTACTTTAAGGTCAAAATGCTGCATAATGCTGCTTTAATATCAGAAGAATGTAAAGTGACACTTCACCACCATTTAATATTCTTATTGTAATCTTTACACTACTTTTCTTGCAAATAAAAACTTAAATAATACAAATTAAAAAAATAGTAAATCAAAGTGTGTGTCTGCTCTGAAACAAATTTTGATAGGAATCTGCTATATACACACACACACACACACTCCTAAACCATGTGCAATAACGATATTAGCTGTAGAACTCCAGGCTAAGTGTAAGAAATGGGCTCAGCCAGACACAAATAGCACAGAGATATGAGTTTACCGAACGTGTTTTGAATTTCCAGGTGCACTGCTGTGTTGCTTGAGTTCTCATAGGTGGGAGATCAGAATGCAGTGCCTGGAGGCATGTGGTACAGATACAAGTGCACACATTTCCCCACTGAAATGAACATGACTTATTGGAACTGAATTCAAAGACACTGTGATGTGAATTTCAGGTGATGTTTACTTTCATATTATTGCACTTTCACTTTATTGTATCCCACACTGGGCATTAGCACTGGGCATTATTAGAAGATAAATCCATGAAATCATATTCAAGAAAGATGTTCAACGATCAAAGTCAATTATTGGTACTTTTATGTTTGGATCACAATTACATTTTAATTGATCTTTTCCTTTTTGTTTCATCTTCCTTTAAATCCTTTGGGCACCATGTTGGTGCAAGATGGGATGGAGAGTTTAACAGCTAGTGATAGACTACATGGACAAAAGTACTGGGACACTGGAGTATTGCTGTGAAGATTTTATTACATTCACAACCTCACTCATCTCTATCTCCCCAGCTCATGCCAAACGTTTTTGATGGAGCACCATCATTCCGACTGCCCCATAGCTCAATGCTCAAGACTCTAACCTACACATGGCATTAGGCATGCTGCCAATAAGTTCATGTTTATCTGCTCCAGTGAGTCATATTCTATTCGCAGTACTTCTCTACAGGGACTAGACAAGATGTTTGTGTGTATTTTTCACATCTGTGACAGTAAAGGGTGCAAGTAGCAGAATGTATTCGTAAGCAGGGGTGTCCACAAACTTTTGAACATACAGTCTAAGTCTAAGCAAAATGAATGTTTGCTTATCTTCAACATAAAAGCACTAGGATAAAATATTTTAAATGTAGTTACTTGTTTACATAATCAATTACATAGTTTATTGCACAAGGAATTACATCTACATTTTGTAAATCTGTTGGATTTGAGTCTGAAAAACTCACCTTTTCAACTTTGGTGGACATTTGATGCAAAAAAATGCCAAGAATGTACAGATTGATCCTGTTTCCACAATGCTATTTGCACAATTTTAACTTGTCTGCTAACATCAATATCACGTCTAACTACAAAGGAGTGCTAAAGGTGTCCTGTGGTGGACCTAATAGTGTCCACACAAACGTCTGGGCACAATGGCACGAAGGGCAATTACTTTTGCTGAAATGGTAGGGCAGTGTTTCTCACTCCCATGCAATGCATGTTTTAGTGCATTTCCTGCTCCCAACACATTTGATTTACTTAATCAGCTAATTAACAAGCCTTTTCAGAGTTGTGGAGAGTGTGATAACTCTTAGAACCTGCCATCCACACTTTGCAGGCAGTTACATGCCATTTTCTGGGCTTCATAACTCAGGATCAGAGTAACCTACAGACATGAGACACAGATGATAACAAACTACCAGACTCTATCATTCTATTCTCATCACTGTGTGAGGAATAATCAGTGAGTTACTCAGCTTGGAAAACAGCTAATTTTCACGATTCCAACTGAATTAAATGCCAGTTTAAATGCTGAAGGAGTCTTCCAGTGCATGTTTACTGCTCTGTCCACATGCACATGCTTGACCTGCATGCAGACTCTGACTGATCAGCAATAGGGGGTGAGGCTAATGACATCACTGACCCAGATATTGGGTTATAGATGAAAATGATAAGGAATGGACTGTTTGGGATAGTACTGATATATAAATTAGCATCAAAAATAATAAAGGACATTGGGGTTGTTTTTATTCTATTTGGACTACTGTCAAGTATTTTAAAGAACTTAATTGATTGTGGATGATCAGTTTGTCAATTTCTGAGATATAAAGTGCTTTTGTTTAAAAATAAATGCAGATTCAAGTCAATTTTGCTCAAATTCATACAGATATTTAAAATCTCAAATCAACACAAACTTGAGTAGCCTAGGATCTCCTGAAAATTCCAGTGTGACTCCTATAAAAACTTTTTAATTTGTTTGATGAATAAAAATGTCAAACTATGAAATCATCCCAAAAAACTGACAAAGGGTTCTAAAGGTTAAAGCAGGGAATCCATAGATCGGTGCAAGTCGGTGGGGAGTTTCCAGGACCAGTTTTCAGAAACAATGGTGTACAGAATAATTTATTATTAAGCTTGCCAGTTCAGGTAAATGGTAAATATTGTTTTCTCCAAGCATCTCCACAGTTTGACCAGCTTTAATGAGATCTTTCTCCACATTGTTTCTTAGGAGATTTACTTTAGTTTGATTGAAAATTGTTTGAAAACCTGGGAAAATAAATACTTCAGTTCTGGAACTTCCAGGTGCCGCTAACTAACCGTTGCTTATTTTGAGATAGGTTAGATCATTTTCTGCAGCTTTTAGGATGCATCTTTAGAGCTTTGAGTGCTGGAATTTGAAAAGAACTGAACTTATTATCACCTCCTCTACCCGACAGAGTGTCAGAAAAATGCAGTTTTGAAGGTCCAGTGGCTGCAATGAGGTGCAGCAATCAAGTACGGAAAAGGCCGCCTGACAGTCTCAGGGCAAAGGAAATCAAGCATCTCCGAGCAATTATTTGATCAAGAACACACAAGGTGGCAGCTTGTTCTCATTCGGGGGAGTGGTGTGGACTGACTCATTCAGCGAGGATTTTTATGTGCTGCTACTGCTTCCGTTGGCATCATCCCCAAGAGCTCCTGGCGGCTCCTCTCTGGTTTTAATTAACATGTAGGCCCGGCGATGTTAATTAAAAACAGACTGATCATTACCCACCAGGAAAGATCATACGGACGCTCCGACACATCTAAACACAACGAGCCGGGCTCACACACAGAGGCTGCCGCTTGTGCCAGAAGCAAGGAGATATTTTTCAGTGCAGCGAAAAAGATCTAAGACAGAAGTGCTCTTTTCTGAGGGCTTATAGGAATGCATTTGTCAATGAAGCTGAGGTGTCATAAAAGGAACAGAAGTGTGTACTCACATTAGGTGTATATTCCTCTCAGAAATGAGCTCACAGGTTTGAATATACTCAGGATCAAGCTTAGAGTTTTGAGTTCTTTGCATATAAAAGAGGATTATAGAGAGTTTTGCACTTTTGTCTCATGGGGAGACCTGAGATTCCCTTAATCTGCATATGTTATGGATGATAAATATGGGATTCCACTTACTTCATGGGCTTGAAGAGTGCTTGTCCGTAGTTCTGGAATGTCATGATGAGTTTTAGTTGAGTTCCACCAGATTTCATAGCTATGGGATAAAAAAAAAAAAAAAAAACAGTCCACAGTTAAACACTAGGGATCGTTGAACTTGATCAGATGAAGCAGTTGCACAAACATAAACACTCTCACATCAGTCACAACACATGTCCGAGTTACACTCTCCAAGTCTGAGCTATTACAAATCTGGGCAGGCATCAAGTTTTTTCACTGATATTTTCCAACCTCTCCACAGTCTCAGACAGTGAGATGTTATGCACTGACCATAAATAAACAATCCAATTCCACGCATTGATAAGCAACCATCTGCCGTTTATGACTGTCAGAGTGTCTAGGGTGGAGCGCTGGTAATAAAGCCTATGTTTCTCATCAGTAGAGATTACCAGGGCATGAAGCAACAGTGCCAAAAGCAGCTGATAAGTGCAATCTGCACAGTTCCTGTTTAGTGATTGTCCTCTTCAGGGAACAATAGTCATTCAGAGATTCTGTGATTGTGTTTCAGCCTTTAGAGGAACCAAATCATTCCACCACACAGGTTAGGTGATGTGTAACACAAGAAGGTGCTTCTTTATGACTGTTCAATCCTTAAAGTCAAGAATTATCACTGTTATATTGCATGACGCTTATTATTATTATGATTACTATATAATTACATAGTTATATTAAACAATTTGGACACGTCAATTATTACCCTCCTCCTTTCACACACAATGCTCCCAACACTAGGAGAGTGAAGAAAAGAATGTCTCCTCCAATACATGTGAAGCCAGCCAGCGGCTCTTTTCAAACTTCCATCCAATTAAGAGGAAAGCACAGGATCCCCAGCTCCGGTATCTGTGTGTGATGTGGGGATAGAGCACCGTCTACCCATCCAGAGAGAGCACAGTCTACTTTGTTTTCTCAGACTCCAGCTGCCGATGGCACGCAGTGTGACCCCGGATTCAAACCCGTGACCCTCCTAATAATATCTCGTAATATCTTTGATAAGAGAACCCTTTACTAGTCCTGCAGTGGAGAAATATACATAGTATATGTGTTGATTTCAAGCAATAATTAAAATATGGCAAAAAAACATATATAATTGCAATGGCCAGGTAGTCATTCTGCGCTATTGGGCATTACTGTTTTTGGTTGTAGCAGTATACCAGTTTTATACCATGGTATTAATATTTATCATACCATGTACACTTACTTGCTGGTATACTGGTATCAACCAAAAATGCAGGCATATGAATCATCCCATCAATTCCTTACAATTACCAGAGTTTTTAAAACCAAACAATCAGTCGATTAATGGAGAAAATCAGTGAATTAATCAATAAAGAATGTAATCGTTAGCTGAACAATAGTTCAAAAGAGCCACTTCATGTGCAG
The DNA here is from genome assembly GCA_034509495.1 of Acestrorhynchus altus. Classification (NCBI taxonomy): domain Eukaryota; kingdom Metazoa; phylum Chordata; class Actinopteri; order Characiformes; family Acestrorhynchidae; genus Acestrorhynchus; species Acestrorhynchus altus. Next base: position 16,536,250 of record CM067520.1, read on the forward strand.
TTTTCTTATTAATTTATTTATCACAGTACAGTACAGTACTACAGTATGTTTGTTCATCCGAAAGCTCTTGTTTATATTCCTTAAAGGATTTCAGTATCTATTACTACTATTACAACTACTACGACTCCTACTACTAATAATAATAATAAATAGAAGAAAAAGAAGAACTGTGAAATATTGTTTACTGTGATACTGTAAAACTGTAACACCCTACTGTAGACTTGTTTGGAGTGGACCATGGCCAGATATCACAACGCAGAGGCTACAACAATATATGCACTTGTACTGTTTAGCTTCCTTCCTTCCTATATCACAGCTATAAGTATTATAGTTAGGGATTCACAAATACAGTAATGGATTTAATGAACAAATCAAGGCTCAGAGTTAGGGCTAGATGATATATCTATATTTATATCAGTACTGGGATATTAAGAGAGTGCAATGTGGGTTGAGGCAATAATTCAATATTTATATCTATATAAAGATATAAACAGAGCACAATATGGGCTGTGGCAACATTGTTTATAGAATTTTAAAGTTTCTGAATAACACTTTCAGTTTCAATCTTGCAGAAAACCTTTTTGCTTTATTCTTCTGCTTCACCCCCTGCTACTCTGTTCCCCTTGGCCCCCTTATAAGATATACGACAGAGCTCTGGCATGAAGATGATGTTAAAATTTGATCTTATTTTCATATTTCATATTTCTTATTTTTTATACACACTAAGTTTAACTATAGCATATAGGAACTATACATTCCTGATTACAATAGCAAGAAAAAGAAATATTTTAGTGCAGTAACCTAGAACTATAAATTCAACGTGCTCTTCTGGAGCATAATAAATATATGACCTAATAACCTTTTTTAAAAACTTACAGATATGATTCTATCAGATATGTCACCTCTTCTTATACGTTTAATAATTTCTCACTTGTGAGTCACTGAAACTTACTGTTCTGTTTGTAACTAGAAAAAAAATTGTTATGATCAAATCTGTAAACCATAATAAAAAAACTATAGTTTAATGTTTAAGAAAAGTAACATCTGTTTAACATTAATAATAAGAATAAACAAAGCAGAGTGGAAAGCCAGGGGTGTGACTACACTAGTGCACCCTTTCTTCAATAATTTTATAAAAGGCTACAAACTGCAGACAAAACGCTTGTCCTTGTGCTTCATACAAAGCACCGAACATTTCTCATTTTGTGAGTGAATGCTTGAGCAGTAGGTTATGTTTGCCCAGCATGAGTTCAGTGCCACTGCTCATACATTATATGCAAAAAAGTAGTGAGACATTCATTGTTCCTTCTGAAATCAAAAGTATTACGAGTCTCTATTGTCCAGGGAAGGCTTTCTACTAGATTTTGGAGCATTGCTGTGAGGACCTGATTCCACTCAGTGGCAAGTGAGGTTGGTGATGTTGAATGTTCCCCACACTGCCTCATCCCCAACTCCCCATCTCACTCATTTCTTCTGCTAACAGTTCAATATTGGATGTCACTGGTTGTTGAAATTTAAACTAGGGCTGTCTTTATTGATACAGTTTTTAAAATCCAGACATTAATAAAATGTGTTAATAAAAATATACTCTATTACACTATTTATGATGTTATACTAATATCAATAACAAGTCATTCAAAAGATATTAACTGAAAAAGAAGTTACCACAGCTACAATAATGCCAATCTATGGGACGATAAATGTCATGTTCATATACACAAAACTTATCAACTACAAATACACATGTATTTACAAGCTGGGTTTCTATTTTTTGTGATGCAAACAAATGTGCAGAATGATTAGACTGCTGAACATTGGCTCACAAAGATTTGCAAATCAACAAAACACCAAGTTCTTTAAATAAGACAGTAATTTTTATCTATATCATTTATTTAATAGTGTATACATTCACAATATATTAAAGAGAGTTGTTGCCTCAGGGATAAAATCTGCTAAATGAAGGTATGATGGTCCATTTTTGCTACTATTGCCCTCAACTACACAAAACTGCTTCAAACTGAATGTGTTGTCTTGTGTAAAATTTTCTATTGAAGTAAATGTTATAATCCTCAAATTTACAGTATTGTTAATATACCTAAAATGTTAATACATTCATTACAACAGCAGCCTAAGGCTATTTCACACCTGTAGGTTTTTTGCTTTGGTCCAAACCAGTTAAAGATTTGAGTGAAATCCAGGTGGTTTGGATTGTTTTTACTTGTGGATTACACTTGATATTTGGGTTATATCAAGGTAGAATCATGTTCTTAACTCAAATTAACCATTCCAGAGTTTATTTGGGACCAGAATGAGACCTCCTTAAGGTCTCAATCCAATTGCAATGTGAATATATGCAATAATTTTAAGTTAACTGCTCTAAGAGTTACTGCATATTTATACTATTATATCATCATTTAATCAGTGAAAAATGGTCAAACATGGCAACAATATACGTTGACAATAATATTGACAATATATAGTTTTAAATAAAAGCACTGTACACACCATGGTGCATATTGAGCCCATGTCCATATATTGTTGAATACACTGATAACATAATTATTGTGACAAGACAATGTTGATCATTAACAACCTTATAACTCAAAATTTAAGATCCGGTGCCAGTGAAACATCTACATCAGGCAAGATATAAGAGGGTGGGAAAATTTTTGTTTACCACAGGGCACCTCCGATTTGGGTACAGAATGACATTACGACTTCCGGGGTCTATGGTTAGCACTTAGGATACTTGTTTTATGCTGGCAGTCAATCAACACTGAAATGCACCATATGAAAGTAAACAATCAGACACCATAGTGTTTTGGTGTTCTAACTGCGGTGTACCACTGTGTGTGCAGAGTAAACCGGATTTGTGGGAAGCGTTGGATTCCCTCTGTATCATAACGACAAGCTTCATTCAAGTATAGTCCAAATGAAACCCTCTCATAACAAACTGATAGCCCTATTATAAACAATTTCAGCCAACACTCAACTGCTCTTTCAGAACCAGGCTTGTACAGACTCTCTGAATAGGGGTCAGTTTTGATCTCTGATAGCCCTAACTGATGCACCGAAAGCAAATAGTCACATCATAGCTCTCTCTGAAGGCTATTAGAAAGCATTGATATGCAGAGGGAGATTGGGCTGACAGCCACTCAAAACAATGGTCTTGCATGGAATTTTTACACATTCTTCCATGCTCACACATAAACACACACACACACACACACACACACACACACACACACACACACACACACACACACACACACAAGCTACAATCATAAGCCCTCCAGCTTTGAGAATTCATTGCTATTCACCCACCACTCCACTCCAAACACAAGTGACCTAGTTGGCTTGTGCCATGCCCATAATGGCACTAAACCACTTGGCAGTAATTGCTTTTGGAAGGAGGGATTACTCATGAGCCAGCAATACTACAAATATTAAAAATATAGGAGCAGCGCCTGCATATCCAAGCTGTGACAAATCGTGACACAGACTCACCTACGCTGGTGATCCTCTGTGACTGCAGGTCCTTTAGCAGGGCCTCCACCACTGGGTTGTGTCTGGAGTAGAGCTCATAACGGTTAATCCCAATGTGGAAGCGAAGCCAGTTGGGATACGACTCAGCAGTAGCCTCCCCTGTCGGGCTGTACTCTTCCTCTTCCTCGTTGCCTTCATTGTTCCTAGAAAAGACGAGGCATTAGCTACGAACACCAATATAACATCAAGACAGGAATGTCTTAGACAATGAATCATAATCCCCAAACTGGAGCAATGTGGAACATACACATTTTTATTTAGAATGAAATACTGATTTTGTGTGTGGTTTGATTCATAACAAGATGGCTTGAGGTTGTTGTAGTAAGCATTCTGCAGCCATTTCTGGCACAATCAGGAGGAATGTTCCCTGAAACATTAGCCTAAGTATGCATTTAATGAGCCATATGCATGGAAGCATGAAAGAAAATGCATATTGCTGCTGTTCAATGAAAACATCTCCATTTTTAGTTTTCTCCACAGCCCTGTAGATGCTCTACATAGTGTGTAAATAATTCTGGAAGAACAGACCAATAGAGATGCTCTAAAACGATTTGAAATACTCTTATTTTACATCAGCTTCCATTCTGAGCTAAGAGCCTTCTCCCATAAAGTTTGGAGATACTGGTTTTTCATTGGACAGCGACAATATGCATTTGAAGAGAAGCATTTAAGGATGGTGCGTGGTCGATTGCATGTTCTGCTTGAATTCCTAATGTTTGATTTACTATCCATGGTTGGTTTTGCAGCATTTTTTTTTTCAAATGAGTATTAATGGAAGACTTTGAACAAGAACAGGAGATACAGCAGCTAGATGGAGCCACACGCCTCAAAGAAATGCTGTAAGACTATTAGAATAACACTACTTCAGCTTGCAGGGTCAGATATACTTATGTGAAAAGGCATAGAGCAGAATGTGTCCCAAACATAATTACACTCCTGAACAGAACGGTTTTAGGCTTATTTCTCTTTACAACAGACTTTTTTTGAATCTATTACTACATGCGTCTTTATATGGCATATGATTTCACAATTCATATCACTTTAAGTCATGAGAAAAGATGACAATATTCAAATATAACTGAAATATCATATTCATATGCTCCCTTGTCACTCTGCTTGATCTGCCTCTGGACAAACTTAATATAAATGATCTGAGCAGTGACCAGTCAGATACGTGACATGGTAACCACAGCAGAATCTTTTACATGTTGAAGATTCAGCCCCTGAACCCAGTCAGAGCTGGAGATACACTATATGGGCAAAAGTCAAGACAATATCATTTATATTCATATGGTTTCATTTGTTTCAATCTTGCTGGAAACCTTGTTTCCTCTGTCCCAAAACTCTTGTCCCTGTTGTGTTCAATGGTTGGGAAAAACACTGTGTTCTCAACACTTTTAGGCTATATTGTTTTCAATTATCAGAGCTCTTTGCAGATCTTACCGTGATCTCATGTCTGTGTAAATGAGTCAGTAAGAAATGAGAGCTAGTAAATTAATTCACTGTCATTTTCGTCTAGCATTAGTTGGCTACATAGTGTTAGTAGTTGTACGTTTTTGTTGTGTCACGCAAAAAAAGCTTTTATTTTGAAGATTGTAACTTTACAAGAGAAAAACCTACCTAACTCCAATGGAATCAACCAAATAAGTTTTATTCCATTAATTGCTCCATTCAGCATAAAATTTGGAAACAACTCCAAGCTTCCTCAAGAAGTGGAAAATTGCAATGACACGATTTATAGATATCATATTGTATCATATATGGTATCATTTTGTCACAAATATTTATAGCTCAACAACAAGCATTCACTTAGCCCTGTCCTTCACTTCACTTAGCCCCACTTCTCACTTCACCCAAATGTGCTATTTCAGTTTCCCATAAAAAAGACAAATGTTCAGTATGCAAAGATAAATAATTACTATAGTCATGAGGAAAACGTAGATGGTCTGCACAGGCTTCATATTTTTATATGTAACACACTAATTCAACATCTGGTTGCAGTGCCACATATAAAAAACATCATTTTCAGCTATCCACATTGGCCCATTTGTTATGTGTCATCACCCTGTAGTAATTACTCTATTAATTAATATTTCATCCTCTTGCTGCAGTGTACCACCGCTCTGACATTTCACTTTGATTTCACTCTCCCTTAAATGAATGAAAATGATAAAACAAAATGAAATAGCTAACGGCACATGAACTTGTGGACCTTGTGATGTCAGATAACCTTCGGTGAACTGCTGATTTTGCCATGTGGTTATTTTTTTTTACACTTTTTCACCAGATTCTGCAGAAAAGGTAAGACAATCAGAACTTCACTACAATGTGACAACTAGACCCATTTGTGTCTTAGTGCTCTTCAGCTCTGTGCTCTTCAGCAACCTTCTTGGCTGTCACCCAGCAAGAAATCGGTCATAGTTGCTGCATAAAGACCTACCGATAAATAGCTCTTGAAGATGAGAAGTTGTCTAAAGCCTAATTCAAAAGAGCAAGCTTTTATGTAATACCTGTTCATTACAGCCTGAGGGCACATCTTATTCAAGGGTACACTGATGGAGCTCAGCAGCTACTGCAGCTCACAAGGGGGAGATATGAAGAAAAGTACTGAACATGGAGTTTTTCCCATTTTTCCTATTTTGTAAGACTTACACATCCCATAACCACATATCATGGTTATTGAATACTTTGTCAGTGCATTATCATGCTTTCTCAGAGAATTTGAAATAACCCCTCATGTAACAGAAAGTAAAGGTATCCATTTGAAGCATGGATCAGAACTACAGGTAGGGATGACACTGGAACACCTGAGGATCTCGGTTTTCTCCTCTTTAGTGATTCACACAATGCTCATATTTTACAAGCCACTCTGCTGGTTTTATGCTATTGGAGGAGACAGGAATATGGGTTATTTGATAGGAAAAGCAGTGAGAGAGTACATTTTATTACTTCAGGTCTATTCTCTCTCATTGTATTAACAGGACCTGCTACGGCTGCCTATATATATTGCAGCTCATTGAGACTGAACCAATAGGTTCAACTGTTATTTCGGTTTGTGTATAATTTAAGGTATTTATGGTATTTGCCTGACGCTCTTATCCAGAGTGATTTACAAGGTTATTCATGTCACGTAAAATCTAAATTTTAACAGAGTTGTTAAATATTGTTATAGGGGGATTGCATTATAATCTGAGAATTGCCGGGTCAAATCCCACGCTGTTTGCCATCAGCAACCAGAGTCCGAGAGGCACTGGCTGCCCAACAAAGATGCAAAGCCAACTGTTTGACCCGGTGGCTGGCTTTACATGCATGAGAGGAAGCATGTGCTTGTTCTCACCCTCCTAGTTTCGGGAGCATCGTACATGAATGGGGGGGAGAATCCTTACCGGGTTGGGTAACTGGAACTTCCAAATTGGGGGACAGTGCAGCTCACTGGGGCATACAAACTAAAACTAACCGACAGGTTTAATAGTAATTGGTGTTTAATTTTCCCAGTTAGATTAGTTGAAAACTATGCCATAATATCCAGAATCCATCAACTGGAGAGATCAAACACCATGAAAGTCACCAGGGCACTGAATGTGCCAGGGTACTGTCACTGTGCAGTTATTTTATAAGAGCTTCTCGTCCTGAAATGTTTACTTCAGCAATAAGTGACTGTAATACATCAGGTTTCTGCTGTAAAACCATATAAAAGTATTATAAACAAAGAGAAGGTGAGACCTGGGCACAGAAGAGGTAAATATGGACTAAATCTGCAAAACAAACCCAAAACAAAGAAACAAACATCCTTCTAAAGCTCTCCTTTAGAGAGTTTTCTCTGACAGTAAAGGAGAAAGTGTGTTTATTAGCAGTGGGGGTCTCCTGCTCTCTCCGGCTCCAGTGTTGCCCTGAAGGTTACTCACCAGTCCTGGTTGCCCGTGGCTTTGGGGTAAAAGCGTATGTCGGTGTTGACGTTGAAGAGCGTGTCGTCGTCGGTTCGGGGCGGCAGCTGGCTCCTGTACAGCGGGTGATCGAACAGGGCTGCGAGGCGAGAGGCACGCTGCTCCGGCCGCTCCTCGCCCCGGCTGCCCCTCTCCCGGATCAGGCTCTTCTGGCTCTTCTCCGGCGGGTCCTCGGCTCTTTTGGCCGGCTCGGCTCTGTCCCCGGCCCCGGCCAGCTTCTCCAGGGACTGCGAGGTGAGGTTGGAGCTGGGCTCGTTGCTGAAGTCCTGCAGTATCCTCAGCGTGTGTTTGCCCGGCCAGCCCGGCTGAGCTGCGGCGGCGGCGGCTCTGGACCGCTGGTTTGGCCGCCCGCGAGGCTCCTCGCTCGGGCTGTGAGCGCAGGAGCAGCCGGCGTCTCCTCCGCCCCCGCCTCCGGAGCCCGGGCCGGCCGATCTCCTCTCCAGCTTGGGCAGCAGGTCGATCATGATGTGCATGGTGCACGCCACCAGAAACACCATGAGAATGAGCAGCCGGAACTTACGAAAGATGATCATATTTGATCTTATTGTTGTGTTAGTTATGAATGGGTTTAGTTGTGGAGCAGCACAAATCAGCCCCAAATAAGCCCAGAATCAGTCCCAAAACAATCAGCCCAATTCAGCCAAATCAGCCCCAAATAAGCCCAGAATCAGTCCCAAATAAGCCCCAAAACAATCAGCCCAATTCAGCCAAAACAGCCCCAAAATCAGTCTCAAAATCAGCCAAAAAATCAGCCCTAAATCAGCCCATAAATCAGCCCCAAATTCAGTCCTAAATCAGCCCCAAAATCAGTCCTAAATCAGCCCCAAAATCAGTCCTAAATCAGCCACAAAATCAGTCCCAAATCAGAAAAAAATCTGCCAAATCAACCCCAAAACAATCAGTCCTAATAAGCCCGAAATCAGCAAATAAAATCAGTCCCAAATCAGCACGTTGATGAGCTAGAACGGCTGTCTCTGATGGAAGCAGCAGAACGCGTCTATGTGGAGCTGTGATGTGAAGTCCAGGTTAAAGTCCAGTCACAGTCCGTTCAGAAAGGCTTGTCCTGAGCGTGTCTCCCCGCCGCGCCGAAGCTGCATCTCGGCTCCGGCACGTAGGCGACGCGAAGCCGCATCAGCGCCGCGCGCGTCCCGCTCTGAGAGCCAACGGACAGCCAAGAACCGGAGCGGCCGCGTCAGGCGGGTCACAGAACCCGCTCCTGCCTCCTCGTGACAGGTGTAAGGCTGTCCCCAAAGTCACTGTCCATTCGGCAGGCCAGCAGTGCTCGGGGTTAGGGGCAGAGGAGGGGACAGGGTGTTAAATATTATGATGGAGCCCGTGCCGGAGCCTGCCTCGCCCGCGTCACCGGGACCAGATTGGCTGGGTTCAGCCACGAGCGAGTCCCCGCATCTCTCTCCGCATCTGCACCCGCCCGCAGCGCCTCTCTGTGCAGCTAGAGGGCGCTGCGGGACAGATGGGGCTTTGTTCCACCCCACCCCTGTCCTCCACATTCACACATCAGCCATAATATTGCAACCACCTGCCTGAGATGTGTAACGTGCAGTTCAAGCAGCCCTGGAGTCACATGGATTCCTAAGACGAAGGCAGCGTCATGTTTTCAGCTATGTGTGCAACTGAAGCTTTTCTCAGACCCTGGATGTACTCTGGGCCTTGGGGGCCCATGAAACTGTCCCCAGGGCTGGACCGACAACTTCATTTAGTACCAACCATCTCAGCATCCCACTTCCGGAGCAGCCCACCGGGATTTTTCCCAGTTCTCCTGATGGCCAGTCCATCTTTCCCTGCCCCTGTCCACCACTCAGCAGCAGACCCCGTTGGAGCACTTTTAGTAGACACTGTCCTCTGCATAATCAATTCTGGATATCGTCGTTGTCCAATGAACCATCTCTGTTTTTGTCCATTTTGAGTTTTCTCCATAATTGTGAATCTGGCTTCTTAGTGTGAATCTTTCTTCAGAATTTCATGATGAATGGACCAATAGAAATGCTCCAAAATGGCTCTAATGACTCTTCTTCTACATTAACGTCCATTCAAAGTTAAGAGCATGTTGGCCTTGTCCTGTAAAGTGTCCATTATGCAGATACATGTTTTTCATTGGGCAGCATCTTGACAGGTGCCATTGTAACTAGAAATTAAATGTTATTGCCTTCACTTGACCTGTCAGTAGTTTTAATATTATGGCTGATTGGTGTAAATGCAAGCACACAGCTCAAACCATTGGCTCACACATTATCTGTGAAGCTCTGTTCTAATGGGCTCATTTTGCTCCATATTTCATGTCAATGGAGCAAGAAAACGTGGGGAGAGTAAGAATAAAAAACCACACTCTTAATTGTGCCAGATGGATGAGATGTAAGGCTCTCCCACCTGAATAGCTCCAAAATGAACATTTATGTATCTAGCTTGAGGCATTTCGTATCTTTGGCATATTACAAATTAAAGGTGGGACAATTAATGCACCCAGGTTTATAGATTTTAATGTAAAGAAAAAACTCGTAAAAATGTGGCCATATGTAACCCAGGCATTTTTTCATTTAGGCCCAAAATTAGGCTCTCCATTTCTAGTGTCAGGTGTACATCAGCCATAATTTGAGGTATTACATGTAGAGAAAACAGCAGCTTCCCGGGGCTGAGTGTTCAGATTGTACAACTCACATACAAAATTGCTTTAATGAGTCACTGAGCAGTTTTCTAAGCCTTCCTTAACTTGAGCCAATTTTCAACTCCCATTCAAGGTGTAACAAAGGAAGTGGTACAGAAGAGATATTCTCTTTTTTTCTTCCTGCTTTGTGCTTTGCCTGACAAGATTCACAGGAAGCAAGCTCATAAGAACATGCTATTGTGTCACATGAGCTGAAAAAAGGACTTTATTGCAGGCTATACAAAGAAAACCGGATTATAGGTTGAAAATATATCTTTTTACTTCACTTCTCTTTTGACCTCGACCTTGACATTCTCTATAACCAAGAAAGTGATTATACTGCATTGCATTAAATACATTCAAGGAAGCTAGAAAACTTAAGGAAACTTGCGCTATCAAACATTTAACTCCAGTGTGGTCACCTATGGTGTGAAACCAATCAATAAATCAACATTTCAGCCAAGCATGACTCCAGCTGATTAGCATTCTTTCTTTGGGGATTGTCCATGGCTGAAGTACTTTTGGAAAATGTTCATCACAGGCCTGAATACAGTATGAAGGTTGTGCTGATTTGAGCCAAACGTAGTAATTGTGACAGTGTCAGCAGCAGAATTGCATTCCCTATAATAATCTTTTGTGATGAATATGGAGCTGAATTTTCTTTGAAAAAGTTGTTAGGATAGAGGGGCTTTTTAGTATGTGGAAGCTTGTCTGCTCATATAATACCAAATGACCAATGCATGCTGTGCCCACAAATGCATTCCTTTGTAGCTACTGAAGGTAGACAAGCTTCACAGAACACTGATAAAAAATCCCATTCAACCAATGCCAGTTAGAAAATACACTTTTTCACCCACTGGAAAGTCTCATAATGAAAGAAAACAAACAAACAAACAAACAAACAAACAAACAAACAAACAAACAAACAAATAATAATAATAATAATAATAATAATAATAATAATAATAATAATAATAATAATGCTGGAAGGGGTTAAATCACGTGTGCATTGCAGGGAAGGTAGGAGAAGGGCAGTTGTGTAAATGGGGTTCATACACATACGTTTTTGTCAAATAATAAAAACATTAACATTTGATTTTGTAGAAGTTGTCAATGTAATGATTGAGTAAATGATTTTCTTTTACTTGGCAAAATAAGATGACTCTTCAAATCTGTAACTAAAGTAGTAATACAGAATGGGATTGTGAATGCTTAGCCCATTGGCTTTTCTGATATTGCACTTGCAGATCATTTGAAGGGGAATTTAATCATATGTTTTCAATCAACCAAAGTGTGAGTGAGTGACCCTTTTGTATTTAAAGGGGTCTGTCAAGGTTCGATCTTCACAACACTTTTGTTGACATGTATCATGACACAAAAAGGAGATTTCTGAGGAGCTCAGAGGAATTGTTGATGCTCATTAGGCTGGAAAAGGTTGCAAACCATCTCTAAAATGTACAAATGAAGGAAATTCATAACCATTATTACCCTCACCAGGAGTTCTTGACCAAACAAGATCAGACCAAAAAGGTATAATAATCTGTCACAAAGGTCACAAATGAACCCAAAGTTTCAATGGTAAGCATGGCAGGGTTGCCAGGAGAAACCTGCCGCTCTCCATAAAGAACATTGCTGTCCATCTGCGCTTTGCTAAAGATCACATGGACAAGTCAAATGCCTATTAATGAGGCCAAAATAGATATTTTGGTTTAAATTAGAAATGTTATTTTCAAATGCTGAAGGGTTCATAAACATTCAATCACCCCAATACCTAGATGCAGATTTGGGTTCAAGTAGTTATGCCAACAGCAGTTCAATTTTAGAGCTGTTAACAGTTCTCTCTCTGAGAAAATTGGATTGAATTATATACCACAGAGAACACAGCAATTGAAACTAATATTTGTGTGATTGTGTGGCGATATGATCATGTGGTAGCACAGAGAACTTTCTGTCTCTTGTTTTACATTATACTTATTTTGTTTAATAGTCTATGCAAGGGAACATAACCTAACTTTTAATTAAATTAGTCGCAATTATATTCATTTATTTACAAGGCTGATTAATCATGGATAATTCATTGTATGTAAGAACTGTTAATAGTCATATTCACAATAGCACCTTCTTAAAGTAAGTAAAGCTTAACTTTAAAATCATCATAATGCAAACTGCAGTCTATCCCTTACCCTAACCATAACCTCAGAATGTAAATGCAATGTAAAATTCCTAACTCTAGGTTTTCTAGCTCGCTTTTAAAATTCTTGTTACAATGGTGCAGCTAGCCTAGGTACCATATATTCTGCCTTCTTGTTCGTACACACCGTAAGCTGCTTTGTGAGCATGTGGCAAAACAGTGCAACACCTGAATGGGAGCTTGTTGTGAATAGAATATAATAGAGTGTGAAAATTGTGCATGTTATGAAATGTTTAATAGTATTATATGTACATGTTTTTGGACATGTATGGCACATATGTATGGCAGATGCATCGACATAAAGTCTCAGATATTAAAAGAGAACAGGTTTCTAATCTTCCATTTTCAGGATGAGAGTAACCTACAAACATGGCCATTTTTGTTGTGTGATGAATTATCAGTGATTCATCCAGCTCAGAAAACAGCTAAAATGCATTTTTTTCCAGCTGATTCAAATCCCAGTTTAAAAGCTGCAGACTCCTTCTGATCAGCAAGAGGGGGTGGAGCTAATGATGTCACTGACCCAATATAGTGGTTATAGAGGAAAATGAGAAGGGAGGGGCTGTTTGCACTCCTACTTTGCTGAAATACTGACATTGTCAATGTAATAATTCATCAACATTCTTCCATTTTCAGCTCAGCTCTGGATAATCAATTTCCAACAAGATTTGCCTAGGATCTCCTAAGAATAACATCTGTCTCCTATAAATACTTTTTTCTTTGGCAACTAAAAGTCAAACTATGAAAATGTTCTGCAAAATTCTAAAGGGTTCAAAAGGTCAAAATGCTACTGAGTTGGATTTTTTTTGGTTTTGACTGCCTGTCTAATAAAGTAAATTCCAGCATTTCTTATTTATTTATTTATTTGTTTATTTGTTTGTTCGTTTATTTGTTTATTTGTTTATTTGTTTGTTTGATTCATTACTGTATATGTGCTTGAACACTTTAAAAGAAAACCTTTGTGGGTGGAACATGGATCAGTCTTATGAGGCTACACTTGGAAAAGTGAAGGTCAGGATCTTATAAAATAAAATATTGTGACCTCCATTCTTTTTTTCTTACTTAAAAGTGGCTTCTCTTAGAGCACTATCGTTTACTGATACTTTACATCATGTCCACAGACATCTCAAGCGTGAGTCATCCTGACAGCATTTATTGAGTAACAGAGATATGTGATGCTTATGTCCTTACAAGGAAAAATGTCCAGGTGTTGGTATGAATGGTGTTTGAGCAAGAACAAGGAAGCCAGCTTTTTCAGGCACGGCAAAGAACAGAAATGCAGGGGCCATATTATCCTTTGTTATGCATTTATGTATGCCAGCAGGCTTTTTATATCAAGCTGAGATAAACAAAATTCCAGCAAAGAGTTCAGCGGGGTTAGATTTAGCATTGTTGTCCTCTACCCAGTTCTTGTTGTTCCCTGGGTAATATCTCGGAATCGTATTTAGCAGCTGGCGTCGCTCAAGGTTTATGACCTTTGGCCCATAAATGGGACCTGAAAGGGCTCAGACGTGGTGCATTCTGGCCCAGAAGAGAGGCACATTACTATTGGCATTGATCCATGCTGCTGGACCCACATGCCGCACCAAGCAAGCAAGGTATTTCAGGAATGAATCTTTTTGGTGAAAAAGTCAGAGGTTTTCAGCCTTGTCAGAAAAATCAATGCATATTCAGGATTCCAGGCCACCACAGCCTGAATGTGAACTCCTGGGGCAGCACGCTGGCTATAGGGAGGAGGATTGAGAGTTGATGACCTCACTGCTTTTACACTGTGCTGTAAAATTTAAAATAAGCTGAAAGTTTGTAAGCAGGGCTAGACAGCATTTATTGCAACTATTATCACAATATTGCCAACTTGATAAAGCAGATGTCTTCTTTATAATACATCTGTCAGACTGCATAAATGAAAGCAGTAGAAAATCATCTGAAATTTTGGTCACATGTCTCAGCGTGGTGACCAATCCCTGATGTTGCTGGCAAGTGTTCAGTTAGAGGTCTGATGAATCACAGGCCTTCATATGGCCTGACAAATGTGCACGATTTTTTTGTTTCCTCCTCATAATCAGGCAGGCCTGCCTTTAACCATATCGCATCAAGTGGCCACTGATGCACACTGTCAGCTCGCAATATGCATCGAAATGCGAACGGCAATATGTAGCAGCATGAGCTTGAAATGTGATGTTTTGTGTGCATTGTGCGAGCCCACAAAACAAGGTTTATTTGCACAGCAGTGTGCAGGGTAATTGAATTTCCCCCTGTTTTGTTGTCTCTGCTTTCTGTCACACAAAACACAAGGTTCTTCCCCTATTCCACATTTTCCGGCAAAGGAGGGCCACGGAGTTCTGACGTAAACCCTGGAGGTATTTAAAGGCGCTAATGTGAGCGGCTTAACAACTTGATTGAGTCCGGGGGTACAAATTGCTGCTAATTTTCGGACACTAAGAGAGGGCCTGAATGCCAGCGACGGATAGTTACTGTAACGTTCATTACACACAATTAATGAGGGTCTAATGTCGAGAGTCAGCTGAGAGAGAAAAAAATATAATTTTTCGACAGTAAAATTGCTTCACTTGGCTTCTCGGTGGGTAACCGGTCCGCAGAAGCGATCAGCCAGACCGACCAGACAGAAATAGAGAGAGGGAGGGGAGGAGTGAGTGGCATGGCAGTGAGTAATGCAGTGCAGATGGAACAAAGACACAAATCTGAATATAGCATCTTTGGCCTAAAAAACAATTCACTGTTGTCATGCAAAAAAAGGGAGAAAAAAAGGGGGGGGAGCAGAAAAAGCAGAGTTAGAGTCAAATGAAAGCCAGAATCTGACGATCCTTTTTTCATTTACTCAGAAAATAGAAGTCAAGAAAGAAAAAAAAGTCCACCCTCATAATCTCAAGGGGTGCTCCTTCATTCTACTAACAAATAGTCATCGCACTTGGCATTTATTTGTCTTTTTGTAAACGACAGCCTGCACTTACATTTCTGCCCAAGGCAGATGAGTTCCTTCCATTATTAATGGCAGAGGCGTGTCTGACCTTTTACATGCTTACAGACACCATCCGCTGAGTTTTAATTATTAATTTCAGTCCAAACGCAGCCGCAGCTGTTAGGAATAGAGAAAAATGCTGCTTTCCGTGTTATTGCTTTTACGGAAAATATCTCCCAGACAAAGACGTGTGTGGAGAAAAAGGTCTCTTCAATTTTGCAACCACTTAGGCTATTTACATCTTGTATCGCCGTGGGTTTTCTATGATCTGATCAGGTCTGGATATCATATCCAGGTGTAAACACACCCAGGACACACTGTGATTGGATTAGGATCAGATTGCTAAAATATATTGCATTCATGGATCTCCCAGTCAAAGATGTGTGTGGTCTAAAGGTCTCTTCAGTTTTATAAATATTACCTATTATTATGTGGTTTACAATGTATGTACCCGTCAACAGCTCTGACACTGACTGTAATTAATAAAACTTGCAAATTCATATTTAACAGGCTCCTCAAATGGTGCTTTGCTGAGTGGGGCAACCTGTCTGGCATGCAAACTGGTGGAGAGAGGTGTTATGATGGGCTTTGATTATAGTGTTAGCATTAGTCTCAGTTTTCTGACAATTCAGGGATATAAAGTCAAATATGATGGGTTGCCAGCTCTGTCTGAGGCACTCAGGAGAGTCAATAAGACAGAAAACTAGCACAGCAACAAGGTTCTTGTATAATTTAAAAAAAATAAAAGGACACAAACAAAAAGAGGTGGCATGGTGATGCAGATATTGTGTGTGTCACACAGCTCCAGGAGCCAGGTGTGGTGGGTTCAGACCCTGCTCGGGTCACTCTGGGAAGAGTTTGGTGTGTTCTCCCTGTGTTTGCGCAGGTTTCCTCCAGGTGCTCTGGTTTCTCCTCCCTCCTCCCAGAGCATTCCCCTGTCTCTATCAATTGGACTACTATGGAGAGGGTCAGCAGCATCAGGTTTCATGGCGTTCACATCTCTGAGGAGCTTACATGGTCAGAACACACCACACACAACAGCTCTTCTTCTACCTCAGGAGGCTGTCGAGGTTTGTTCTGAATCCCCGCATCCTGAGGATGCACGGTGGAGAGCATCCTGATGAGCTTCATCACCACCTGGTATGGAAACTGCTCCTGAGAAGACAACACCAGGGTTCAACTCCCAGACCTTCTGGATTTATTCAGCAGCCACTGTCTGGGGAAGACATTTATATTTATGGCATTTAGCAGACGCTGTTATCCACTTACAAGGTTAGTCACATTACAGAGGTGAGTTAGAGTAGTGTTAGGAATCTTGCCTTTTTGGCATGGCACACACAGTTTCCCAGACTAGGAATCAAACCCCAGTCTCCCACATGGTGAGGTGGTTCACTGGTGGTGTTATCTGTTGCACCACACCAATCAGGAGGACCAGGAGATTTATAAAGGACTCCCCTGACCCAAGCCACTGCCTACTCTCAAAGCTGCCCAGTGGTTGGAGGTACAGAAGCTTGAGGACCAGAATCAGATGGTTTTGAGACAGTTTCTTTCCTCAGGAAACCAGGCTGGTAAACAGGCAGTAGTGCAGTGTTCCATCCATGGCCAGTCACAACTGATCTCAATTTGCCTCATCACACCATCTCAACTTCACACCACAAACTCTTTTTGCACCTGCACATTACTCACCACTGGATCGGCAACTAGCTGCTCAGACACACTGCACCCACCAAAGAATGTGTCCCACTACCTTCTCACATTACAGCAACATTTATTTCTATACCCAGTGCACAGGTAAATATAATGCAAAACACACATTTTATAGTTTCTATATCCACAGAACATCTATATTCCAATAATGTCTCAGTGCAATAATGTATTTATAATGTTTGTATCCTTAATTTCCCTGAGGGAACCCTCCCAAAGGATCAATGAAGTTCTATCCTATCCTATCCTATCCTATCCTATCCTATCCTATCCTATCCTGTCCTATCCTATCCTATCCTATCCTATCCTAGCCTATCCTATCCTATCCTATCCTATCCTGTATTTTAAGGTGTATATAGTCTATTTATGTTACATTTATGTATATTCTTTATGTGAGACAATAAATATGTGACATAAATATGTGACAATAAACTTGATTTGACTTGACTTAACCTTAAAAGCTTCATGTCTAAGTCAAATACAGGTGGAGAGTAATTCATGTTACTCCACTGTCGAGAATACAAAACACAATTTCCTCCTCATCCTCCTCCTGGACAGCAATACATTTATTGTGCATTTGTTGACAAGCTCAAGGATACAGCAATGTTCAGAAGGGAAAAGAACCCTGTGAATGGTCTCTGTAGAATAATATACACAGGGTCGCCATTCTCCCTGTTATAAATCAATGGACCTTCAAAATGATTTTAAAGCAGTTATTTTAAGGTAAAATTTCTTCATAATGTTGCTTTAAATATCTCACAATATATCACACTTTCCATGACCTCCCCCAATATCATAATCTTTAATGGTTATTTTTCAAAAATAATGCCCAGTGCTGAAGATAGGAGGAACTGGTATGAGTAGCATGTGGCTATTTTGCTGTAACTGCCAATGACCTTGGTGTAAATTTGTATGCGGTGAACTTGCATCCATAATGTATCTGCCCTCACCTCGTGGTGGCAGCCGTAGGGTGTAATTTCTTGCCTGTGGAGGACGTGTGAATCACAGTTTGTCAGCGTAACATCACTGCACCTGCTCATCCATCAGGTAAGATGTTGCTCTGTCTCGAACCTCAATCCGTCTCTCCTCCACTCATCACTGTAATGGGGCCTGGATGTCACACAACACTGAAGCACCATCGACGTGACGTGATGCCAGATGTATGACAGCCCTTCCAGCCCCTGGGTGTTCCGATCATGCTGCCATTACTTACACTTTGTCTGTGACCACTAACTTCTCTAGACGATATTCAACATCTTTCATCATTTCAGTCCATGACAGTTCCCTCTGCCTCGTGACCCGAGATACAGTGCCTTTTCTGGATAGACTCAATATAAACAATTACTTGGGGCTCCCAAGTCATCTTGGGCCCTGCGAGTAGTTTGTGAGTAGTTTTGCACATTGCAAAACTTCTTTTCTTCGTATTTTCAGTGCATAATTGATAGGCATTTCTTGAGATCTGGACATTATTACTTATCCAAATGATTTGGTCTGATTGCATGATGCTTCATGATTGCATCATCGCTTGAATACAACTATTTGATTGCGTACATGGATATTGGATACACAGGAATTAAAAGAATGCACCCTTGAATGTAATTTAATGATGAAACAAATACACATTTAACACACAGCCATTGACCTGAGCAACCACCTAAGACACCACAACAACCACCTTGGATACCATAGCACCTGCCAAGCAACTGGTAAGCAACATCATACAAACTACCTGAGATATCATAGCAACTACTTAGCCTCACCAATTGATGCTTTGATGGTAAAGTTCTTTGACATCAATGCCCATCATTAAAAAATATATATATATATTTTGAATTGATTATGAAATGATTTTCTTAAAATGTGTATGTAATTCCTCGATGTTGTTTTTGGCTTCGGTCAGTTGCTTCATTCAATGCTGCAATTGAAAAATAATGATAATTAAGAAATATTGAGAAATAAGTTTTTAAAGAACAACACCAGCAGCCTTTAAGCCCTGATATCTTTCACCACACTCCTTTGGGGTTGTAAGGGAATGGTTGCTAACACAGCCACTCAGTGAGTGTGGCCGCAGTGGCTCCCATCAGCTGTGATATTACATGCATACTTTCTATATGTAAGGAAGCCTATATTGGTTTAAATTAATGTTATGCCGATCAAGGCAAGGAAAAATGAGGTTGTCCTTGCAATGGAACCTTTGCAGCAGCTAAAGTCTAATGCTTGGTTGGCTGAAGCAAGTACTGATGCTGTTGTGCTACAAGCTTAAGCCTTTGGAGTGGTAATAACACTAGGATACACTGCAAAGACAGATGCAAACATACTACGTATACATCAAAGAGCAACTTAATATACTACAATACATTACAATGACACTGTTAACAACATTTTCAGATTTTTTAGAAAATGAACTAAATCCAAACATGTTAAATCTAAAGTAACAGGTGTCATTTTGTGAGACGAGGTGAGTGGAACTTTCCAAGTAGGACTTTACTTAGGGACTCAGAAATGGCCCCGGCCAAGGGGCTCTTTTGAATGGTTAACCCAGCAGGGCCCAGACTAATCAAAGGCACCTTGCGCCGGCTGCCACCTCTCAACGCCACTGTTTCTGAAGTGTCATCGTGTGTGATTACAGAACAAACACATTTGTCCTATGGGTTCTCCTCTTGTATTACCCCCAAGCCCCCCAAACAATTAACCCACCGCTGTGTTGTGGCCATTTGACGTCAGACTGAGATCCAGGCACAGCAAGTGTCTGGAGCAGATTTTGTCAGAAGGTCTTAACAGGGACCTTCTGATAACACTGCTGACAGGAGAAGATTTGTTCTCTTCGAATATCAGACGAGGGGCAGACAGCAATGCAGGAGATAAGTGTGTGTAGATCAGAGGGTGTAGAGATGGGGTGGATGTAGCTGGGATTAGAAAAGGAGGAGTCGGGGCAGATGCTATCAGAGTCGATCCCTTGGACTGACATGTTAGTGAAATAACGCATGTTCGAGATGGCAGGTGAGGGAAGAGCAGGGTACAAGAAAATTGATGGGTGGCAAAGGCTAAACTGCTATGTGTGTACTGCTGTCAAAGGGTGTAAAACATGTCAAGGATTACTTTATTTTATAGTGATGAGTACAAATGGGACGGTTATTGATTTTAATGATATAGTGATAAATTCTGGTGGTTGCAAATTCTGGTGAATGTGTGTGATTTACAGCACATTTAAAAGACGTGTGTAACCAAGTCACCAACCATTTGTCCTTTTGGGAGGTGGGAGGAAACTGGCATGCCTGGAGGAAACGTGCATGAACACTGGGAGAACACACCAAACACTTCACAGATAGTGGAGAGTGGGTATTGCACCCAAAACCTAGACCCCTGGAGTAGTGTAACATGCACACTACCTGTTAGAACTCTAGACCAAATTTGTGGAGTGTTTTAGTAGTTTGACATATTTTTATTAGCCAAACAAATTAGGAGACATACATACATGCCATATATTGTTATTTTAAGAAGGTTAATTTAATTGTTTGCTTATAAGGACTAAAAAGCACACTTTACATCTAAAAATATCTGTTGGAAATAGATCATCTTGAATGTTTTTGAGCTGAAAAGACGTTTGAGCGTTTCCTAATGATTTGACACGATTATTTATAATAATACATTCTGAATAAATAGTTATGGTATGTGTCATGTATATTTTTTTCTATTCAATAATTTAATAAATGCATATTAAAATAAAGTTTATTCTAGGCATTCATGCCTCCCGGAGTCTAAACATGTAATGGGGTGTGACAGCAACTGAAATGTATAATTAAAATGTCTAACTTATTACTTATTTAAAATAAATCAAACAGTTTGGACTTGGCTGGATATTAGAAATCAATAGAATTCCACCATATTTCAAGACACAGCAGCTTTAAGTCATTCGAGTCATTGAAAAACATTTTTCCATGAATTCTGATTTTCTCAGATGTCATGCAGCACAACCAACTTCAAAGGCCTTTTTCAGACATGCTTTTGAGAAAGAGTGGGCAAAACATTACATCCAAAAGAAGACCTTAAATGACCTTCATGATGCAATTCCATGGTGTAGCCTTTTCACCAATATGGAAAAGGTGGTTCAAGTCAGATGGTGTGACCTCAGAAAACCCATGAATGTTTGTTTGTTTGACAATATTATGAATAATATGATATTTTAAAAAAATTATAAAAAGTCTGAATAAAGTCTATGACATGTTTATACCAGTTTCCAAAGTAAAATACCAGAAATGATGGTGCCTGGGCTTCTTTACTTTCCCTATTGTCACTGCAATCCTGAATTGGAACAAGCTGAAAAGAAGATTATAATTATGATATTTTAATTTGGTATTGAACCATTTCTAAATTACATTTGAATTCACACGTTCAAATAATGCTTTAGACTACAAATGACCTTTGGTACAATGTAGAGTATTAACCCTAAGAACATGAGATCCACACTTTGCGGGCAGGTACATGCCCATTTTTTAGGCTTCATATCTCAGGATCAGAGTAACCTTCAGACAAGATGCACATATCATAACAAAATACAAGTCTAAAGGTTAAAGGCCCATCTAAACATGTCTCATCTTCATGTGATGAATTTTCATTGAGTAATCCAGCTCTGACAACAGCTAAAATTCACATTTGAATTAAACAGTTTAAAATGAGGCTCAGACTCAGAGGTAAGGGCTGGGTTGTATTTATTGACAGGGTACAAATTAACACTAAGACAAGTAACCATGAAAACTAGGTACACAAGCAGTCACAAAGCCACATAGCCACAAAGACCGACCAGGACTAACAAAAAACAAGGGACTTATATACACAGTCACATTGGAAATGGCTGGGACATGATGACGATGGGGCAGGGTTACAAATGGAACACAGCTGGGAATGGGAGGAGACATGATGTGCTCAAAAGCACATAGGAATGTAAACAAAACAGACAGACCACAGGGAGGAGACATATACGTGACACAGTGCATGTTTACTGCTTTGTCCACATGTACATGCTCCTGAATGCAAATGGGAAGAGATATGCTGTTTGCTCTCTTTTTTGCTCACACAGTATTCATATTTCAGAATAAAAGTCCAGAAAAGGGATAATATTGATACAAACATAAATAGCAATAATAAAGGATTTTTTTTTTTATTGGAACCATTTCAGTATTGAAAGAATTATTATCGTAAATATCCTAGTCAATCAAAACATTACAAGAAACTCACTAACATTCTTACATTTTCATATTAGAAACACTCTGGATGATTTATCTCCAGCAGGATTTGTGAAGGGGTAAAGTGTTTTTTTTTTACCTTTTAAGCATAGCAACAAAACAAAAATGAAGGTACAACTTATGTTTTGATCATGGTTCCACATTTCAGTGTGAAAATACGCAGTGCCCTGCAGTGGGATACATAGCAGCTGGTGTGGCCCAACTATGCTGATTCAGTAAGAAAAGGTACAGTAGGGATATTTCCACTCTGTGTGGTCTTTGCTGAAGCCCTGGATAAAGAAAAGCCTGGAAATCCCCTTGGTCTAGGCCAAATCCTGTCACTTTAACCTTTTTCAGATTTCCCCCAGGACATCTGCTGTGTAAGAGAGAGCACCAAAGGACTATGTTTTCAGCAGAGAGACCACAAAAGTGGATTTCTGCAGACAGGTTGCTGACATGAGTCTGCCTTAAAGCTACTCACATGAGTGTTTCTTTGACTGTAACTTAACGAAAGGCATTCTTCTTTATGCAGCGTCCAGTTAAAAATGAAAATGGGTTCTCTTGGAGAGAAGCAGTCATGGGTCATAGAGGACGGTTCAAAAAATAAAAACTGAAAACAAGAGACACAGGATGTTTAAAAACAGAACCC
Source organism: Acestrorhynchus altus (assembly GCA_034509495.1). Classification (NCBI taxonomy): domain Eukaryota; kingdom Metazoa; phylum Chordata; class Actinopteri; order Characiformes; family Acestrorhynchidae; genus Acestrorhynchus; species Acestrorhynchus altus. The sequence goes on from CM067520.1 coordinate 16,559,145, forward strand.
CTTCCATTATTGCCTCCAGTCACATCATTCTGGGGATGAGCAAGGCCACCGCTGGGTTACATTTCCTCTTCTCCACTGGGGACAGACTGCAAAGCACAGCCTGTAATCATGTGCTTGCATGCTTTTTTACTGAACTGGACACAGTGACATTCAGAGGTCATGGACAGCGGGATTTTGGACTGCCATGCTTTTAATTTTAGGCCACATTTACCAACACCAGAGCACTTTAACCTCAACCTTAACTTACATGAGATCAGCCTAACCCTGCTCATTTGTTCTTTTCTCCACATTAAACCATTGACCTTAAAAACGGCCAATGAAAATATAACCACAGCATTTTACTATAAAAGTCAACTTGTACATCTCTGATATCAGGTGATTCAAATTCATTCCCACACATACAGTTAAAGAGTTTATTCACATTTTACACCTGAATGTTTAATCCACAGTTTACATCTGAAGAGGTAATCCGCACTTTACACCTGAATGGTTAATCCACACAAAACTTGAAAACTTAATTCACACACACTTAAAGGGTTAATCTACACTTAAATTTAACAGGTTAATCCACACTTTACACCTGAAGGGTTAACGTACACTTTACACCTGAAGAGGTAATCCACACTTTACACCTGAAGAGGTAATACACATTTTACACCTAAAGGGTTAATGTACACTTTACACCTGAAGAGGTAATCCACACTTTACACCTGAAGGGTTAATGTACACTTTACACCTGAAGAGGTAATCCACACTTTACACCTGAAGGGTTAACATACACTTTACACCTGAAGAGGTAATCCACACTTTACACATGAAGGGTTAATGTACACTTTACACCTGAAGGGTTAATGTACACTTTACACCTGAAGAGGTAATCCACACTTTACACCTGAAGAGGTAATCCACACTTTACACCTGAAGGGTTAATGTACACTTTACACATGAAGAGGTAATCCACACTTTACACCCGAAGGGATAATGTACACTTTACACCTGAAGAGGTAATCCACACTTTACACCTGAAGGGATAATGTACACTTTACACCTGAAGAGGTAATCCACACTTGACACCTGAAGGGTTAATCCACAATCTGCACACAGGGGGTTAATCCATGCTTTACATCTGAAGGGTTAATCCACATTTACACTAAAAGTATTAAGACACACTTTACACCTGGAGGGTTAATCCACACTTTGCATCTGAAGGGTTAAACCACAATTTACACACAAAGGGTTAATACACACTTTTCACCTTAAGGATGTAGCCTAGAAAACAAAGTGTGGACCTGTTGTAAGGTTGTAAGAGTTAAAGAGAAGGATTTGCCAGGCCCGGGATCTGTCACGTGCGAATTCTATTTTGGCACATGTAAATTCACGAGAATAAGAAGCAGTGTAACTCTCCCAAGTGCCAGTTTTGTAAAACTTACTTTTGCTTCACTTGTCTGACTGAACTCCTTTCTTCCAAATAAGTGGGTTGAAGCATAATAGTCAGCCAGTTACATGAAAGACATATATGAAATGAAATAAGTCAAATGTACTGGTAATAGTGCCTTATGGCACAGTTTCAAACAGAGGGTATGGCTTAAATAATGCAAGTGTGGGAGGCGTTGTCAACCTAAATTATAGCTGGTCATGCTTAAAAGTGCAATAAAATGAAAGCATCCTTGTAAAGGGCAAATCCACCTTTTTAGTGTATCTTCAAGATGTAAATAGTCATTCAGAGAGGTTCGGCATGAAGCACTCCATTCTAGAGGAACCTACCTAACCTCAGAATTACTCATAGTGATGGCAATGGTTGAAGTGTTTAATGCTTTTAAGCTATATGACAGACAGCGATTATACGAAATGGTTATGAATATGTACATTATGAACATTTCCAAACCTTCCATCATGAGATTCTACGATTATCTGTCTTTATCATCCAACACATAGTTTGCTAAATCTGCTTCATGATGTTAAATTGCACTGTCTATGGGTGTCCAGGAGAAATCTGGAACCCAGCTTTGTTCTTCAAACTAGCTAACAAAACCTCAACTACTGTCTTCAGAATGAAAATGAGATATTCCTGTTTCTTTTTTAATGTATTTGTTAATTTTGGTGAGAAATGGTTATTTTACATGCAAAACACATTTGAACAAGTTTACATGAGACACATTATTTTGAGAGCCATGTCCCAGAATAATGTGAATAAGGTGAGAGGAATATGAACTTATGTGAAGTGCTCATCCCCTCATCAGGAACAGTTGCAGCTCGTCAGAAAGAAGCATCTATGCAATAACTGCAGACAATCTTTATTTTGTCAGTAAACCAGTCAACAGCTTTACATGCAACTGAGTAAAAATAAAATGGCAAAAAGTCTGGGTTTACATGAGTCAGTCAATAGTCAGAGATCCACTTTGCAAGAGAGTCTGTAGAGAATCTGTTTATGCACTCAGTAGTCCAAGCTTAATCAGATTTCTGCAGTTATCTGATTATTCAAGAGGTCATGTAAACAGCGTTAGAGAAACTTCTAGAAATCCAATAATGAAAAATGTTTTAAGCTCAGTAACCAGATTTGCATGTATGCTTGAATTTATTTTGCTTTTTTCAGTCTGCACATACAGTGCATTTTCATGCATTCAATAATAACTCAATAATCCAATAATTACAGAAAATCAGATTTTGTTAGTAATCTGTTCAACATGTACTTGAGTAATTAGATACAGTGGTAGCTTTGGGTCTGCAAACACAGCGTGTCAGACTATAATTTAAATTGAATTTAAATGATAATAATAATTAATTTAATTAGAAAAATATTTATATATTCATATTTATTGGCAGAGTTTTTAGAAAAGAAAAAGAAAATATGGTTAGTTCAGGCCTTTGATTTGACTAGTGAAATCCATTGTCCTATACAGATAAGACAAATATTTGCAGAGAAATCAGAGCCGATGGAGTGTAGATGTTTGCAGTGTTATGTTTTAAGTACAGTATGTAATAGTTTGGGTCTAGTATGGACCTTCACTGTTGTCACAACCATTGCCTCAAGCTTCCTCTAGGTCGCAGAACAGTTGCTACTTGTAAAAGAGCTTGGCCTCGTCTACCTTGTGGGCTGCTTCCTGTCTCCCTCCTCCAGTGTTTATATATGGGTTAGTGTGGGACGGTTGCACCTTCAGGCCTGCGTTTTACATCACTGCCCAGATGGAAGGATGACAGGGCAGGGAAGGGCAGTGCGATGGCCTGTGGAACACTCACGGCTCATTCGCTGCAGTTGTTCTTGGCCAGAGTCCCTTCTCCCACCCCAGAAGCACCATAATTAGGCAGGAGCGGGTGAGTCGGCATAGGAAGAGGTCAGTCTGCTGATTGGACTGTTTGCTTCACGGTCTGGGGCGACTCACACGGGGTCGTCTGTGCCAATCATGCAAAGCGGCTCAGAGGAAATGAACCATATTTGCCCAAAGGAAAAGTGGAGCTCACATGTGGCTGCAGCTGTAGCTGTGGAGAGTTGACCACATTGTGATTCAGAGGTGTGGTGTTCCTATAAAGAATGATGATCGATGAAATGGTGAAATGGTGGTTACTCGTAACATTGCTATTTTTACCTTGTATATTGTCTGGATGTTATGAGTGAAGTAATAAATTCAGAATCGCTGTAAACTGTGGTCTGCAGTTATTGTCATGAGGTTTTTTTAGGGAGGGCCCTGTTGCAGTTTCTTGATTAGAGTATCACAGTGTTTATAAACACATGTCTTTCATAAATGTATATATATATATATATATATATATATATATAAATGTAACACTCAGCAAACAAACACACATGGTTAACAATGTAAACTCAGGCTAATTTAAAACGATAGTGATTACAGTGACTCACATTTTTAGGTCTTTATCTCAGTTTACTCAACAGCACATTTTATTAATAATGAATAAACTGTAGCTGAAAATACTTCAGTAATAAATAAGATTTTACGGGTGCTTTCATGCATGTTTGGTGTAGACTTTCAGACCTTTCAGTTTGGTCTGAACCAAAACTGCAGGTGTGACAGTGCCATGGACCATCATCCGGACCAAAGGATCAGAATTTGGTCTGACCAAAAGAGGTGGTCTTAATCCAGATAAACAAAACCATGGTCTAGCTCGTTTGCAGTGTAAAAACACTTTTGCTTCAGACGTTCAGACCAACTAAAGTTGAGGCTATCATCACAAATCAAATGATTGAAGAATAAAAAGAACCAGTGTTGTACCATAATCCAACTCCCTTCCTCAGGAGTATTAGCACAACAGACTATGCCTGCAATTCACCCTTTCAGTGGCCCATACCCATAGCAGCCCACTGGGACTTTTCCTGGTTCTCCCAATGGTTCTCACAAGGCTGTCCTGTTTTGAGACTCCTGAACACTGGAACTCTGGCACTATGAATAGTCACACATGAATAGACTTCAGACTTGCAACTTGACATGGACTCATGAATAATCAGTCATGAACAATAAGAGTTGTTTCATAATCCCAGCATGTTGTGTGAAAGTTACAGAGAGTGGCAGTATTTTGTTGATTTGTAGCACAGCCACTTTTCTTGCAAAACACTACAATATCTAATGTGAAGTGTGAAATCAGTAACAACCCTAAATGTAAACCAAATGGGAGCACTGTACCTGTCAGCCCTAGGCTACAAGGAGCTCAAAATCCTGGGATATTAGAGTGGCAACCTGAGAAGCAAATTTAAGACACTTGGTTGACCTCATCAAACTTGAGGTATCAGACAGACTTTTGTGTCAAGACTTATGACTTGAATTGGTCTCTAGCATAAGAACTTGAACTGGCCTTTAGCTTGAGGACTTGTGACTTTGACTTGACTTAGTGTAAGGGCTCAAATTCTTCAGTTTCTGAGATAAAAGGTTTTCTTACAACAATGACATTTTATTATAGATGCTGTAAGTAATGTACTGTGTAATATAAGTAATATAATGTTGATTTAAATGTAATGTATATCATATTTAACAATCCTGCGTGTGATTTTTATTCCTATTGTTATGGGAAAGCTTTACTCTAAGTGTTGGAACACTGGGATGAGGATTTGTCTGGATTTGGACACAACAGCAATACTGGGGCCAGGTACTACACTTGAATGATTAGTTCTGTATCACTAATGAAACTTTAATACATCCAAAATGTATTTGACACAGTTCCAGAGAGTGCAGTTCCACTGAGTCACAGCCCTGTTCTGGCAGGTTTTATACCTATCTAGCCAATTGGCATTGGGCATGGTTGTCTTGGGCTAATGTATGACTGCTCTAGAGCATCCCATTTTATTGCTGATATTTTTGTACAAAATATTCCCAAGCTGTATGTCCAGAGTTGAACATCTGTGAAAGCACTGACTGGCCAGATAATTTTGGATCCACAGTCTATGTAAACTGGCTGTAGATTCTTTGCAGATATATCTAGACTCCCTCTAATTTACATTTGTTTGTCGCATGGTAAGAGAAAGCACAGCAGGCCTTTACATGACCCTGTTTCACAAAGCTGTGTACTTGTTCTTTGGCAATCTAAAATCACTACCCCTTAGGCTTCAGTTAGATGCGCAAATGTGCAGCTCATGTGGAAAACATCTCATGAATAAAGAGTGTGATGGGGACTTCTGACACCAGCAAAGGTGCTCTGGTAAGTCAGATCACTAAAACACTGAATGCAGCTTTGAAGATGATGAAAAGAAGACTTCAATGGCTCTATAACCAGAGGAGCTAAAGATACATTATCTGTAAGGAACCACGGTGCCGTGTGTGTTGGGTTCAACAGGATTTTCTCAGACAAGGTGTAATCAACTGTCTAATGATGGAGACCACAAAAGCTCATTTGTGACCTGCCTTCGTTCTTCTGTTCAGACATTTTAAATAACAAACATATTCTGACACAACGAGAAGCTGGTTTTTAATCTCATTGGTCCCCGAGGTACACCTGAGTCGCCCCTTCACGAAGTCTTGAGAAAGAAAATGTGAGAAATAGTGAGAATGCAGTCTCATTTTTGTAAATTTATTCTGGAATACTTAAACGCACCAAAGAAAACCACAGTTCCTCTTGGTCATCAAGGAAAGTGATAAAAGCATGGTGTAATTACTGACTTATAGATAGAAAAATTAAATGTATCATATAAAATAGTCCATCTGTCCATCCATCCATCCATCCATCCATCCATCCATCCATCCATCCATCCATCCATCCATCCATCCATCCATCCATCCATCCATCCATCCATCCATTATCCGGGCTCCGGGTTGTGGGGGCAGCCCTCCGATACAATGTAGATTTCATTGTGGTTTCTATGATGATATTCCATGATACTTCCAATGCCATGTTTCATAGTATGAGGTTCTTGTGTTCAAATACTGTGTTTGGTTTGTGTAAAACATGTCTTTGTCTTGGTGTTCTCAGACAAATTTTAGTCTTTCTTTTTTTACAGCAAGGGCTTTGTCTTTGCAGTCTCTTTCAGATGGTAGACACTCCATCTTTCATAATAGCTATGGCAAGAGCTACCTGTAGGTCCTGTGATAGCATATTATGATTGCGAGAGACTTTTGGGCTGCTCTTGGGCTGAACGTTCTACAATGTCCTGACCTGGACTTGTTGGCAGATGTGATAAAATGTTCCTCACTTTTATTATTTTCTGGACGGCTGATGTCTAATTGTTTTGGATCATTTCGAGCCTTTCGAACCTGAGCCCAGATTCATATGCATCTACATCTACATCCTTCTTTCTGAAGGCCTCAGAGAGCTACTTGGATCTTAACATGGTGATCCCACTCACTTCAATAATCAAGAGCAAACCAAACTAATGTCTGAAGTTTAAATAAGACAGCCTCTTCAAGTCCTATCATACAATAGTCTAATCATTTGAAGCTGATATGTTACACCTGATTCAAATTTTAGGCATTTAATGTGGGGTGTCCTAACTTGTTTGAAAGGACATTTTGTTCAGTTTTATTATTAGTTTAATTATATCACATATATCAGTTAAAGTTGTTAAAATGTTCCAAAACGTTAAAAAGTCAAATGTGTTCATGTTTTTACATTATTTTGTTTATATAGACTTACAGTGTATATAGGCTTCTTATTAAAATTATTTTACATATTGAAATGCAGCCTCATTCCAAAAGAAGTATTTTGCTCTCAAAAGAGCTGCCAACACAGCACTACATTCTCTCAGAGATGGCAGGTGGTCATGACTAGCCCCACCTGTTCCAGGTGTTATTAAGTACAAAAGGTACTAGTTTTATTTGTTTACAGGATACAAATATTGGGACATCAAGACTGGCTGAACAGTGAGATGTCCCCTGCTTACTTCAAACCTTGCAATAATCTATAATCAGTGTTTAAAGAACAGCTCAAATCTGTTACAAATATGAGACCTTGCTATGATGTACTATTGTGTTATTATATAATTACATATTTAAGCACATATATGAGTGATAATATATAATTACATTTAAATATAATGTTATTTATAAAAGTTATTAATAATAATAATTTAATTTATTACATTTATGTTAAATTATTATTAAATTACTGTCAAAATTAATACCAAATGAATATACAAATATACAATATTCAGATTTCACAATACTCATAATGTTGTAGGGATAAAGGCAAATGGTAGTCTTCAACACCCAGACAAACAACTATTTCAGACTTGTGCAGACAGTAGCCCACGTTTATTCCACCCTTGTCCAGACAATGCAGACAGTGTTATCACACAGTCTTCCCACAGATAAAATGTTCTGCTTCCCACTTTACACTGTCAGTGTGTGCTTAACCACTCATCAGATACCCTTGAGTCGCTGTGGCCTGGTCAGTGTTATGGTGACCTGGTCACTGTGTTCTGCACATGGACTCAGTAAATAAATGTTTGGAATGGTTGATTCCTATGTGTCCAGTCACTTACACAGTCAGGTTCTTTGAAGGACTGAACTAACCCAATGAGGGTCACATTCATGTCAATAGCCCATGATTTGCTGATGCCTGTGTTCTTCGCACAAAGTCACCGTGAGCTGGGGAAAGTAGAAATGACAGGATTGTCTGTATGATGGAAGCAGTGCAGACGTGTCTAACAGATATGACCTTCTTTTCTGATGTTCTTGCAGTGCTGTGATTGAGCTGTCACTCAGTGGCCAGAAAATTGGTGTGTTTCTGTTTTTGGGCAAGTTCATAAGCTTTTCATATAGTGAAGGAGGGTTGAAAAAAGCATGGAGAAAACTGGTCCAACATCAGGCCTGAGGGAAGTGTGTCTGCATGTCTTTCCCTACGCTGTCCCCTCGGGCACATCCTCCGGGTGTGTCTTGGTTAAATATTTCTCAAGAGTAAAAATGCACAATGTCATCTTTACTGTGATTTATCAAGCCAGCCTCAACTTACAGTCAAGTCGTGACACTGAAATGTATATCCCGACTGTAATGAAAATAAACCTTGCATCTCCTAATCTATAATTTCACAGAAGAAGGGAACACCTTAACTTTCAATGGAAGTCAATAAAAGAAATGTATTTAAATTTAGTTAGTAGCATTCATAGTAAATATATATATATATATATATATATATATATATATATATATATATATATATATATATATATATATATATATTATATATATATATATATATATATGTTTGTGTGTACACTCATAATATATGTGTATTGTTGTTATAATTTACTACGCTGTAAAAAAAGGCAGGCCATCCATGAAAAAGCATCCAAACATTTAGTTTATTCCCTTTTTGGTTGTGAGATTGAGCAAGTTGTTTACTGTTTATTTACATCTTAAGGCCCTTAAATGATGTCCCCATGGGAGGCATTTGATCTTAAAGCACTGAGCTCGGATTTGAAATGATGACCTCCTCACACTTGATGAGCAGTTAGACTGTTGTTCAACTCTAGAGCTGTGAAATCACGTTACATAAAAACACAGATCTGAGTAAATGTACCTTTCTGTCCTTTCGTGTACACATGACTTCACAGCTCTGGAGTACAGAACCATCTACATGCTTTTTAAACACAGGAGGTTGAGGTATGAATACTTCAGCCCTCCATGTTCAGTAGACTGAGAATGAGAAGGCCTCCCCTGATGGGATGAATTCTAACCTGCAGATGAGACTGGATGAAGCTGAGTTAAATCAAAAAACAATCTGTTCTCAGTTACTTTATCAAATAAAGTGGGCCTGACTTTCTTTGTTTAGTGCTTGGCTCCTTACATTCCTTCAACCAATATTACAGTATATAAGACAAAACTGCAGATTTCACTAAGGCTTCGACTTAGGGCTGCACAATATATAATTTCACCATTATTATTGCAATGTGCACACACTGAAGTGCAATATCTTGTGCAATGTAAAACATTTGGCTGCTTGACACAAAATAACATTTCATACTGTTCTCATTTTCATATTTACCAGATGCAGTTTTCTGTCTGCTTTATTAATATCATATGTTGGATCTTTGATATTTTGTGACTTCTGACCAAACCTATAGGGCCCTAATAAATCTGTTGTTGTTTTTCAAATTATGTTTTTTATTTTTTCTCCAATTCTGTTTTATTTTTATCTCAAATTCTGTTCCCCTCACTTTTTTAAAGATAAATGATTGCAAGGGATAAAAAGTAGATAAATAAACAGTGCAGTATATACAATATACAGTATAAAAAATAAACAAAAGTCAAAAACTCTGAAGGACATTATTCATAGATAACTAATTTACTAATAATTGTTCATGGGGAGATGGAAAAAACATTGCACATTGAAAAAGAATCTAATTTTATTAAGTCTTCCCTTAAAGGAAACATGCATCATTATACATGCATCATCAGGAAAATCATAGGGTCCTAAACTCTAAAATTCCTGTATCTTTTAACATCCCAATTTATAATGCAAAACAACTAAATTTTGCAATGTCAGTGTTGTTCCAATATAGTGCAGCCCTACCTTAACATGCATTTAAATAAACCAATATTTTAAAGGATCATCTCATTGGATAAATGTTTCTGAGGTCTTTTAAAGAAGACACTAAAATACTCTATATTAGAATTGTAACATGATATTTTCATGGAATGATTAGAGTCTCAGTAAATATCATAGTTTTGCAGTACTGCATTATATAATATTTCATAATCTATTATTATTATTATTATTATTATTATTATTATTATTATTATTATTATTATTATTATTATTATTATTATTATTATTATTAATATTATTATTATTATTATTATTATTATTATCATCATCATCATCCTCATCATCATCATCAAAAGTCACAATGAATTTGTAAATGAATTAAAAAAAAAAATTGTGTGTACAAATTAAAAAAAGTAATGAAAGTGTATATAAAAATAATAAGAAAGATCTTTTGCCCTATTTTGTTTTTCGGTTAGTAATTATTGCATTATAGATTACTCTGCTGATTGTTTTCATCATGAATTTGAACGATGAAGTTTGAACTAGTAGTTACAGATTGGTGAGATTCTCTGATCACTGGCCAGTAAGAAGCAAATGTATGCAGTGTGATGACCATTACATTATATGACACATTGGATTTCAAAATGTGTGAAAGAGCATTATCACACCATGATGATCATAAGATGATTGTATTTTGAAATAATAAACTCATCAAATAATTTTATTTTATTCTTTTTTTATTTACATATTACCTATACTGTGGAAAATATACTGTACATATGCTGTGTGTGCTGAATATTTAAGCCTTAAATTGTTTTCCATGGAAAAAAAATACAGAGGAATTGTGAATTTCACAATTTGCTCACTTTTCCCTGAAAATTGGTTCATTACTCAGAAATAAACAAATGGATGTTGGATTAGTGTTTGTCCTTGGGCCAGAGACAGAACACTGACATTTCAACCACATTGGATGACACCGTCAGAGAGCCCTGTGGGTGAAAGAACAGTTGTGGTCAAGCATTACTCATTAACCACAAGGTCATAGTGCCTCAAATGGGCCTTTTAAGTTCAAGGTCTGAACAGCCTATATTACAAATGGTACATTTGTCTTTCTCTTTAAAATCCTCACACTGTCATAACGTTTCAGACGTTGTCTTTCTTTTGAGGATTAGCATGTATTCTACATGTGCCATATAGATACATTCTCACTGCAGAAATGAGCAAAGCGCCTTCCAAGAGTACAAGGCTTAATGCATGTTGGGAGTATTTTTAACCTAAGGCTAATATCAGGAATTGTAAAGCAAGAGCAAGCTTGAGAGAGAAATTAATTTGGCACGCAAACAAGTAACAATATGTTTCCCGTAGCTGTTTTGCTTGTCTTTGTCGGTGCATAGCATGATTAATAACATTGCCAGACCTGCAGAATTGGCAAGTAGAATTAATACAGTAAAGTAAATGTGATCACAGCATTCAAACTGGGAATATGTGTTGCACGCCAGCTAACCATGTCAGAACACACTCAAAGAGCATAATAATATATATTGTCTCATTCCAGTTAATGTGTACCTCCTGAAAAGAGTGCCACATTGGAATCTCTCCTATGTTCAAATACAGAACCAGCTGCCTTGCTCCTCCAATCAATGAAATCTGTTTAACCGGTGAGCAAATGTTTGAGTGACAGCTTGGATAAATAGAAAACCAAATGCAGTTTAAGGGGGAAAAAACAGAAGGTGAGGGACGCTGAAATGAAAAAAAAAAAAAAAAAAAAAAAAATATATATATATATATATCTATATATATATATATATATATATATATATATAGATATATGTGTGTGTGTGTGTGTGTGTGTGTGTGTGTGTGTGTGTGTGTGTGTGTATGTATGTATATAAATTTGCAGATGTCAGACAATTTGACTTTGAATATTTGGAAAGATGGGAGGAACCAAAGTTGGCTTTGCTCAATTCAGAGCTTCATCCCATCCTGTCAGGGACAAAATGAACGTATTTCTCTCCTCAGACAGTCATTTCAGCATAGAGAGTAGCACACATGCAGCATGAATACGACTCAAGGGTCAAAAAAGATGATGCAGTTCTGAGGTTAAATAATAAGGGTGACTGCACACTTCTGTCAACCAATATTAATGCTGAATCAGGGTGACAAGCCTGCATTCTATTCAAGTGTTTCAAGGATACTTTTTTAAGGAAGGGGAAATGCTTGGGGTTGACGAAGGTGAAACGTTCTTTTCTAAGCCTTTTTGGTTTTACTTTTGATCAACTTTATTTAGCTTATAGCTAAATAAACCCAGAAATCCAGTTCCTCGAATTATTACAATATTAATTTTGAGTTTGGGGAAATAACTAGTTAAACAATTTAAAGACCGAAGGTGTGCAATTCAATTTGAATTTTTCACATGGTGTTGGATTCTCCAAACCTGCATGGAAAACTAGTTATCTATCCAATCCAATCCAATCACAGTGACACACTAAGAGACACATCTTTAATTCTAATATGTAAATGCAGATTTAAAGTTCAGTAGCTAAGGTAGCTTTCTCAACAGTCTTCTTGCACAACTGTAATGTTTTCCATACAGTTTTCTGACAAAAATAACACCAAATAAAAGAATTTCTTAAAAAAAAAACAAAAAAAAAACAAAAAAAAAACCCAACATATTGGTTATTTTCTGGACCAATTGTGTTTTTTCTGCCTCTTAGGCAGAGCTGCCCCTAGAACCGTTTTGGGTAGTGATTTTGCACACAAGCAGTCACGGTGTAGACATTTCAGAAGTCATACAATGTGTGCTAAATATAGAATATATTATATATTTATATTCTATATAAATATAGAATTACTAATAAATGAAACAACATGAACTAAGCAACCAAGATAACCAAAAGCTCACCCTCATTCTAACCCTAACCTTAATGAAAGTCTTTTTCTAATTCAAACCCTAACCAGAACTCAATTCTGAATGTAATGTAAAGTTCATGTAAAGTTAACCTGTATGTTTTGCCATTGTAAACTGCACCTAAAGTCAATGTAACCCTTACCCTAACCATGACCTCAGTGTATAATGGGAAATTCTTACAGGTTTTGCTGTTTTCTGTCTACAACATATTAAAAATTAAAATTAAATTAAATTAGGTCTTTTAAATTTCAATTTCTTTTATAAAAGAAAAGCAAGCATTGGTACAGATGTATTTTGGATTCTTGATTGTTTACACTGGAAGCTAATTTGTGTGCGTTTGACAAAACAGTGCCACCAGTGGATGGCAGCTCATTGTCGACCATAATCTATAGATTAAATAGTGTATGAAACACATGCCCATGGTACAAAATTGGGGCGCATTGTAGTATTATATGTACATATTTATAGAGGTTGTTGTTTAAGAATGTCCGAGAGCTTCACAAAGAGTGAAATGAATCAATGTGTCAAGATGCAGACATCTCCAGAAAATGTGTTACATTGGCAGCATTCTTAATATCAGTCCAGTCCTGGCCCGGAGACAGCATCAGAAGTACCTTACGAAATGGACTGTTGCTTTGTGTGCCAAAGTTTTCTTTTAAGTATATTTTGCATTTCATTTGGAAATCAAGATTCCTAGAGTCTCAGCTCAAGCTCATAGAACCTAGAATAAGGTTTCCCCACTCTTTGATGGTTTAGGGTGCCATGTCAGCTGCTGGTCCCGGTCCACTGTGTGTTATCAAGTCCAGAGTCACCACAGAATCTGCTAGGAGATTTTAGAGCACTTCATGCTTCCATTTGAGTGTATATTTGAAATACACTCATAATTGATACCCAGAGAGCAAGAGAAGTGAAGAAGAAGATAGCAAAATTATTTTCAGGTATCTATAAACTCTTTGTTATTAATTTGAGAAAAGGCAGTTTAAACAAATAGCTAGATGAGGACTGGAAGACCAACAACATTTTCAAGACAACTTCATGTAGGATTGCTAGAAAAACAAATAAATCTTGTTCCACTGGAAAAGGAAGATTTAGTGGACTGTTCTACATGTACTATTCATAGTACTATTAAAAAGTGCTATTAAAAACTTAGGGAAACAGGGATGGTCTGGCCACCTAGAGAAGCAGGACAAATCCTGGTTGGCCCCTATAAATGTGGGCCTCTGAGATGGTGAAGGGACTAGTTGATGGAATCCTCCCGATGGTCGAGATCGCAATCAAAAAGGGCCAGTCTGTAAAAAATCCAGGGCTGAATTAAGTTGCCAGTCCAGCCCTGGAGCGAAAACCATCTAGTGAGCCAAACCATTCATAGCCAAAAACTATTTATGACACCAGCCATACTTGCATATCATGTGTTTCTGATAAATGCAAAGCATACAACACAGCCATTCTTCAAAAATTGGACAATGCTTTTAGTAAATGGACATTGGGTTCTACAGCATGTCCATTATAGCATCACCTTTATATGTAGAGCCAGTTTCACTCATTTCTCCATAATTCATTTGTGCTGTTGGAGCAGGCTGGGAGTCTTAGTGGGTTGTCAATCAAGAGTGTTCATTAGCATAGCATATAATATTTTAAGGATCGCTGCAATATTGCAATAGAAATATGCTGATTGGGCAGTTGGGCCAATCACCACTACAGTCGCAATTTTAGGGAAAATAAAGTGTGGGGCCTAAGTACAGTTGCATTTGAATGTATTCCACAAACTATACATAACTAGCTCAGTCAACACACTGCTGCCCAGGAACACAGCTGTAGCATAAAGTCTTGATTAGCACATTTTCATTTCTGTGAAGTAAGTTGCTTCCCTGACAAATTTGTAGCTGTTCTGCATGTTGCCAAAATGCAGCACATTTAGTTCTCTGGAGCAAAAGTGCATGCAGTTCTGATGAAACATAGGTGACAGCAAGGCTTTGCAAATTGGTTCCTGCTAGATGTGCACTTGAATACTGAGACTTTATACTGAATTCAGCAGGTAAGTCTTTTTGAAAAATTGCCACCGGAATAGCCATAAGTGTTGCAGCCTCTTCAAATATTTCAATATCCCTGTAGCACCTCTGTGGAAAACATTCTTGTGTCAACCCTGTTTGAAAACAACATATCTAGTGTAGACCTCAATATTGCACACTCTCAAAAATAAGGTTTTTTTCAACCCTAGACTAACTCTTCCAGAAAACAGACTTCATTGAGTACAGAACCGTTATCTGCATAATGAGAACATAACCTGAGATCCACACTTTGTGAGAAGTTAAATGTGTTTTTGTGTTGTTTTGTTTGTTTGTTTATTTGTTTTTAGGATTACTGTTTAGATGAACTTATTATTATAAATACTCTTGTTAATCTTTACAAATAAAAAAATCTATTTTTTATTTAAAAAATAATAAAAATTTCAGCTTACAAACACTTGGGATGATCAATTTCCAACAGGATTTCTGAGACGTAAAGTGTAATTTTATTTATATGTCATAAACATGTTGAGATATTTGAGTAGCTTGGGATCTCCTAAAACAACAATACAATATCTGGCATGTGTGACTGTCTCCTAAAAATACTATTCTAATTAATTCATTGAAATACAGCTCATGAATGATATTTGAATCAGAATATGAATCAGAAGAATAATGTTTAACAAATTTCATGTCATATGCTGATAGAAGACGGATTCTAACCAAAACATAATCCTAACCATTATGCTGACCCTAACCTTAACCCCGACCCCAACCTTAACCTTAATCCCAAACCTCATTCCACGCCTCACCCTGGCCCTAATCGTAACCCTAATCTCAACCAAAACTTAATCCTGACCCTCATCTTGTCTTTAACCATAACCTCACCCCCAAATTTAATCCTAAACCTTATTTCTGGTCCTAATCCAAACTGTAATCCAACACCTAATTCTAATCATCAATCCAGCCAAACTCCAGTTTCAGACTGGGTTCAGCAGCATGTCTATAACAGATAGTTGTGGATGTTGGGAGGTTCTGTTTTGGACCTGCTACATGATTAATTATTTCTGCACACATGAAGTGTGTATTCTTCAAATAAAGTGAAAACAACTGTATCCACCAGATTATAAACAAATGTTATTCATGGGATTAATTGAAAGTCTTTTGATAATCTAATGAATGTATTCAGATGCTTCATTGCAAATATATCATTGATATGTTGTTAATGTGATCAACTCAATACCTAACAAAGCCGTTTACAGCTTAAACCAGTTACACCAATCATTACTCACTTGGTTGTTTCTACCTATACAGTAGGGGGAAACCTGATTGGACACTTTTAAGATTTTAAGGGTGATTTAACTTAACAACGACATAAGACAATTAACATAAAATGTCCAGAGGTTGATGATTATTGTCTTAAATATAAATTGCTGAATTATTTTTTTAAAAACCTTTAAGCCTTCCCTGAAGGCCTAGATGGCCCATTTTTCTAATGGTATTGTTCCAAAGAACATATTGGTGCCTTTATTTTAAAGAGTGTATTTGTATTTGTGTCAAATCTGCAGTACTTGCATAATTCCTTTGATTGCAAAAATCCATGAAGGTGCTTTGAAAGTGTTCCTACAAAGCATAGAAGGAGCTGTATTTAGTTGGGGTTTATTTATCTTGTGCCTTTGAATCACAACAACTGTTTATGCAGTAATACTTTGAAGTAATGTTGTTGTTTTTTTTTTTTTTCATTTTACTCCCGGCTAAGTGAGAAATAGATTTTGATTACTGAAAGACTGATTCATTTCTTTTGATTTTGTCAAGTTCCTCCATGTGAGTGAAACTGGTTCCTATTTTTTTGATAAGGTAGAACTCAAGGAGGTCTCAAAAAACAATCTTCACCTCCACTGTCCAACCATACCGTCGCATTTGATAACATGTATGCTTGCCACTGGACACATTATGGACATTAAGAACTGTTGTGTTGTGTCCGATTAGGTGCCAGTATGAACACTGAAACAGAAATAGCTCAGTGAAATAGCTTACATAAAAATAAATAAATAAATAAATAAATAAATAAATAAATAAATAAATAAATAAATAAATAAATAAATAAATATGCCAGTGACCTGTCATGAACCTCAACATTTACAGAGATTTTGCACTTCAAAGTAACATGTTAAATTATTCCAATTAGGCCTGTAGCATTGAGCTATTTGAACAATCTGGAGATGAAAAGCACACCCTCTTAATGTCACGCTTGGAAAAAATGTATGTAACTAAGTTGGCTCTCGTTGAGAAGTACAGGGTTTTCGGGTGGCCTCTGGGGACATAGCTTTTAAAAAGTATTACACTGAAATCCACGATTAACCAGTACAGCACCTTGGTCATTGCCAAGCTCTCAGAGCTGGATGGCAGCAAGCTTGCCGTACCACTCACTACTGTCAGAACACTAGGAAGTCTCTCTCACCACGGTATTTTGTTATATTAATTTAGTTTTCTACAGTACACAGACACCTGAGCCTGAAGAAAGACAGGCCCAAAGATGTTACACCCAAGAACAATTTCGTGATGAAAGATAAACATATTACTAAGACACATGATAACTGTGACATGATGTTTACAATTTTTACTATATTAATTATAAGGGGGAGGGGGGGCTTTCATTTTTTTAATGTTATACATTAAACGATATATATATATAAACGATATATAATATGATATTCCAACTCCTGGATAGTTCCAAAAATGCACGTGGTAGGTGCCCCTAAGTGTGAGTGTGTGTGTGTGTGGTACCCTGTCCTGGAGGGATTGTCTTGCCCCGATGAATGCAGGTAGGCTCTGGATCCACTGTGACCCTATTCAGGATTATGACTGACACTACTTCCGTTGTTATTAAGCATTGCTACATATTTGAGAAATTAACTCTCCGCCAATATACACCGACAAGAAGTGGCAGCCAGTTATGCACAGTGTACACACTATCTATGATTAACAATAGGAATAATAACTAACCTACACAATATGGACAAAAGTTTTGAATCAAGGGTATGGACTGTGGCTTCCCGTCGGTGTGTGTTGGTTGATAGTTATGTTGAAACACAGTAAAATAAGTGTAGTGATGCTTATTAATGTGTTAAATTAAATGTGTCAATTAACAGTTAGTAAGTAATGTTTCATTTTTGTACCCTTATTGTAAAGAGTTCCTGAATTTTTTATAACTACAACCTGCTCACCAATGTTTGTCTGCATCCTCACTGAACAGTACTTATCATGACTGTACAATCTCTGAGCCTGTCTTTATTCAGACTGGCTAATGTTTGCCTTTGCAGCAGCAGGACAGGCAGAATTACATCAGCTGGAAGGCCGCTTAGCACTATTATGGCCTTCGTAATATCTCTTGCCTAAACGGTAATGCAGGAGAAGACAGTAATGAGAGCTTAGCTATGTTACTCACCATCTGCTTGCCTCTCCCTTCTCTCCCTCCTTCCCACCCACCCTTTCTCATCCTTATCTTATTGTGCTTTTTCTCTCCTCAAATGTCTTTTTTTTTTCTCTTTCCACAGCAAATGACTGTATAATCCTGCTTCTCTCCATCTCTCTGACTGCACAGAGAAAGGATGACTGAATCCGTCACTCCATTCTGTCATATTCCCACCCAGGATTCACTCTAGCGTTTGACTGAGCTCACTGTTAGACGCAGATTTATACAGTTAGTTACCTAGAAAAGCTTTTTTTGGAAGCTGTCTACATCATGGGTTCTCTCAGACACTGGGCTGCACACTATGAATATATGATCAACTGTCTCTCATACTTGTTAAAAATGAATCAAGTTGATTTTACTGAATGTACAAATTTTTAAAGTGTACTTATGTGGTAATTATCCCAAGTGTGAAATTATCCAAATGCTATTAAGCAAACCTGCATGCAGGTCGAGCATGTACACTGGCAGTGAATTTATTCCTAATAACTTCCACAAGCAAACAGTAATCTAGTTGCCTAAGCGTCACTTTCCCCAGTGAGAGATATGACCTGCCTGCTTCAACCCACAACTTGTCTTCTGTCATAAATGATGTGTCATACATCACCTTTTCCCTTTTTGGTTCCACTGCAAATATGCCAGTATGAACACAAAGGTAACTAGGTAACATTAATAATTAAAAGGTAATTAAAAGGTAACAAGGTATCATTTTCTTGCTTGGTCCAGACCAATAGAACCAAACTACAAATTTAATCACACCCTGAAAGATTCATTACTATCCAGAAGACTTCGGAATAATTACTAAACCTTATTTTAATGTTCTTATTACAGCGCTAAAATAAAGCTGTGATATAATTACAGGGTTGTAAATAGGCTTGCAATACCACATCTGAGACCCCAATCAAAGACACACACTGACTATTTACACATCAAAGAACAACTTAACCTGAAAAAGGATTCTATGGCATCTTTAAATAACACCCAAAACCTTTGGGCTATTTTAAGTTGTTTTTCATCATTTTTCTTCATTATGTTCAGACTTCAAAAGAGTTGTAACTACTCTATTAGCCCAAAACAATGATGTTTATGCTAATTATTTTAATAATATGTGGCATGACAACATGTCATATTCGTATCAATCTGTTAAGTGGGTTTATTTAACTTTTGGAACTCTCGGCCAGTTTTGTGGGATGTTTTTCTAGTTTGACGTACTTTCACGCACCAGAAAATTTGAGAACTTTAACGTGACAAATGTGGTTTTCAAGAGATCCTAGGCTACTTACATTTGTCTTCATTTGACATGTAAACATTTAAAACATTGTATGAATTTGTTTTGATAAAACAATTAATTTGCTCAGAAATCCTTTGAGTATGATGATAAATGCTTGGGATGATTCTCTGATTCTTCTTTGCAGAACCACTCAAGCACCATCAGATTGGATGGATAGTGTTGGTACAAAGCCATTTTTTAGATATCTCCAGACATGTTCTATTGGGTTCAAGTCTAATCCACCTTTATCAAGAGCTAATCCACATTTATGTGCCTTTACTATCACTTAGATCACAGGATGCTGGGTTCCTTCTAGTTCCCAGAATTCAGAAGACTTCAGCAGGGGGAAGAGTCTTTTCTTACAAAGCCCCCCAGCTCTGGAATAACCTTTCAGATAATGTGTGGGTCTCAGACACAGTCTCAATCTTCAAGTCTAGGCAGGAAACGTACTTGTTCAGGGTAGCATTTGTTAATTAATGTCTTAGTTTAGTTATGGGCTGCAGATCCAGGGGTTCTTGGACATAGGGATTTATAGTAAACTGGGATGTTGGTGGTGCAATCTGACTTTTGGTCTGTTGGAAGATGTCTGGTGTTCTAAGTCTTCTGAGCAAGGAATGGTATTGGCTAGGTGGTATAGTATGAGCTGTGCCTTCTTTCCTACAGACATGATGCTTGGCATTCATTCTTTTTGGTAAACTCTAGATGTGCCTTTTACTGAGGAGTGGCTTCTGTCTGGCCACTCTACCATACAGGCCTGATTGGTGCTGCAGAAATGATTGTCCTTCTGGAAGGTTCTCCTCTCTCCACAGAGCAATGTTGGAACTCTGGGTTCTTGGTCACCTTCCTGACTAAGGCCCTCCTACCAGTTTGTCTGGGTGGCCAGCTGTAGGAAGAGAGCAGGTGGTTCCAAACTTATTTCATTTAAGAATGATGGAGGCCACTATGCACATTGGGATGTTCAATGCAGCAGATATTTTTCTGTACAGAAGCATGATGACAATGTTCTGGATTCACTGTAGATTTAGATACACAGATATCTATTTATTGTCTAAATATCTAGATTTATTGTCAATTGACATCATGTTAAATCTGACATGTACATGTAAAATTTCTAATTTTTGGGTTGTTGTAGAAGGACTATCATATAATCATTTATTGTCATTTATTCTGGGCATGGTTTTCCAGGACAGTAAGACCAATGTTTTAGTTAAAAAGCCATTAAAAAGTAAGAAGCATCTAAAAATAGCTGCATAAAGGAGCACAGATTCAGCATCAACTCTACATGCGTGTGCGTGCTATATAAGACCAAAGATGTTTGTCTTCCTCTTTGTGCCTTTGCCCCAGTGGCCTCTCTTGTTTGGTGTGCTGGATTGTGTTGAAGCCCCAGGGAGGACACCAGGCTCTCAGAGAACCTGCATGCTGAGGCTCAAATTGTCGAGGGGGCCCAAAAATAGCCTCCCTACTGGTTTCCACTCTGAGGCTCTGCTACCACTGCTACATAGCAGGAAAGGTATTGAAATTGCTCCCTTTTAATTTACGTAGAAACCGATAATGATGGCCTTTAGAAAGTGTAAATGGAGAAAAGGAAGGATGTAGCCTTTGCCACCATGCTGATAGAGACCAAAGCAGTGGCTTTCAAAAGAGACATTTACATAGAGAAATGAGAGGGGAAAAGTACAGACTGTGCCACATTTAACTCTACTGCCTCCCTCTCTCTCTCCCCCGCTTTTTTGACAGATCTGATTTGTCACACCATCACCGGTACAGGCTTCATGGAGTTTGCTAAGAAGCTTGGCTCATTAACAAGCACACTCCCAAACCACATTAGCTTGGCAAGTCTCGATCTCTTAGACAATGCTTAACACTCTGTTTCAGCAGCAAGCTGGAAACTTCTCACACACACCTAGACTTAAAATACTATAGTGCTTCTAATTTGCATGATTCACACGTGTTGCACATGAATAAAATATGTTGCATCAACACAGTTCTCAAAAGTAAAAGGCTGCTGAAAGACAGCAACTGTGTTGATGTGTCACAATCTGACATATGAATCAAGTAAATTCAAAATACGCCTTTCTAGTCTGTATTCATAGAGGTGGAAACACATACTGATGTATATTTATATATATATATATATATATATATATATATATACACCTGAAAAGATTAAGTAAACAGAAAAACCTTTACAGTACAACCATTAATATCAAGTAGTTCAACCATAAACTGTGAAAAGAACTGAAAAATGGACTACAGTCAGTACTACAGTGCACCTGTGGCATCTGGCAAGTGTTTCTGATATAATGGCCAAAGACATGGCAGATGTAGTTAATATTCTGTTCCTCAGAGTTGAAATTAAACTTGGTGGGGTTTATATATAATTAATGTAGGCTGACAAGTGGGTAGTGCATCTTATTCTCAAGAGAGGAGGACAAATGTACTCTGGGGTGATTCCCATGGGTAGGAGAGCTGCTCAGACGAGGATGAGTGAGGATACACTCCTCCAGGGGCACTTTTCAAAGCTTGACGACACACCAGCAGCAGCATCTCAGGCTAAAAAAAAAAAAGGAAAAGAGAAAAGAACAAACCAAACCAGACAGTATCTCGTACATGTCAGCAATCGGAGAGGTGCTGAGGCCTGCAGGGAGCTTCTCCCGAGCATTATTTCTCCTGAGCATCGCCACAGGATGCCAATTAAGTCATCAGGATTTCTTGCATGTTCAGCACTTTCGAGCCGCTAAAGTAGTGTGAGCTCCAAACAAAGACCAACGCATACAGACTAAGCGATGGGATGGGATTCTTTAAACGCTGACTCTGCATCTAATATCTAAACACTGACAGATGTCAAGGGGCTCAACACTCTCTCTTCTCTTCTCGCTTTCTCCTTCTGTCTGACAAAGCATGCTTTGCATGCAATGTGTAGGCCTATGCTGCATGTGTGATAAATGAACTCTGACATGGCAGGCGGACAGAGCCGGGATTTTGTGTTTGTTTTGAAGCTGAAGGGATGTGTGTGTCTGCATGAATGTGCCTGTATACTTTCTGTATATTTTTCATGTGGATTCGGTTGGCCACTCCGCCTCGCCTTGGGCTCCGGAGGTTGGAGGCAGGAATGCAGACGTGTGGGTGTGAGTGGTCAGTGCCGGTAGCTTGCGGATTTCAGCTCTTTTGGGTCATTGTGTTGTGGCCTTGGAAAAAAAACAACAACAACAACAAAAAAAAATCCGTTTTCCTTGGCCATCATCCACTAGCCAGTGCACAGGGCAGAAGGCTGCCTCCCAAAGGCCTCCCTTTTTTGGAACTGAGCAGGATTTACAACAAGGCCAGAGACCTGCCACTGTCCAAGTCAGCCATATAGCTAATGGTAATTGGAGGCGGCGGGTATTGACAAAACGCTCCTTCGATTTTTTTGCCCAGCTTGCAGAGAAGGGGAGAAAGAGAGTGCTCATCCCACTAGGTGAGGCGGGCAATGGGAGGGAGCAGAGGACGATCATTCAGAGCCATGCTGCGGACAGTAGTTTTCCCCTTAATTACACAGGGGAGCACTGATTGACAGGCTTCCTCACTGCACGCTGCTGTTTCCACCCCACGGCTGGTGCCGCCTCGCGGCCGCTCGGGGTCAGCTCCAGCCCAGCGGGTGAGCCCACGGCTGCACTGCCTCCAAATGTCACAGCAGCGAGAGGCCAGGCAGCACACAACAACTGCTAAATGTTGAAGACAAAGAGGAGTCACAGTCGACTTAAGAAAAAGGGTTTATTCTGCTAAAGGTCTGTGCTAAAAAGAAAGACAAATACCATCGTCTACTCAGCAGGTGATAGAAGAGGAAAAACACTTTAAAGAGCTCATGTTCTACAATTCTACTACAGTGTTACTCTGCTCAGGTTTTCTATACTTACACATCCATCTGTCCATTTTATCCACTTCTTCATGTTAAGCCACCGGATTCGGAACCTGCCCAGAATCATTGGGTACCCCCTGGAAAGAGCATAACATACAACTGGAACAACACAAACACATTCACTAAATTCACAATTTTGCATGTCATTTTGGGAAGCGGGAAGAAAACCCACACGGACACAGGGAGAACCCACCACTGTCCTCGACTGTCCTGTCATTGAACAAATGCCAAAAAAAGTGTTTCAATAAGAACTTTCTTTTCTCTTAGAACCTGAGACCTGCACTTTGCAGTGTGCTGCACATGCTGTATTCTAGGCTTCATATCTCAGAGTCAGAGTAACCAACAGATATGATACAAATATATAAATACCAAACTACAAGATTTACCATGTCATCCGTCAGTGTTATGAACTATCACCCAGTATTCCAGCTCCAATAGAGTTCAAAATCATTCTTTTCCATCTGAATTAAATCCCTGTTTAAAATACCAAAGGACCCTTCCAGTGCATGTTTACTGCTCTCTTCACGCTCAACCTGCACACAGACTCCAAATGATCAGTGAAAGTGGGTGGGGCTAATGGCATCACTTGGTTAAAGAGGAAAATGAGAAGGGATAATAGTGATACATACATAAATAACAAAAAGACACACATTACTTTATTTTTCACTTTATATTATTTTTTTAAACCAGGCTATTATCAAGTATTTTAAAAACACATTTTTGTAAATATCCTTTTATATCTTCCCATTACAAGGCATTTAGCAAAATTTGGATGATCAATTTCCAACAGGATGTTTGAGACGTAAAATGTTATTTAGTCGTTAGAAAACTGCAAAAAAGTAAGTAAATTGTAAGTAATTCTTTTATCAAAACATGGTCAAATTCAAACAAAAAATTTAACATCTATGAACCTATGAAAATGTATCTAAATTAGTTTAGGGTTCTAAAGGTTAAGCATTGATGAATACAGCCCATTATTCTTTATGGAACAAAAAGCAGTCCTACTATAAGTTCTATGATATATGATATATTCTAGTTTGACTGTGACCTAAAGCCATGAAGTAAGAATAACTCTTACATGCTTAACAAAACAGAAAGTGAAACTCTAGGGTAGAGTTAAAAAGCCTGATGGCTGTTGGAACAAATGATCAGTAGAGTCGATCAGTAGAACAGTACAGTGAATAAACTCCTCTGCTTTGTCATTATGGTGTGTAATTGGTGACTGGCATTGTCCATGATAGACAGCAGTTTGTCCACAGTCCTTCTCTCCGTCACTGTTGTCAGAGAGTCCAGCTACACTCTGACTGTTGAGCAGGCCCTCCTCACCAGCTTGTTCAGCTGCAGTGTGTAGTATGTCATTTCCGTTTACAGAACTCGTAATATTCAACTATGCCAAAGAACATACGAGTTTCCATTCTAAG
This sequence comes from Acestrorhynchus altus, assembly GCA_034509495.1. Classification (NCBI taxonomy): domain Eukaryota; kingdom Metazoa; phylum Chordata; class Actinopteri; order Characiformes; family Acestrorhynchidae; genus Acestrorhynchus; species Acestrorhynchus altus. The sequence goes on from CM067520.1 coordinate 16,584,047, forward strand.
ACACCCGAGGAAAGAAAAGTGAAAGGTGTTTTTCTTTTTTAATCATACAGGCACTTTAATAAATAAATCTGTTATTTTTGTAAGAACAGGAAGAGTGCACAAACAGTACACAAAGTATTTATGGTGTACTTCTCTCCCACAGCAGCAGTACATGGCAGATGCCAGATGTCATAGTAACTGTTCCTGTTTTAATTGATAGATGACAGGTTGCTGTAAACACAGTTTGAGCCAAGTGATTTCTATTCTAAGTCATTGTAATGCACTGGAACACTCTAGAAGAAGGCACAGAACTGATTAAATTTCCATTTACTGCTGCAGAGCACAGTTGTAAAGCACTTCCAACTCACCTACAGCTCATCAAATGTTGCCAGCTTCTACTTCAAACGAATAAAGTTGAAATGAAGTGCTTGCAGATGTATTTAAGGACAACAGAAGGCAGAAGAGTGTGGGAGGGGTATTGGATCTGGTAATTGGCAAGGATTTTTCTGTTGTTCCATCGAGCTCGTCGTATGAAGCTGGCCATCGCATAGTGATCCATGGGTGATGAAGGGCTAAATGGGTCTATAACTCATTTAGCCAGCCTGCCAAAGCACAGCCGAGACGGATCCAGTTTCCTCTTTGATGAATGGTTAAATCTCCGTTTTTATGGGAATGGGAGGGGAAAGGAGGGTTTCAGTCAAGCAGGCCTGTGAAATCACTGGACATTGATTTTGTGGCAGCGGCAGTGGCGTTGTCCGCCAGCGTCCCTTCTGACGAGGACATCCCATCAGCTTGTAATGCAGGAGAAGGATGGGACTCATAAGCCAAGGTGATGGCAATAATGGCGATATTTGATACAGTAATATTGTGGTCTCTTGAAAACGTTTTATTGCACACATTTGAGCAGCCCTGGGTATTGATTTACTGAGAGAGAGGCTTTTAGTGCATTTGCTGTGGGCCCTCAAAGGAAGGCTGGGTAGTACTATTCCCTCTGATTAATGTTCCTGATACCAGTCTTTTAAGTCTCCAGTTTAATTGTGTGTGAAAAAAATTAAGTATGACTTTCCCCCCTTTACTGTAAAATCAAGATGGATCTCTTATCAGCAGATGGATTACTTTGCTGTCTTTTCTTTACAGTTAATGTGAAAAATGTACTTGCCTAGGCAATCAAAATTAATTTTACACGCTAGATTGGGACACCGAGGCAACCAATTGTTATCATCATAAAAAGGTTATTATTTATGACAGAGATAACTTGAGTTCTGTTTATTGATAACATATCCATGCAACCATGGATTCCATCTATTCCCATTGAGCATAATGTAGATTTGGTCCTGATGAAGCGATCACAGTGTTCACCCACTTGGCAGAGCAATCAGAGCTACACTGTGCCTCTATATTCTCTAGATTTGACTGCAGAAACATGATCAGCCCTGTCTAAAGTCTGAAAGTGACTATGAGCAATGAGAGTTTTTTCTTTATGTAATTGCTTTATTTCCCCTCATGCTGAAGATTTCCCCTCCCTGCTTCAGAGGTTCAGTGTGCCTCTGTGCCAATGAGACTGACAGCTTGGAGAATTAGATCTATGTACTCGGGGCTTCTGTCAAGTTCTATTGTGTTTCTCCTCCACTAATGCATTCATACCATTTCACTGGGGAAGTAATTGGATGTATAAAATGCGAGTTATAGTCCATGGATGCATGTGGGGCTATTGACCACTGTTGCTATTACAAACATGGCTACATGTCATCAGCCATCAATGTCAGTGCCATTAGCTCCAGTGTGGCATGCACTGAGGGGGTTAAATTTCCTGATTTCTATACTCTTAATAACAAATGTGCCAAAGGGCTTCATTGAAAGGCTATGTCTGATTCGCTAAGAGACCTCTCAATGAATGGTTATTTTGTCCCCTATAGCTTTCCATATATTATATCAGTTGCTGCCTGGCAGGGTTATAGATAAATATAGGTTTTGGGTTGAAATTAAGGTTTGGATTTGATTTAGACTTGAATGGCAGTTATAGATAAGCTGTTACCAGTGACCAGTTATTCATGATCCTAGGCTACTCTTCATTTGAGGACTTTATCAAACATATGCCTAAAATTCATAAACAATCGAAAACAACACTTTAGATCTCAGAAATCCTGTAGCTGATCATCCATTTTTTTTTTTTTTTTTTTTAGAAAACTTGCTGTCATTTTGATATAAATATTATTTATAATGTTTTGGTTGACAAGCATATTTACAATAATACATTTTTCAAAATACAAAAGAGTGTCCTTTATTATTTTTGGTATTTATGTATGTATCAGTATTATCCCTCATGACTTTTATTCTGAAATTTGAACCTTGTGTGAACAAAGAAAGGGGCAAAGAGCCCCTCCCTTCTCATTTGAATCTATAGCCCAATATCTGAATCAGTGATGTCATTACGCTGATCAGTGGGGGTCATGCAGGGTGAGCAGGTACACAATCACATAAGTATCAGAAGATATGTAGCCCCACAATGTAATTATTATATTTATAAAATCATTCAAGTGTTGTAAACACTTACAATACATATTTTGTATATAATTTAAGTATTTATGTACGTATGTATCACTGTGCTTAAACACATGCTCACTGCAGTGCAAGTCACATTCTTCTAAAACACATTTAATGATGAAAGAAAGTGACTGGAATGAAAGTGAAAAATGAGGGGAAAGGGGGATAGTGCTGTTGACAACAAAATGGGCACTGAAAAAAAGAGGCAGCTGAATGGGTCCAGCAAAATAACAGGGGAGATTAGTAATTGTGTAGTGCTTCTTGTGTAGTGATTCTAAAGAGCCAATGCCTTTACTAACGAACACCTGTACTGGTATACTCTGGTACTGTTTATTTTTTATTTATAGGCAATGCAAATTGTAATGAGTTTACATTTGAAGATGTGTTTGCCATAAGGTCTACCTAATGTAAGAACATAGCTCCAACTATTTTTAAGTGCATCTCAGGAAATAAGAAAATCATAAAAATGGTTGGATTTTTTTGTTTATCAGTATGACTTTATAGCTCATGAAAATCAGAAATCCAGTCAGCTTGTGGCTATTGAGATGTTATTGAATCACAGGTAGCTTCGTTAGTTGCCTTCAGCTTGTCTGTATTACTGGGTTGGGTGTTTCTCATTCTCCTCTTGACATTAACACAATACTCTTTAGTGTATCATGTTGGATACAAGTGGAACAAGTGGAACAGACACAGCGGTGCTGCTGGGGTGTTTAAACACGGTGTCTACTAACTTTCTACTCTATTAGACACTCCTACCTAGTTCCTCCACCTTGTAGATGTCAGAAACAGAAGACGCTGTTGGCTGGATGTTGCTGGTTGGTGGATTATTTTTAGTCCTGCAGTGACACTGAGAGCTTTAAACCAAATGGTCAATGATGACAATTTCCCTCCACCCTCATAATACCTGCTCTGTGGTGGTCCTGGGGTCCTGACCATTGAAGATCCAGATGAAAGGAGGATAACAAAGTAGGCAAATAAACAGATGGGTTTCAATCTGTATTTATAGAACTACAAAGTGCTCCTGTATTGTAAGTAGAGCAGATAAAATGGACAGTGAGAGTAGAAACAAGAAAAAGGTCCTAATGCTATGGTTGACCAATGTAAGGTAATGCCTGCCAGCAATAACAGCACATAAATGAGCAGGTGCCACCTTGTGTTTCTAATGTAGCTACACTCCCACTTTATAGATGGAAGCTTTGATAAAGTTTAATGCAATGGATTGTGTCCCAAAAATTTGGTCTCTCTAATCAAATCTCAATGTTCCATGTTATTTTTGGAAGGTGTGGTGCCACATTTCTGGAAGCCCAAAACAAGAACATGATCATCTTGGAGGCTTTTTATCCAGGAGGCATAATAAAACAGCCTTGCTTAAATGTCTGTCCATTGCAGTTTACTTATAACTCAATTAAGTGTGAAACCTACCCTGAGGAACCTAGAACTGTGTTAAACTACGCTGGTGGAGTTCTCGTGGCTAATTGTTAGTACGCATGGAAAAGATGACTTTGTGCTCATTTTAAGCATAAAGAATGGATGCCTCCAGACTTAGAGAGGGATGACCTGGCCTGCTGAGGTTAATGTCAGAATGATTATCATTCCTGTTCGGTGAGAAAACAAGTCAATAGTCTTCAAAGTAAAGGGAGTATCCTGGGAGGAGTTTAACCTTAAATCCCCCCAAATCTAACACACCTCAATCAGCTAATCAAGGACTTCAGAAGGCAGCAATTAAATGTATCAGGTGGAGTCCGATCAGGTTAAAGCAAAAATCTAAATTTGGTTTTTGTAAAGAACCTTCTTAGAATTGAATAGGTGAATACTAGGGGAACATTTTAACTAGTAGTATTTATGGTATTATTTGTAAATATTGGATTTATTCCAAGTATTATTTCTAAATATTGACAAAAAGGCCAGAATATAATAATTTCATAGTGTACTAATATAAGCCCTAATATTTGCTATGATGGATTAGACACAGCTGTGCTGCTTGGGATTTGCTGTGTACTCTATTAGACACTCCTACCTAGTTGCTCCAACTTGCATGCATCAATGTGGTATCCCTCCACCCTCTCAGCCTCTGGTTAGTCTTACTCTGTGGGGAGGAGCTCTGTGAGTGAGTGACTTAAAGTGTGGTTACTGGCAAATGCAAAAATTAACTAACAACATAGCAGCCAATTCAATGTGGTTATTATATATCATGAGATCACACAGCAGCTTTCTTATAATGATGTCATAGATGACTGTGACTATAACCCTAGATTATAATTGTCCCTTATTCATTGCAATGAGTGAAAAAAGCTGTTTTCCTGGTTTATCTCAAGGGTGGAGGCACTCAAGGTATCTTGGGTATCTGTCAAGTCTGGCAAAGCTCAGGTGTTGTATGGACGCCTGTAGCAGCTGTAGGTAAGCCATTGTGTGGAAAAGAGTATAGTAGCATTTATCTGCTGGTGTCCCCCAGCACACTGGTGTGCCACAAGAGCAGGGAGAATAATTTGCATTGTGCACTGTGGAGCATGTTTGGAATGAGCTTCTTGGTGGTTAGGGACGTGCTTTATTTTTCAAACACATTGAACATGCAACTGCTAATTTTCTATCTGACATTTCATTATTACTATAAATGTGAGTTATAAGATTTGTTTTCATTTTCTAATACTTTATATTTGAGGGGGCAGGACAAATTGAGTACTCACTCCCATTTCACTAATCTTTTATAAACAATTACCTTATGTGTATATACCTTATGTGTATATATTACTTACAACTGTATGTATTTATAATGTGTTTGAATTGTTTTTACTGTTTAATACTGTTTATTGTTTCTTAAATGATGAAAATCTCAAAGTCATTATACTATACAGTATCCATATGAGTGTATAAACATGATGAATGATGAATGAATGACACAAGAGGCACCAGCCTAATTCTTGCCTGGGCACCACATTGGTCAAGCCTGGTTCTGAACCTTCTATGGATTGTCCATTGAAGAACCAGTTTTGCAGGATTTTTAGCTTTTCTCCCTTTATCATGAAAATCAAGAACCATTGAGGAAACGTTATATTAAACATGTGCTCTTAATGACAGAATTAGACAAATCACAATTCTGATCTCTAATGTAATCACTTTAAGTAGTATTATATTACAGTCTTATGCTGTAAATCACATATTTGTTCATTTAACTTACTCTTAAATTGTACCATTAATGCATCTGAAAAAAAGCAACAACAAAATTATACACCACATTAGTCATGAAGAGCGATCTTGCAGACAATGAAAAATTAGAGAACGAGGAAAATGCATAAATTGTATATTTTTATAAACTAATTTCTGCAGAAGCTGTCTAACTGCCAGCACAACATGATCCTTGAGTCCATTTACACTCATTTTCCCTTCTACTCATATTCTCACTTTCAGAAACGAATGCCTCCTTAAGAGCACAGCCGTGTTGATTTCATTTACGCAACACGAACTAATATTCTGTCATTGCTAACCCTGACCTTTGGAGTGTGAAGCACTTAGCTTAGCTAATTCCAGCTCCATTAGGGGAGCATTCTCTTCTGAAACCGCCTTCTGCCACGAGGCAATAATGGGTTATCTGCTTAGCCTGCTAAATGAGCTAGAAAATGAAATGGCACATGATTTGTTTTTCATACTTCGAGCTATTTCTTAAGTAACAGACGGCCATGTTTGGTAAATGAATCAACATTAGCTCGGTTCCATAGGCAGGGGCTGCTATTGACTCTGATTAATCACAATTAATTCCAATTTATTGTACAGATTAGAAAATATAGAGGATGGCTCCAGTGCCATTGATGGCACTTTTTATTGAACCTGGCTAAAGAATGTTGAGCCATCTGGTGATGGTGAGATTCAAAGTTATATATGTGCTGCTCATGGTACTGTATGCAATAGGATGTTTCCATTCTTGTAGCCATTTGTAGACATGATGGTGCAATATCAGCCATAGTTATGCTATCTGCTACTGAGATCTACATTGAGGAAATTACATCCATTGTTGGCATTATTGTCAAGATGGCATTATACTTTCTTACATATCCCCTGAGAGGTCAAAACAATACATTGTACTACATTGTACTACATGGCACACTTGTTTAAGTAGAGCATGCACTTATTTCATTAGATCGTGAACTCGTTTTCCCCAAATCATGGACTTGTTTTCCCATTTCTTGTGCTCACTTCATTAAATTGTGCCCTTGCTTATCTAAAATGTGCTCTTGTCTTAATTTTCCTTAAATGGGCGTATAATTTGTAAAAATGTAAAAATGTGAGCTTATAATGCTTATAAAATGTTTTTTATTTGGACATTTGATCTCTCAATTTTTACTTATACAATTTATTTTTCAGGTAGAATTGTATCATTTAATGTGGCACTACTGGCCCACTATTGAATACTGTCACTCCTGAGGATGGGCCTCAGAGTGCTTCACAGCCCACTGGTTGAGAAACCCTGCTCTGAAACATTTACTTTATTCTTCTTTAACCGTTCTTTCCTACATCCTACATGCTCCACGTTCTCTTGAGATTCAACTCTTGCACATATGTCCTTTGGAATTTGCTGGTATCATTCAGAATGTATTGTTCTGTTAATGATGGCAAACTGTCCCAGATGAAGCAAAACGGGCCCTAACCATAATAGAACCACAGCCATATTTCACAGATGGGATAGGGTTTTTTACACTGGAATGCAATGTTTTTCTTTCTCTTTCCATCCACAGAACATTGCTTCAATAGCCTTCTGGTTTGTCCTAATCTTTATCCAAGTTACCTTGAGTTTCTTTTGTAACCTCACAGGTTACATGCTGTTTGCATTGCATTGCAATGATTTCCAGTTGATGATGCAATATCAGCCATAGTTATGCTAATTGCTACTGAGGTTGCACTGAGTAAATTACATCTATTGTTTTCAAGATGACATTATAGTTGGTGAAGATATGTGCAGCCTTGACAGGCTTATTACAGTGCAGCATGATCTCCCACTCTACGCCCAGCTTTAGTGATCTTCAGTGAACTGCGTCATTCTATTACTATTCATCTCCTCTGAGTTAGCAGGAGGTTACTGTGTTCCAGTAACAAACCACTTATCATAATTTGTGTTTTGTTCTTTTCTTGTTTTCTGCATAAATTGAGAACAGAATGAGCTTTTGGCCTCCTGATAATGTTAGAGATGTTAGAAAGGCCTTTGAGAAGAAACTCTACACACCCACACAATTTTATGACAATTACAAACAAGACAAAACCAAGAGATGATATGAGAGTGATGATGCACACCACTCCCCAGAGAACAGGTGGACAAACTCTGACCATCCTAACTCCATTCCTTGGGATCCAATCAGTTTCTGAGCTCCAACCTGAAAGCACCGAAATTCAGACCAGCATAATGAGGATCAATACAGCAAATGGCAGATGAATGATGCAAAGTGTAAAGTGCACCAATTGAATTGCCATCATTCCACAGAGCTCTTTTTCCATAGGGTCATGCATTTCTAATAATTTGTTTAACTCAGATGTCAGCTGCAGGATGAGAGGGTCAATAGCGGAGAGTGATGAAAGTTTGATCGCGGCATTCGTCCGCATCAGAGATGGCCTGGCAGGCTCTTGCTGTGCAGAATTGAAAAATGATACAATGATACCAGCACATTTTGGGGCTTGGAATCGCCAGCATGGAATAAAAACACCTATCAAACTTTTGTTTTCATACTCATGGACTTACTTAACCTTTAGAACCCTAGGTTTTAAATGTTTTTAGAATTACAGTATCGGTGTACTTTTATTCACCAAAAATGTTGAAAGTATATATAATATTTTCAGGGGATCCTAGGCTACTCAATTTTGTCTTTATGTATCTTTGTCTGCATAGATTTTTTAAGGAGTAAAACACAATTTGCTTCTCAGAAATCCTGTTGGAAAAGGATCATCTGGAATGTTTTGAGCTAAAAATGTTATTTGTAATGATTAAGTTGACAATGATAATAAATTATTTAAAATACATGACTTGACAATAACAACAACAACAACAACAACAACAACAACAACCTGAATGTCCTTTATTATATTTATTATTTATATATGTATCAGTATTATCCCTTTTCCTGACTTTTATTATGAAATTTTAACACTGCAGGTCAGTGACATTGTTAGCCCCTCCCTTTCACTGAGCATTCAGAGTCTGCATGCTGGTTAAGTATGTGCACATGAACAGAGCAGTAAACACTGGAAGGCTCTTTGGCATTTAAACTAGGAATTCATTCAATTTGGAACACTGACCTGGATTACTTATTGATGATGACACAAACATGACCAAGACAACCATGGTTAGATAGAATAAGTCATGTAGATTGGTATGATATGATATATCATGTCTGTACGTTATTCTGGTCCTGAGTTTTGAAACTTAGAATACTGGCATGTAACTGTCCACATAGCGCAGATCAGTTCTAAGAGTTTAACCTTCTTTCAGTTTGAACAATGGTGTTTTATTTTTCTCCCAGTCAGTGTCACAACTTGCAATCTAGTGAATCTAGGGCAGATGTGGCTGGAAAGTTATTGGTTCAATCTCCTGCAGCAGCAGGTATTTGGGGCAGGGTGAGTTTTTAATGCTTTGAAAGAAGGGGAGTTTAACTCAATTATTTTTCTCACCATTAAAATGTATAAAATATATAATTATATTATTGTTGCTTAGATTTCGGTGTTTATATTGCTGTTGAATTATAAAATATTATAATTATGAGTGAGACTGAACATATACATCCTTAACAAATACAAATAGAAGGCACACTATTCACTCTTTTTTTTCTAAATGTGTCCCAGATTGTAACTAATGGGAAGTAATTTTCAGCTCATTCACATTTTACATTTTTTTAAAGTTTAATTTTGGTTGTAACTCTTACGACTCTTTACTAATGAGAGTAATCAATATCAGAGTAATCTACAAAGTACAGATAAACATATCCTATCTAACCATGGCTCATCATTGTGTGATAAATTTTCAGTGAGGAATCCAGTTTGTAAAACAGCTAAAATTCACTTGTTTCCAACTGAATTAAATCCCACTTCAAATGCCAAAGCATCTTCCAGTGCCCGCTTACTGCTCTGTTCACATGTACATGCTTAACCTGCAAGCAGACTCTGAGTGATCAGTGAGAGGGGGGGTGGGGCTGTGATGCCACTGAACCAGTTATAGGATTATAATAGAAATTCTTGAAATATATCCCATTAAATACAATGAAGATTTTGAATGAAATTATAAACAAAACTCAAAATTTTGACCTCAGTATTCAATTTGCATGCTGCACTGTAATAAGCATGTCAAGGCCCCACATATCTTCACCAACTATAATGTCATCTTGAAAACAAAATATGTATAATTTACTCAGTGCAACCTCAATATCAGGCTGATATTGCATCCTCAAAATTGTATTATTCCTTTTAAACAAACAAACAAAAACAAAACCAATTACAGGCCAAAACATGGTCAAACTCATTTAAATGTTTACATTTTCTTAATATATACATCTACTATCACTATTATGTCTAATATTTACAATATCTGGTATGTCTCATAGATATTGCTGGAACTGTTTGGTGAATAAAACTATGTCAAACCATCCCAACAAAACTGGCCTAGGGTTCTAAAGATGAAAGGATTGGTGTAAATGTGTACCGTGTACCACTTTCTGCACAGTTTAGTTTTTAACTGCAATGCAGAGTGAGGAACAACTCAGAGTTCAAAACTTTAAACCCACTCCACAACATATAAGACCTTCAAGTATACTAAACACAAACTCTGCTTGGTTGTTACTCTCTAATAAACTCTTACTTATGTGCATCTTTGGCTGCATCCATATATTTTACTTTAACCCTCTGCAGTATATTTTTATTCTGTCTGATATGTTGCTCAAGACCCCAGTAAATATACAATAAATGGCAAACTGACTAGCATATGGATCCATATGGCTACCAAATCAGGTCAAATCTAGGAAAGGATCTTATGTATTCCATAATTTTATTGGTTGCAGTCAAGGGCATATGTTTGCATATAACCAGTATTTCAGAGGAAAGGAACGTTTGCATAATCTTTTAAAGTCATATTAGATAACTCTGATGTGGCCTGCCAGAAGATATGTCTCCAAGATGATGTTTAGGTGTGCTGTCATTTGATTGGTTGAAAGGGAGGGGGCTATCTGAAAGCTCACGTGACAAAGTGGGATCAAATCTGACAAATATAGGATCTGTCAGACATGGAGGAAGTGAAAGCTGATCAGTGTACTAATGGTAGATTATCAGGTTATCCTTATTGAACATGGACATGAAAACATGAAAATGTAGTTTTTCAGATGCCAGTCCCCCACACAGTCCCCACACAGCTTACCCAACTGATCAGCTGTCTTTTTCCTGGACATAACAAAATGCATCTGGCTGCCTATATATATATATATATATATATTTATAATTTGAATTATTAATTTAATTAATGAAGTGGTCATGTCCTCTTTGCAAGGTGTGTGGTTAGTTATAGATTACTATAGGTTATAGCCAGTTCTGCTGAATCAGTGAAGAGACAACAGTGTGTTGAACTCTTGTTATTCTTCATCAAGGTTTACATACAGTATGTCATTCCAGCTTTATATTATACAGGAAAAATGAAATGCTGCTCAAAGGGTCTGTTAAACATTAAACGGGTTTGGGCAATACGGACTTCCGGTTCCAATCAGATATAGATGGTGAACAGAACAGATGGTAAGTGCTGTTGTCATGACCATGAAGATAAAGACAGAGCCATCAGCCAATTGGTGTTGTTTACCCAGTTTTGTAGCACAGTCAGTCATATGAAACTGATGGCTTAAATTCTGGAGCTGGAAGAAAGGGTCCATGAAGCCAAGATAACAGGATGCTTGACGAGTACAGAGCTGTGCCAACATAAAGATGCCAATATTTGCTCAGAAAAGCACTTATGTCCAAACATATCCAAATAATACTAATAAAAAGCAGTGATTTTACAGTGCTGGTGGGGGAATCAGGGATTCCACTTTTAACATACATCTATGTAATCATAACATGTAATCAATTCATAAGCTCACATTAATCATAATAATTTCAATCATTTCTATGACAAATTCAGGCAAACCAGATCATGTCTGATTCATCATTTATCACACCCACAAATCTACACATGCAAATGATGTCTATTCTAACCTATTATTAGAATATGCATTATGCATCAGTATTATACTGGATTAGGAGTTTAATTCTGAAATTTGAACACTGTGTGAGTCAGCGATGTCACGAGTTCTGCCTCTTCTTGCGGATCAACATGCAGTCTGCATGCAGGTGGAGCATGTACACGTGGACAGGGCAGTAAACATGCACTGGGAGGCTTCTTTGGCATTTAAACTGGGATTAAATTCAATAGGAAACATAAACATTTTAGCTGTATTCTGAGCTGCAGTACTCACTGATAATTCATCACACGATGATGATGTGAGGTTAGATAGTTTAAGTCTTGTACCTTGTTGTGATATGTGTATCTAATCCTGATATGAAGCCTAGAAAACAGCATGTTACTGCCTGCAAAGTGTGGATCTCAGGTTCTAAGAGTTGAAGTTGAAACGTTTGACTTTTTTGTGTGACAGTGACAAAATGCTACCCTGATTCAAGAGACAGTAAAACGAGACTTGGGTACCAGAACACTACTATATATAACACTTTTTAAGCATATGCTTCCTAACTCATCACAAACTTCAAACTGTTCTTGGAGTTCTTCAACCCCCTAGAAGTTGCCCATAATAAGTTGGAGGATTTATCACGCATCCTGCAAATGTACTGATGGTTTCTGCAGGGCCTCTTTCCCCTCTTTTGGCTCCTGTGTGCGGTTTGGCTTTCAGTAGTGCACAAAAGGCCAGGCCACCACTGAGTGTCAAAGCCAGTGGACACCAGAGCTTCTGTGCAAAAGATGAGACCATATTCATGACCTGTGGAGCATAGCTCTGAGAAATCATGCTTTTAATACTTCGAGCGCATGGCTACACCTGTAGAAAATTAAATTCCCTCTCTCTGTCTGATGTTCTCCATCAGCAGTGACACACACACACACACACACACACACACACACACACACACACACACACACACACACACACACACACACACAGAAATGGCAAAAAGAATAACATACACACTGAGACTCACACTCTGCTGCTGCAGTCTATTATTATTCCTACCTTTTGGAGATATGACTTGAGAAATATATGATTATTCTTTGGAAAGAACCAAACCTGTCTTTTGATTTCGGTGTAGATAACTGCTGTGCTAAATTATGTATATTGGTGAGAATTAGACATGCACTTGCATTGCATTTAAATATTTTTTTTTTTTTTTTTTTCAAAACTAGGACACGTTCACCATGTTTACTATCTTCAGGATGTAAAAAATACATTAATTTACATTTGTGTTTAGGCATTTTTACCAAAGTCTTTATAGGCAACCAGCAAGCTGATTGCCTCTGTTTAACTAGAAAGCTTTTTACAGAGACTTTATCTGTAAACAGACACCATAGCTGAGCATTAAATACTCTCGTATTTCAACAAATGACCATGTTCCTTATTTATCTAGAAAGCAGTTTAATCAGTCCTTGATGCTTGATAAATTCAGACCAATGTAGGCCAACAGTGGAGGCGGGCTGGCGAGACTTAAGAAATCCTTGCCATGTGCAATTTTCACATCCTAAAAAGAGAACACGTGTCACCCTAGTTCAAAAGAAATGACTAACTTTGTACAAACCACAAATGGTTTCCCACACTAATTACAAAAAACATAAAGAAAATTTTCCAGAACATTTCCAGGACATTTGGCCTGACTTCCTTCTATGAAAATACACTCCTAATTAAAAAAGTGACACGTTTCGTTGAGTGATGCTATAAAGAGAGCTCCTTTCAAAGGCTTACAGACTCTTGACTAATTAAAAAAAATGCATGTTGGAGGGTCGATTTTGAGCTTGCAAAGGCGTGGTTTTTGTGAATGCAGGATCAAAAGCAGACAATCAAAGCTTCAAATGTCACCATGATGACAAGAAGGGCTGTTAACATTCAGATGGCCACTGCCCACTGTTACACAATAGACAGAAAATTCATCATCAGTTGAGGTGGAGTAACATAAGCAGCAAGATTTCGACAGCTTGGGAGCGCATTAGGGAAGTTTGGAGCAACAGTGTGATTCATCATGACACTTTAGGATAAATCACATCTGCATGCTACACATATGTTTGAAAATGTTTAAATGATTAAAATGAAAAAAGTGATGCTAGCTAGCAAAAGAAATTTGATGGGTGAACTGCTGTTCATTAATGACCATTAGTGTGTGTTTAATGTTAGTGATTTATGGTTTATATCCATTTATTACATTAAACACCAGTACAGGAAAACATGGTGCCTGTATACATATAACTGTGAATGACTGTAGATGAAATACCCAATCAAAAGCTCAACTTTTCCAGCATCTGACTAATATCCCCAGGACATTTTTAGCAATGTTGCAGGATTTTCCATGACTGGACAAATATTCTTTAAATTTCCAGGATTTCCAGATGATACAGGATGTGGGGGAACCACTCAAAGAAGTAGTAATCGTATATGTTGCCACTGGCCTTCAGAATAACTACAAAAAGAGCTAAAATGATAATATTATATATGATAATTATCCCATTCCTATGGCAACCTGGGGAAATGTTCACATTACTGAACTGGAAACATTTGAAGATCTTAAACCTGTCTTCCCATCTCTGTATAGATACCTTTTATGCTATAAAATGATGCACATTCATATGAATTGTTGGCATTTGCACACATAACACACAATTCTACATAAAAGAAATGACCGTGTTTATAAATGGCAGTAAAAGCAACAGTAGTAGTCATTGCCAGGGGCCGGCAGGATCACTAATAAAAGAGTTGACAGTATAAGATATGATAATTATCCAGTTCCTCTGACAGTCTGGAGAAACCTTCACACATTTCTCAATCAGACTGCAGTAAGCAGAGTGGCTTTGCGTGCATGGCTGATTTGTTCTCTCGTCCACTATTAGGAGGGGGAGAGCGAGAGATGGAGAGCTGGTCTGTTGTCTGGCTTGACGTGCATGCTGTATCTGAGAATCAGTTTGTGAGTCAGATGGCGTTAGATGCAGTCATGAATGATGCATACCCTGTGTCAGAGTGTTCTGGCCTCCAGATGAGAGAAATAAAATATATGAATATGAATAAGGCAGCAGAGAAGTTTTCCAAAGCTGTGCTCTGCAGAACATTTCTTGCATTTCATGACGGCTGCTTACTCTATTAATGCAACACTGATTATGTGCCTAAATGTGTGGTGAAACTCTGTCCAGTGCCTGTAATCTTTATACCCACTGCATTATTTTGCCTGGTTTCACTATATTTTGGCAATGATTATGCAGATAGATTTTATTCAGTTGAAAAAAGTTAATATCTAGGAACTTCAGTGTATTTTCTTCTGCTCTATCCAGAGCAAGTCTCTTATATAAAATTAAAAGCACACAAACCATCATGAAATAATCATTTATATTTATCAAAATGTAATTTTTCATTTTCCTGCTCATGAATAATAATAGTAATAACAATAATCGTCTCTGCTGTCCAAGGAAGGATTTATACTAGCTTGCTGTGAGGATTTAATTGCAACAAGAGCATTAGTGAGCCATAACAATAAAATAACATTTAAAAAAATCACAGCACTTTTTTTAGTTTATGTTACATTGTTTACATTTGATTTGGTTCATCCCTGTCAGGTGCAACTGTCACAAAATGAAGTGAGCGTGGCAGATTAACCTCAGACTACTTTAGTTTCAGCTTTTAAATAAGGTTTAATACACAATTACCAGAAGATGCTGGAATTGTGAGCATTGTCTGTTTTACCCATGCTGCTGCACGATGCACATGCACACAAAGGGAAATCAGATTTTGGTACAAAGCTGGTTCTTATTCACCTTTGTAAAGATAGCCTGTCCCAGCTTCTTACAATTGATCAGAATGTCCGTACTAAAACATACTAAAAATTGTCTACACACTGGCAACAAACCGGAGCATTGTACAGTAAATCTGGGCCAAGACCTCCTCTATAGGTTGGACCAATTTTGGTCTTCTAGTCCAGACCATGGTCCACAGCCCCTTTTACACCTGGTATTTTGGTTTGGACCAAAACCGGGTAGATTAACAGTCACAACTGTCCTAACGGTCCTTAACTGTTAAGACAAAACATGCAGTACCTTTGCATAATAATTAAAGAGTGGGTTACAGAACTGGAGAGACACAGAGAGCAGGTCTGACCATCTAAGAGCTGGAAGTAAATGTTGATACAATGTAAAACATAATGCACCAAGGAGTTCCTGGAATGAGAAGAAACATTATAAATGTGAATGTAATGATATATGTAAGGGGCTACAATTTTAGAGTGAAAGGATAAATGTATCAGGGAGAACTGTACATTTGAAAGGAGGTTCTAGTACCCTTTGGACCACCTTTAGCCTCAATTTGAGATGAAATACAGTTGGACATAAAGGCATTACATCTCATCAATGGTATTGTCTTTTTAGCTTTAGAACCCTAGGCTAATTTTGTGAGATGTTTTCAAAGTTTGACATAATTTTATTCACCATTAGAAAAGTATTTAGAGTATTTAGAGATGCCAGATATTGTTATTGTCAGGAGATTCTAGGATATCAAATGTACCTTTATTTCCTCTATAACCCAATATCTGCTTAAGGGATGTCATTATCCTCGCTCCCTCTCTCTGATCAGTTTTTTTGGAATTTAAACTGGGATTTAATTCAGTTGGAAATGAGTGAATTTTAGCTTTTTTTCCAAGCTGGATAACTTACTAATAATTCATCACACAATGATGAAGGGTTAGATAGGGTATGTCTCATTAGTTGACATGAGAAGCATATCCTGTACTCTGATCCTGAGAAATGAAGCCTAGAAAACAACATGCAACTGCCTGCAAAACATGGATCTCAGGTTCTAAGGGTTAAGGCATGGCTTTAAGGAAGCCTCTGTATTCCATTACAGCTTGGTATTGTCTGGAGGTCAGGGGTCACAGGATATGGAGTCCACTTGGTCTGCATTGTCTCACCTGGCTCTGTTACAGAGCTTATCCCCTGGGAATCTTTCCTGGCTTCAAATGCTTCCCATGGGCAGTTCCAACCTCTGCCTCTTTGTGATATTTCTGCTCCAATGGACAGTTAAATAAGTGTCCTGCCATCCCCTCGGCCCTGCTCTGCATTCCAGACTGCGCACGTGGCTTCCAATAGCCTTTTAATTTGGGTCAAAGTGATTTTCGAAGCAAAGCCGCACATGAAAAATTAAAGTGCCTCAGAAAAAGGCGTGTGCCACCACCGCGGCCTGCTGCAAGCCTGTCAAAGCACACAATAGACTGAGGCTCCAAGCAGAGGGACTGGCAAAACTGCACTTTTTCACAGAACAAATGGTGCAAAAAGCTTGTGTGTGCTCAGAAAGAATATAAATGCTTAAGTTGGTGACATAGCCTACTCTGACAACAGAGTGAGTTCAGCTGTGTTAACCTTACAAGACTCAATTCCGCTTTTTGCTGAAGTCCAATCTTTCTGCCTTGACGGTTCACATGCATGATTTTAAGTGACCTATAGCTTCCATTAGTGTGAACATGCAGGTTCTGCATGCTGCATCCAAAGCCTAGGCTGCAGTAGAGTAAAGCTGCATTTCACAGTCTTTAATGCAACATTCTTACCTTAAAAAATCAGCTCAGCTTCAGTACTGTTGTGCAATGTGCAGAACCTCTAGCATTGATAATCAACGTGCTGCTAACTGCACTATAGAACTCTGGCGAATAAGGTCGAATAATACTTGAGAAATTCAATTCATATTAATGTAAAATCATGTACTATTTCTCTACTGAGTCAGTCCACGTCTGTTTCATTTTCAGTGATAATTCTGCATCTCTCAACTTTTCGAAAAATACTGTTGAGGGCTAGTTTAAAATTCATATTCCAATTTGCAACATTAGGGGGTGCTCAGGAGCAATACGTGTCATTTTTTGCATAATGCTGCTTTAATGTTCTATTTTGCAAGGTTCTTCACATCACCAGAAATCAAAATTTTTGTATGGCTAGTTGGTCAGCACTGAAAGATAGTACCCAATAGGCTCATATTGTCAGCTCCAAGACACATATTTCCAGAAAAACATGTTCCAATATACAAATCTCATTGAAATTAATAGGTGCTAATGACTCTCTCAGTGATTCCAATTGGCACATATGTGGTCCTGCTGTCTTTATTTGCATGAGGAATGCAACTCTCTGGTAACCAACTCTCCTCCTAATTCCAGCCTAAATTTGACATCTGATCCAGCTAATCATTGGCCCTTTTGCATTGCTCTTGGTTCATCACATGAATGATGCTTTGGCCTAGGTCTGTGGTGTACTGTCTTTATTCTTGTAGACGTTGCTTCATAGTCATCAGCTTGCTCACTAGAAAGCTAGAACATTAAACTAACAAAGTTGTTAGTCTTCAGCCTAAAGCCCAATGTGTGAACACAGCAAATGTGATGAAATAACCTTTAGTTGTGCAAATATAAGGATGCGATGGGCTCTGGGATTGTGTCAGGGATTCCTCTGAGGGGAGGTTGACAATGGACAATTACATGCAGCAATGGTCCTCTAAAAATGGGATTTGCCAGTTGTGGTGGTAGAGGTGAACTCCAAGAGGGAAGTGCCAAAATTGGTGACCACTGCCATGAGGTTCCCACTTCTCATTTTAGTCTCATTATAGTCATAGAGTGCCCTCTATGCACCCTTATTTATGCCCGACAAAAATGTATTGATGCAGCTTTAAATAGTTAAGCATTTATTGGTATTTAATATCTGTACCTTCCTCAAAGTTCTTTGGGTTACAGGCTAAGGCCAGTCACAGCACTTGGATACAGCTGTTTAACCAATGTTAACCAGTGGCAGAGCAGCAGATATTCCTTTCTTGATTGATTTACCTCATTAATGAGCTACATTATGACACAGTGGAGATGACACAGCAGATTTGTGGGGAGGAATTCCCACTCTGCTGATGGAATGGATGCAGCATCTGGTGCCATCGGCGTTGGGATGATGTGAGTGGCACCTGAGGGGGGAGGCATGTTGCATCAGACTGTGAAAATACAGAGCTGGGTTACTGCAACTGCTGTGTGGAGCCCAAGGACCCAGAGGACAACAGCAGTACTATGTCCCTGGCTTTGGTTGAGTGTCCCCTCACCACTGCATGAGGGTTGTGAATGGACAGAGAAAGGCTGACCAACCATAATGGAATAACTAGCATCTGACTCCCCTAACTCCCTTGCCGCCCACTGTCCCTCGGCTCTGGGAGGTACTCCCTTGTCCCTGCTGGTGGACGTGAGCTTGGCACCATGACTGCTCTCTGCCTCTCTTTCCTGATCTCTGCCCCTCCTTCATTGCGATGGACACTGTTTATTTCTTTTGATAGGTGTTAAAACGTTGTACTGGTACACAGTGGAGCTGTCATCTCGGTTGTGTCTTTGCCAATGACAGAAACTGCAGTGCCTGGTTAAGTGAAATGACTACTGTGTGAGTAGGTCTTTGTCACTGTGTTATAAGACTATACGATAGCTTGTTTCTCAGTGATGAAACCTCCAAGCTAGCTTCATCCAGTGTCAAGGGGCTTATATTTGTGGTCAAACAAGCAGATCGGATCAGGGGCGCATGTGCATGCATGCATGCATGCGTATTACCTCTGAAAGCTTACAGCCAGAGTGGATACATTAATTTCCACGTCCTCTGCGACACTGTACACTCTTCACCCCTCCTCTTCTGCTCAGTGTCCTTGGGGAGGGCCATTTTTCTTGATTAGATGTGTCTGTAAACTGATGAGCTGTGTGCACTGAATGGAGGGTGGCTCTCCAGCTATTGTACCCTAATTCTCAAAGGCTCTCTATCAGAACCATGGCTGTCGAGGCTGACAATCAACCTTTGGCACCCTCTTCTCTGAAGTGGTCTTGTTCTCCTCTAATGCACATCACTAATATTGTTTGATCATAGCAAATTGTGAAATTCCTCCACATTGAACGGCACTCATTCCCAATTGCTTCTTCTGTTCTCAGGGCTAAAGTGGGGCACATACACTGACTGGAAATGTGTTCTCTTTTGGGCTCTTGTTAAATGTGACAGCCTGAGCTGGCAGACTTTGTATCTCTTTTTGGAAGAACTTGTGTGATTTGTGTTTAGTGGGGTTTGTGTGTGTATGTGTGTGTGTGTGCATGTGCATGCTTTTTCCCCTTTCCAGGAGTTTTAAAAGGTTTTCATCCTTTCAGCGGATGAAATGTTTGCCCTCAGGGACATCCGAAATCAGAATCAGTTCATATTCACTCAGGCTGAAAAAGATTGGATCTACCCTCTCCCCCCCATCCTCTGAAACATGCTTTGAATTTTTTTCTAAAAGCAGATTGTCTCTATGTGCTTAATTTCTGTGCTAGAATTAAACTTTAATACACTTTAATACTCTAATTCTCTAATTCAGTCTCATTCTTAACTCTTAGTACCCAAGATCCACATCCGTGGGCAGTTAAAAGCAGTGAAACATACAGACAAGAAACAAAAGTTACCCATTGTGTTCAAATTTCAAACAGGGTTCAAATTTCAGAATAAAAGTCTTACAAATAATTAATATTGATGCATAAATAACCAAAATAATAAAGGATACTTAGGGATATTTTTTCGTATTATAGTATTTGGTTGAATATTTAAAATATTGTCTATATAATCTTTACAAATAACTCATCATCACAATTATTGCATTTTATTGCACATTATTGCAAAGTACAAGATATCCCACAAAATTGGCCAAGGAGCCATGAGATTAAGAAGCAATTTCATCTTAAAACCCACATACACAGTTTTCAGTATTTTCCAGTGTTTTCTTATTTGGGAAGGACAATAGGAACCATCATTATAAGAGCATAACTGCAAACATTCCAAATGTTTTAAAAACAGATAATGACTCACACACTTTTTGTTTCGAATCTTTTTTAAGAACTAATAACTAAGACAATGCGCAGGAAGATTTTGGTGAACAAGGCACAGTGTGAATTTGCAATAATGGCTCTTGTTTTGAGTGCTTGTTTTTCTGGTTGCGTTCTCTTTACACAGTGCTGTGCTTTTCCCTTCAGAAAGCTAAATGCAACTGAAATATCAACAATTTAGAAAGAAATAGAAAAAGAGGGCACCCTTGAAAACGACAGTTCTGTTTGATTATGTCATTGTTTGCCACCTCTCCAGACGCTCTCCACAAGTCAATGCCTCCATCAAAGCAGCTGCCTCTCAAACGTCCCTCCAGTATAACAAACACGGCCCTTTTCAGACCAAACAATGGCTTTTCTTTACTTCTGAATGTATGGACCACAGTTGGGACGATCATTGTCTTCCTCCTTTCTCCATGTCACCTTGTATTAGACATTATCTTGCTGGAGGCAAGGGATTGAGGTGTCACTCATGCTATTTGTCAGGGAATGCATGTAAAATGAGGGCTGCATATGTGTGTGTGCCATTTTGGAAGTGTGAGTATCATGGGGAAGTGGATGCAGAGAAGCCTTTTTTTTTACTATCCTGCTGTATTGATGAGATAGAGGCAAGAGTGATGGGAGTCTAGCCTCTGTGTTGTGGAGATAAGTCTTGAATGCTTGGTCGCTGATAGAGGCTTCTCTGATGAGCCTATTCATGTCCTTAAAGGATGCTCCACTCCACCCCTCTCTAGCGTCGGGCAGATTGCCACCCGATACTTACATAATCATGTCAGGAGCGGTAAACGCCAGGCTTTTTTGATGTGCAATATCCCATTATTTCTGGGCGGCTGATAGGAACTTAATTAGAAACATAATGGATCTGCCGCACATCAGACAAGGCTAATTAAGGCCGGCTGGAACGCATGGGATAATTGGGTTTTCACTGCAGGCCCTGTGTTTGATGAGCCCCCCCATTAGAAACCCCAGCATTGGAGGTCCACGGAGGTGACTGGTCAGGCCGGTTGGTTTGGGTATCTAGGTGTGTGGTGTTAATAATTCTCCTCTTGCATTGGTGTTCACTGCACATAGAAAACAAAAGGGATCTTCTGCACTGAAGGAAAACTGGTCTCACCGACCATCTCTTTGACTGATACTCGAGTAAAACCCAGTTCTAGATCAGCTGGAAAATGGTCTCCTGAGGTGTTGTTTTTCTTGTAGGGCAGTAGGTTGACACTTACAGGCACAAAGACATCCACAGCCTCCATGGTCTATCAAACAATTGCTAGCACTCGCTCTGCTAAGGGCAGCATGTCCTCTGACACCTATTTTAATCACACAGTAGTCTCCCACTGTTTAAAAGTTAATAGTGCTTTTATAGTTCAAGCACAAACTATGAAAGGAAAGCCTGCAAAGTACCTTAAATGTCATTTAATTAAATCGAATTGTTGAAACACTAATACATATGATTATTGCACCTCTTTAAATGACTTTTACTGTAATATGTTTTAAATATTAAAACACAACTCTCTCCATACATCACATCTAGTGTGATACTGGCCAGCACAGGCCATTGTATCGGAGCTGTCACTTTCCTCCAAACGCATTGCTAAAAATGACACTTTTTCCATTATTTTATTCACATAAAAAACAGGCATCTTTGGTTTTGTTCAGACATTTTGTTTCTCAAATCAAATCTGTTAAGATGATTATCTGCACTTGTTTAGATCAGGACTGTGGTCAGACATCATAAATCTATGAGCTTGGGTTAAAGAAGTAATGATGTACAAGAACTACATAGTCATGCTGGTGCCACACTCTTGGATTCCTGCACTTCCATCACTCTGATTTTAATGTGGTCATTGTGTGACAAATTGAGTGATGTAAAAGACACTTTAATCTGATTGGAGCAGCCAGAGTGTACAGACTGAACCGCATCTGTACAAATCTGTACTCTCTCTCTGACTCTGTACAAATCAAGTTGTAATCAGATCATCAGATAATCAAATCTTCAAATGTGGTTCAGATCTGAAAAATTTCTCCAAAATTTCCCAAAAACCAGATAAGACAAGAAAAGATAAAGCCCTTCTTGAAAATATGTGTATCATGTACTCTGAGCCTTGGAAATGTAAATGTGCAACATTGTGCTTACACATGGGAATTCTGCATTTAACCCATCCATGCTGTGAAACTCATACACACATGCCCATGGCAGTGGGCAGCCCTATCTTCTGCGTGCACAGAGCAGCTGGGGAGTTAACTGCCTTGCAAGGGCACTTCAGTTGTTCAGGGAATCAAAAAAGCAACCTTCCAGTCACAAGGCTGGTTCACTAATCACCAGGCCATGGCTGCCCTCAATGACATGTAACTGCCTGCAAGTGTGGAATCTCGGGTTCTACGAGTAAATAATTAAAAAAAAAAAATCAAAAATAGAGATAAAATCTGCACAATAACTAATTTCAGGATTTCCTATATTTCACCAACAGTAAGTATAACTGGAAAAGTTACAATTTTCTCAGTATTATTTTTTAAAATTAAGACGTGGAGCCCGGAGTAATGTTCTGCCCCTCGTGATTCATGCCAGCTATGAATGAAAGAAAGAAAATGATGTTGAAGCTTCTGATCGAGCAGAGGGGGCAGAGCAGGAGCTGTGAGTCAGTGTCCAGGGAAATTCATTATTTTCCCACTAACAATGATCAATGTTAGTCAATAGACATGCTGAGAGCCAGTCTTGGCTAAACAGATCTCACCGGTCTGATCAGAGTGTGGTGAGAATCGACCTGTGCCCGGATCAATACTGGCCAGATAGGACTGAGAAATTGTATTTGGGAAGAATCTTGAGATGTGTGTGTGGTGATTGTAGTGGTGTGTGAGGAGAGGGTTGTAGGGTGAGCGAGAGCAAAAGAGAGAGCGAGTGTAGATGTCTTGTGTATGTTAGTGTTAAGTGGAATTGGCAGTACAAGCTTAGTGAACAAGAACACCCGAGCTGTTATAAGAGTAGAGATAATAACTGCATGTGCTCATGTGACGGACCAGCCTAATTAGCTGTAATGAGTATGGCTTTATGGGACGACGAAAGGCAATTATTGTGCAATGGTTCCCAGGGGTGGAGGTTTTGTGTCCTTCTACTTGGTGAACCTTTCTGTCACCCATAAAGCAGTATCACATGATATCATAAGGTTTTGGAGAGCAGGGAAATTTGAGAAACATTGCACTCTTAAAATAAAATAGACCTAAAAGGTCTTTAGGGAAACCATTTTCGTAAATACAACCTGTGTATAAAGGACCATTTTGAGTTTTAAAGAAGTGGATGTAAATGTTTACCTTTTTAAAGGTTCTTCGTTTACAAAGAATTAAATTCAAATGTTTCTTCTATGGCATCACTAACCCTCTGGGAACATTTTATTCTATGTTATTTTGGAGTTTTGGACAGTATAATCACTTTGAAAAGAACATTACAGGTGAAACCTGTAAGGAAATTAAATAGATTAGATTTCTCCTGATATCCTCTGCACATTTGTTTTGCCGAGTTACAGTATCTACCTTATTTTTTTTAATTACAAGGAATTACAAAGTATTACTTTTAATATACAGCTTTATGCAGCCAATTTAGAATCACCTGCTCCTGTTTTTATCAGTTTGTTTTATTTTTCCTACGAAGCATTTGTAATAAACATCCTTTTTAAGGTCCTCGGGACTGCATTAGCATTTATCTGTCACCCTGCACTTCTTATATCATTGTAACATTGCTTTCAAACTAATGAATAGTTCATATAGTTCATAAAAGTATCATATGATATCATTTAATTTCAAAGTCCTGATTTTAATTCTATAGAAATGTTGTGGAACCTGAAGCAAGCAGTTCATGGGATGAAGCATCAAAAAAGCTGTTCAGAGCTGTTCTGTACAGAGGAAAGGGCTAAAGTTTCTATAAGCAGAACTAATCAACTATTCGTGGAAACATTTTGTTACAATTAATGTCGGACAAGACGATCACACCAGAAACTGAAAGCAAGGTTTTGTGTACTTTGCCACTCACAGAAATGTAATATTGGAATATATTCCTCAATAATAAATGAAGTGTCTCATTGAAATATCTAAGTTATCAAGCATATTTAATCTTGATAGCATTTGACAGTAGGTTACAATACTGATACATGGTTTAATAAAGCAGAATTCTTACTTAGGAACAGATGTCCACAAGTTCAAATGTGAACTGCGTAATTCTGACTGAAGTTGCTCCCGGTGTTGTGATTTGTTACAAAAGCACTACAGAAACGAGCCTAGGGTCTGGCATGCTGCCTAATATACAATAATTGGCAAAGAGTCAATAAATTCTGATTACAGAAGTGTAGTACTGTTCTATAATTATGGATTGCTTTAATGGTCTGGTAAAAGGCCTCTGCTCTGCTGACATTTTTACAAGGCTTAATTTTATGCTGTGTTTCTGTGTATCATTGCCTGTATGCTATAAGCAAATCCTATACAAATGTCTCTAAAGGCTGGGTGATACTAAACTGAATTTAGATAAGTGTAGCATGCAATTGTGCACATGACACACTGAGTTGTTCAAAGTTCATATATTAGTATTCCAGAAACTAAAGCATAATCTATTCATTTCTAATGAATACTTGCAAAGGCCGTGACTTTCCACAAGCAGACTAGGCCACCCATGCTCTATAGAAAATAGTTAGGTGTTACGTATAAGTGTTCAAGCTTCAAGAGGGCTTTAGCCAAAGCACACTTGATTCATCTCAGCATCTCAGTGTCAGGTTGAGAAGATCTGCAAAGACGTCTGGACTCTGTGTTGAACTATGGACAGCCTAGAACAGAATGGGACACCCCTGCCTAAGAGGTTCTAAGAGCAAACCATTTGAGGTTAAAGTTAAGGTAAGGTAAGGTTAACTTACACTTGACAAGGGTTCTTCAATGATTTTATATAGAACCATTTTGAGTCTTTGCCTGGCTACACTGTAGTAGATGGTTCCATAACTAACTTATATGCAAAGCACCGAAAAGGGTCCAACCACTGTCAAAATTCCAAGATTTTGCATTAATTTTTTAAGCTATTTTTCCTCAGAGTTGTACCTTGAGATAAGTACCTTTACGGTAAATACGCTTGAGGTAAGTGACACCAGGTACCAACCAAGAGTTTCAACATCATAAAGCAATGGATTCAGGATAAAGCAATCTGTATTTAATAGGATATATGAGTACAAGTGTCAATGGCTATCAGAGGTAACCCTGGTGACCCTCAGTTTTCTTCAAACTGAGTGCTTTGACCCCTATTTGTTCAATGTAAAGACCATCTGTAACTGCTTATATCATCACGGTGAGCTCTGCGGTCCTGCCCCTGCTATATTTGTAGCATACATCAAAAAGGAAACCATGATAAAAGAGCTTGTTGTGAAGTTTATTACAAAGTCAGTGATTTTATGGATTATGTGCTCATTTTGTGACTGACCCACATAGGCCTCAGCTCACAGTTCTGCAGAGAGCCTCCTGAATACTTCTAGTAGGCAACAGACACAAATCTGCTTCTGGTGGTTATGATTTGCAAACACAACCACTGAGGGCCTACCTGGGTCAATGCATGGGATTATTACAGTATTCTAAGTTATATGAAAGGTTTTTGGCTTACATGGATTACAACTTGAATGTAAAATAATGCTTTAATTCTTAAAGCCAAAATCTGCATTTTGTGAGCAGCATATCCCAGGATCCCAGGAGTAAGCTACAGACATGATACACATATCATTACAAACTACAGTACTTACTCTATCTCACCATGTAATGAAATATTTCAGTGCAGTATGTAGTGAGTGCATCAGCTCAGATCATTTTGAATAATGAATAAAATTCACTAATTAAAGAGTTAAATCCCTGTTTAAATGCCAAAGGAGCCTTCTAGTGCATGCTTACTGCTCAAACTATACACAGACTCTGACTGTTATTTTTATAAATAAAAATAAATAAATCAAGTTCCTGAGAAGGAATTATGCTGACATATACATAAATAACAAAAATAATAACATTGGGTATTTTTTTAAAGAGTTTTTAAAGAACTTATATTTAAAGAACTTATAATATTATTCAGTTTAATCATTACAAATAACTCATCAATATTCTTCCATTTTAAGATCAAAAAACATTTTCCATCAATTTCCAACAGGTTTTCTGAGTTATAGTGCGTTTTTAGTTCTTTTGTTCAAAGAACCATTTGGACAATTAAATTTTCTTCTGTGTTGGGTTAAAGGGTTACTCACATTGGTCAGTCTTTTGTATATATATATATATATATATATATAAAATATATATTATATATATATATATATATATATATATATATATATATATTATTATATATATATGATCTTTATGACACATAAATATTTAGTGTATATTACAAGCTCATCTAAAGAACAAAGTTTGGTTGCAGATTTCTCCTGGAGTTCTCCTGGAAATTCCATTGCCAGCACACTTGATTTAACATAATGAAGTATTGATCTGCCAAACCAGGTGTTGACAGATAAATTTACAATAATACGAGCGCTGAAGGAGAGCTTTGGAAATGAATAAATGAACACAGTGGCATGCCTAAAACTGCTACCTTTCTGTGATTATGTATTAGAGTTTTTCTCTGGAGCAAATAAACATAGTCCTGCCCAGATAAACAGATAAATGGTCATTTTTCATTGTTCTGAATATTCTACTGCTATTTGATATATTGTGCACATCGAACATTTCAAAGACACTTTCACTTCTACTTGCCCTCTAAAACTTTACTTGAATAATGATGAATTCAAACGCAGCTTCGTCTCTTTCATAGAGCAATCATTCTCCTATGCTAACATAATCCTTTGAGAAAAAAAAGAGGTGATTAAATTGGGAATCTTTCTCTGTCAGTGTGCTTTGATTTGCATAAACTGTGCAGATGTCTTCGTTGAAGGAGAGCGACTGATTTCATGAGACTGGGATACCCACTGAGATCTCTAATAAGTTGCTGCTTCGATGCTAAAAAGAGCATATTAACTGATAGTGAACACAGCAGCATGCCACACAAATGGACAGCAAGTCAAACGCAAACAGCTCAATGCCAGTCTTATTTATTTTAGATGCTTTTCACTTTCTAAATTGCCACAAAAGGGGTCTGGTCTCATGAAATCAACTTGAAAGCCTTCTGCCTGTCACCCTCCCATGCAATAACTTCAGATGTACTTGCAGATGTGTGTAAACACAGCCGCTGCCAAGAATCTCAAGACCCTTTAGATCGAGCTCGATTTCATTTTCCTTCATTAACATGATAGCATTTTCACTAAAGTCTTGCTGTCTCTTAGAGATTTGCTTACAGATGGTCCCACCCGGCAGAAACTCGTTTCAGGGTGGTAGCAAAAGTCTTCCAGTTCTGTAAGATTCCAGGGCTGTCTTGCATGCACTGCCTCTTTGAGGTCCATCCACAGATGTTCAATGTTGTTCAGATCAGGGGACTGTGAGGGCCATGGTAAAACCTTCAGCTTGTCTCCTTTGAGGTCCATCCACAGATGTTCAATGTTGTTCAGATCAGGGACTGTGAGGGCCATGGTAAAACCTTCAGCTTGTTTTTTGAGGTCTGTTGTGGATTTTGAGGTGTTTAGGATCATTGTCCTGCTGTCCTCATCCTCTTTTGAACTTTAGCTTTTTACAGATGGTGCCATGTTTGCTGCCAGAATGTTCTGGAATTTCATTGACTCCATTGTTTCCTTTACCTGTGAAATATTCTGTGTGCCACTGGCTGTAACACAACCCCAAAGCATGATTGATCTACTCCCATATTTAAAGTGTTGGAGAGTTATTCTTTTCATGAAATGTGGTGCCCTTATTTTCCAAACATACCTTTGGTCTTTGCAGTTCTATTTTAAACTCATTGGTCCACATGACTTCGGAAATGCATCAGGCTTGTCACACAATGCTCTCTTTTTCACTCTATTAATATGTGTGTATCAGTTCAACTAATCCTGCCCTCTTTGGGCGCTTTCAATTCTAAAATATAACTTGTTTTTAGGATGTCGTAAATAATTTGCAGACATTGGTTCCCCCAGTAATTAGTATGTCCACCCATTTCTACCAGTAGTGCTATATAGTCAGATACAATGTGAGCAAAGAAAAACTTGATTGGAATATGTCCTCCCTGTATTGGCTGTTCACTGTCATGTTTTAAAGACTCTAATCCTTCCTAAAATAGAGTAGGTGCCATGTACCAAACATTGTCTTCTTGATAGGCGTTTTTTCATACACATATAAAATGGACCAGAAAATTAAAAATAAGAAGTCAGCTTCAGATCCATTCTCCATTTTGTATATACCTTGTTCTCTCTTTCCCTTTTGCCTTTTAGTTTCTACTTTCTTATGCCATGGATTCTCTGGTCAGGTTAAACATTTGGGTGAGGACAAATGAGATTACGCCTGAATGTAGTAGCCACTGACCTCCTCTGTTCTAAAACAGCCCCATTGACTCTTGACTAGAGTCAACAGTACTCACACTGCCTATTAACACTGCCTCAAGGGACACTAAGAATGCTAAGCAGTAACATGTAGGCTTGGTGGCTTTTCTCACTAATTATTTAGGTGAGTGAAGGTATGCAATGTAATATTCATGAGAGAATGGTTGTAGTTCTTCTGTATTTCCAGCTCATAACTGACATGGAATTAAATTAAAGTTGTTGTTTTTTTTGTGTTTTAGTAAATATGACTCCTGAAATGATTTGCCAATATACCTGAAGGTGCCAACCAGTAAATCCAGTAAATAAGAAGGTATCAGTAAATCAATGACCATAAGAAAGCAAAAACCTTTGATTAAACATGGTAATTAGATGAGGAAATTTGAGACATATAGAGATAGGATTTCTTTTTGCCCCTTCATAATTAGTCCAGTCCTCCAGCATCTGTTTTATTTCAACCTCTCCCAAAGTCATGGTGTAAAGAGTGAAGCAACAGCAGTTGAGGTGCCCTTGAAGGAGGCATTTAACCAGTTGCCCCCTGAATGGCCACTGCTCCAGGTGTATGCATTCACTTCCTCTAGTCCAGAGGTCACCAACCATGCTCCTGGAGATTTACCTTTCTGCAGGTTTCAACTCCAACCCAAATCTATCATACCAGTAATTAGTTGGAGGCAGGTGGGGTGGATTGCAGGAGGGTTGAGTCTAAAGTCTGCAAGAAAGGTAGCACTTCAGAGTAGTTGGTGACCCTGCTGTAGTCACTAGTGTGAGTAGCCAGGTTCACATGCAGCCTGATAATCCTTTAATGATCCAAATGATATCTCAATCAGAATATTGTACATTACATAATGGTGTACAACTCAGTCACAACAGACAAGTCTGATTCAGAGCATTCTTTTTTTTTTTTTTTTTTTTTTTTGAACTGCTGCTTTTGCATCATTGCCGGGCAGCCATCGCGCTTGGAGGAGAACACTGGATCCTCGGTTCTGATGCAATGGTTAGTAGACGCCTGAACTGACCAGCAGCAAACTTTTATGTGATCTACCCATCCCTGAAGGAGAGCAAGCCAATTTCTCTTCCTCTGGACCCCGGCTGCTGATGGTGAGCAGCATGAACCTGGATTCGAACTCATGATCCCATAGGCCATTCTGAATACAAGTTCCATCAGATTAAATAAGGTGGTTAACTTTAAGTAATTCATTAAATTGAAGAATAATGGCCATGTAAACACTTGTATCTGATTTCCAGTCAGAATGTTTAAGTATCTTCTGGTCAGAGATAACATACTCAAAGCAAGACTCTTGCTTGTACAAGGCAACAGCAGCACGTATAATTGCTGGATTACTGGAATTGCTCTCACAGTATGTTCTGGGTAAAGGTCACTTTTATCAAGTTACATCAAATCAGGAATGACTGCCATGTCATATGGAAAAACATTCCCAGACATCCAGCTCACTTCCTCTAGCATTTTAAAAACTAAATGTGAAGTACCTTTTGTACTTTTTGTACTTGTACTTTTGTACCTGAGTCAAAAGGTAACTCAGCAAACTCAGGTAACACACTGCTGCTCCTCTTTCTCTGACTGGATTCATTGTACGCATGCACATCATTTTGGATGAGATTACTTGTAGTGTAGAGCATTTTCAGCTCAAAAACAAATTTTTCTGAGAGTTACAGTTTTTTAGTCCTTATAAGCAAAGCACATAAATGAATACAAATAATAATAAAACAAAACAAACAAAATAAATTGTAAGTGCAAGTAAATATTTGAGAAAAACATTGTCAAATTAATAGAAATATTTAAATTCTGTTTATATTTACATCTCAAATGAAGTCATTTTTGAATTTCCCAGGATCTCTGGAAAATAACAATATCTGGCATGTGAGTCTCCAAACACCAACTATAAACTCAGGTAACACTCAACATATAAACACTTCAGACTGAATACCATCAGACTGGATACAATTTTTAAACCATTATCTTTACTAAAGGACCACTGAAGGGTCTCTCATTTTTAAGGGAGTACAGTTATTATAAATATACAGTACATACAGTGTAAACAGTATATACAGCTTACCACTACAAAACATATCACTGGTTGGTATTTTCTGCTACCTTGTGAATAAAAAAAGATATTTTTATTTGAAGAGAAAGCAAACGAAGTGGAGTGGAAAGGAAGACATTTCTATCGAGCACATTAGAAGGATTGGTGGGAGCAAAATATCTGTTTTCGTCATTTGTTTTCACATCCATAATTTGGGTCTGAGCTCCTGGAAACACACTTCTCTTGCTCTTGCTGTTCTGAACTTATTCGCTGTCACTTAATGAACCCTTGTGCAACTCGTGTGTGTATATTTGCCTGTATATGTGTGTGGGTTCTCATTATAATTTAATAGTTTGCTCTGTCATATTAACTAGGTGCTAAGACTGCCAAATCACGTTTCTCTTTGGAGTGATTTTCTGCCACAATCAACCACCCATAAAGTTTATAGGAGATACTTTTCCTCTTGTCGTTTATTCCGACTCATAAATCTGCCCAAAAAAGTCAGCGCATATTTGGCCAACTGTGACATATGTTACTCTTTTCCTCATTATCATTTTTTATGGAGCATTGCAGTGACTCCTTTATGACCTCCAATTCTTTTCTCTTTTTACGAATGAAAAACCAAAAAAGTTATGAAATTTGTTCCCTTCCAGGGATCCTCATATCACCATGAAACAGTTAAGCTCAGAAAGTAATCATAAACATCCTGTGAATGCTATGCTATTTGATGTTTCCTTGTGAGGAGGGAGCTAAATTAATTTCTCTCTCTCACTCTCTCTCTCTCTCTCTCTCTCTCTCTCTCTCTCTCTCTCTCTCTCTCCCTCCCTCCCTCCCTCCCTCCAAAAGTATGGGAAAGATAAATGACCAGAGAGATATAATGCCATACTCGAAGGAATAGTACAGGCTTTGTGGTGTCTATTTTTTCATTAGGCTATTTAGCAAACAGAAAGCAGGGGGAGCATACTGAGTGTGGAAAATGAATATCTCTTGCTTTGGGATGCATTTGCCTTGCGGGGTGGAGGTGGTGTTAGGGTGCGGGGTGGGGATGTTCATTATGTGCTAAACTAGGTAGAGAAAGGAAAGGTTGACATTGCCAGCAGTCATTATAGTGCAGAATTTAAGTAGTACATCAATGTGGCTTTGTTTGGGAGGCTTTTTGTGTGGGTAACACACGAAAAATGCAGTCCCGTAAGACTAACCCCCATGAATGAAGCCGAGAAGGTATTAGGACATTTGTCAGTGGACTACGCCCAGGGAATGCCACGGCAAAACAAACAGTTGCATCTCACTGGAGAAGAACGTATTGCATCTTACAGAAAACTGCCCCATTTGCAAATACGATATTGACCAAACGACCCGAGAGCTTTGCAATGTTTACAGAGCAGTCTTCTTAATGTTGTTGCTTTTTTTGCGGTGGAACGAAAGACAGAGTGGGGGAAGATAAAGCAAACTACTTGTTAAGTGCTGCCTAGGCCAGCCTGGCCTGCCTCACTTCAACAATGCT
Source organism: Acestrorhynchus altus (assembly GCA_034509495.1). NCBI lineage: Eukaryota > Metazoa > Chordata > Actinopteri > Characiformes > Acestrorhynchidae > Acestrorhynchus > Acestrorhynchus altus. The sequence continues at coordinate 16,616,644 of CM067520.1, forward strand.
GTAGGTTTGGCAGCTATCGATTGGAGGACATTAAGTGGTATCTGCTGCAAGATTACAAGCACACTCTTCGGTCAGGAGGCATTGGCATTTGGATAAAAGAACTCTACCCTCTCCATCCAATTCCGTTTATCTAGCTAATTTCATTGACAGAGGTTCTATGAGCACTCCTGTCAAGCCTTTACTGACATTGTGCTCTCAGCTCCACTTTTGTTTTCAATCTCAAGAGCCCTCCAATGTGGATTTGTGCTAGTACTGCAAACCCAAGAGACCCAAACAAGGGAAGACACAATGTAACAGCAAGACCTTTATGTCTGTGATGCACAAAGACATAGATAAAACAAGACTGATGCTTGATGGTAAAACCAGCTCAATCAAATACAAAGACACTTAAAATTATGGTTCTACATGGGTTCTTCAGTAAAAAAAAAACATTCAAAGAAAGCCTTGCATGATTAAAGAGTTCTTTGCATCTTGAAAGGGTTCTTAAGGCTGTTGGAGAATATGCTGTAGAGCATTCTATATAGAACCATTTGGAAACGTGTTCTATAGGGCACCAAATTGGATTCTTCTATTATTAGATTGGCAATGGTATTACTATACCAGTTTTAAAACATTCTATATAGATCCCACTACCCTACATTCTTCATCAATCTGAAGAACCATTTTGAGATACAAAGAACCCTTTAATCATGGAAAGGGTTCATGGTTCTATATAGATCCATATAGGTTTCTAAAAAAACCTTCAAGAACCCTAATTTTTGAGTGTGTACTATTTTTACAATGTAGCTTGTAATAATAGAAGCACCTTTTGGTGCTATAAAGAACCCTTGTCAAAAAGGTTCTATATGGAAAACCCCACAGTCCATTCTCCATGAATCTGAAGAACCATTTCATGATGCAAAGGGTTCTTTGCGTGTTCATGATTCTATATAGAAGTGTTTTCTATGTAGGGTGCAATACAACAATGATGTACACTTTTTCAGACTGGTGGCACATATAATGTTTGCATTATAAACATATACTTAAGGACTATAGAAATGTAATGAAGAAAACTAAGCATATCATCACTAACTGTTAACCTTTGTATAGTGTAATAATAAGTCTCACAATCTCACTCTGATATAGAGGCAAGTCAAGACACTCTTCTACTCTTCTGTCCTTACTTTCTGTCCTCGTTTATACAATTTTCACCAGTGTCTACCAGAATACACTAAACAAGAACTGTAAAGACAATAATGATCCCATAACACCATCATGAATTTGCACATCACTTCACTCGAAAATAAACACATACCAGACCTACTAGTGCTTAAGATTAAGACTTAACACAGGTGATACACATCTGAAACAGGTTACAGTAACAATCCTTCAGTAAGTGCCAGAAACGTGATGGTGCATGCAACACCCTACCAGTATGAGACAGAACAGTCCCCAGGTCTGATGATCCAGATGACAGTTCCTCATCTGTATCAGTTCCCATCGCTGTATCTAATTCTGCCCTCCCCTAGTCTTTTTTATCAGATTGGACTGGTGACAGGGAAGGAGGGGAACATGAAGGAAGGAGAGGGAATGGAGGACAGTGATGGCAGGGACAGGGTATAAGGTTTTAACCTATCATGGTGAACCACCTGAGATCGTTCCATGGGGCTGATGATGCGGAAAGTCAGTCCCAGTTCACTCTCAGAGTCAAGCACCTGGACTACCTGATATGGGCCCTTCCGGTGCGGTGCCAACTTAGTGTGGCTCTCCGTTGGGTATTCAACCACACTACAGCACCCACCGTATACCTATGGTGATGAATGCCCTCATCATGGTCCAGCTTTTGTCTCTCACGAGCCTCCGCTAAAAATAGGACTGAAGTGAGTGCTAAAGTGCATGGGAGTGTTATAGGCCAAGGCAACTTGCTTCATTCATAAGAGAGTAACATTTTGGCCAGCTGGTCAATCAAAGTCCTGTCGTGGCACTCAACCATGCCATCAGACATTCAATTATAGGCTGTGGTGCATGTCTTTTTTATCCCACTGCTGCCACCAGTCTAACCTTGCTAGTTTAGTTTAATAAACTTTATATTTACCTAAAAAGAAAATGCACATGGATCTGTGATAGCTGATGATAACACCCACTCTTTTATTCTCTCCTCCTCCTTCTTATGGCAACCCCAAAGACACCTTCATTAAATACTCAGTCAACAACTACATCTGCATAAACGTCTGTTACACTCTGTGGACCAGAGCTTGACCCTTGACTCATAATTTACCTAGCCATGGTCCTGGAACTAAAATATTAAGGTGGTCTTTCCTACTAAGCCCTAGTGCAGGGCAAGAATATAGTGTTCTAACTGACAAGCAGGAAATAATTTACCCACAAAGCCATCATGGAGTATCAAGAAACAGGTAAAATACATTAAGGGGAGTCAGAAGGGGTGGAGCAATCAGAGCTGTTGTCATGGCAACTGCAAAAGAAAGAAAATAGATGTGCAGATGACACAGCAGGGGGGAGAAAAAAGTTGGCGTTATTGAAAAGTGAAATTCACTTGACAAATGCATGGACAGAAATAACCCAAGGCTGACCACTACATCTTAGTTCCCAAGGTGATAAGATGCAAGTTTAACATGCAGAAATAGCCTTTTTGCCTTGAAGTCAGTGAGTTGGTGACTATATTAATTTATGTTAATCTCTAAGGACCACAGTGGTTTGGGAAGCCTGGGACTAAAATGTGGGACTTTGTCAGTCCTGAAAACTGCATTCCTGATCAGGCCTATTTTGCTCATTACTCATATGCAGATGGCAGCTGAATACGTTCTTGCAAGCGGTATAAATAGGAAATAAATAAGTAAGAATTAGAAAGTATTATTTTACACTAAAACACCAAAAGTCATGGATAGCAGTATTTATATTATTTATTCAGTGGTGTTACATCAGGGGATGGCCTGGCAAATGACCACATCTGTATAAGTTGAGATGTTATCTTGTGAGTGAGATTCAACACTGGTCAGCTCATGGCAAGGCAACATGGCATGGCAAGTTTGAGTGAGGCATGATAGTGGATTCCAGAGGGTTAGGACTTTTGATTTCTGAAGTTGTACAGGCATTTAACATTCTTTGGCTCACAGTGTTGTGTGTCCTAGGAGTACATTACAGAACCAGTTCTGGGCAACTTTGACCTAGTGGTTCGGCACATCTGGATGAAAATATCCCATCACTGGGGGGGCATATGAAATTCATGAATGGCTGAAAATGGTCAACAGGCAGTGAAACATAGTGGGCAACGGTCAATGACATGTTTAGGTGAGCCAGTGGAACCAAGCCATGTAGTGAGGATATACCCCATACCAGAATGGGACCATCATCAGTGACACATGTTGCCAGTCCTCTAGTGTCCAGCAACTTTACCAGCCCAGATGAGGTGCTGTGTCTGGTGTTGTTGGAAACTAAAGAATGTTGCACTGACCTATGGGATATACATGTGGGGCTCCAGCGTTGAATGTGGGTGTGATTTCTACTAGAGTTGCTTGTCTGTTGGCACAGACAATTCTAGCCACATGCCTCTGGACATGATCAATAAGCACCAATGGGCAGTCACTGCACTTTCCACTGTGAATGGTAATGCCTTCTGTTATTTTTCTTGTACATGTGACAAATGTTAAATGCATGCACAACTTTGGAAATAGAATGTCCCATCCATCTGGTACCCACTATCATGCCTTACTCGAACTCGCCATGCCATGAGCACGCTGACCAGTGTTCAATCTCACTCACAAAATAACACCTCACAACTCATACAGGTGTATAAGTGTATTATGATTATTCCAATGATTATTCCAATGATTATTCCAATGATTATTCCAATGATTATTATGATTATTGCCATTCTAATATGGACACATGAATATGTTTTCATTTAAACCATTCCATTGTAGCTCTGGTTGTATGTTTAGGGTCATTGTCCTACTGGTAGGTGAACCTCCATCCCAGTCTCAAATCGGTCTCTAACAGTTTTTTCCTCCAGGATTCCTCTGTACTTAGCTCCATCCATCTTCCCAATAACTGACCAGCTTCCTTGTCCCTGTTGAATAAAAGCATCCCCGAAGCATGATCCTGCCATCACCTAGTTTGGGTAGACAGGGTCTTCGGGGTGATTTGAGGTGTTAGTTTTCTGACACACATAGCATTTTTCATTTAGGTTAAAAATGTGGCCAACTCAACCAAAGCAGACTTCTTGTGGCTTGCTTTGAAAAATGGCCACGAAGGCCTGATTTGTAGAGTAAATGACTAATCATTGTCCTGTGGACATATTTTCCCACCTGCTCCTGCATCTGTGGAGCTCCTCCAGAGTGACCATGGGCCTCTTGGCTACATCTCTATGTAGTGCTCTCCTTGCCTTTGCTGTCAGTTTGGATGACCATGTCTTGGTAGGCTTGTCCCATACTTTTAGAATTTTTGGATGATGGATTGAGCAGTGCTTTGTGAAATGTTTATATCTTGGGATATTTTTCATATCCTGCTTTCACTTCTTTTATTCTTGACCTATTTGGTGTGTTCTTTGGTTTTCACAATGTTGTTTGATCACCAAAATTCTCTAATAAACCTCTGAGGCCTTCACAGAACAGGTGTAGTTACACTGAAATGAATCACAAATCAAATCAAAATGTATTTGTTTATTGCTTTTTACAACTGGTGTTGTCACAGAGCAGCTTTCAAGTTATGTTTATGTACATTTTCTCCAAAACTGCTGTTTATAGAGCCATGTGCTCAAATGACCTAGTGCTACAGTGGAATATTAATCTCTGCTAATGACTTGGTTAAGATTTGCCTCCTTGAAAAATGGCCTTTGAAGGAGGAGAAGAAGGTCAAGAGACTCTTAGCTTGTGCAATAATACGGACTATTGGATGCAGAGCAGCATGTTGGTTTTAATCACTTTTCAGAAATCCAGCACATACATGAGCGTACAGCACATACCTAAGATCCATTCTGTGGGCAGCCTTGACGTAGGAAAGTAGGAAATACATTATAAATATATCAAATAATAAAATTGCAATGGAACAGTAAATGGAGACTTATGCACTCATTCATGTTGATCATTTACATCGATTCATGTTCAATATCCCAAGTGCTCTGTGCTGTTACAATTAATGGTCCCTGAACCACCTTTGTTTCTATAATAAAACACTTGCAATGGAGACTTGAATATGTGAAGAAATGTTAAATATCTAAAGAACATATTATAACCATTGTTCAATCAGGGGTTATTCTAAGGCATCACTCAAAGAAACATTTAAAGCACCTTAACTTGTGTCAGAGTGTACAGAACATTTACATTGTGTTTGGGGTTTCACTGAGTAGTTCAAAAAGGTATACGCAGCATACAAATAGCAAAAGCAACCCAAAACCTGAAGAACAGTTGGATCCTTGTACAGTACACTTTGTCAGTCAGTCAGCCTTCCTTCAGCTCAAAAACGACTTGGATTTTGCAGTTTCTCCTTCTTTGAAATTGGATTCAGCAGGCCCAGGCACACATATTGATTTTGTTCTTCGATATTGCAGAGGACAGTTCATCTCCAGGCTCCGGAGAGAGGAGAGATGAGACTTGAAATGCATGGGCTGCTTTTCACATCCCTGCCATTGCTGCTATTTTGAGTGATATGGTAAATAACTGTAAATAAAGATGGACATATAAATGTGCACAAGTTGATATGTATGAGCTCACAAGCTGTCACACCTGCTGTGTTCTATAATTTGAACAGTACTTTGTTTCTTGACAAAGAGAAAGTTGTCAAGTTGTACACAGTCAGCTTCCTCAGAGAAACGTTTCACATTTTGACATATTCTTGAATATTCTTCAATATGGAGTTGGTATTTCTGCCCTGTCATTTTCTCAGTGGAGGAGGGAGAAAAACACAGAAATCTCTGAATTGAATGGAAATTATAGTAAATCACAGATTGATCAGCAGATGCTCTAAAGAGAGAATTACCCCAGGACCCCATGTAAATATAATCCCATCCCAAAAAGGCTTAAGTGTGCATTCTGGGCTCCACTCAATTAACTTTTTATCTCTCTTTTTTTTTTCTTTTATTGTAGCACTAAGTACACAAACATTCATTGGCTCTTTAATTCTTCATGATATTGACTATATTTTTTTCAAAATGTACCATAATTGGTCAGAAAAACTTCAGTGCATTTCTTCAGGAAGAGAAAAATGCCTTCTTACACATTTTGAGGACTGTATAATGATTGCTAATTGTCCACCTTTTGAATTTTATTTAATTATTAATGTGTTTATTTATAGAAAATTTCTTTAATTAGAAAGTGTTTGCAGTGAGGTTTCTTTTAATCTGGGTGTACAAACACACCCACAGACTCATACAGCGGTCTGTTTCAGACCATTGAAAATCCATTTTTATGCGGCTTGCAGACATTGCAGATGTTTTTAATGAGGATGGAAGGACATAAAACATTTTACAATTTCTCAGTGAGCTATTTGAACAAAATTACAGTCTTTTTTATCTGTAGCACAACTCATTATTTTGGTTCTATTGATCATCCAAAAGTGTAATAGCACCAAACTGCCATGCGGCACTCAAACAGAAATTAAATCTGTTTATCCTTTGGCATTTTCCTTTTACACTGGAATACTTGAATATGTTGTGTTTTTCTTGAATGGGTCCGACGTTTTTGTATCATTAGAACAGTAAAAAACGGTAGTAGTTCATTTTTACATTTACAACTTTTTTTTTTTTATCCCATTCAGTTAAAGATGTTGTGCTTTTAAGAGTGATACGAGTATCTGTAACCAACTACTAAAAAAAACAGTCAGAAAATGGCACCTTTGTGAATGGACAAGCTATAAGCTGAGTAAGCAAATATGCTCATCATTAAAAAAATAGATACACCCAGATGGACTCAACTGATTGCAATGAACACCTACAATTGTGTCGTGCCATACTGTCATGGAATACTCAGAATGGCAGCAGGTCATCTTTAGTGATGACGACAAATGATTGCATTGCGGCACCAAGTTCAGCACCAAGATCAACAGTTCTTTTGTCAATCAAAACACTCCACCCCTACTGCAACATGTAGGGTGTGAGAAAATTCAAGCTGCATGGGATGGATTATCACAGGATAACTCCAGGACATCTGGCATGTTGCCTTATACTAGACATCATACTGAAGGACACATGTGTATGTGTATCTCGACACATATTACCCATATCAGTCATTTTATCATTTATTTATCCTGGTAACCTTTATCTTCCTTCCTATTAGGATTGTAGTCTGATGCTTCCTTTTGGGTGCAACTGTTTGTGCTGTTTTTCACAACACAAAGTGTATATACTGATGATCCGAAACATGTTTGGACATGTTTTAAAATTCTCTTTTTGCTTTTCCACTGAATGAGTACTTGCAGGGTCAATGTCTATTATTTCCAGGGTCTGAAGTTGTACAGTTGTTGGAGAACCGAAGGGCAGAGTCCAGCACAGCAGTGGGCCCCACGGACTGGGGATTGAATGGTCTGTTTTGGAACTTTAAACATATTCACAAACTACATTAAACTAGTTTATTGTATTTCAAGAGAAGGAAAGAAAATAGCATGTAGTTCATCGAATGGTATTCTCTCACGGTGACAAGTGAAGCCGTTTCAGCAAAGCCAAAAGGTTATTTCTTAGATATTACAGACCTTTGCTGGGACCTTCTCTCTGCATTCGCACCCACAGATGGCGAGCTGCTTTTGGTGTAAATGCGTGTATTTCTGTCTAGGTGGACATGTTCTCTGTGAGTGCTTCTGTTTCAGGAGCCTGTCTTCCAGAATGAGTTTCCAGCCTATCAACTCACCTCTGCCCGCACGCTTGGTGCAGAAATAGCTGAGGCTGTCTCATCATTAGACGGTTCAGCTTCAGTTTTCCCTGCTATACTTCCTCATCATGTGCTAGCTGCATGGATTGCTGCTGTCAAATGGACATAGTTAGTGAAGTACAAAAGAAGGCAAGGTTTTCACGCAGTGTAAATAGTTAGTAAAGTGCATATATAACATTTTTCAATTTTTCAATTTTCTAATGCATTCCCTGTCATTAGTAACTAAAAGGCCACTTTATAGGAGGAGGATGCAATGTGTGCTCATGTAGAAGTTTGTTCAAAAGTGTTTTCTTCTACAAACACTGAGTTGTTCAGTTCCACTGTTGGGTAGGACTGGGTGTTTCAACGTTTGTTTGAGTCTGAATTATCACTAAGTTCAGTTTCTCATTCACATTGCACACCGATACTGATTTGAGTAGAAACACAGAGAGAAATCTGGTAGTAACCTGTTGAAAAATCCAGCTCAAGAACAGCTTTTGTTCTGGTTTCAGATGGTCACAGCTGGTCTACCCGGTGAAAACATAAACTATGATGGTAAACTAGTTGGTTAACCAGCTCTTGACCAACATATGATTTTGGTCATTCTGGTCATGCTTGCAAACCAGATTAGTCTTACTAGTCTTGCTGGTAAACCATCTTAGACATACTGGTCATACTGGTCACTCAGTTTGGTCATGATGGTCATGATGGCCAACCACATTAGTCTTGCTTGTCTTGTAGGTCAACCAACTTGGTCATGCTGTTCAGCCAGCTTGATCTTCTTCTTTCTTATCGTGCAGGTCACCCAGCATGGTTTTGCTGGTCAACCACCTTGGTCATGCTGGTCAACCAGCATGGTCATTTTGGTCATGCTGGTTGACTGACCATCTAACAAGGACCCTACACTGATCAAGAGCATAGCTGGTCAACTTAACCAGCTTTCTGGTCATGCTGGTCAATCAATTTGGTCAATTTAATCAAACAGCATGGTCATACCGGGTTATTAGCTTGATAAGGTTGATCATGCTTGTACACCTGCTAAACCATTAAACTCAAATCCAGACAAAAACATACTCTGTACTGGTCAAGACCTAGGAGAATTTCTCTCGGTCAGTTCATCATGGAATTTTGATATTACATGAAGAATCAAATTATGGTAAAATGTCAAATTATGTTAAATTATGTGAAATGGAGATTTTTTTGTGGGGATGAGATGAGTATCTGTGTGCATAAATTTGTCTGCAACTCTTGGTTACAAATCTGACCTCAACTGAGTTATTTTTAACTAGATATTTTATAGTGCAAATCATTTGGAGGTACTTTCTATTCAAGCTGCTTTCCTGCTTGTTGAAAAACATAGTAAAAAAACAAAGACTTGAGATCTTGAGGACTCAGCTGGTTTCCTGTTAATTTTACAGCAGTGCTATGTAATTTAAAATTCACTGCATTTTATTTTCTGTGTTTGATGTTTCAATCTCATTAATGATGCTTACTCCTGCTACATGCTGGAGCACAAATGCTCCAGCTTCAGTACTCAGCAATTCCTTTTAACACTAGTAATGTGACCCATAAATTTGGGTCAGGAGAAGAAGAGCACAGTGAGCACACTAATGTCATACATGATTATATATTTGAACAAAAATGATAGGAAAAGCAAAGGTTTTAACACATGCATTGGTTTTGTCCACATTATTGCAGCTCCAAATATACACTGAAGCATCAGTTGTCACAGCCAGGATGCACTACAGTACAGGACAATGAGCTTCACTGCTGTATGTTTGGACATTTCAAAATGTGCATTGGCAGTTTCCCTGTATATCAGGCAAGGTGTGTGCTACTTGGGTGATGATGTACAGCAGTAGGAACAGGCTAAACTGGAACAAACCAAAAATAAATAACAGAGCATTTAAAACACCCTCTGTTACTGTAACTAGGTAGGAATTATGAATGAATCAACCTTTAACTAAAGCATCAAGCATTTAACACCTACTCTTGTGGTGGTGGTGGTGGTGGTATTTTGAAGAGTTTGCCCTATTTTCAGCATCACGAGTAGATGAATGATCGGTGTGAAGATCATGTCTGCTATGATCTGGTCTTGGGCATGTTTTAATTATGTATAATGATGGAGATGGACTCATTTGCAGACTGGTTGTGGGTTTCCGCTGAGTTATGTGAACCTGAGAAAACTGGAGTAAAATGCCAGTCACTTTCACACATACTAAACAGTTTGTAAACAGCCTCACCCTAATCTTTCACTATTAATTAAATGTGACTAAAATGTACCCCAAGAAATAGATTCGCACAAACATAATCACCCTCGTGGTACTAACTTCAGGCTCCTGCAAATATTCAGGCTCTATACACCCGTAGGTTGTGCAACTGGATTCATAACTAGAGAAGAGGTTGTATACTGTGGTCAATGTCTTGTTTGGTGTGTAGAAAATGGATCAATATGCAGATGTTAATGACAAAAAGGAATGATGTACGTTAGACATGCCAAAGGCCATATAGTAAAGGAAGTAGCTTAAGCCTTAGAACCCAAGACCCACATTTTGCAGGCAGTTGCATGCTGTGTTTTAGGCTTCAGGATGAGAGTAACCTACAGACATGTTACACATATCATAACAAGCTGTGTGATGCAGTTCAGAAAACAGCTAAATAACATTTGTTTCAAACTGAATTAAATCCCACTTTAAATGAGCTTCCAGTGCATGTTTACTGCTCTGTCCACGTGTACATGCTCAACCTGCATGAAGACTCCAACTGATCAGTGAGAGGGGGCGGGGCTAATGACCCAGCTATTGAATTATAGAGGAAAATAACAAGGAAGGGATGGTTTGCTCTCTATCTTTTCTCACACAGTGTTTAAGAATAAACGGCCTGAGAAGGGATGATATTGATACATAGGTTGTTTTTTTTATTTTATTTGGACCACTATCAAATATTTTGAAGAACAGATTATTATACACACCCTTGTCACCCTAATCATTATAAACAATACTTCAAAATCATTGCATTCAAGTTTTCACAGTTAAATTAAAATTTCTTCCTTAAAATTCTACCCAAAATGATAAAGTCAGAAAAGTTTGCTTGGGATTTTTGCTAATTTATTAAAAATAAAAAAAACAAAAATATAACATATATGTACACAGCCTTTGTCGTGACACTAAAAATTGAACTCAGGTGCATCTTGTTTCCACTAATCATCCTTCATATGTTCATATGAGGTCCCACAGTAGACAGTTCATGTCAGAACAGAAACCCAGCCATAAGGTCTAAGGAATTGCCTCTAGACCTCTGACACCGGACATCATCCATAAATGGAAGAAGTTTGGAAACACCAGGACTTCCTAGAGCTGGCCCCCTGGCCAAACGGAGTGATCATGGTAGGAGGGCCTTAGTCAGGGAGGTGACAAAGAACCCAATAGTCACTTTGAGAGAGCTCCAATGTTGCTCTGTGGAGAGAGAACCTTCCACAAGGACAACCATTTTTGCAACACTCCACCAATCAGGCATACATGGTAGAGTGGTCAGACAAGGACAAAGACAGAGACAAAGGTTTTTTTTCTCTTTTTTTTTTCCAAAAGGACAATGACACACACACACACACACACACACACACACACACACACACACACACACACACACACACACACACACACACATATTTAAGTGAATAAACATGACGACAGTGGCAGTTTAAAAACACATCATACATTTGATGTAGATGTTTTGTTGGGATTTTTCTCTCAACTAAGTATATTAAGACAATTCTTAGAAATGTATTGGACAACGAGGTCCATTGTCTGTTTTATGATTGAGGAAATGGCTGCCTCTGAGAACTGGGAAGTACTGTATCACAAATAAAACATTATATACTTGTTTGTGTACATTTGCTGATTCTACATTTATCTGCTAACTCAGGCCACTTCCTCCAATCTCTCATATCACATCTAGCTCATAATGGATCCAGATATTAAAATGGCAATGCTAGATACTATAATAGATAACTATAATGAAGTCTTTGAGGGGCAGACGTGAGTTGAATCTCAGAACCTTCTCAAGGCAATGTATTTCCAGAATAAAAGTAATAACTTGAGAAAAATCCATTAGGGCAGCCTGAGCACAAAAAACCCCCTTCATATTCACTGCTGAGACTTTTGAGAAATCAAAAAATAAAATAGAGTGACTTCTCATTTTGATGGATATTACTATTCTTGAAAACACAGCCCAAGATCTAGTCTTGGTGAGTGTTAATTTATACGCATCTGCCCTCTTTCATAAAGCTTGTGTGGAAATAATGAGAGGCTGTACTGAAAAGATTTTCTTTTTATTCAACACATTCAAATAGCAGACCTCAGGATAAAAAGGCATATTCAAAAGCTACAATAACGTGAATAAAAAAGGATTAACAATTCAGGGCATGTGATATGATTAGGCTTTTTCAGTGGGTGCAAGAAAAGGATAGCTCGCGGATAGTTAATAAAACATTGATTGATACAAGCCAATGCAAGGTTACTGTGCTTATCCAAAGTGTGCTATGGAATATGAATAAAGGCACATATGTGGATTCATTCTCGTAGCACACTCTACTATTCTGTTTTACAGTAGTGAGGTTCATAATTCAAAAAGCCTTTGGAAACTGTAACTGAAAAATGTAAATTAGCAATACCCTGGGATAGTGACTGTGCTACCATCTAAACCTCACAAGAAGTCTCATACACAAAATTTGATTTTATTTCAAATTGGCTTTTTCAGCACAATTATTAACAAAGTTATTCTATTAAAGATCATTTTTACATTAGAATGTGTGTTAATGTGTGTTAAATGTCAATGATGACCAGAAATCACAAATTCCTTATATATTTAGGAATATATAAAACTGTTAAATTGTTTATTTCTTTCTGAAATTCTGTTGTATTTTTAAAAACAATAGCAAAATTACAGTTTTTCTTCAAATGAATTTCCAAATTAACATTTATTTGCAGCTTTTTTTTCAACCTTCATCCTGGAGGCACCCCTGCCCTTCACATTTTAGTGAATTCTCTGCTTTAAAACACCGCTGCAAGTCTGAAAGGTCTTGTTAATGGGTATAATAGTTGAATGAGTATTTAGAGCAGGGGGAGCACTAAATTGTGCAGGGCAGGAACAGGGTTGAGAACATTGGAAAACACCCTAAACAATGACAAACATATAGAACAAACAAGTTTTTTTCAATAACACAAGGTATTTATTTTGTGCGTTTCTATCTTATACCTGAAGTCAGTTTTAATGTCTCAATTCCGTGATAGTGTCATGTTCTCTGCATCAGTGGGGCCAATGAAACACAATAACATGAATGTTATTTGATATTGCTTGATAATAGATCATGGTCATGAGAGTTGAATTGTTTTTTCACTGGTCTGCAATGAAAAGTGGAACATTATTGAAAACAGAAATCTTCTGTATATACCGGTACTCCTGAACTCCTACATGTTCTTACTTTTCACAATCCAAGACTTCCCAAACACATTCGATGACACAGGGGTCTGGACTCTAGGGTGGACGGTGCATTATTCAGAGAACATCAGCATCTTCAGCAGATTTTTTATTTTTTTTGCTTTGACTGTTTTGCCAGTGCATTCTGTCATCGTCTCACAGTGAACGAATGGACAGAAACACCTGTGAACATCTCAAATGTAGAGCTTAATTTCATGCTAATGATTTTGGTGGTCTGCCAGCTCATGAATAACTGCATCACTTTTCTGTGATTTAATCAATATCTTCTCAAAAATGGAAATTGAATAACCAAGTCTGAAAGTTTTCTCTTTAGGTGTCTCCTAAAGAAGGAGTTTACTTGGCCCAATCAGCAAATCAACTAAGACTATCTCTCTAGACCAGGGGTGTCAAACCGGGTCAGAAACAGTGCCAATGTGGCTGCAGGTTTTCATTCCAACCAAACAGAAGCTCATGTGATCAGTTGTTTGAAGATCGGCTAATAGATTATGTGAGTGGAATCAGCTGTTGCTGCTGGTTGTTTAGAATGAAGCCCCACAGGCCCGTTTCTGACCTGGTTTGACACTCCTGTTCTAGACACTCTTATCTCTCTAATTTTACTTGAGAATTTTTATCCCTAAGAAAACAGAGACATTACAATGTCCAACTGACATTGTTAGATATAGGTCTTGTCTGAGCATCTCTAATAATTCTAATTCATGCTAGCCCCCTAACTCGATAGTAGTATGTTAGCATTAACGCAGTAGATCATTTTTAGGACATTGTATATTAAAAAAAAAGACAGTAGTACTGCCAGGAAATGAGTGACATGAATGCTACACATGTATAGTGCCTATAGAGTCGACACCCCTGGTCAAAATGAATGTTACTGTAAACAGTTAAACATGTTGTAGATGTTTCTACAAGGTATAAAGTTAAAGATGAAGCACAATTTTCAACATTTTCAGCAATACCAGTGTATTATTTTGGTTTTGTGCAGTTAGAGTGAAGTAAAGTGGTACCTTGCAAGTGTGAGAATCCTAGAAGATTAGAGCACTCAAATAACTTTGACTGAGGTCTCACACCTAACTGGTATTACCATTTGATTACCATTTCATAACATCTCTTAGAGGTACTGTGTTAGTGTGCTTTCAGCAAATGCTGTTCTACACTGACATGCCAAAAGTGTTGGGACAGGATCTTTTTTTTCACATCCCAACACTTTTGCATGTCCCATAGAAGCTAAAGAACACTGCACTGATCTGCAGGATATGCTGGCCTCCTGCATTCAATGTGGATGTAATTTCTGTGATTTCTGAGTTGCTTGTCTCTTCGCGTGCGTCTGTTTGTGTGCGCAGGCTACAACTACAGTGCCTTGAAAAAACCTTCATGACCATTTAACTTTTCCCTAATAATTTCATGTTACATCCAGAAACTTCCATGTATATTATCGGGAGACAAAGTAACAAGTGATTGTTTAATGAAAAGAAAATCCTGCATTTAAATCTGGAAAGTGTTGTATGGATTTGTATTCATTCCCCCTTTTGGGGATGTGTCTCTATGAGCTTTGGACATATAAATGCTGAAATTATAACCTATTTCTTCTTTGCAAAATAGTCTTGCCATAGATTGTCAACTGGATTTAGGTCTGGATTGACAAAAATATGCTGTGATCTAAAATTTTAATTCTGTAAATATTTGGCATGTGTGATTGTCTTCTAGAAATACTTTTCTCATTTTTGGTGCATAAAAGTACATCAAAACACATCCCATAAAACTGGCCTAGGGTTTTAAATGTTAAACCGCAACACAGAGTACCCTGTAATACTTCCAGTTCCACACAACAACCCCTAAAAGCATGTGGATCTCAGTAGAAATCTGTAAATGTTACTGCTGGAAGGATGATGCTACTGGAAGCAACTGGGGTAACAACACATGTAGCAGTGAACGTCTATGAAATCTCTATTCACACATGCAAACTTCAATTGGTTACCACACACTCTCGTTAACACTCTCATATAGTAAGGATTTGCACTCCCACAGTTTTGCAGGTTTTGTGGGATTATCACAAGAGAATATGTCTTACCCATGTGATCATTTGCTATACCTCAGATAAAACGCCATGCTGTTGTTAGATACTTTAATTTGCTACTAGTTAAAACTTGTGAAGCACTTAATCACTATTCGCCATATTTGCCTTTATTAGACCTAGTGTTAGATGGTGTCATGGCTTATATCTGGTTGCGTCTGTCCTATGAAGCTGTTGTCATTTGCATATTTCCGTTTCTGATGTCAGACAGGAGGAGTATTAGAAATTAGAAGTAGAAGTTACAGCCTGTAACTGAGTTCCAAAGCATCAGTAGGACTGTCCGATAAAGACTTATTCTTAGGTATTGGTCACACAAAGGGCATTGGTTTGGTCTCAAAATTGGTACATCCTCAAAAATGCCCTTGAAAAAAAAAAGCAAACAAAACAAATAAATGTAAAATCTTTATGCAACAATACAGGCATAAATAAATCAATTGAGTTAACGCACAACAGGAGTTCTACAGCATGGGTCACCTGATCCAACTGATGAACTAACTGCCGCACCCTTGCTGATCCAAACTGTGTGTGTTCCAGCATACAATCTGAAATTAATCAGGGCAGCAGTAACTCAGGACCAGGACTGAGTACCATTGCACAGGTTAATGTAACCTGCTTCCCTTAACAAACGGCATGCTTTCTGTTTTGCTGAGACATTGGGACATTTTTTTTCTCCCAAAACAATGGTATAAACATGTCCCTACAGTTCATAAGCAAACCTATGCCCTGGGCTCATACAAATGGAACAGTGTAGAGAGGCTGCAGAAAGGCAAAACTTCAAGGAACTCAAACCGATACTTGAAAACAAAGTGCATGAATAATTAACACTTTTAAATAAATTCAGTTCCAGAGGTTTTGTATTCTTCTGTTTTCTTCTGTATTAGTTTTGTTTCTGTATCAGTTACAAGTGCATATTAATCACTGGCACCCCACAGCATTTATTTAGATTAAATTAAATTATTTAAATTAAAAAGATACTTTTAAAAAGGATACGTTGTAATAATATAGTCATACTGTTGTTGTTTTTTTCAGTTATCATGTTTATGTTTTGTTGATTAGAGGAGTGGTTCTCAGTCCTAATCCTGGTCCTGGATTACCACTGCCCTGCAGGTTTTAAAGTTTCCCCTAATTCCAACACACCTACTCCACTTAATGAACCAACCAACAAAACCTTGTTGAGCTGAAATGGGTGTGTTAAAACACTAAAACAAGCAGGGCTGTGCTACTCCAGGGCCAATGGGTTAGAAGAACGCAGTTAGAAAACAGGTGTTTTTGCTGACTTTTTCCTCTCCATCCGCCTACCATGTCTCACGGCCTAAGGCACAGCTGAGAAAGCCTGCATTTCTAGGGTGCTGCATTACTAAGGACTGTCTCCTTTTGTAGGCAACTTCAAATGCAGCTGAGAAATGTTTTCAAAAATGAACAAAGCATACGTTCCAGATCTTCAGTGAGCCACATTTCTTCACATGAAGCTCAAAACTACTTGAAAAACAGTGTAAACAGTTGAAAGTGGTGAGGCCCAGTGCTGCAGTTTCTAATGAAATGTAGTGAAATGTAAAATTTAATTTGCTTAAACAAGCAAAAAAAAAAAAAATTCAGCCACCTCAGATCATCTTAAATGTAAAGAGATGCCTTCATGTACCAATGATCTCGCCTCAGCTGCTTTGAGGCATGACTACTGCATTGATTTGCTCAGTTTCATACTGGGGACACATCATCCAATGGTTAGCCTTCAGAACCCTAAGTCAATTTTACGTAATGTTTTTTTGTAATTTGATGTACAGATACTGTTATTTTCAGGAGATCCTAGGCTCCCCAAATATGTCTTTATTTGAAATGTGTATATTAATAGAATTTAAATATTTATGTAAAATGTTTGTAAATATAGTTATGAATTTTACCATGTTTTGATAAAACACTCTGATATCCTGCCCGTAAGAGCCAATCTGAGATTGCAGGAGATAAAACAACATGAAATCATAGTAGATTTTTATTTCTTTACTTACTTTATTTACTTATAGTGTGGAAAGACGAAAGGCTGGGCCACATGATTAAAGACCTCGCTAGAGCCCCAGAGACTCGCACCATGTTTTGGCCCCAAAACATGCTTTATTTACACATTATGGCACCACACCTCCTCAGAATGCAAACCCCAGCAAGCCCTTACTCTGGGTTCCCAGAGCCACAGTAGGCTCAAGCTAGCTGGAGAACTTGGTGCAGTCTGTGAGTCTGAAAGTCAAGCAGCTCTCACCCCGCATTCCCCATTTGTTCCTCCCCCTGAGAGGAGTGAGTTCTGCTGCTTTCAAGCCACCAGCGCAGTGGTGAGCATGGGCAGCTCGTCTGTTTTGATTACAGGCCAGCTGGAACTTGTTGGTTCCGTCTCTTGGTCAGTCACAAATAAACGATTACTACCCAGATACAAACATTTAACTCAAAATGACACTTTCTCAGATGCCTATGATTGTATATATGACAATGTGCAAGTGCACTTTACGATACTCATATCTGCATTACATACTCTTTATAGAAACAAAAGTGGTTCTTTTAAATGTTCTATGTGATCTACAATGAACCATTGAAGCATCATTATTTGTAAGAATGAAGGTACCACTTGCCTGATCACTTGCCTTCACATATGCATCAGGTTCAGAGTAAACAACAGACATGATACACATATCATAACAAACTTCAAAGCATACTTTATTTATCCATGGTGTAGTTGCTCAACCTGCAGGCAGACTCTGACTGAACAACAAGAGGGGTGGGCTTAAAGACATCAGACCAAGATACTTGGCTGTACAGAAAAACAAGAAGGGATGGTTTATTTGCTAGCATTCTTCAAATTTCAGAATAAAAGTCCTGAGAAGGGATACTATTGATATATAAATAAATAACTTTTTTGTTGCCTTTTTTTATCAAACCACGGACAAATTCATACAAATATATAAATTGATTTTATAATTTAAATAAATAAATATTTGGGGAGCCTAGGATCTCCAGAAAATAACAATAGCTGTCATGTGTGACTGTCTCCTATAAATATTTTTCTCTCTTTATGCAAGTAAATGTACATCACACTATATAAAAAAAATGGCTTAGCGTTCTAAAGGTTAACCAATTATTATTGAATTAAATATTCCAAAATGAGCACACTTAAATCACCATCTTCAGATCAGTGATGCATGTTGTATTTTTACATTTTAATACCTGTATAATCCAGCATACACACTAATCAATGGGGTGAAATGAAACCGACACTGATGACTCTTATTACAATATCACGCTATCTATCAGTATTGCAGTTTTTGACCTTCTGGCTTTCTCTTAAAATCACATACACAATTTTTATTTTTTGTTCATAGTGGGTTTTTTTTTCAGCATTTCCCAGCATAGGCCGCAACTCATCAATGCTGTTTAAGCTGGTGGCTGGTTTCATTCTGATAGCTCTTTGTTGTTTTTCCACCACATATTTGTGATATATCCTAGTTGCTATATACAGTATCAGTTTATGATGTGTACACCTGAGCAGTTCTTTTAGAGGGCAAGAGTTTTTGATTAATGCTGACTGGTATTAAGACTACTAGTATTGAGTCTATTCTGTAGAACGTTCTCAAGACAAAGTGTGCCATAACAAATCTCACTAAACCACTGTGATCAGGAAAGAGTTTTCTTATATGGATTTGTATTAAAAAGTGAGATCGGGTTCCAATAAGGCATCTCAGCCATATAGGTGGTGAAACTGTCAAACTGTATTGCTTGAGGCCAACACAAATCTCCTCAGAAATCTGCTAAAATGGAGATGAACTAAGGTGCCTTCGAAGTGAAGATTAGACTAGGTAATGCAAGATTTGCATTAGGTAATGGAGAAAAATAGATGTATTGAATTGCCAACAATGAATTTTCCATAAAATCCATACTTGGGTTCTGCAAGTGTAAATAGCTTTATCATGCAAATGTTCTTGAAGTAAATCCACAATTAAGGCCGCGTTTGAGAGCTCTCCCGGAGGTTGGATTTCCAACTTGCTAAATCACTATGAACTGAAGATGCATAACAACAGATATTGTTGAACAGTTTTTTCAGTACTATAGAGAACTTTTCCTCATATGCATGAAATGCTTGAACAAGTAAATAAACGATGACTTTCATACATAAAACACAAGTGCATTGCAAATAGTCCACATACAGCACTCAGCAGTGAGGGAAGGTAAGTTCTTCTACTACTTTTTCTGCTTTTATTCAGCTTCTGCTTATCATTCATCCAAAAATTATGATATTAAGTCATTTAAAAGAGACAGTGAGCACACATGTCCGGAGCAGAGGGCCACCCTATCCATGGTGACCATGGATCAGATGGGCAGTTACCTGCATTGCTCAAGGGCACTTCAGTCATATGCTGAAGTTGAACTAGCAACCTTCCAGTCATTAGGCTGGTTCCCTAACCACCAGGCCATGGCTGCCCCTGCTATGCCAGCCAGGAGTCAAACATAGAACCTTCTGACATGTAGTGAGACACATTATCTGAAGGTTCTAGGTTTGACTGCTGGTTGGATATATTTACCTGTATCCATCAGTCATTATTACAACATACAACCCTAGCAACCAGAGGACATTGCTGAAAGATCTAAATGCTGCTGCCTTTCCTTCTCTTTAAAAGATACTGGAAATAGTCCTCAAGGTTGCTTTCTGATGCAGTGTCTTCCTGATGGCTAATGACTTGAAGACTGACCTTGTTTGTCAAGTAAAATGTATGTGCACACATCAACACCTTGATTGTTCCACTTTATATGAAGTGTCATCTTCATCAGAAGTGCATGTTTGCTTTGTTAGTTGTAGTTGTCAAAGGTAAACAGGTTTAAAATGACTCTGTTAATTAAAGGTAAAGCATATTTAAAGTGCCAACAGACCATCACATTCAGGCAAGAGGCTCTGAAAGTTCCTGGCATGCACACGCCAAACTGGCTAGATTTGTTTGGCCATAATTGGAGACAAGCAAACAGAAAAGTAATACATTATGCCACGGCCGGTTGCATCACCAGCTCATAAATTTCAATCATTTATTATCCTCATAACATTTATCTTCCTTCTGAATAGCATTGCAATCTGATACTTCCCTCTGTCTGCAACTATTGTGTAATGTGTATTACTACATAAAGTTGGTTTGCCTTTAGAACCCTAGGCCAATTTAGTGGGGAAAGTATTTATAGGAGACAGTCACACAGGCCTAAAAATTAAAAACACTTTACATCTCAGAAATCTTGTTGGGAATTAATCATCCAGTGTTTTTGAGCTGAAGATGCAATAATTTTGTTATTTATAGTTATTTGTAATTATTAGATTAACAAAGATATTTATAATAAGTTCTGAATATACTTCACAGTAGTCCAAATAAAAACAACCTAAATGTCCTTCATTATATTTGCTATTTATGTATCAGTATCACTATAATCCAATATCTGGGTCAGTGACATCATTAGCTCTGCCCTCACTTACTGCTCAGTGGGAATCTGTACACAGGTTGAGGATGTACATGTGGACAAATCCGTAAACATGCACTGGAAGCTCCTTTGATATTTAAACTAAATCTGAACTGTTCTCTGAACTGAATTACTCACTGATAATTCATCACACACTGGTGAGGGCCATTGTCAGATGGGGTATCTCTTACATGTGTATCATATCTGTAGGTTACTCTGATCCTGAGATATGAAGCCTAGAACATGACATGTAACTGCCTGCAAAATGTGGTAAGTATTGTAAGTGTTATGTCAGGATAGGATTCAGGTAGTAAAGCAAAATGTCCAACATTAACACTACAGAGATATGGTGCGTCACTGAAATTGCAGAACAATGAATGGTGCAAAGCAAGGCTGAGGCACTGGCCTTGATGTGTGTGTTTCATTGTGACAACATTTTGGTCTTTGTGAAAAATTAAGGTATGTGGTTTCTCCCCCTGTGGCATTAATTATGTCTTACTGTGTTTGCTAATTTAAATAATTGTTTAAAAATCTTATGAGTAAATACATTTGTTTCCAGCTATGATAATCCTCCCTGCAGGGCTTTGAATAGCACAAAAACATCTCCACTAAACAACTTGTTTTGAAGAAAAGCACTTCTTTTTTGGCAGTGCCAAATCAGAAGAGAACGGTAGACATGTAAAAGGGGATTTGGGATATATTTTACAATATGAACATTAAACAAAAATAATTATAATTATTAAAATTAATTGGTGTGACAAATTAATGTAGCATATTAAACAGTTGTCATATTGGATCCCTTTACAATTACAAGCAATCATTTTAGCATGGAATAACTCTTAGCTGTTCAAGTACTCAAATAAAGATCAACTAAATATGAGTGTGACATTGTTAATATTAGACAGTTATATATTAAATGTATAACAATAAAAACACAACAACAACAACAACAATAATAATAATAGTAATAATGATAACATTATTATTATTATTATTATTATTATTATTATTAATAATAATAATAATAATAATAATAATAATAATAATAATAATAATAAATTATTGCAGTGCAATTCAGAAGGAGGAAAATGGTTACAAGAAACATTAATTAAAAAAAAATAAAATTATATATATATATATATATATATAGGGCTACACATACAGAAGTAGTATCTCTCAGTATGATGTCACAGGGTATAACACAATATGACGGACATCTCAGAATGGAATAGTAGGGGTTGCCCACAAAGTGTGGATCTTGTGTTGTAAGAGTTATGCTTAATAAAGCAGCAATGTTTAGTTACAGTTAAGTTAACCTATAAATGTAAACTGTTAACTGAACTTGGTGCAATGGAGTTGAAGGGGTTTCTGTAATGTATCTGCGCAGGGAGAGAAGCTTATTCTGCCTCTTTTTCATGTCACTGAAGCAATGGTGGGAGCGAGGTAGTAGAGCTACTGCTGTCACTCTTCCATGTCACTTAAACAGCGGGCACTCAGGCGAACATGCTTGGAGGGACCGCCAGAGGAAATAGCTCTTTTTGCCCACTCTGTCTCCAAATTACATCCTGCCCTCTTCACCCCCGCAAGCCCTGAAAACAAAACAGCGCATCAAAAGACAAGTGCAGAGAATCTGGAGGTTGCCGCGCTTTTCCCGGTCCACACCGTGGTGGGCCGCAATTAGACCCACGCTAAAGAGAAAAGGCTGTGGTGCAATCGGGGCTCCTGCTGAGGCCTCTTGTGTACTTTCTGTTGCCAAATCTTTCTAAATTTCTTCCTGTTTCTACTTTCCGCGGCTCCTCTCTATTCTACCTCTATCCACTGCATTTTGAAGTCTCTGTTGGTCCCCAGTGAAGGGAGGAGTAGGATTAGCTTCCTCACAATTCTTTCACTCCCACTCTCGTTCTCACACTGTGTTAATCCCTCAGGTGTTCCTCTACGCCTGCAATGCCTGCTACTCATTAGCTGCCATTCCACACTCACAACCCACATTTCATGCTCCATAAGCTGCAAGGTGTCCTCCATCACTCTTTACTATACGTTTGCAGATAAATAATCCCAAAGGTATGTTTTCTGAAATGCTGATTCCATACAGATTCCCCACTGCCTGGGCATAGACTCTTAAAAATAATGGTGCAAATTAGAGTTCTTTAATCGATGCTACAGGATTTGTTATAAATGAGATACTTAAGTTTAAATAACCTTTACACCACTGATACACTCTTTCCCTACAAGTGTACATCCAAGCCAATGATTGTCATGGAATGTGTAATTTATGATAGAAGCCATATCACATCTTTCCCAGAGGGTAACTTATATGGCTTTTATTGTTGTACATATGAAAAAAAAGCCATAACATTATGACCACCTCCTTGTTTCTACAGTCACTATTTCATGAGCTCCACTTCCCATACAGGAGCACTTTGTAATTCTATAATTACAGACTGTAGTCCATCTGTTTCTCTGCACATTTTATCAGCCTCATTTTATCCTGACTTTTAGTGGTCATCTAGGACCCCGCAGGACCAACACAGAGCATGCATTATATGGGTAGTGTATCAGAAACAGATGAACGTCTCTCTCCGACGTTACATGTACAAGGTGGACCAACTAGGTAGGAGTGTCTAATAGAGGGGACAGTGAGTGGACACAGTGTTTAAGAACTCAAGCAGAACTACTGTGTCTGATCCACTCATACTCATATTTAAACTCCTGTCTCTGATCAATAATAGAGAGTGTAGAAACTCCAGACTCCATTAGAACAGAAGCAGGAAAACAGAAATACAGTAAAGAAAAATTTCTCATTCTGGAGAAAGTAGTTGAGATCTTGTGAGCTAGTTTTGAAGAACAAAGCTTGGTTCCAGGTTTCTCCTGGATGCCTCCAGCCAGCACCTGGATGTGTTCAATTTCATCACCAGCACATCTGATATAACATCAATAAGCACTGATTTACCTAACAAGTAGTTGGATGAGAACTATAAATAATAGACTCCCATGAGGAGAGCTTTTGAGATGGCTTAACTACTCTTTTGAGATGGCCCACAGCTGGTCCATCACATTCTGTGTGGTGTCTTCTCTGGACCCTGGTCCATTTCAGGGGCATTTTCAGCTTAGGGTAAAGCCTGATGAAGCACAGGTATGTTGTGTTTGGCCAGGAAACTATTGAATCTAATGTGAAGAAGGTGCTTTATGGCGATGGAGTTGCCAACTCCCTACTACCCATAGGTCTGAACATTTGTGAATCATTTCTACATGAAAATCTTTACACAAATTCTAGTGCAGTAACTTTGTGATATCAAAAATGAAAACCTGACAGCACTCACTTACACTTCCTCAGTCACTGGTGGTGTATATATATATATATATTACAGATATAGATATTTTCATCAGAAAGAGATAATGGCATTGCATTAAACCCTAAGAACAGACTACTTATTCTGAAACTCAACAGGGGGACATTTGCACTATGGCAAATTATGATTCCATTTTCTGACTGGATACAGAAGAAAATGGATGAATGCTGAACATTAAAGCCAATGCCAAACATTGTTTTAGCATATTATGATACCACATTTTAAAAACACCACAACTAAACTTCAATTATGCTGCATGCTTCATGAACTGTACTCTGCATAAGCTGAAGCAATTACGTGTGTAGATCATTCAGCGGACCACACTCAGCAGCAGAACCAAAATGAAGTCCTTTTAAAACTGTTGTTATTGTTCATGTGTTCTGCACTCTTGCACTAATGGGAATTGGGATAAGTGTGCATATCTTAATTGTGAACACTCATAATGAATTCTGAGTGCCATTAAGTCTCTTAAGTTGTTCTGTTATTATGAGAATTGAAATATGAACATAATACTACACTAACAGACTAGACTAGCGACACTCAATCAGGATTCTGCAGAGAATTTGGTCGGGAATATGTTTTTCTCCCCAGGCAAAAGAAATGAAAATAAATGTAAATTTCTGCCTTATTAATTCTTGCATCTGCAAATCGTTGCAGTGCAATCAGTACATATCCCAAATCTGCCAGTCCCTGTACCAATATGTGTGTGTCTGATATGATGCCTTTTAAAGCTAAAGTTCATGAGCATTAATCTAAGTCAGAGTTATAATGGAGTGATATGCATTTCCAATAATGCTGTTTTTTCCCCCCAGACAGATAGTTAGACCACATAAGATAGACAGCACTATTTTTCGCAAAATGGCCCATGGATTAACATTAAGCTGGAGTCCATATAATTACGCCAAAACAGACTGAGACTCCTCTTTGCTTCTTTTAGCTCAGAGAAGAAACCTAATCAGATTTATCGCAGGCTAGCTCTATAATTATTTACTCCATTAGCCATTAGTGGCCCACACAAAGTGCACTGGCTCGCAAAATTAGAATCCTTATCTGAATGTTCCAGAAACTTCACTGTATCCTCCAACTGAATGTGTAAATTTAATGGGATGTGCCCAGCGCAGAAGTTTTTTTTTTTTTTTTTTTTTTTTAGGAGACATTAAGGACATTCCAATACCATGTTTAGTGCTGTCCAAAGTTTTAAACGCTTGTTCTGTGTATGTGTACCATTTGGATGAGAATCAATAAGAACAGTAATACAAAGTTATAGTCCTATGGCTTTTTAAATCAGTTAGTTATTTACACCACAGTTTTACAGTATGTATGCATATATTAATAAATGTGAACTCAATAACATGCATTTAATATCTGAATTTGAAAATACCAAGCTAGCTAATGTGAATGAATACAAAACATAATATGAATATAATACCAATGTTGTAATGTGAATGATATCTACTTTTACAGTTGAATGATTAAACTGTTTCTGATTACTGTTGAAATTACTTTTGTTACTTTCAGTTTAACACTGTCCACTGTCCACCACTGTTCAGACATTTCTATATAGTTCCATATAGTTCTACAATGCATATATATATATATATATATATATATAATTCTAATGAATGTGCTGACAAACACAAGGTAGCAAAAAAAAACAAAAAAACAAAACAGCATAATAACAAACAAACCTACATGATCACTATGTAACAAACAAAATGACTTAAAAAGACCAGGAACTTAAACACAAGGACATCATGACAACAAGCTGGTACTAGCTAAGAGTGGGCAGGGTTAAAAATGAGACACAGGTGGGAATGGGCGGAGACAGGACCAAAACAGAATCACATGGGGGAAGCACATGGGTAAAACAACAAAATGATGAGGGGAAGACAGGGAAACTTAACAGGACCAATACATGACAGTAGGCCCCTCCCTGACGCACAACACCGGGCACGTAAACCAAACTGAAACAGGAGCAGCTGCGGAGTGTGACACCACTGACCAAACCAGAACAGATACAGCAGCTGACAGGTTATGATTTGTTAGAGAAAGACATTTGGAAACTCAGAGATAGACATAAATGCAGACATAATTAATAAATATTTAAGTTTAATAATAATAAAAAAAATCATTGCTTGGATCATTGCTTGGTGCCAGACATTCTGAATCGATTTTTCTGTTATGTTTGTGAATTTCTTATGCTTTTGATTTTTGTTCCTAACAAAATTATTGATTGTCCCCTTAAGGTATTTGAAGATTTGTCAAGATATATTAATACAAGTGCATCTCAAAACTAGAATCATGTAAAAAAGGTTTATTTTGTTTATAATTTAATTAAAAAACTGCCATATATTTTATATTCATATAATAATTTATATAAGTTTTAACATTGATACTGTTCAATTAGAAATGTGATTAAACTCAAAATGAGCTATAAACCATGCTTTATAAAAGTAAAACTAAATAAAATACTTGAAATATTATAAATTTAATGAACATCAAAATATTGTAGTTTACCCTTTAAATGATATTTACACAAATGAAGTTTTTCCACAAGATTCAATTTTTTTTATTTGGTCTATTATATACATTTGCTATTGCAGTTGTTTCCCTCAGGTTACATGTTCAGTACTCTTTACACCACTGGTGGGCCTTCTTGAATGCATTTGCTTACTATGCCTCGAGACGTTCCACTAAATATAACTATTTCACGTCAGTTTATTGTTGGTTCTTCATTGCGATTACATTTGACCATGAAGTTCTTTTTGTATTCTACTATATTTTGATGTAGTGCCCTTAAAATCTTCCAGTCATTTAAAACCCTGTAGGCCTGGATTACTGTGGAATAGGGTTAGGACATGCCATGCTTACACACTTTGTCTGTTTTTGTTGAGGCACTTGAGCAAAGATAAAGACTTGTCTTGAGTGCTTTCTGATTGTAGCCATGGGGGAATCCTTTGAGTGCTCAAGCATATGCCCTTTGGGATCACAAGTGAAGGCGATGAAATAAGAAACGTGATGTGAGCAGGCTTTTGACCCACACCGAATTATATTCCATATCAACAAGCTGGTGCTCTTGAAATGGGTTATATATATATATATATATATATATATATATATATATATATATATATATATATATAAATGTATTTATCGTGGATAACGTGGACATAGGTACTTGACAGAAGACATGTCTTTAGAATGCATGAGTCCTTGTCTATTGCTTTGTTATGTGTGAAATACTTTTTAATCAAGACAAATGTATATTTTGTCAGTAAAATACTAAAATACTAAAAATTTAATATTGGAATAAATACAAATAAACATACATAGAGTACATTGGTCAGCAGTCAGAATATGCTGTTCATGTTAGTATTGACTTCAAGAATAAAGTTAGAAGAACACAAGTTGGGCCTAGGGTTAAAACCAGGGGCCAGGATGATGGTTAGTTAGTTTTGGATTGAGTTTACTGTTAGGATTAGGGCTAGGATGGTGATTAGGAGTAGGTTTTGGCTTGTATTTAGGGTTGGGATTAGGGCCAGGATGATGGTTAGGATTAGGTTTTGGATTGAGGTTAGGTTAAGGACTATGGCCAGGACGATGGTTAGGATTAGGTTGTGGGTTTATGTTAGGGTTACGATTGCTTAGTGATGTTTTTCTAACTTGGAGTTGAACAATGAAATATTTCTTTCTGCTCCTGTTAAAAATCAAACACATAAATGTGTAATTACACACACATCATTTGATGAGACTAATGAATTTGTAAATATCCCTCTGAAAGCGTGAAGCTAGTAGCTAATATGTGTTGGTAGTTGCCATATTTTAGAAAAGAGCAATTAAACATTCATGGTTTGTGACATGTTCACTCATCAGCATGCTGACAGCTGAAAATGTGCAATGCGTACGATCAAGAAAAGACTAATTATACAGCAGACTAGCTGTAATAAGGCAACATCCCATCTCTGAACCCAGCATCAAGCTGCTCTAGCAAAACCGATCAAAATTCACTCATACAGTGTCTCTCATTTCATGCTTGATAACATGAAGTTCTAAACGCTCCATTGTGGGCTAAAAAATGTGGCATCTTTTGACATGTTTGGGAGTCAGTGTGTTTATTGGTGTAGAAACCAGACCTCTAGGTTAGTGTAGGCTCAGGTATTTGAGGTGGATCAGCATCTCTCTTGAATCCAATACTATATATCCTAAAATATATTTAGGATATATGAGGTATATAGGAAATATGATACATATATATATATATATATATATATATATATATATATATATATATATATATATATATATATATATATATATCACAGTTCATTTAAATATGTAATTCATTTAAATATATCAGTTGTCTTTATGTTGTGTCACCAAAAAATACGGTCCAAACTTTTGTTTTTATTGAAATACAATGTTTTACATTGACTTCCACTGAAAGTTATGTTTTGCTTGTCTTATAAAGTTGCTGTTTTGTTTGTAGATGAAAGTGACAGTGATGATATACTGTTAATAATGTGATGCCATAGAAAAACAATAATCTGTTCAACATAGAACAATTTTGGAAAAGAGACGTGTAAAAGAGAGTGTAAAGAAACTTTAGGAAGTTGTGATGATCACCCACCTCATCCCTAACTTCCTCTCCTCCTAAAACTATTGAATGGAGCCCCATTGTTCCAGAAACCACAGTTCCACTGCTCCACAACTTAATGCAAGGGGGCTTTATACCCCTGTAACCCACTCCTGGCATTAGACAACAATAGTTTCATGTTTATCTGTTCCAGATAGTCCTATTTTATTGGCAGTAATTCTCAACTAGACAAGCTATATGTGTATATGTGCATTTGCACATCAGTGGGTGGAGCTTAAACACATTTGTAGTAACACTGACATGGTGGTGGTGAGTTGAACTGGCATGAGTGGATCAGACACAGCAGTGCTACTGGAGTGCTTAAACCCATCAGTGTCACTGCTAGACTGAGAATAGTCCAGCAACCAGAAATATCCAGCCAGCAGGATCCTGTGGGTAGTTTCACATGATTACTGATGAAAGACCAGAGGATAAAGTGTTCATGTATGGTCAATGGAGATGACTCAATGGAGAGTGAGTGTAGGAACAAGGAGGTGGTTATAATGTATATTCTAAATTCAGTCTGAGTGCACATACTGGCCATGCATCAAAAGTTACAGCAGTAAAGATTCAGAGATTGATAAATGCCTATCTGAGGTGTCTGGAGTATTTTTTCTCCTTAAAGCCCAAAGATGCAGCCCTTTTAAGAGGCAACAACAAATAAGCAATTTTCTGCCTTTACAAGCTGACTGCACAATGTCGCCTGTGTCAGCAAATTCTGTTGTGGCTACAGTTTAGAAAACATGATATTATAATTTGCTATCTTATAATGCTAATGACTAAACTTTTCCTCCTTGCCGCAGGGACAACAAACACCTGCCAAGTACTTTTTTTTTCCCTCTCCTGCATAATCAAGAATGCATTAGCTGGGAAAAAAGGTGATCTTCCTAAAGCTAGGACAATGAAACCTTCAAAGTGGTTGTTCAGTAAATGAGGAGTCCACAGAGAGCTGGAGAAACTTTTCAAAATGTTTCAAGTGCTAGAGAAAGGGAAATGATCAAGATGAATTATTTATCTAATGTGGAGGATAGCACACATTCATCTCAGGTACCTGTGATAAACTATCCTTGAATTATGCCTGACAATGTCATCATGACTAAAAGTTGGTTTCACTTGATTCCCTCTACATCCTCAAGTGGCTCTTCTGTTGCATGAGAGAGCACAGAACAACTTATCACTGTTTTTTTTTTTTTATGCGTGACCTTTGGTTTAAATTAGTGAAGGATGCTTTGTGAATGCAGTGTGTACTGACTGGATTTGTAGATGTAACATAGCTATTTAAAATAGCCGTCTTTGTGGGGCAGTGTTGTCATATTACCCCGTCCCTCTAAGACGATAACTACAGAGTTAATTTTGTGCACAAAATAATAAAATGAGCAAAGAAATTTGAGGAATCAAAAGGAAAAAAGATATGTTGCAAATGCAAAAAAATAAAAAATAATAAATAAATAAATAATCACACACACACACACACACACACACACACACACACACACACATACACACATATATAGTATATACAAGGTGTGTTCAAAAAATATTCTACAATAATACTTTTTGTTTGTAAACAAATGAAGGTAGGCAGGTCTGGTTTGGTGCACATGTGTAGGCAATCCTAATGTGCATCCTTGAATTGTTTTCTGTTTCTTGTTGCCAGTTAACAGACCTTGTGTCAGAGCCATGAAACCCCCAGTAATTCCCACCCTGAGAATCATTTTGGTGACTTTAATTGTATCATGGATGTGTCTTTATTTTAATTACCCTGCAGAGCAGGGTGGTTAATGTTGATGTGAAATGAAGCGTGTTCTTTCACTCCATTAGATTCATTATTCATGATAATGGCATGTGTATCATTCAATATTTTGACAATGTGTCCATCCTCAGTGTATGGTCCGTATTCACATCTTGTCATCCTTGTTCATCTCTATGCTTGTTCACTCTTGCAGAAATCACTTTTATCAGTTAATCAGTCAGTCAGATCATGAATAATATACAACATAATTGCATGCATATCTCTGTACATCATGTTGGGGTTTTTTTCTTAAGGTATACAGCTTCACTACAGAGTCTTCCTGCACAACACATGCAAGAGGATGAAACACGTTTAGAGTGCCTTGCGAAAGTAGTCACCCACTTACTTTTTTACCTATTGCATATTACATATTTAAATATTTATATAACGTTTTTGAAAATAAAAAAAAAAAACCTGAAAATTGGCATGTGCTTATGTGTTCACACACTTTGCTATGAAGCCCCTAAATAGTACTGGTGCAACAAATTTCCTTCAGAGGTCACATGCTTAGAGAAATGATGTCAACCTCTGTGCAAACTGTCACATGGTATGTCAGTATATACACACCTATTCTGAATGGCCCCAGAGGCTGCAACAACCTTAAACAAGATGCACTACAAACCAAACAACAAAGTTGTTGAGAAGTACATGTCAGAAGATGGGTTATAAAAATCTAAATCTTTGATGATCACCATGGATCTGTCGAGAGAGGGTCTGCTTTCAAAACGTTCAGACCGAGCAAGGAGGGCATTAATCAGTCAGGCAGCACAGAGACCAAAGGTAACCCTGAAGGAGCTGCAGAATTACCCAGCAGTGACTTGGGTATCTGTCCATATGGCCATAATAAGCCATACACTTCATACATTGTGGCCAGAAAAAAAGATTTTACTTACAGACAAAAATAGGAAGGCTCATTTTGAGTTTGCCAAAAGGCATGTGGAAGACTTTTCAGCCACAAAGGAAAATGCTAGGTCTAGTACAAAACCTACACATCTTGTTTTTCAGTAGCAGGGACTGGGAAGCTGGTCCAAGTTGAGGGTAAGAGGAATAGTGCTAAAAACAGGGATAAAATCTGTTTAGGTCCATCAGTGATTAGAGCCAGGGATGGAGGTTCACCTTCCAACAGGTCAATGACCCACAGCATGCGGCTGAAGCAATACTGCAGTGGTTTAAGGGGAGACATGTTAATGCATTGGAATGGCCTACTTAAAGCCCAGACCTTAATCCAGTTGAGAATCTGTGGTCCAACTTGAAGACTACTGTTCACCATTGGAAACAATCTAAATTGAAGGAGCTGGAAAGCCCCCGTGGCAAGATGTGGCAAGTTCATAGAGACTTATGCAAAGTGACATGCAGCAGATTTTAGGGGGTATTATTTTGTCATATTTGATGTTAGCTTTACAATAAAAAAATAAATGTTCAACTTTGTAGGCAGTCTCTGTAAATGAAAATATGCAGCCCCTCAAATAATCAATTTAAATTCCAGATTGTGAAGTAGTGGGTGAATACTTTTGCAAAGCACTGTAGTATATGACAGGCCTCATTTCTGCCTGTGATATATTTATCAGCACCAAAACTTGCTGTGTAAAATAAACAAACAGACAAACAAACAAACAAAAAGCCCTGCTGTCAGAGCTGGACTAGCAACTTAATTCAGCCCTGGAATTTTACACAGACCAGCCCTTGCTCATTTTGTTGACTGAGGGGACTGGGGGGGGCACCTGATAATTGCCAATATAGACTTCAAAGCTTTAGACATTAAAGTTTGCCTGCACATATGGCACGTTAGATATTCTGCGATCCCTCTCTAGGTATTTGTATGAAAGTCGCATTCTTCCAAAACATTTACATACATACTCTGGATGTATTTTGTTGTTTTATTTTGCAAGAACAAGTCAAATAGATCATTTATAATAAAAAGTGTCTTAATTCAAACAACACTGCTCCTGCGGAAATGTCAAGCCCACAAAGGAGGTGGCGAAGTACAGTTTGCCTACCCCTCAGTAGATATAAAGTTAATTTGAATGGGTTTAAGTCAAATTGCTTTACTAAGGTCATATAATGAAACTGTCATCTAGGGTCCCTGAAGAACAACTGAGGTGAAAGCACATTAAGTCAGAATATCAAAGTGGATTATGTGTAGTTATGGTTACACATTGTAAAGCATCATATCACTTCCTGATTTATGTTATTGTTTTTTGTGCTTCTGAATACATGGTTATATGAATACACAGGTAACCCCTCATGGGGTACCACATAAACCGCTTGCACTTGCAAACATCTGCAATACCATTGTAACTACCTGGAACACCTTAGCAACCACCCAAACAACCACCAAGAAACACCTTAGCAACTGAAGTACCATAACACATCTAATAAACTATTTGCAATACCATAGTGACCACCTTGTACACCATGACAACAATCTGAGAATGCTATATAATATTGCACTTTTCACTTTGACTTTTTAAGTCAGAGTCAGGAATCCAAACCATTGATTCCATTCAAATTTGAGTCTGAGTCAATTCCAAAATATCTGAAACTGAACAGCCCCCTGGCAGTGCATTCTAATTAACAACCTATTCAGTATCTCCTATTGGAATTCTGTCACATTAATAAAGAGGATGATACCCAGTATTGATATTGGACTGATACCAGCAGAAAAAGCTGGACTACATATCAAAGGAAAAAAAATGAAGTATCTGTAACAAACATGGATTTTATGATGTAGGATGGACTTGTTTTATTATATATTATTGTTATCCTGGAACTATAATTCCTTTATTTAGATTTGCACTGTATATTATATTGTAATATGCTTTGTGCAAAAGTTTAACTCTATACAAAGCTGTGGTTAGTCATCCTGTTGGCTTTGTGTTTTTTCATTAGGTTAGGAGTGTTTGGGAGTTTTTGCCTGCTTTTAGATGGTGCTTTTGAAGTAGTTCATTATATCTTATTGTACCTTACGTTAACTTAGAACCCGTGAATCACACTTTGCATGCAAATAAATCCCAGCTTAAATGACAAAGAAGCTTCCAGTGCATGACTCAGATACTGGTTGTAGAGGAAAATGAGTTTGAAAGGGCTGTTTGGTCTCTTTTTTTGCTCAAAGTGTTCAAAATTCAAAGGAATAAATACTAATAAATACATTTATATAAAAAATTATGAATTCTATTCAGGTTGTTTCTTTATTTTATTTAGACCACAGTCTATAAGTATTTTGAACAACTTATTATAAATATCCTTGTCAATCTATTTATTACAAATAATTCATCAACATTTATTTTCAGCTTAAAAACACTTTGCATGATCTCCAACAGGATTTCTGAGATAGAAAGTGTTTTTGTCCTTGTATAAGAAAAAACAAAAAATAATTTGAGGCAGGTAGGAGCAAGTACATTTTTGACCAAAACATGGTTGAATCCATACAAATATTTTCATATTTGTAAATATTATTTCACAATGCAAATAACAGTACGTCAAACTATGACAACATCACACAAAATTGGCCTAGAGTTCTAAAAGTTAATTTTATTTTTAGTATTGTCTAGTAATAGTGATTTATTATTCATTTCTCCAGGTGGTTCAAACAGATGCAGTTTTTGGTCGCTGATTCCATAAAGAGTTTACTTTTTCAGTTTCATATGTTGAAAGTGTGCACTCTCATTCTTCTGACAGTTTTCTTATAAGTTCTTTACCTCAGGCTTGCACTGGATCCGCTCAGGGAATCAACAACAATACAGCAACACAAAGGCTGATATTGAAAAAAATTGATCGCACCAAGGCATCCTTATTGCTTTGGATAATAACCAATTGATTGCAACAACTGAGAGCACAAGCACTTGATTGGTGTGAGACAGAGGCTCCTCAGAGAGCATCAGTGCAAAGACACAAACACATCAGCACCACACCTTTCAAAAAATAGCTTCTACCTACATTTTGGACACTTTTAGAATGTTATGAAAGATCTTATAAAGATGGAATTAATAAGGTTATTAAACCACAGATCTCTGCTTTTTACAGCTCAACTTTCAATCTGAAGAGGATGAGTGGCTAACTGTGCTCAAGGAAACAGCTACAGTGCTCATTCATCTTTTGTTATTTTAAAATGCAAACATGATTACTCATTTTTATGGAGCCCCTAAGATGATGTCCTGTGTACATAAAAAATAAGTCATGGCCATGTTGTAAGTTGTTCTGTATAGAACCCTCTACAGTACATTCTCCATCAATCTGAATCGTTCATTATGATAAGAAACATGCAAAGGGTTCTTTGAGTGTCATGGCTATATTTATATATAACCCTTGAAGGACCATAATTTTAAGAGTGTAGAACACGAACTATGTATATGTATAATAAGTATACTAGGGCTGTGCAATATATATATATATATATATATATATATATATATATATATATATATATATATATATATATATATATGTTAATATAAAAAGAGCAAGGACTGATGCAATGCAATTTATATCAGGTTTTAAAGTATTTTAAAAAATGTTCTGTTTATGTACATGTTCTGAACATAAATATAATGTTCCACACCTTGCTAAATCATGAAGTAATGACTTATTTGTTTTATGAGAATATCACCTTTGGGGCTACATTAAGGGCTTGCTTTCTCAGAAGCATTTTAGTGTTGGTATCGACCTAATTGTTAGTGTTGTTTTTTTTTAAGAATTTTATTTAAGAATAATCTTTACCCAGCCCTCATTTGTCTATAATGTAAGTACTCTCAAGTTATTTTATTTGTTAATACTTCTATTGGAGTTCATTTTTACTGCAGTAGCCATACTCAGTTTTAAACAGAGCTTCTCAGTTAAACAGAGCACTCTTTCCACTACTGTAGTATGAGCTTTATTAGTTTATTCCTCTATAGATGATGCTGGGCAGATGCTGCCTCATGCAAATACATTTCACACACTCTTTACGTAAAAGACTGATATGGAGAGATTAGAGAAACCGGGCAGGCCTGTAATCTTCACTCTTTGTGTGTCAAAGCCGAGAATGACAGGCTATGTCTGCCTGTGGTATAATTATCAGCTTGCGTGGAAACCACAGGAGACCTGACAGAAATGCGGTGCATGAATATTTCATTGGAGACCCAGGCGCTTGTGAGTTCAGGTCAGGCAGCTAGTTTGTAGAGCGCAGCCGCTGTGAAGGGTTGTTCATTAGAGAGCATTACAGAGGAGGATGAGGAGTGTCAACGAAGCCCTGAGTGATTCCCACTGACTCATCTCTCTAGTGCCAGCCAGTCATGTAATTATGAGCAGTTGTTCCATGAAATGGAGTTTAGGTGGGTGGAAAGGATGGCAGGATAAGGGACACTTGCCAGATACATACTTCAGAGCAATCAATAACAATACTACTAATCTGACTGCACCTGCCCTCCCAGTGATCCTAACAACTATTTGTGAACCGTAACTTATTACCCAATACATTCCGAAACTTCAGAGATGATTCCTTTATAGGGTCCATATCTTGGTTTCATAATGTATGTCATAATGTTCATAGCCTTATGTACCAAAAACAAGTCTCTCATTTTCCCATACCCTCATTTTTTCCTTTCCAAACCTCTATTTTGCCTTTATCATTAAACATGCTGTTTTTTACCTAGTGTTTCTCAGCCCTGGACCTCTAAGACCAGTACTCTCTGCACACATTTCAGAGCTTTCCCTGCTCCCATCACACTTGATTCAACTGATCAGATCATTAACCAGCCTTTCAGAGCTGCAGGGTGATTTAAAGCAAAAGCATGTAGGGCAGGGGTGCCTCTGGGACCAGGGTTGAGAAGCTCTGCTTAAGACCAGCATAGGTAAATGACAGATCTGTTCTGACTGCCTTGTTCAAAAAGTAGTCGTCGTAGATTTCTTATAACATAACTGGGCAGCTGGACAGGCCTAGATGTATTTGTATAGAAAAGGCAGATATATGTAAATGTGTTCAAAATTGGACATTTCCTGCATATTTACCATATATATTGACTATTAATGGACTGGAAAGTGGATGGTATGCTTAATGTTTACTTAAGGTATGTATTGTACATCTAGCTCTTTCATTTAAAAGTATGAAAAATATGTTTTTCAGCATATGGGCTTTTTAATGAAAGTCTGGCCATAGAATTGTTGGGCTGTGTGGGCATGTTAAAGTATATCCCCTGTAGAAAAAAGTTTTTATAAGTTAACATGTGCATAAAAAGAACTACTATCTTGTTGGATGCATTGTGATTGATTTCAGCTTCTCCTGACATTAAATTTCCCAGCAGTCTAAACTGTGGAAAATGGTGATGGTAGCATGTCTTTTTGAATGCAGCAAATTTAATGTAATTGGAGCGCTACATGCTAGCATGCTAGGAGGAGAAGACTAACTGTCAATCCTGGGTTAACTTTTAGAACCCCAGACTAAGAGATTGTTTTTTAGTTTGATTATATTGATATTATATTATATATAATTCACCAGGTATATATATATATATATATATATATATATATATATATATATATATATATATATATATATATATATATATACATTTATTATTTTTTAGGACTTTTATTCTGAAATTTAACACTGTATGAGCAAAGAAGTAGAGCAAACAGCCCCTCCCTTCTCAGTTTCCTTTATTCCAGTGCCTGGCATTTAATTCAGTTTGAAATTAGTTATTTTCTGAGCTGGATAACTCACTGATAACTCATCACACAATAATAAGACATTATGAAGCCTTGAAGACAGCATGTCATTGCCCAGAAAGCATGTATTCTGGGTTCTAAGACTTAAATAAAGAAAAAAAATTGTTATTTTTGTTCTCAGAATTTATTTTCAGATGGGAGTCCATTCCTCATGAATGCCCACACAATGTAAAAGCCAGTTGGCAAAAAAGGAACAGAAAACGAAAGGTTGGAGAGTTTGATGTGAGCAAATAAGGATGATTTTGGAAGTCACATTTTCAGGGTCTAATGTGAGGACAAGGTAATATGTGAAAAAGCTAGTTTTGTGACAAAACAATGATTTAGTGGCCCATCACTATTACGCCTCTCTCCTCTCTATCATTTGGCAGTGATGTGATTCACTCACCTCTTGCTAGACCTTCAACTCCAGATACCCTCGGTTCTGTATCACTTCTATTCCTTTCATGAAAAATGGTCTTCAGAGCTCCTTTCAAAGATGGACTTTTCTTCACAGCTCCTTTGCCGTGTTCAGACACTATTCAAAGTGATGTTTTGCTGGCTTGCAGTAGGGGAAATAAGTGTCAAATCAAGGTTACTCTGCAAACTCAGCATACCTTGACTACAGTCCTCTCTGTGGCTCTTTGGCGAGGTGCAGAGATAAAAGAAAGATGAAAATATTTTTAAACCCAGTGATGCACAACCACCTGAATTAGGGCCCTAATGTAGCATCGCCCATAAAAGGGAGATGGCATTGAGGAGGGAGGCCATGCTGGTGGCTGGGCCATTAGCACTCATTTTCCACTCTTAATAGCACAGGCACCTTGTTTAATAAGCATAGATTACAGGTCATAAAGGGCAATGGCGCGGTGAACTCCGCTGATCTGGGATCAGAGAGATGGAGCGGAGTACAGAAACAGTCCTGTCCCCCTTCCCCCCAGAGGGCTTGATGGAAATGCACAATAAAATGACTGTGTATCCTGCGGAGCACACCACACCACATGCAGCGACCCATTTATGTGGTTCTGAAAGACCCTCGAGAGAGCAGTGGTAGATAATGAATAACAGTGTTAGCTAAAGTGCCTGAGCTGTGACACAACTTAAGCTTGGAGAGCAAGTTGCGGGCTAAAGCACGGGGTCGTTCTGACATTGCTGACCTTGAAACAAGATTGTGCAATTCCTGTACACGGAAGCCCATTGCTCAAATGCTTTTAAAATCGTATTGTAAAATTGTAAGGCCACAACTTGAGGCTATATGGTTTGTCATCTGGAATGACATTCAGTGAGTTTAGATTAAAATAAAAAGGTCAGACAGGAAATTTCAGGTGCTGTGGTTGAAGCAGAGGTTGAAGTTAGACCAAGGTTTCCTCTCTGAGTCCTGGAGACTCCACATTGTCCACAATTTTGCACACTATTTTGTCTTCTCTGATCTAGCACACCTTATCAACCACAAGCATGCATTAGTGGTCAGATCACGTTCTGATTTCACATTTGAAATTCCAAATGTAAACACACCCAGCATGCATATTATGATCAAATTACCTTAACTACAATTGTTAGTAGGCGGACAGATCATGGCCAAGACCTGAACAGACAGATGTTTTGTTTTTCCATTACAGTTAAAGGGAAATGGAAATTAGTCAATTTTCAATTCAAATATACATTGATTAACCATAACATTATGGCCACCTCCATGTTTCTACATTCGTTGTCCATTTTATCAGTTTATTTTTTCATATAGAAGCACTTTGTAGTTCTATAATTACAGACTGTAATCCATCTGTTTCTCTGCATACATTGTTATCCTCCTTTTACCCTGTTCTTAAATGGTTAGGACCACTCAGGGTCACCACAGAGCAGATATGTTAAACCTCTACCACTGGTTTAAGAGAAGGACAGAAGGACTATAATCTGTAATTGAAAGTAGAAACAAGGAGGTGTTCTGCTAAAAAAATCAGAAACAAAAAAACTGTTAACATTGGCACAACTAGGAATTTGGTCCCAATGAATAGGCCCGCTCCATATGATTTGCATATTTGCACGCCATGTCTATCTCTCAGCCAAGCTGATGGCATCAGTTCACTTGCAAATCATTAAGAAATTGTACATGGTCCCACATGAACTTGTGACTGTACCTGTTTATCAGTTTTTCTCAGAGAGGTGCTGCCAGTTACTAACACCCATCACCCATCATCATTATAGAAAGCAGTACTGCAGTCTGCAAAATGCTTACATGGCTCACAGCATGCAAAGTCTAACCTCACTGAATAACACAGCATAGAACATGGCAAGTTAATCCCAGCCTTGGCGGTGTTCGTGTAAAAATTGAATCAACAGATTCAAACCTGCACCTGACTGAACTGAGGACGGTGTGTTAACGTGCCACTCTTGCAGACTACTCATAGCTTTTTTTGTGCTCCTTTACCATTGAGTGGAATGGACAGGGAGTCAGCAGACATGTTATCTTTGCTTTGTAAGTAATATCCAGTTTAGGAAGTTTGTTTCATTCTTCCAGTTACTCTTGTTTTTCATTTTGCTTCTTAGCTTCGCTTTTGTGCTTTAATTTTCTTCACTGCACCCACTCAGTACATGACACGGCACATCAAAAGCCAATTATTCATCATATTTAGCTGTCTGACATGCCATTGGCCAAATACGAAGGATATGCAGACTCCCGAAAATCATTGCTGTGAGACATACATATTGTGAAAAAAATACATATTTTCTATATTATTTGAACTGAACCATTTTGATATTTTGTCATGGTCGAAATAATGACAGTATGATAATGCAAGTTGTGAAGGATCCATTTGAAAACATCACCGTGGTTGAGTTGCATTATGAATAAGAATGAGGTAAGTCGACGTTGAGGATATGTATGTCACTGCTAACTGGGTAGTGCTGTATTAATTGTTGAAGTACAGGTTTATTGATCCTCAAAAATAAGAACGAGGGCTTGTGATTACGGGTCCCTCTGTGCCATGGGCTCCAGTGTGTCCAGCTGCCCCCCCAGTAGTTACATCACTGCATGTTACAGTTGACAGCTGCACTCAATGATTTCAAGTTAAAAAGTGAAAGCAAAATGTTCGTCTAGGAATGTTCTAAGAACCGGAATCACAGCAAAAACTGTGCCCAAAATGGATCCCTATTTATGTTTTTAAGGCACTAATAAGCACGTCGGCCATTTTCCTCTGAATGTCCAAATTCCAAAAGTGGAATTTGAATGTGATGTTGTGGGCAATATAATCTTCCACAGTTCACTGGTAATATGTCGTAAGCATTGTAGCTCAATACATGAGCTGAATATGGTGCAACATAGTTGAACTAATGGATCTGACGACGTATGCTCTTATAGCTGCTGACTGAGCCAGTGATAGTTACAAGCCACTGGATGCTGTGAAGTTCAGATATTTTTTCCATGTAACTTCAGTTCATTAATGCATATGTGCATGATTTCAATTTAATACACTTCTTGTAAATGGAGGATAAAGAAAAGGGTTTCGGATGCACACATGGGGGCAAAAAAATCAGAGGGAGGAGGTGTGAAAGAAAATGTGTTGTACACATGAACACGGATGGCAGGCTGGACCATTAAAAACTGTACATAAAAGATTTTAGGTCAAGATCAAAGACAGGTGAACATCAGTGAGGATGATGGAGAGCTCAGAGAGCTGAAAGGCAGGAGAAGGGTGGCGGAAATTGCTTTATTTCTGGTCGACAGATGGGGAACACTGACTTTTTTCTGATACTCCCAACTGTTTGGCTTAAAAGGAGCATTTGTTGCAACAGTTTCCTGAACCACAATCTTAAGCTTATGGTTTGGTGCAAGCCAGTGTTGGTACTTTGGCAACGCCATGCATGATTTTCGGGGCAGAGATTCTGAAGGAACACTGAAGGCAGGGGTGTGGTTGTGGTGTTGTTGAGTTCAAATATCAACAATCGGTTTCTAGAATCATGCACATTTCCTTTATTATTGTTCCTTAATTATGTTTATTATATTTCTTATGTTCGTATTTAACATAATCAAGGATGATCATATCATTAACTTTAAATCAGAAGTTGAGTTTGTGTGTGTAGTGTGTAAAGTATTGACAAATATGTGCATTTTTCCATATCTTGTAATACATTGCATAAGGTCTTTCTGGTTTCCAGCCTGCTTACATGGACTCCCTCATCGTACCGTTTCACAAACCTGGAAGGCTAAGTGTTAACGTGCTTTTAGTGAGAAATCAAGCACAGTCAGCCCATATTTTTCTGCTGCTGTTCACACAACATTAGAAAACAACCAAACTCAGATGTGAATAAATTCATAATATTCTTTTAATTCTACAATCTTTTTCACCCAGATACTCCTTGAAAAATCTAATCAAATGTATTTTTATAGCCCTTTTTACAACTGATGTCACAAAGCAGCTTTACAGAGATCAAAAATAAGATTATCAAAACACAAAACAAAGAATAAAGACATAACCTCCCCAGTGAGCAAGAAAAACGGCAATGGTGGCAAGGAAAAATTCCCTCAGAGCTGGAGGAAGAGACCTTGAGAGGAACCAGGCTCACAAAGGGGGACCCATCCTCTTCTGGTCAAACTACCCATACATTTTTGATAAGGGGACACTAGAGAACTCAATGTCTGTTGTAATGTTCAAGTTTACTGGAGTAATAACGATAATTACAGAAGAGTCGGAGTGGCATTTAATTAGGGTCTGCTTAAATTTCTACATATTCTGTGATGGCAGGATAAGAATGTCAGCTAAATGCCGTAAATGCCATAAATGTAAATGTAGGTGAGCCATTAGTCCTAGGCAAGGTGAAACTAGGTGGGCAGCCAGTGTGATGGGGTGGCAGGGGAGCCTGATGTCCATCTCAGATATGGTGGCAGGGGATCTTGAGGCCAGTCTTGAAGGGATGGCAGGGGATCTTGAGGACAGTCTCGAAGGGGTGGTAGAACCTACTAATCTTGGATTTAGACAAGTATAGGCATTTTCCACCATAAGAGCTCTTGGAGGGATTTAAATTGGTTCTGTTTGGGCAAGAACCTTGGTGTTTTTTTAGCAAACCATCCTACATTTACACCAGTTTTAGCAGAGGATACATCACAGAATTCATTATCAACAAAGTGCTGCCCAGCATCAGTAAATGGAAGTGAGAA
This sequence comes from Acestrorhynchus altus, assembly GCA_034509495.1. Taxonomy (NCBI): domain Eukaryota; kingdom Metazoa; phylum Chordata; class Actinopteri; order Characiformes; family Acestrorhynchidae; genus Acestrorhynchus; species Acestrorhynchus altus. The sequence continues at coordinate 16,659,120 of CM067520.1, forward strand.
GATAGGGGAGAGTATAGACTACCTGCGAGCATTTGTGCTGTTACAGACATTTGTTTTTCTCCTCAAAGCAAACATGGATCAAACATGGATCAAACATGGATCAACCTTTGACAATAAGGCATTGAAGACTACACTGTGTGAGATGAATGGAAATGATTGCTGCTTGCTCCTGTACAACTAAACATACCCACAGCAGTTCATGCTACTAATCTTTGATTCCCACTGTGAACAAACTTTTCAAGTTCTCAAACCTATATTTGTTGGTGCAAATGTGTCGAACGGTTCAAAATTGGTGGAAAGGGGTCCATACTGCATGCCTGTATCCTGTTTGCCTTGACTCATCATTGTTAATTAATCAATGATGTTTTTGCCTGCATCTTCACTGAACGCTGCCAAGAACCATGACAATGACTTGAGGAAATGCTCTTGCTAAAAATACGACTCACACTTACATTTAACTGGCAACTGCTCTGAGCCCTTGTACTTTACAATCACAAATAACCCCTGAACAGGAAAACATATCTAAAACATTTGTATATTTTTTAACATTTGTGCATGTACACTATGAACCACAATGTATCTGGGGAAATTGTGAGGGAGTGTTCTTTTCTTGGACATTCATCGTGTATTCATTTGGACATCTGTCCACACATATGGTGGCAGAATAGGGCAACATTCCACCAGTTAGCCCATAGCCCAGAGGAAGTATAACGTGTGTACGTCTCCCTCTACAACAAGAGTGCATAATTCCAGTCCTGGTGGGCCAGTTTCCAGCAGTGTTTGGTGGTTGCTCTACTCCAGGGATCACTAACCCTGCTCTTAACCCCTACCTTCAGATGTTCTTCATTGGCTGGGGTTGTGCACTCCTGCTGTACAAAGTTAATTAAATATTAATTTACTTTTAATGCAGTTTTTAATAAGGTTTTGTGCCTTGGTTGTTCCTGATCTGAGGAAGTTTCTCCTGGCTACTGTTGCCCCTGGCTTTCTCAAAGAGGCTCTCTGTAGAGCTATGTTTTGACCACACTTGTTAAAAATTGCTACACAAATTATCTTTGAATTGAATTGACTCCTACGAAATCAATTTTATTCTCTAACAGGGAATAAAATGACTATTTATCCCACTATTTTATATTCTTACTGGGTGTTCAAGGTGCAAAGAGGACTTTGCAGCTAGATTTAGCTACTGCTGCTTAAGTCTTTACAAACAGGTCAATTTGGAAGATGGACGTATATGAGCATTTCAGCAGATTACAAGGAATATGTGTGATAAAAAGCAATTATAGGGAAGGAAAGAGGGAGCAGAGAGGGGTCAAGTCAGTTCATCAGAGACATTAAATGGAAGAACTTGTGTGCCCTCTAGAAATTTCAGAGGTTATTGCAGGAAAACAAGTGAACTGGCAGGCATGACCTTTTGGAAAGCGATTTAGTGCTTAAGCCGGGCACATCATTGCCGTCCGTTTTGTAAATCAATTTTGTGTACATCAGCGAGGCAAAAAAGTTCCTTAAACACAGACATTTCACTTGATCTGTTACACAGCCTAGGGAGCTATGCTTTGCTGTTTGCAGAAGGAATTTGCACAACATCTGGCAGTGGATTCCAGCCCTCTTAGGGCAGCTGTAAAATCCTACATCCCACCCCATCCTCCCATTGCATCTCTAATCCGTTTCATAAACACATATTCAACACAGATTAACTCGTACACTACTGGACAAAACACATTGTCATACAGTAGAATGCTCTTGTGGTGGTTCTAGGTCACTGAAAATCAGACAGGGGAGAGTGGCATTGACCACATAATGTAGGAATTTACATAGTATTTTAAGGGGGTCTAAAAAGTGTAGTGTAGTGTTGAATCATGACTGTGAATTGAACTGGCCTTTTGACCAGTGATTCATTCATTCATTCATTCATTCATTCATTCATTCATTCATTTTATCCTCTTATCTGCTTTGTCTTGTTCAGGGTCACAGTGGGTCTGGAGCATACATAGAATTATTGGGTGCAAGATAGGAATACCCCCTAGAGAGGGTGCCAGTCCATCACAGGGTACCACACACAAGCATTTACTCATACACCCATACATAGGGGCAATTTAGCATGGTTAATTAACATACATTTTTGGGAGACAAGAGGAAATGGGAGTATCCGAGGGAAAGCTACACCCTCATGTGCTCCAAACTCATCACAGACAGTCACCCAAGCAGGGATCAATCCCACAGCCTTAGGTCTCTGGAACTGTGTAAGACACACGCACTACCTGTGGTGTCACTGTGGCATCCTTCAAACTTTCATAATCTTTTGTTTTCTTATTTTTCTATTCTTATTTTTTATTATTAGAGTAAATATGTCCAATAAATTTCAGAATGTATTCTAATAGAACCATATACACAAAACTGCACACATTAGGACTATACACACATTAGGACTTTCTGCTACACTGTGTTCCAAATGATTATGCAAATTGTATTGTAAGTGTAATAAAAATGATTTTTTTTTTTGTTTTAAATTAAACTCATGGATGGACTTGCGTCTCAGGACTTTTTGGATCACTGAAATCAATCTCAGACACCTGTGATAATCAGTTTGCCAGGTGACCACGATTAAAGGAAATCTACCTAAAAAGGATGTTCCACATTATTAAGCAGGCCACAGGTTTAAAGCAATATGGGAAAGAAAAAGGATCTCTCTGCTGCTGAAATGCTTCAAGTAGTGCAATACTTTGGACGATGTATGAAAACATTAGATATTTCAGGAAAACTTAAGTGTGATCATTGTACTGTGAAGAACAAAGTTCTAAGTTCAGATAAAGGCATAATGAGGTACGTTTCTGACAGACAAATTTATTTAAGGGAGCAGCTGCAAAAATACCATTACAAAGCAGCAAACATGTATTTGACGCTGTTGGTGCAATCTGTACAATCCTCCAGAGCCTTGCAGTTGTGCATAAACATTCCATTTGGCCACTGCTAACCAATGCGCACCAGCAGAAATGGTTGCAGTGGGCCCAGACATACATGAAGACAAATTTTCAAACAGTCTTGTTTTGGGCCGGAATAATCGAGAGAGAGCTGGTAGGCCCCTATAAGGTCCCTGAAGCTGTGAAAATGACCTCTGCAAAGTATATGGAGTTTCTGACGAATCACTCCCTTCCATGGTACAAAATGATGAGCCATGTCTTCCATAGCAAAATTATGCATCAGTCATCTCTGATGCAAAGAATTCTTCTGTGTCATTGGCTGCTATGGGCATAAAAGGAGAGAAACACGTGGTTTGGCCACCATCTTCCCCTGACCTCAACCCTATTGAGAAACTTTGGAGAATCCTCAAGCAAAAGATCTATGAGGGTTGGAGGCAGTTCATTTCAAAACAGTAGCTCTGGGAGGGTATTTTGAGATCATGCAGAGAAACCCAAGCAAAACTCTGAAGGTGATTTTAAAGAAGGGGTTTCAGTTCTTCAAAACCTATGCAATGCTTGGAAACTCCATTGTGCATAATTGTACATAATTTGGAACAGTGTAATTTGTTTTTATTTTTGAAATAAAATAAAATTGTTAAATAAAATTGATTTTATTCTTTAACAGTTGATGATTTAAAAATTGACAATTTACAAAAAAATCATAGAAAAATATTATGTGCATAAGAATTTGGAAGCTGCAACCTTTAGAGTCTCCTTGCTAAAGAGTCAAGTCTGACATACTGAGTTAATGGCCAGTTAATGACGTGAGAGCCACTGCCATAGCTCCTTAGTCACTGTTTCTAACGCATGACACAAAGTTACATCAATCTATTCAACATATGCCAGGTTGTCCTGTTTGTCCATGTTTGTAAGACATGCAGGCTATGATTTTACTTTTTATGCTGTTAAATTTGTCCTAAATTATCCAATGATACTTTAACTTAAAACCTGTCTTTATATCAATGGTCTGTTATGATGTTAACTTTTGGACGAACCTACTTTCATAAGGGCAGAATATAGTTCACTTACATAACCTCCTGAGACCTGAAAACAAGTCCTGATATCTACAACATTTAAAAATCAGCTGTTTTTCAGATGAAAATAAATGAGCTTAACTTTGATAACTTTACATCATATATTTTATGTGACACATAATGTGTGATATATGTTTAGATCTATATAGTTGGTTTTCTCCACAGCACATCCCACCTGGCCATGAAAGCTTTCTGTTACGATTCATCAGTTTAAATACTCTAAACACTTTTGGGATATCAATTTCATCAATAATTCATTAAAATGTTGCATTTTGGGCAATAATGTATAATGTCAATCATGCAAAGTGAATAACAGAATTAAATTGATTTATAGTAAAATTTAGTTAAATTGCATGATGTATTTAATAATTTCCAGGAAACAGAATTGACAAGAAAAAGATACATAGAATTCAATGAAAAAGATACATATCCAAAATGGTGACTTTACAGGAGATGCCAAAATGTTCATAACTTTGACTATTAGAACCTGGGATCTGCACTTTGCAGGCTGTTTTCTTGGCATTCACATTACAGGATTGGAGTAACCTACAGACATGATACACAATGATAGATGATAAATATCACAGCAAAGACTTTCCCTATCTAACCATTAAATCCGAGTTCAAATGCCAGTGGAGACTTCTAGTGCATATTTACTGCTCTGTCCACATTTACATGCTCAACGTGCATGCAGACTGTGACTGATCAGCCAGAGGAGGCAGGGCTAATGCCATCACTGACACAGATATTGGGTTATAGAGGAAAATGAGAAGGGAAGGGTTCTGTCTTTCTTTGCTCTTGGTGTTCAAATTTCAGATTAAACATCAAGAGAAGGAATAATACTGATGCATACGTAAACAACAAAAATAATATAAATAAATGTGTACCACTGTTGAGTATTTTGAAGAGCATAGTATTCTAAATATTTTTTGTCAATCTAATAATCTAATAAACAAATAACACATCGAAACAATTGCATGTTCAGCTCAGAAATGCTCCGGATGAATTCCCAAAAGGAAAAAAACACATTGTAACATAATTAAAACATGGTTAAATTCATACAAATATCTGTACATTATCTTATTTTTTACATATTTGTGTAGGTTCTCCTACTCAATTAACAATATTTGACAGTGTGACTGTCTCCTATAAATACTTTACTAATCAGTTTGCAAAAAAAAAAAAAAACTACTTCAAACTGTAAAAATATCCCACAAATTTGGTCTAGGGCACTAAAGGTTAATATGTGTTGAGAGAATATATATATATATATTTTTTAAAAATGAACAAAAATAGAGATCCACGTTTTCCACTGGACAGCAGTGACATGAAATGAATTAGCTCTCAAAAACACAACATGATCTTTGTGAAAGCATAGAGATTTCATCTGTTAAATGAATTATTTTGTATTTAAACTGTATCCACTGGCCCCACTGGTCAGGCTGTAGAAAGATGGACAAGCCAGAGCCCTTATAAGATGTGACACAAATTCTTCAGGCTGTGGAAATGTGATGGTCACTGTGGCCTGTCTCTTTACGTCAGGCACACACGAATGATGAGTTACATTTTTAGAGTGGCTGAAGGGAAGGACATGCTGGCATTAACCTCTGCCCCTGCAAGCCCCTTAGAGCCCACTAGTAATGTCTGTATCCGCTAAAAACTCACTCAATGAGCTAATAAACTCTTCTGACAGCTGCAGAAAAACAGCACTTTCAGGCGATTGTTCTTCCTAATGTGTACAATGCCATGCTAGGTTATGTAGGCTGATATCAGAAATGCAACCCAGTGCAACTTTAGCAACACCCTTTATTTAACAACATGCACATTCTCTTGTTTTTTATGCCTCGTTGAACACATATCCATGGGCACCATTATCAGAATATTATGTTAATTGAGATAAGGCTCTGACGAATTGTGCGAGGTTGTTTTAATCTTAACATTGATCGTTTTATCGTTGTAGTGATTTAAATAGTGCAAACCTTGCGTGACAACAAGATTAAATGTGCAGGAAAGGAATAGAAAGGGGACAAATATAGCTCTGTTTTATGGCTGTTGAAGAGAGACATCGGTTCCAGTGCATTTAGATCAGCAGTGGAGAGAGTGTGCTGATGTGCTATCTGCACATCTCATCAGAATATCAGTCCTGCTATCTGCACACACGGCTATAAGGGGTTCGGAACAGAACACCAGGCAACAGGCAATTCCACCCACTTTGGCAGGCCTGCTTTAGAATCAATGAATCACCCTCCATTGTGTGCAATGTGACAATTTAGTCTCTGGAAACCAGCCAGGGGGGAAATGACATCAGCATCACCTATGCATCTACTTTTGTACGTACTTCGCAGCATGTGGGATTTGAAGGAATGCCATAATTGCTAAGATCACACTTAAATTAACACAATTGTTTCATTTCCATGTAGTTAGTTTCACACAATGTTTGAAGAAAAAAACAAAACATTAATACAATGAACTAGTCAACAATGTAAAGAATATCTTTATGGAAACATGTACTACATAGGACAGGGCTGTCAACTGATTTAAAAAATACAGATAAAGTGCACAGATGTCTATGAATAATCACAATGAATTGTACTATCCTTGATCAAAAAACAGAATTATACTACATACAACATATTATTACATTATTATAGTTATATTTATATTAGTTGTCAATTGTATCATTTTTAATTTGATTCAACACATCTAGATTCTGTTACAATAATTGTTTTCAGTCTTTGTTTTGCAGCAATATTGTGGGTTTAATAATGATTAATCACAAGTTAAATGTTAACATTTCCTTGTATTTTTGGGAACGAAATGTGTAAACAGTGTGGTAAACATAGCAATAATAATAATAAATCCATTTTACTTATTGTATATACAATAATACCTTATTATAATAATTCATAATCTTATAATGACTCTTTTAATTAACTGACTAATGAATTGAAACTGACAAAGCTCAGACTTGGAAGCTTTATTGGAGAAAACTAACATTACTGCAGCACAGCTGGTAGTTTAATCCCCATATCTCCATATTCACTCCATATTACTACTCTTTTTAAATAATAAAAATATGGAATAAGTGATGTAGGTGGCCAGTACATGATGAATTTATGCTGCAAAGCTCTCTCTCTCTCTCTCTCTCTCTCTCTCTCTCTCTCTCTCTCTCTCTCTCTCTGTGTGTGTGTGTGTGTGTGTGTGTGTGTGTGTGTGTGTGTGTGTGTGTGTGTGTGTGTTTAAATGTAGTCTACCTTCTGAACAGCAGTACCATCTTGGCCCCCACCAGTGACACCATGTTTACACTACTATATAAATCTGCTAATACATCATGAGGCTCTCTAAAAAGCAAATTATAGCAGTAATCTGGGGATGAACATTAAAAAAACACAAAAGAAATGAAAGACACAAGTCCAAAAATGGCCTAACAAGAAAACAAGGACAAATAAAAAATTCATACTAACATGCTAGGAATGCTAATGCTAACAACCTCAAGGCCTTACAGCTTGAGTCCACACTGTGGACTGCTTCTGATTTGCAGTTGAAACCTACCAAAGGTTGCTGGACAAGAAAGAGGCCCAGAGTCGTTGCCTCATAGAGCCCTAACCTTGATAAAGCTACTTTGTGGCTTGATTAATAATGTAATTTAGCGCAATATATACAGCAGTGCACTGCACACATGGCCATGTTAATGGGGCTCCTTTCTCCCCTACGTGGAGGTCATATTAATGGCACATGCAGCCAGCTCAATTCAGATTTTATCATTTTATGAAACTGCATAAAACACGCAATACCTTCATGGGGATAAACATATGTCAGCTTCAATTATTGATAATAACCAAATGCAGTGGCTTAAGGCAAAGTCGGGAAATGAAGGCCAAGGAACTTATGAACCTTTTTTTTTCTTCAGCAAAAAATTGATTCTTATCATTGTGTGATGAATTAGCAGTGCTCAGAAAAATCCAGCTCAGAACGTTATTCCAATTTATTTAAATGCCAAAGGACAACATGCACAAAGGTGTTAACTTCTCTGTCCATATGTCCATGCTCAAGCTGCATGCAGTCTCATGCAGGAAATGAGAAAGAAGTGGCTGTGTGTTCTCTTTCTTTGCTCACACAGTGTTCAAATGTTAGATTAAAGGTTCCAAGAAGGGCTAGTACTGATAGAGACGACAAAATAATAAAGGACATTCATGTATGTTTTTTTTGTTTTTATTTATTTATTTATTTATTTATTTATTTATTTATTTATTTATTTATTTATTTATTTATTTATAATTTTTCTTTTGCACCAAAAAAAAGGATTTTCCACAATATTTTATTGTAAATACCCATATCAATCATACCATTACAATTTATTCATCAAATGTATTCATCATACATTTTGATCAAAACATAGTCATTTTTCATTTAATGTTTACATCTGAAATGAACAAATTTGACAATGGACAAATTTGTTTAGCCTAGGATCTCCTGAAAAGAACAATATCTGGCAAGTGTGACTGTCTCCCATGAATACTTCTAAAGACTAGAGGAAGATGAGACTTTCTAACGTATAACAACTAATGTTGCTGTGGCCGTTTATGATCTGATCAGCCACCATTCCTGATATATTTAACTGTCTGTGAAATGACACAGCAGGTTGATGAGATGTTACATTTAACAGCTAGAGATTTGTCCCTGCCCATTCATAGCATAGCATGACCATGGAAATGGGTGGAGTGAAACCATGGATATTGAAGTCTCAATCTCAGATCCTCCAATAGTGATACCCTTATTACTTAATATGAAATCTTTGGTAATTTTGTCATAATGTCCATTCATCATTTTTATTGGCTAAAAGGAAATGATCTACAGAGTGTTCCCCTCTGTTCACTGAGCATAGTCAGAAATCTGGCTTACAAACCTGGTTTGATCTGCGGGAATGAGTATCGCTCGCTCTTCTATACATCACTGTTATTATCTACTTCACAGGGATTTCGGTGATTCAGCTTGGATTATACTTCTGTCCTGCAGATTTATAGAAAACGTTGTAAGCCTACTTTGCAATTTTACCTGCAATATATAGCAAACCTTGAAAGTGGAGCAGGCCAAATGAATGTTAAAACGTGTGGAAAGATTAAAATGCCTATGGTAGTAATTAACCCTATCAAAACATTAACACACAGGTTTTAAAACTCAGACACAAGTGTGACCTTAATAACTGGTGAAAGAAAGAAAGAAACTTCCTTAGATAAAGCAATAATTCCAAAGCTTTATTCCTTGGCTTCACGTCCTCTTCCATTCTCATTCTTTCCTAAAGCAATCTCAGGGAGAGAAACGGCCGAGAAAAGTAATGGCAGGATAAAAAGGGAGAAAAAGAGAACAGCGAAGCGGTGGAGAGCAGAAACAGTGAAATAAAGTGAATGAATCCACTGAATTTTCATTACGGAGATGCATAAGTCCGTGGCCCATGTTTATAGAAGGAGTGAGCGGAGGGTGAGTAAGCTGAAAAGCACTGTGCTTAGCTCTTTCAACCTCACCTCAGCTCGAAAGGAGCTTGCTCTGACTTTCATGCTTTTCAGAGGAACGCTTTGAGAAGATGTATTTTTATTTATTTATTTGTTTGTTTGTTTATTTATTTATTTATTTTAAATGCCAGCCAGGGCTTTCACCCGACAGACAAAAAGCATTCCTCCCTCCCTGCGCAGTTTAACACTGATGGGTACAAATGAACCATCCATTTGCACATCTCCCACTATAGATTCCCTAGTGAATAGGGGTTTTAGCTTTAAATATTCTGCTTCAGCACAGTGAGGCAGCGTCTCTAATTAAAACAGTAAACATGTCATTGTAAAATATTACAACAAAATAAGCCAATCAATCTCATTAGGAGCCCCTGTCAATGTGAGAATTGTCATCTTGGAATCTGAGTTAGTGATTTAAGTCACACCCACAATGCATACAAATAGACATGAGACCTGACTTGCAACTCTGCCCTGATGACTTGCGACATGATTTGGACACATGAATAATAACTCCAATCATAACTCCATCATCCAAGGATTTGTGTGAGAAGGTTCGGGAAAGTGGCTATATTTTGTTGTTTTCAGACACAGGTGCTTACACCGAGTACTAGGTTATCTCCAATCAGAACACGCTTAAACATTCTGACTGGGAATATAATTGGTTACATGGGTTTTGATGCATTGTTTGTTCCAAATAAGGTGTATGAGCATATTCTTTCTGACTGTTAGTGAAATAATAGATTATTAATGGATTATTAGGTTGCATGTAAAGTGTATGTTTCATGTGTACAGATGGGACTTCGTAAGAACTGAGTTTTCATTACTTATGAATCAGTAAATTTGATTTGGAAATTTGGTCAACTAATGTGTATGTACAAGCAGTTTATTTTATCTCTCAAATACAAATTGAGGGTTTTTACTTTTTCTCAAGAAATATTTTCACAGCGGGATCTGTCCTTTCACACCAGTACAGGGTTTGTGTACTTGTGTCCACCCTGGAAATCAGCATGACATATTCCTCATATGGTTTGATTGACATAAGTCATGATAACGGTGCTGGTTCTGAAATAAGCTCTTTAGAGCAGAGATACCGTCCCAGCTTATACACTCGGTGAATATTGGTGCTAAACCTAACCAGGCCTGTATTCCCGAGATGAGTCATACAATAAAGTCAAGTACAAAGACAGGCATTAGGCCTCAGGAGGAAAGCAGACACTCATTGCACTCTTGTTTACAGTGTTCTTTTGTAATAAGAGAATACAGGGAATTGCTGCTGCTGAAATTAAACCGCATTGTTTTCAAGCTTTAGTCATTGTGGTATAACTGACAGCGCTTAACTGCGGTTATTGAGAGAAATTCCTAAAACTGTCTCAAAATGATTTGTGTATTTTTAGTATATTTTATTAAAACTTAATGGATTTAGGTCAGAGATTACGTTCACTTAGAGATACCGAAATAGTCTTTGAGTTGTCATGGTTCTATATATAACCATTGCCTTTACTAAAGAACCAGAATAGCCCTTCTTTATAATTATAGAAAGAAAATCATTATGTAACTACAATGTTAAGAAGGCAAGTCCATATTTGGAAAAATGACAAAGTCTTTTGAATATCATAAGTACCCTCACAATGGAGCACCCGATCTAACCTCTTTATTTACGATGGAGAACTAGTCCAACATCAGTCGCAGAACAAAATCACATCCATCGTTTCTTCTCTCCAGATGAATCAAGTGTCTTCTTGAAAGCCTCCAACATGGACCCCCATGTGTGATACCATATTGGTGATGAATGTCGACAAACTCTTACAAGCTGTTTCCTCTTGAAAACTTCAAAGGCATTGACTCTACTTCGTTAATCCTTGCAACCAAAAACAGAAAGAAAGAAAAAAAAAAAAGACAACAACTTTACATTTCCAGTGCACTCAGCACAAATACTGATCAATAGTGTCAAATTCAGCGGTTAGGTCTGAAGCTTGAAAGACTGATGAGGATAGGGCCTGAATCAGCAGTGATCACTAGCAGCTGACAAGCCTAGGAGTGTCCAGTGCTTACAGTGCATCTGCTGTAAATTTGAGCAATCCCTGCAGTCAGATGTGTTTTTACTTAACGGATGCTTACAGACAGGCAATGTGCCTAAAGGTTATAAATATTTAAACATTTTTTCCATCTTCTTTTCCAAAAATAATATCAAGTTCAAATCATAATTTCTCCTTTTCTACCAACAAGCATGATATAGCAGGGAGGAAGGACCTGTGATACTGCTGAATCTTAATGAGTTTGCTCCTGTCTGTCTCTTCCTGTCCGTAAAAGATGGACCACTGTGTCAAAGAAGGTCCTCAGGACCCCTGCTCTCAGCAGGTGGAGTCTGCCCTGGACTGTTTTGTAAAGTGCAGTGGTGTTAACTGACCGGTCCTATTTGTGGTTTAAGTGAACACCCAACTTGTAAAAGTCCTGAGTTATATGTACTCACTGTCCTCCTCATTATTTTTGAGGCCAACGATTGTCATCAGAGATCTTCTGTACGTGACATGTAGGTGAGCAGTGTACAGGGTGAAGAGGAACGGTGATGGGACCATTCCTTGAGGGCCCCCTGGACAGCTGACCACCTTGTCCGAGAAGGAGTCCCAAGCGCTCACATACTGTGGTCAGTTGGTAAGGTATTCCAGTAACCAGTTTCGACAGGTGAGTGGAAACACCTACATGTTCCAGCTTGTCCTTCATCAGCCCAGGCTGTATAGTGTTAAAGGCACTGGAGAAGTTGAAGAAGGTGATTCTCACAGTGTTCCCAAGCTTCTCCAGGTGAGAAAGAGCTCTGTGTAGAAGATAGATGACAGCATCATCCACCCAGTTTCCAGGCTGGTAGGCAAACTGAAGAGGACCCATGGATGCACTCACCAGAGGTCAGAAATGGGTAAGGACCAGCCTCTCCAGTAACTGCATCAGATGAGAAGTCAGTGCCACCGGCCTTTAGCTGTTGAGATCTTTTGAGCACTGGGTTTTTGGTACAGGCCCCACATAAAATGTTTTCCATCTTATCTTAACTTAACTTATCTGTATACTTTAATACAACGTTCAAAGCTTTTCTGATAACACCCTAAAGACATGGTGTTTGGACATGGGTTGATGTTCTTGAAGTATTGTGTGAGTCAGAAACATCCCTTGAACAGGTTTAAGGAGATTACAAATAAAAACCCATCCATATAATATTAATTACATTCCAATTTAATCATTTTAAGGCATCCTGAGGACATCTTATAGATATTGTGCAACATACCAGACATCTCAATGTGGCATTGTAGATGTTCCTAGTGGTGTATATTTTGTAGATGTGTAGAGGTTCCTAACTGTGTTCTCACACAGCTCCTGTAGATTTTGTGGAAGGAGTGGAATGTTCATAGTGCATCCAATAGCATTCCAAACATTTTCAACCAGGCATAGGTCTGGTAATGGAACAGGCCATGACATTGTATCTGTGTCTTCAAGGCAAGCTCAAGTGTTGTCCTGTTCAGGTGGTAGGGCCACTTAACTTTGGGCGGTCAAAGTGCCTGTAATGAAGACCAAAATGATCTGTCATCATATTGCGGCCCACACTGTAGTACCAGGTCAACAAACCAGGCCCTTGAGCAAAGCTCCCTGAGTGCTGGCGATAGGGCTGCCCACCGCTCTCGGCATGTGTGCTCACTGCCCCCTGGGGTGACGTCACTAGTGTGCATCACTGTGTGAGGGTAGGTTAAATGTGGAGGATTAATTCCCATGTGTGCACCCCACAGTTGCTTAAAAACTATACTTACTATATTACTTACTTACCAAGACAGAAAACTCATCACTGAAGATCATCTTCTGCACTTTTGAGCAACTCCGTGACAGACAGTTGATTCCTCTTGGGTGCAACTTTTTTTTTTTTTTTTTTTGATGATGATGATGATGATGGATGTGTACATATACACACACAAATAGGATGTTGCATTGAGGAAATGGGATTGTAAGTGAGCAATATTGAATTTCACCCTCATTTATAATAACATTTGCGGCAATAACTGTCACTTCCTTCATTTTATGATTCACTCTCAAGTCATTTGATTGATACAAACATGACAGCTGAGATTTTAGTGTAAGAATACATGTTGGGATCAAGCATACATTATTTATGTTTGCTTTGATTTCATAGGGTTTTTTCTTCTGTTCTTTAGCTGTGTCTTATTTTCGAACAAAAACAAGCAATGAACCAACTATTTATATAACAGCTCAAAAGATGATTCCACGTTTTGATCCAGTGCATGATTGATCTTTTGGAACAAAAAAAAAAAAAAAAAATCCTTTGCTGTAGTTAAACAGAAGTGGTGGCTGCTGTTTTTGAAGATGTTTAGACTGTGTTTTCTGTTGGCTGCTTTCAGAAACACAACTGACAAGATTATTCACAACCTACATCATTAACCCACAAACATTCAACAAGGCAACCTTTCAGTTCAACTTGATGTGAGAGCCACACATTAGAAAGTGCATTTCAAGTGGCAAATTAAATTCGAATATATAGTTTATGTAAATCGGAACAAAAAAAAGCTTTAGAACACCCAACATGGCTTTTGAAACTTTTGACAGGTAGTGTACATATATTATGCTGCGGCATGTTGTATAATAATCAAGAGATCTCATCACAGCACAATGACTGTGTGAATTTGAATTCATTTGTTTTACTGGTGTACAATCAACCCCAACATTATGACCACCTCCTTGTATCTATACTCACTGTTTCTATCAGCTTCACTTACCACACAGGAGCACTTTGTAGTTCTATAACTAGACCGCTGTCCATTTATTTCTATGTATACATCGTTAGCCTTCTTTCACCCCGGTCTTCAATGTCCAGGACCCCACAGAGCAGGTGTTATTTGGGTGTATAATAGAACTACAAAGTGTGGTAAGTGAAGCTGATAAGGATGTACAGTGAGTGTTGAAACAAGGAGGTGGTCATAATGTTGTGGTTGATTGTAAACCAGAATATTTATTTATTTATTTATTTATTTATTTATTTATTTATTATTAAACTTTAACATAACATATGCAAATGTGTTTTTATGACCACTCACTTTGAAGACAGGGTTATTTTTGTGTAATTAATTTGATCTAATTAATTTGATTAGTACTTTACACAACTATAAAAGTGTTTTACTACATACTACATTAAACTCTTTTAGTGCCAAACTGTGAGGCAAAGGTTTTCAAGGGTATGGGCCCTTTAAGATTTAATATTTTAAGACACAGGCAGCTATTCAGATCATTAAACCACCTTAGGCAGCAAACACAAAGCGGACAGCGTCTGCAAGAAAAAGCAGCAGCAGCCCATTCTAAGACAAAGGTATTCTAGAATATTCCATGAACTCATTTTTTAAAGAGCACAGGCCGCACAGTGGCTATGTGCTTTTGCCTCTAACTGCTGAAGAGCTTCCCTGTGGGGGAAGGTAGATTATTTCTGTAAGTTGAAGCTTTTTAAAGCAAAGCGGCCTGTAGCGGGAGCTGCACGATTCATTTGAGGTGTCAAAGTGTGGGCCCATAAGGCGGGCCATCCTCACGCCTCACACAGCACTCATTTAGGGGGAATACTTTGATGCTCCACTGCTGTTAAAGGCAAATGTCACTAGTGCCATTAATGCTGTGAATTAAAGTAGAGTAAAGCAAGAAAAAGAAAAAAAAACAGATGAACACACTGAGTGACTGCTCTTTACTGTGATAAATGGCTGGAAATTGTGCTCCTCTTTAAAAACTATGGAATGAAACAGTGACTGAAGCAAAAAGCAACTATGCAGAAAGAGTCTCTGGTGTTTTTATAAACCCTGTGGCGGTAACAGCCAAAAGATACAAAACACTCACACACACACACACACACACACACACACACACACACACACACACACACACACACACACACACACACACACGATAGATAGATAGATAGATAGATAGATAGATAGATAGATAGATAGATATCCGGCTGAAAAACACTAGTTAATTCATTTTTTTCACTTAACCTTTAGAGTCCTAGGCCAATTTTGTGGGATGCTTTCATACTATTATCTACCAAAATATCAAACAAAAACAAAAAATTACATGAGACAGTCACATATGCCAGGTATTGTTCTTGATCAAAGATTTACTTGCACCTACAATACAATTGTGTGTTTTGTTGACTAAAAACACTTCATATCTCAGAAATCATTTTGTAAATTGATCATCCAGAGTGTTTTGAGTCTGAAATGAAATATGTTTAATAAATAGTTTGTAATGATTAGATTGACAAGGACATTTATAATAATAAGTTATTTAAAATACTTGTCAGTGGTCCGAATCTTGAATGTCCTTAGGACTTTTATTCTGAAATTTGAACATTGTGTGAGCAAAACAGAGTGCAAACAGATCCTTCTTTCTCATTTCCATTTATAACCCAATATCAGTGATGTCATCAGTTGGAGTCTGCATGCAGGTTGAGCTTGTAAACATGGACAAACATAAACATGCACTTAAAGGCTGCTGTGGCATTAAAACAGTGATTTAAACAAGTGAATTTGAGCTTTTTTCCAAGCTCAATTTCTCGCTGGTGAATCATCACACAATGATGAGTCTAAGTAAGTCTCTAATTTGTATCATGTCTGTAGATGACTCTGATCCTGAGATATGAGGCCTAGAAAACAGCATATAACTGCCGGCAAAGTTGGATCTCAGGTTGTAATAATTTAGGGATGTCAGTTTGAATTGTGTCATCGTTTGTACTGAGGCAACTTACACCATTAACGGCAGCATGAGTCTAAACATGTAGTTTGTGTCACATGGAAAGCTATACTTGGCTGAGCATCTCCCATGCCGGCACCAACAAAGGTAACAATAATGACTAGGTGGGGCTTGGGAGGAGAAAATCATTTAAACATAAACAATGAAGCACATCTACCAGGAGCACATACAGAGTGCAAACAGACAAATGAGACAAAGCAAGGCTTAAAAGATGTTAAAAAGTGCAGAAAAGGCTGAAGGATGACTACATGTGGGCACTGACACTAAAAGAGGACTGGTCAATGGACGGGAGTCTGGAAAGGCCAGAGCAGTGGTTCTCAAACTGTGGTATGTGTTCCATTGAAGCATCCCAAGGTGGTACCCCGGGATTGAATTCAGTTGGAAAGGATTGAATTTTAGCTCTTTGCTACTGTAGACTGGTAAATGGATGCTTAGAGGCAAGATATAAAAGTGAATGAAACAAGCAAAGAAGACATGTAAACACAGTGTACATACAGTATACATACAGATGTTGATACAAAGCTGAATTCTCACACATGAAGATGGAAGACAAGGAACACTGAAAAGAGCCTACTCATACTCGTAGGCAGCTCTACCTCCGAGGCAGAACAAATGCAATTGGTTCAGAGAATAACCAATTAAAATAATGATTCAGAGATTGTGTTGTTGTTGTTGTTTTATTTTTTACCACATTTTCATATGGTGTTTTCTCAAAAAACTGCTAGGAAAGCCAGCTAGATAGCATTTAATGCAGCATTCTTCAGCTTCTATCCACTCCTTCTATCCAGTGCAGTTACTGGTTCACTCCATTAGAAAGTGCACAAGACACTGTCACATGAAAAAGCTATGGAATTCTCTGTGCTGGCATGCGATGCTGTCTAAAAAGCTAATTGGCTAGTTTTCGGAGAAACCAACACCATTTAAAATAATATGTTAAAACCATACAACAAAATCTCAAACTGAATTACACATCCTTTATACAAATCCACACATATATACAAATACACATTTCTAAAGCTCTGCCAACTGGTTATTTTAATTGGTTATTATCTGAACCAATTGCATTTGTTCTGCCTCAGAGGTAGAACTGCCTGCAGAACCATTTTGAAGAGTGATTGTTCACACAAGCTGGTGGCTTTGGTCTATATGTGATTCAGAAGTGTGTATAAGGCACAGTCGTGTTTAACACACATCAGCGTCACTGCTAGGCTGGAATTGGTCAGTCACTTAAAGACAGTTAAGGGCACTTCTGTGGCCATAGCCAATGGTGATGGATATCCATTATAGGATGGATGGCATCAGTTGTGCAAGCCATAGATGAGCTAGTATTCCTAACAGTGCATCATCAAGGCAGTACAGTGTACGTGTTTCTAATAAAGTGTCCAGTAAGTGTAGAGTGCTGCAACATGCAGTGATTGATACATTAAACCTGAAAATGGCCTTCCTGCTCACACAGCTGACTGCTTTTTCATCCTGTATTCTTCATCATAAGATATCAATTTGCTGTCCTGCAGAGATAATGAAAGTGTCAGAGTCTTGGCTATCAGATCTCACTAGATCCATTGCTATGACTCTGTCCATCCCACTGAATAAGTTACAGTATGTGGCACATACTGTAGTCCATCTTAATGCCTGTTGTGGGCAGGCAGGGATGGACTTGCCATTGGGAGAACTTGGAAAAATCCCAGTGGGCCGCTATGAGTGTGCGGAGAAGAGGAAGGGGCCGGGTGCCCCCACCCCAATCGACAGTTAAAAAATGTTAACTGTCATATTTTATATTCAGTTACATAAGTAATTAAATTCAATTCAATTACAAGTAATATATTTAAAAGTTGTTTTTTTTAAGATTTTGTTTTAATTCTGGTACTGATTTGTAATTTAGTCAAACCTGAATTTTAATATTGTAATAATGGGAGATTCTTCTATCTGCAGATTCTGATTTCCATGAGCTGTCAGCCATTCTGATCAACAGTAAAAATAAATAAATAAACAAAGTATGAAATATGTAACATATTTCTTATACATGAATATATGTCTTGACCAATCAGCTCCATTTGTTGTAAGTGAAACAAAAAAAATATTGTGCAAATGTCTTATTTGGCATCACTGTGTAACCAACTGCTGCTTAACTGGCCTATCCAAGAGCACACTGAGTAGATGATCACCCTGTGTGCACAGGCCCGGCTGTGTGGCTAATGGCTTTTAAACTGAGCTGTGCATCTTAGGCATGGAGAAGCCCTACTGCTGTGTGCAGGGACTGGTGTGAGATGCTATCTGGAGCGTTCAATTGAGTGCAATCAAATATTTATGACACAGAGGCAGCCTTATCAGAGTGTTGGTGTAATTAGACATGGGGAGATATCAAGGCTGCCATTCAGGGAACGGAGAGTACAGTAGAACGTTGGATGAGAGTTCTTCCCAGAAGACGTCGGGTAGTTGCTCCTTATTGAAACATCATCCCTGTGACATGAACGGCTCTCCCTCAAATGACTACTTAAAGTGGCACCAGGGTTTTTTGTTTTTTTTTTTTGCTTTTTTTCCTAGAGTGCTTTATCTTAATTGTTGATGAGAAGATTGGGATGTGAATTATAATTAGTGTGTGTGTGTGTGTGTGTGTGTGTGTGTGTGTGTGTGTGTGTGTGTAGGGTGAAAGTCTATCAACCTCCAACCACTGTGATAAAAACAAAAGAGGACCAGCAGTGATTACCATTGATTGCAGACTGATTGATTGACTGACCTAGATTTTAAATCAAACCATTTTAATCAGCTGAATGGGTGTGCTGCAGCCCGCCTGTCTGTCAAATAGCTATCTTAAAGTGTGTGTGTTTTTCAACATTAATTAAGAACACAGTGCGATCCTAGAGTATAGTGACCTGAATCTATAGAGATACATCAAGCTGGCTGTGAGGAACATTAAAATGCTGATCATGTAACTTGGCAGTTTATTCTGGAGACTGGAGAAGAATGAATGGATGAGGAACTCTGTTGTGAAGATCATATTTTCTGAAGGTGCAGCTCTGAGGAAGTGTTCGGAAAACACCGCCCCCAAACCAGCTACAGCGTACAATTAAAATGAGCGATAATCTGTGGTTTAATAGGAGCACAAATGAGAATCTTAGAACCCAAGATCTGCACTTTACAGGTAGTTATATGCTGTTGTCCAGGCTTTATATCTTACGATCAGAGTAACCCACAGACATACTTACCCTATCTAAGCTTGCCAAAGCAGCTTTCCAGTGCATGTTTACTACTCTGTCCACATGTACATGCTCCTCCTGCATGCAGACTCTGACTGATCAGTGAAAGGGTGGGGTTAATGTCATCACTGACCCAGATATTGGTTGTTTGCTCTCTTTATTGGAACATTTCAGAAGTCCTGAGAAGAGATCATACCGATGCATAAATAAAGAACAAAATAATACATTACATTCAGGTTGTTTTTATAGAATATTGGGGCTGCTGTCCATTATTCTGAAGCTCATATTATTAAAAATAGTGTTGTGAATCTAATTATTACAAATAACTTTAAAAAAAATGTAGCATATTCACATTACAAAAATGCTTAAGAAATGGTATTTATTAACAGCCGTTTTTTTCTGCTCTGTGCAGCCTTAATGGAATTTAAATCTGGCTTATACCTCACCTCTAAAGAATCATGCAAAATATATTGTTGATCCCGTCCTTGGGACTTTAGGGAGTAATTCCTTCAGTTTTACATGCTGCGCTGCATCCGGTATTCATAGGTTTTTCAGCTTTATTACAGCTTGTGTTTTGACATTTTACTCAGGTAATGGATGTGTAACAGTAAAATCTATAAACAATACTATAAACTTTCTACTACCTTACTGTAAACAGTGCCTCATTGCTTTCAGAGATGTGTGGTCTAAACCAATACTGAAGTAAAAGTACCAATAATTCTGAAAAAGGATGACCCAAGAACTGCAGTGAAACCTCAGCCACATCACTTTGTACTGAATAGGATCACAGTGGACCCAGAGCATCTTGGAATGATTGTGGAATCATTGGGCACAAGGCAGGAACACCGTCTGGACAGCGCACCAGTCCATCACTGGGCCAACAATCACGTACACAGACACGCACGTATGAACACACAACATTTAGCATGGCCTATTCACTTACCATGTGCTTTTCTCGGTAGGAAACTGGAGTACGTGGAGGAGACCCTTGCAGGGATCAGTGACCTGAGTGGGGATTGAACCTACAACCCCAGGCCCCTGGAGCTGTGCAACACATGCACTACCTGCAGCACAATTTTAGGCTACATCATTCTCCTTTTATTACTTATTGTGGTTTACACAAAGTAAAGGTAACAAGTTACTACCAACCTCTCATCAATCATTACACAACTATACCTACTAGTGCTTCTTGAAAAAACAATGTGTTTATAATTTAAGTTTTATTTAATTGAATATATTTCTAAATAAATAAAGATATATCTTTAGCTATAATTTACTTATAGGTCATGAATACATTCTTCACAATCTTCACAATCCCAACACTCACCATTCAATCAACTAAGATCTAACTAAAATCAGCTCAATTATCTAAAAACTGTTGATAGATTCTGCACTGACTCCGGACTTAAAATATAGTGGACCAACAGCAGCAAGTTATATGGCACCCTAACCCATCACACACTGCAGAAACATCACACTGAACCCCAGACACCTTGGTTTCTGTCTTCCTCCAGACCTTACGAGCTTGAGTTGAGATTCTAGGACAGGGGTGTCAAACTGTATTGTAAACAACCAGACACTGGAATACACTTGCTTAATCAATTTGCCAGTCTTCAAGCTAAGCTTCAATTCTTTTCCCCTTAGCCGAGATAAGACCCTTCTGATGCTGTCTCTGGTTCAGGAGGGTTTTTATAATAGGAATGTTCGCTGGAGAGAAGTCCACTCCTTGTGAAACACACTCTTCTATCTGCAGTTTGTTCCTTTATTTGTGAAATGAATAGAAATATAATGGAAATGTGAAATTTTCTAACTTTATAGACAATATGTAACATTGTGTTTGGACGTACAGTGTTTTGTCAGTAAATAACCAATAACCATCATTTGTAAATACTGGTGCAGTTTTATTATTGGTAATATTTCATAGCATCAGTAAACATGTCCTCAAACATAATTTGTCTGGTCTACTGGTTTTCTACATAATTTGAATGCAACAGCATATATATATATATATATATATATATATATATATATATATATATATATATATATATATACATATGTGTGTGTGTGTGTGTGTGTGTGTGTGTGTGTGTGTGTATAAATTGGACTAACTACTTTCATTTTATTTTAACTAAAATTAAATATTAGTTTATTGGTATTGCTTGTGCCAAAATGGTTCCAGGTTGAGTGCTGTGAACTGACTGAAACCTGAACTCTGATGACTCTGAAGCTTTTTGGGTTCATTATCAGCAGAACCAGGTGAAGGAGTAGAGAATAAAGCAGCTGAAAACAGGGCTGGAACAGCTCTCTAGGGAAAAGCAATCAGTGCCTACAACAGATTGACCTCCATGTGTCAATATATAATGCTGCCAACTTGCATTGAAAGGACAAATAATAATAATAAACACATGCACAGGAGGGGCATAAGGACGCAGCCTTGCTGTCACCATCAGCACAGAGAAGCAACACACCGATGGCCCTCTCAAGGTCAGTGCAGCTTCAGTGGCAGATAAAGCACCATCCATCGAGCCTGGGACGCAGCTAGAATTAGATCTGTTTACCCTCCAGCTCCAGATTATCATAGATGCATTATATGACTACCAATGGAGCGGTGAAAATGAGATGTCTGGCGTGGACTGCAGTGCAGGCTAATGAGGCATGATGAAGCATTGATCATGCAACATCAATGTGGCCCAAAAAAATCTGAAGGCAAACATGGACTACATGGTTCCACTATAGCAATGTTTCTTGACCCAACATGCTATGGGCTCCTGCTTTCAGTCACTATGGAACTGGACTGAACATTACTGGCTTGGCCATTACTGGGTTCTGCCAGTTGTGGCAGCAGTGTGGGATTTGCTAATTGCTTTATGTAGCCACAATATAGTTGCAATATAGTTGTAAAATTCAGGTGCCATTTGTCCAAAAATACACAATTGGGACATTATAATATGTGCAAATGACTTTGCAAAAGGAATGCTTTTGAGAATGATGTAGAGGAAGTAGTTTCGTGGGATCATACTTCTGAAAGTAATTCAGAGTCTGATAGCACTTTGAAGAAGAGGATGAGATTGACATCAGCTGTGTCCCCATCCCAGCCCATCAGCAACTAGCCCTAGGACTAGCGATTGAAGCGGCTAGCAGGTGAAGAAATATGGGTGTCAGGGAAATGGACAATTGAATGGTTCTTGACTCAAGAAATGAGCCACTATGCATGCTGCTAATGTGATGAAGATAAAACGTACCAACACGGATGGCAGTTTCTCAGTAGATAATCGGAGATTTTCATCCTGCATTTTGGATTGCACTAATTAATTAGATGGAGGTTTTTAGAGAAATATGGAAGGAGATGGACAAAACCCATTTACAGGCTTACTTTAAGCTTCTTATCCTTGCTGGAGTTGTCAGGTCCAAAGGAGAATTCACAGATTCCACGTGCATCTCCATGCAAAATTGTCTCTGGAAAACTTCCACGGAAATTCCAGGATTATGCACTTTGATAACTGGGATGACAGAATGGCTTGACAGCAGAGAGACAAACTTGCTGCCATCAGGACAGTGTGGGACAAGTGAATAAAGATATTTATATATATATATATATATATAGATATATATATAGGGTAAATAAAGATATTTATATATATATATATATATATATATATATATATATATATATATATATATATATATATATATATATATATATATATATCATCAAAACCTGTAAAATATGGAATTAAGATCTGGGCAGCCTGTGATTCTACTTCATCATATGCTTCGAACCTACAGGTGTATACAAAAAGCCAGATAGAGGAGTCCCTGAAAAAAATCAATGAAAGAAACGAGAGTTGTCCTTAACATGACCCAGGGGCTAAGTGGACATGACATGTAACTTTTTTTTAATCTTTGCCTTAACTTACAGGAGCTCCTAAGGAAGAGGACCATGGTAGGAAAGATACAGTAAAACAAGTCTGAGTTTCAACCCAAAATGACATTTAAAAAGAAAAGAAAAGAAAGGAAAAACATACTTTTTTAAAATAAATATGATCTAAAATAAGTAAAAGTGAAGTAAACATCTGTTAAGTATTTTAATATAAAATTGCTCAATTGTTTTTAAAAACAGTAAAAAGTAGCAGGTCCACCAGACCATGAACACTGGCTGAGTAACACAAATGTGAATACCACACAAGGGATAATAGTTGTAGTTGCCAAGAAATATTCCTGGTATGTGTAAAATACTTGGAAGACCCCAGGAGTTTAATAAATACTTTTGAACAACAGTGACAATTTAGTTTGACCTTTAAATTTGCAACTTAATGTCCAGTTTAAAACTAAAGTAATGCATTTCCTAAAGAAAATGCCATTTGCCCCTCCAAGCAGGTGCTAGTCTGTTTCTAGGTGGTTGCCAGGGAGGAACTGTGTTTGCCACATTGTTGTTGTGATGTTACTGGGTGACTAATATGGTTTTGCTGGTGGTTTGTATAGTTGTTAGGGTTGTTAAGGTGTTGATAGAGAGTTCCTATGATATCCTGGATGGTTGCTCTCAATGTAAAGTGGTTGCTAGCATGTTGCCAAGTGGTTGCTGTGGTAGCACAGGTAGTTCAATGGGCATTACTAGTACATTGTACTGTATCATCAGCACATCATCAAAATGTACAAATGTTGTACTCTATTTATTCCTATGGAGAATAATCTGTAAAATATATGTCTAGTATGTCTACAGATGTTTATTCAAAAAGCTGTATACTAGCCTG
Source organism: Acestrorhynchus altus (assembly GCA_034509495.1). NCBI lineage: Eukaryota > Metazoa > Chordata > Actinopteri > Characiformes > Acestrorhynchidae > Acestrorhynchus > Acestrorhynchus altus. The sequence continues at coordinate 16,683,352 of CM067520.1, forward strand.
AATCACACAATCAGATGGAAAAATCTGCAGATGAAACAGTGTTGGCATCTTAAAAACTGCAGATCTTAAACATCTGTACAAATCATATAAACCAATTCTATCCACAACTGTAATTTCTATCAGTATGCTACTGAGCTGGACTCCAAACCTTATATCTGTAGATCAGAACTATCCTGTTTGTCTTATAATTTTCATTTGCACTTGCTTATACTTTACATTCAAGAATCTCAGGTTTGAATCCCCATTCATGCTGCTTATAATTGGCAGCACAAATAAAATTTGGCAGGGCGATACTGGCTGACATAGGCATTAACTGTTATATTAGAGGTGGGAACCCAGCAATTTCATCCAAGTGCATTGGCTGCCCAGCAGTGATGCAATTGTGGCAGTTCAAGAATAGGTGGTGACTGGCTTCACATATATCAGAAGAAGCATATCCTTGTCTTTACCCTCCTAATGTCAGAAACATCATACGTGAATGGGTTAAGAGTCCTACTGCAGTTGGGTAATTGGCACTTCCACATTGGGGGGAAATTGGTACCAAAAAAAAGTTGTTTTTTCAACTCTCCTGCAGAAATTCATTCACTAGCTATGTGTTGTTACCCCACAAGCATGCACAAACAATACACACCCCCTCGTCCCACTACATGCAGAGACACAACACTTGTGATTTTTAAGAGCTGATTTCTCTCTGCACCTCTCCTCTCCTGGGGCCTCTCTTCTTATCCTGAGCAACCTTTGTGTTTGTGCCTTATCTTTCTTCTTTGTTCTGTGCTTTCTTTTCATCATTCTTTTCCTTTCTTCTCATTTTCTCTCTTTATTCTTTTCTATTTTATTTAATTTTATGCATGTAAAGTGGCATGCAGAAGTTTGGGAACCCCTGGTCAAATTCTGTGTCACTGTTATTGTGAACAGTTAGATACATTGAAGATGTAAAATGATCTCTTTTGGGTTAAATAAGGTTAAATAAGGATCACCTTCCAACAAGACAATGACCCCAAGCATGCTGCTAAAGCAACAATCGAGTGGTTTAAGGGCAAATGTGTAAAATGGATTGGAATGGCCTAGTCAAAGCCCAGACCTTAATCCAATCGAGAATCTGTGGTCAGACTTAGCTCTGAAGATAGCTGTTCAAAAGTAGAAACTACTTCAAGGAGCTGGAGCAGTTTTCCTTTGAAGAATGGTCCGAAAATCCCAGTGGCGAGATGTGGCTCATAGACATTTATCCAAAGCAACTTGCAGTTGTAATTGCTGCAAAAGGGGTCTCTACAGAGACTTTAGGGGGGTGAATTGTTATGCACACTGAAGTTTTCTGTTATTTTGCTCTATTTGTGTTTTGCTTCAGAAAAAATTAAAAATAAAAATAAATGTTCAAAGTTGTAGGCATGTTCTGTAAATGAAATGATGCAAACAGTCAAATAGTTCACTTAAATTCCAGGTTGTAAGGTAGCAAAACACACACAAAAGAACCCAAGGTGGTGAATACTTTTGCAAGGCACTGTCAATGGGTGTGGGATATTTAAACTGAAGGAATTACTGACCCAGCTGTTGGTACCAAAGAGTCCCATGAAAGCACTTTTCCATGTTGCTCGTAATAATCCTATGATAGGGCATTTGGGACCAGATAAAAAAGAAATGGCTAATGGCCTTTTTTATTGCTGGTAATGTACATAGTTGGTATATAGTTGGAGTAACAGCTCATTAAACACATGACTATCCCAAAAGCTACCCTCCTTTAATTGACATTGAAAAAAGGGTATAACTCTGCATTAGTCCAATATGGCAGGGTAACCACACACACACACACACACACACACACACACACACACACACACACACACACACACACACACACACACACACAAACACACACACTATATACTAATATAATTGGAGCTAAGGTTATTGGCCCCACTATCATGTTTCCCTTTCTTCCTTATGAGCTCTCTGTAGCCTTCCCCTATACCTGTGTTACTGTGGAGTTGGGTTACCTCAGTAGGAAATTGACTGGTGACATTACTCATGTGGCCTGAGTTTGTGCCTGCAGCAGGGCCATCCTAAGTTCTGTTTCTCTGCAGTTTCTCTAAGTTGTCATTTCCTTTACTCAAAGGTTTTTATAGCCCTTCTCTCTTTTTTCTCTTACAAATCTAGGATCATCTCTATTGAGCTCTGCATTTTCCATCCCCAGGCTGTCCTTGTGGTACACAGCATAGTAAACAAAATACAGAGGCAAATAAAAAACACAATATGCTGGCATATGGGATTTTAGTAAGAACAACACTAAGCTAGTCTTATTATACTGTTTTATAGGGTTCTCTAAAGAAATCCTGGCTCCCCAGGGTGCTAGATTCTACCTTTCAGGGGAGCAAAGCAATTGGTGTCAATGTTTACAACCAAAATACATGGCCTGGTTGAATAATTTAAACTTGAAATTTGTAAGTTTGTTCACGAAGATGCCAAAAACTGGGATTGGTGGCTAGGATTATCAGAAGCGAGACCACTGACAGGGTGTCCAGGCTAACTATTGTATGGCTGATAACCAGGGTGTTCTAGACATTAAGAGAAAGGTTATGCACTGCAGATGTACAATGGAGAGGTGGTCCATGTGGCTTTGGTAAGAGTGTTTCTGAAGAAAACTAAATTTGATCCAGAAATACATTACATGAGCAGAAGTATCGGGACACACACCTTAATTATTAAATTCAGTTCCACTGCCACAGGTGTATAAAATCAAGGACCTAAAGCGCTCACTGCATTTGCCAATTGCCTATTGTTACAAGTCAGTTCATGACATTCCCTCATGTGTAGATATTCAGTGATCCACTCTGAGTTGTATTATTGAGATGTAGGATGGTTTAGAAACCACAGCAACTCAACCAGTTACAGAGTGGGGTGGCTGAGTGCTGAGGAACATAGTGCATAAAAATAACCAATGTTCTGCTGACTCAATAACTTCTGAGTTCTGAACCTTCTGCTACAGGGGCATATGGGCAACTGCTTTTTATTTATACCTAAAGATCTAAAATAAGATGTTAGAAAAGCTGTGTAGGCGTCAATACTTTTGTCCATATAGTGAAATTTAAGTAGTTTTTCTCCATCAATTGCGCCCATATATTGAAAGCTTTGGGACCAGTTCTCTCACTATATATATATAAAGTCAACAACCTGAATATCCTTTCTTATATTACATATTATGCATCAGTATTATCCCTTCTCTGGACCTTAATTTCCAGCCCCTCTTGCTGATCAGACTCCTTTGGCATTTAAACTGGGATTTAACTCAGTTTAACTCAGCTATTTGCCAGTCTGGGTTACTTGCAGATCACACAGTAATGAGACCACAATGGTAGGGTCGATAGTCTTGTAGTTTGTTATGATATGAGTTATGAAGCTTAGAAAATTATTTGTGATTGCCCACAAAGTGCAAAAGGTCAGATGGATTTCATTTTTGACTCAATTTTCATGTCCAAATCATCATACATCAGATAATGTAATTGCAGTAGTTATTGGATTAACTCAAACCCCTGATATGATGCGTGGTCTCTCTGTGCTTTTTTAGGAGAGAATGTTGTTCGCTCTCAGACAGGTGTGTGTGTGTGTGTGTCTGTGTGTGTGTGTGTGTGTGTGTGTGTGTGTGTGTGTGTGTGTGTGTGTGTGTGTGTGTGTGTGTGTGTTTCCACAATCTTCTGGGCATTTCCAGGTGAGGAATTTATTTATTTATTTATTTTTTCAAATTACAAGGGGGAACTGAATATGCAAATATTTCGACGTTTACTGTTATTGCAATTTCCCCTCTCCAAATACCTGTGTCGCCTTTTCATCCACTCCCCAATCTTTTCATTACACAAATTAAATGAAAGAGATGAATTGTGGCTGCCAGTGGAGTGTGCCTGGCCCTCCAGTGCAATTCCGCTGTTCTACGCACCGCTGTCTGAGTATTAAATACATTTGCATATTCATGCTGTTTGAATACTCGGATATGCACACCCAGAGAGAAATGATAGCCCTTTAAAGTAGGGCAACAGCTACACCTGCTTCTGTGAAAGCAGCACAATCGCAAGTTTGCAATGGCAAACTGTCAAATACGGAAGTTTCATTGAACTGCATTTATCGCCATTATTGGATTAGCACTGCGCGGGGACAGGCCTTCGGTGTGCCAATAACACTGTGATCACACTGTTTGATGGACAGGGGAGGATGAAAGGACAAAGTGATATGTGCTTACAAACACGACAAGACATGACAGGACTGTGAATTATAATTGCTTCTGAAATAATTGAATAAATGAACTTTTTTTTAAAATTCAATCATCTTAATCTAATCATCAATGTATGAGTAAGCTAATTAAGGGGGTAATTCATTTATCACCTAGATGATTTGCATTTTGGCTAACTTTGCTTAAATAAATGAAATTATAATTTCAATTTTTTTTTGTGTGTTTACTAAGGTCTGCTTAATCCACCCCTTCTCTTATTCAAATGTCCTGGTCAGGATGGGTCTGGAGCTGATCCAGAATGAATAGGCATAAGAAACATCTCCTGAACAGGGTACCTATCCATCACACAATACCACAGACACACACACACACACACACACACACACACACATACACACACACACACACACACACACACACACACACACACACACACACACACACACACCTTTGTCAGTGCTCACGGGACACTGCCCACAGGACACTATTGGCTGGACATTTCTTGTTGGTTGAATATACTCAGTACAACAGTGACACTGAGGGGAAACACTAAAGCAGCGCTGCTGTGTCTGATCCGCTCATACAAGCGCAACACACTAATATACCACCACCATTTCAGTGTCACTACAATCACTGCACCACAACCCACATAATATCTGCTATGCGGTGGTCCTGTGGGGTCCTGATCATTGAAGATCAGGGTGAAATATCATTATCAAGTATGCAGTTCTAGATATGTTACATAGAGCTGATAATACAGACAGTGAATGTAGAAAAAGGATGTGGTCATTTTGTTATGACTGATCACTGTATATGTCATTGTCCGCTTCTCAGGCATGACAATAATGAAGCTAGAAATTCTCAAGGACAAAATAAAAGTGCTTAGAAGTTGCCCTTTATAGTCTAAACGAACTCATCAGTTTCCTTTAGCCACTATTGCTTTAATAGCCCCTGCGTGCAAGTTAACCATTTTAATTAAAAACAGCACTTGCAGCTAAACTGGTAATCAATGACCTTCAAAGCACAATTGACAGGGTTTCTTTTGAGACCGACTTATGTGGGCACTCCTTCACGCTGCTGGAAGCCAATTGTGTGGCCTGAAACAGGTGATGTACGTGGATTTGTAGACAGCATTGAGGTAGAACTGGGATAACATCAAATCCTCAAAGTGCTGTGAGATGAGGGCGAGAGAGGCCTGAGGAGATTCTGACTCCACAGTGACATGTGTATGTTAGCCCTACCCCCTATCAGAGGCACACACCACGGGTCAGCGATGACCTACACTGATTATTTCACTGTTTCAGTGGAAAACAAAATGTTGGTAGAAACAAGATACATGTCAAAATCAGCAGTTTTTTGTTATGTAACACAGGCTTATGATCCAATGTGTTGCTTTGTTTCCAGTTGCTCATTATGAACTTGTGCATGTCTGAATTTGCTGGTGTTTCTTTACATTACATTGCCAGTATATTACACAGTCTATTGCATATAAAATGTTTACTCCAAAAATGCCCTTTTTTAAATGCATCCATTTAGTATTTCTGCTTTCTGAATAGGGCAGCTGTTTACTAGTGAAAAACTGTTGAAAAACATAATATTGTTACATTATTTCGTTCACTTAACTGAATTCACAGATGAATGAAGTTACATTTGTATTGAGCCTTTACAGCCAGCACTCCTCACAATCACACTCAGCACTCAACCAACACACACCAGAGATAAGAGGCAACCAATCTCGCACAGCATACCGGAAATGACTCCCACCTGGAGGACTGCATCCAGCAATAGTCACCTAGGACAGAGTGCCAGTCTGTATCTGGGCATGTACTCACATACATCCACACAACAGAGTAGCCAATTCACCTGAGATCTATGTTTTTAGGATGTGTAAGGAAACTCTACACAGACACACAACCTGAAGCCAAGACCTCTGGGTCTGGCACTGAGATGTGAATGTGAAAACCCTGAAGTCAACTGTTCATTATATTTAGTAACATAGTAGAGCAAATAAAACTAATACAAAAAAAGTTGACATATGCCTCTGTACTTGCAATGAATATGAATGAGTTTTGAATAAAATTATGAACAGATTTTTCAGTTTTTTGAGAAGAACTAGTAAAATTGTTTCATGCAAAAACCTTGTATCAAGTCAACTTGGAGGAAAAAAAAAACTCTTTCACTTTCAGTGAAAATCAGTGTAAAATTATTATTTTCATGTGATTTTGAAACACTTTTATTGGTCCATTCAGCAATGTTGACAGAATGTATAGAACAACTACTTGATTCACATTAAGTCAAAAAGTGAAATAGAAAAAAATATTACATTTTTAGCCTCAGGCTCCTTCCACATGTATCCAAATTTTGTTTAAAGTGTGTTTTTCTCCTGAAAATTTCTCCTAACAAATACACAAAATTAACTCTAAAATACTCGCATGTCAGCCCAGCAGGAGGTAACAATATTTTGGTGATAGTTTGATATCAAATTCCTCAAGTTTAAGGGTCAAAACAGACTTAAATACAGTACAAAGCTAAAGAACATTTTCAAACAACAAATGTTTTCTCACTGTGTGCTGTTAAGATATCAGGTCTTCATAACTCCAACTCATACGCAAACTCAAAATCTCATTTACATCAGAGAAAATAATACAATAATAATAATAATAAAAAAATCAGAATCTTTTTACCTTGCCTTTGCATGTCAGCATTTTCAAAAGCTGTGTTGTGCCTGTCCACGTGAAAACACTCTACCATAAAGAGATTCTTCACAAACATAAAATGCAGGGTTCATGTGCAGAAAAAAAGTAATAATAAAATGAATAAATAAAATAAAATAGAAAAAAAACATCCCAACACATGTGGACAGGGCTACAATTACCAATTACCACAGTCTGTTTAATTCTAAATGCGTAAGAGAGGTTGAAAATAATCCAGTAAAAATTAAATTCAACTTTTTGATACAAAGAGCTACAGAAATGTTGAATGTGGACTTCAGGACCAGTGTTACACTGAACATTACAGACATGGCCTGGTGGTTAGAGAACCAGTTTTGTGACTGGAAGGGTGCTGGTTCAATTCTCTGAACTGGCAGGAAATGAATAAAGTGCCCTTGAGCAAGGCACTTAACTCCCCAGCTGCTTTCCGAGATTAGGATTAGATAGGGCTGTGGATAGCCGCCGTGGATAGGGCTGCCTACCGCTCCAGGCACATGTGCTCACTGCCTCCTAGGGTGTAATTCACTACTGTGTATGTGTGTGTTTCACAGCATTGAAGGTTAAAAATGCAGACAGATGAGGAAAAATTCCCCTGTGTGCAAGCACAGTGGATCTATGTGCACGTATACATTTTAATTTCACGAAGAACCAACCAATACAAATGATCCACAACCTGTTTCGATACAATTTTATTACATTAATATACATATGGTTTAAAAGCACATACATTTATGATCCCATGTATGTTTGTGAATGTGTGTGCGTGTGTGTGTGTGTGTGTGTGTAAACCGCCACTTACAGCTAATTACCGTGTGTTTACACACACAGGAGCTTTTTAGGTCAGTTTCACACAGAGTGAACAAAGTCTCACCTGTAATTTTCCCAGCATTCTCCAGCCTAATGAAACCTGTCTTACGTGAATGGTGTGGGGGCTGTGTCTTGGAGCAATGAATGACACCCCCCCACCCCCCTCCACCACCACCAGCACCCCCACCCCAATCTCCTTCATTTACTCTTTCTCTTTCTTTTTTTCTCCTTCTCTCTTGCTCTCTCTTTCCTCATTCCGCATGCTAATTGACCAAAAAGGAAGGCCAGGAATTCAAGAAGCAGCCTCAGGTGCTGTCTCGCAGGCATCCCAAAGTGCTAATTATACTTCAAAGCAGGGGATATCATCCTTCTTCTGCAGGCAGTCAGATAGGTGAAACACTCAGCCTTTCTTTCTCTCTCCTCCACAATATTTCCTTTCTCTGCCAGCAGCAGAGCCACCCTGCTATTAAAGGAAGTGACATCTGGGGAGCAACAGAGGGAGATGAGGCAAAACGAAGGCAGCCAGCCCCTGTCACGCACACATCCACTCACTCTCAAACACACACTTGCACCCTCCCTAAAGTCGCAATTGATGGTAATAATGCGGCCCGAGCAAGCCACACACTGAGCCGGTCTGAGAAAGCGTTCCTCGCTGCAGAAGCCAGTGTCTCTTCAACGTGCCTCACTAGCTTTTATATTGGAGTAATAAAAGCTTCTGCACCGCATTGGAAAACAAGGTCCCTCTTTTGTTTTTAGGGCCAATTTAGCAGTCCCAGCTCCATGGCTCCTCTTTATTGTGCTGCAGGAGGAGGCAGGCTGTGTAGAAGCAGGGCGGCAATGCTTCAGTGCAGCCCATGAATAGCAGATGAGTCTAGAGCTGTTCACATGCAGGGACAAAAGCACAGTTATGGCTGTTTTCAGGATGGAATACAAAATGCTGCCAGAAAAATTGTAAAATGCCACTTAATATGCCAAAGTGCACTCACATAAGAGTTCCCAGGGCTTGCTGGCACTTACTTCAAAAAAAGTTTTGTAATCTGAGTGGGTAGTCTTAGTTATAATTCCTTTCAAATTCAAATTATCATGCAAATAAATAAAAAAAATAAAACTTAAGTGCTCATCAAATGTCTGAATCACACTCCTTCACAAAAGCATGAATGAAGTCAAAACTCAATGTAAAAATAACAGCAAAAATAATGACAATCACTATACAACAATTATAAATTTAATAATAACAAGGAGTGCCTGGCTGAGTGGTGTTAGAAAGACCTGCAAAGCAAGTCAGCAGCACTAGATATGTCAGTCGAGATCAATTAGATCTTCTAAGTAAACTCCTAAAAACTGCCTCTATTTTAACTCTTAGAACCTGAGATCTGCACTTTGCGGGTAGTTACATGCCATTTTCTATTCTTCATAACTCATAATCAGAGCAACCCACAGACATACACATATCATAACAAAGAACAAGTCTCCTGATTGTGTGTGGAATTATCAGTGAGTAATCCAGTTTGGAAAATAGCTGCTCATTTCCAACTTTAAATCCCAGTTTAAGTGCCGAAGGAGCCTTCCAGTGCATGTATAGTGAGTGATCTGTCCACATTTTCATGCTGAACATGCATGTGCACTACAAATGGAAATAAAAAGAGGGGCTGTTTGCTCTCTTTTTCCTGATATTAGATCATAATGATACATAACAAAAATAAAAAAGAACATTCAGATTTTTTTTTTGTTTTTTTTTTTAATCATGATTTTTTTTGCTTATTTTTATTAATATCCTATATTAATATTGTAATTTGTGGTGAATGAAAGTACATTAAAATATGAAAACATCCTACAAACCTGGCATTGAGTTCTAAAAGTTGAAACATATGGTTTTCACATCATCACTCTGACATTGTGTTTTCAGTTTTCTTATTTGGGATTTATATTTGGTTCATTTGACAATGGGGTCCTTCACTATAGGAGCAAAGATGCAAAAACATCCTGGGGTCTAAAACACATAATGAATCTGACATAAGCTGTTTGTTAGAGAGAGCTGTAAGAGAATGAGGCCCAGTATGTGCAATATTCTTTAGTTAGATTTTTAGATTTTATGATTGCAGTTGTAGAATATGGAGACAACTGGGAAGAAAGTTAATAAAAGGATTGTCTGTGATCCCATTAGAAGTTAGTTTGTGGTCATATTCATTCAATGGCACCAAATGTGTGAACTCACTTAATTTGAAAGTTATTTTTGTGTGACTCTGTTTCCTCAATGGAATATTTGGTGTTTTTACAGTGGCTTAATTCATTTATTTTTTTATTAAGGTCCTTTAATATAATGTACAAATATTTTGTAATGCATTACACTATGCATTATTTACATGTATGTATTTTCTTCTGCTAATTTTTCCCCACTATTGATGTAATAACAGACATTCTTAAATAACTCCACTGGTTCATTTCAGAAAAGCACAAGAGATGCATCTTTATTCTCATAAAAATACTTTCTTCTCAAATGATGATGTCAATTAGGGGTCTAATTATATGTGCATGCATGGGTGGAGTGGAGTGCAAAGAGGGGTTAATGAAGGAACTGTGAGTGCATCGGGAGAGAGTGATGGCATGTGTGTATGTTGGAAAAATGTGTGAAAGTGTGGAGTAAATGTAAGAGTAAGTATAGGCAGTGGCAAATATTTGGTTATTACATGTAGCACCGTTTGTAGTGATTGTAGATGAGTAGTACTTGTAGGTTATAATAATTTGTTTAATAAACATTTTAAAGAGTATCAGTAACACACCAACAGTGTATCAGTGCAGAAGCAGCAGTGAATTATCTTGAAGACGTTCTCTTGATACTTTACTTAATTTTATTGTTGATATAAATTAACTGATATAAATTATATGTAAAAATATGTCCAATTTTACCCAAAACCTAAACCTGAATCTGGCCTTAATCCTAACCTTAACCCCAAATTAAAATCTTAACCCTAATTTTGGCCCCAATCCCAACGTTAGCCTCAATCCGGAAACATATCTGAACCCTCATCCTGCCCCTAATCCTAACCATTACCTTAACGTCATTCCAAAACTTAATTCTAACCATTAACTTAACGTCATTCCAAAACTTAATTCTAACCATTAACTTAATCTCCATCCAAAACATAATAAAGGGTTAAAAACCCTTGAATAACGTTTTTGAGGGTTTGCACCATAAACACAAAGGTTCCTGAATGGATTAAAGGTTCTTCTGGGGAAAAATTTATATTGGTATACGACCTTATGTGGAGTAACAATGTTCACTTATAGTTGTTTTAAAAAATGATCTGTTAAAATGTTCTTCAGACAACTAAAAGTGGCACCACTCCACAGAACCCCTTTTTTGGCAATGAATCAATGTTCGCTCTTCAAATAAACGAACTTCCACTAAAAACACAATCTGCGTCCAGCGTGTTGTATCTGAGGTCGGCTGCCTCTCATGTATGAGAGCCTGCAAAGCACTCTCTCCACTTGAATAACTTAAATCACTTAAGTTTGAGAGATTTGGAGAGCAGTGCCATGTAAGCATGGGCACTGAGCCAAACAGAGAACGTATCAGAGCAAATGTAGTTTTCAACACCACTGCCTCCACTTTGGGCTTGCTCATGATGCAGCAGAGCCTCTGCGGTGTGAAAAAGCTAATGCCATATTTTAACTGTTTAAACTCAGTGTTTTTCCATTGTTTTTTTTTTTTGTTTTTTTTTTCCAGAAGTGGAATAGGAGCTCACTTCCATATTTTCCAAGTGCTAAGAAATGGCCAAACTCTGTTCATGTTTCTCCTTTGCTGTCGTGCCGTGTGATCGCTCATGAATACTGCAGGTATATCCTGTCTGTGTAATGGCCCTTTCTTGCTCTCATTTAAGCCCTTTGTGAATTCTCTATGACCATGGTTCCTGACCTGGTCTCAGATTCCCACCTGCACAGTTTTTTGTATCCCATGCTCTACACTCTATTAAGTAGGCACAAGAAGGACTTGATTATCAGATTTATTTATACACAATCCAGACTGCACCCATGAGAGTGTAGAGTTCTATCCAAACCCTCACTACTTCTACTTCTACAGACTTTGCACAGGTTTGAAAATTGATTGCTGTTTCAAGTTTTTGGTATATTTGATGGTCCAATTAGGTTAATGTGACACTGCCACAATAAAATCCTGGTGGGCCGCTGTGAGTGTGGGCCTCTGAGAGGGTGAAGGGGCCAGTTGCCACATACCCAATGGTCACCAAATAAAAATCATTCCAAAGGCCCACTGATCCCGCCACCTTCTGAACTTCACGGACTTGGTATATTGTCAAGCCCAACACCCGTACCCCAGCATCTACGACCACACCAGCTGCCCATGCTTCAATGTCTATGGCAATGCCAGCTAACCATGCTTTTGTTTTTGTACCCCTGTCTGTTCCTGTCCCTTCCCATATCTGGTTTTGTGCCAGTCACTGTCCCCATCCCCTGTCTTGTCTACTGTTTTTTACACCCAGTCTCCTGTTTTATCCCTGTTTTATCCCTCGTTTCTCTGACAGCTGTCTCTTGAAACTGTAGAACAGGGCTGCAGGATCTGGGCTTTACTGCCACCTCCAGACAGGACCTTGAACTTCCACTGGACTGAGGAAGGGGGAGGGAGGTCAGTAATATGTGACATACTGTGTGTAATGGCTTGATAATCAAGAGACACGAGATGAGAGCATTATGTGATTATCCGAGGAGATGGGCTTGTGACTCATATTCACGAGCATTCTCTATAATGGACCCCCAGATCTAAGCAGAAATGTCCGTCCTAATGAAAGCCCATCATCACAGATATGGTTGACTATACTGCAATGCTGATTTCTCTCAGAGCTCTAAATGCACTCTGAAGTGTACCCACAGTAGGCCTGAGATCTGAACATTACTGTAATGCAGGATCTTAACGGCCAGTCACTACATGCACTGCAACTCATGTAGTAATACTCATTTCTGGTACTGCTATTGTGTGGCTGGTGAGAAAAAGAGAGGATGAAAGGATTGCCTAGTGCCTCTGCATGAAACGAATGAGAGACAGAGAGAGAGAGAGACAGAGAGAGAGAGCGAGAGAGAGAGAGAGAGAGAGAGAGAGAGAGAGAGAGAGAGAGAGAGAGAGAGAGAGAGAGAAATGGTCAGGCGCCTGCAGTCATCCTGTGCGGATAAAGACTTTAATCCCAAAGATAGTAGCTCTTCTACCACGCGTCCATTACAGTGAGCTGATGGAGTCACTCTGTCCCATCATTACTGACCCCAGCACCAGCATACAGCATGATCCCTCAATATGAAGCCTGAAGGGCAGAGAAGAAAGAGGTAAATCAGGTTAGAAAGGTCAAGATTATAATCTATATTCTACCACATCCCAGGTAGGCTTGGGTGATGTGATAATGTATTATTGCAATTATGATTAATTACATCATAATAAGATACAAGTTCCCCGTAGGAGATGTGTCAATCTGCACAATCCTGCAAGCAGGACATTTGTATGTATATTTGTGCATTTATGCCTACTGATATGTAATGTGCTGTTTGGGCTCTGGATCAATGATTTAAAGGAACCCCCAACCACCACCCCCACCCCCCATCCACCAAAATTTGTGGTGTGGTCTGGACAAAAATTCAGGGCTTTTTTTTTTTTTTTAAACATGAGACCTCTGGTGCATTTGTCAGTTCCAACTGATCAAATCTCAGAAAAATGATAATGATATCCAGATACATTTTGCGCCAAATGAAATCTTGTAATATAATATTTTCCAATCCAATTTCTGTCAATTATACAAGTTCCCACAATCACCGTCTCAGTCTCTGCAACCAAAGGATGGATCACAACAGGAGTCCCGTCAGTCTAATCTGATCAATATGCTATGAACAGAGACGCTGTATTTTGATCCTCCTCTTCATAGCTGGCAGGACAATGGTTGTGTCATTGATAAATATTGTGACAGTACCCACGCTGAGAGCTCGCATGCTGTTGGCGTAACTTTTCTGATGACTGGCCCAGCGAAGTTGCTGGGGTGGATGACCCTGCTGCATGAGGGCAGCATTAGAAAGGCAGATGAATGCAGATGAGAGCAGAAAGGTGGCCAAGGGCAGGAAGAAAGTTCCGGCGAGAACAGGAATGTGCACTCCATGGCTGGGTTTTCACAAGGACCCTTGTCCATCAAACTGTCACTGCTTCTGTTCCTCTTGTCTTGAGGGGAGACTTAGGGTGGTGTGCAGTCAATCAGGCCAGAATCCCTAGTTTATGGTCGTTTATTGAAGTACAGACAGTGATTCTTTGAAAACTATGACATAAAAATGCTATGGTTTACTACATGTTATTTATAGCATAGGGACACAGTCTAAATCAAAATATAAACAACAAAATAAAACAGATTATTCAGACATGGAAATCAGTCTGAGAAGAACCCCAAAACATCATTTTTACATCAAATGGGGGCAATCAGTCTTTACGTAATGATGTAAATTGGGAGTTCATTTAAGTTAAGCACCATTTTGGAGGTATTCTGTGTGAAGGCTGTTCTGTAATCAGCTGAAAGTGTCTTCTTTTGTTTGTTTGTTTTTTTAATGGTGGAATGTGATCAGGTTTTGTGTTGTGCTGGTTTTTGGCCTTATAAACTAGACAACCTCTGGTGCCTCAGGGAGAAATGGCAACCCCTTGACAATGGCTTTAGAACCCTCACAGCTAGGTGAGTGGGTGATGTTTTGGCACAGAGGGAAAGCTAAGGGAAAGGCTAGACCACAGGAACATAACTCTCCACCAATTCACATGCCAAACAGGTATCCTCGGCTCAGTGAAGAACCCACTGAAGAGCCTGTTAACCTTTAGAACCCTAGTGGAATTTTGTCTGATGTTATCATAGTTTTATTCACAAAAAAATTAGAAAGGTACTTATAGGTGAGAGTCATACATGACAGATATTGCTATTTTTAGGAGATCAAATCTTCATTTGAGATGTAAAAAATAAGAGAATTTAAATATTTGCATGAATTTGGCCATGTTTTCATAAAAAATAGATATTTATAATAATTTGTTCTTCAAAATAGTAGTCAGAACCAGTATTATCCTTGCCCAAAATGGCACTTCATTGATGTAATACATAGTAAACACACATAACTGACAAAGACCAATCATACCTTTCAGCTGGGTGTGTACAAAAATATATCAAGCTGGAACTGGACTATATTTTATGGACAAATGTGGACTATGGAATAATATGGGGTTGGAAAACACAGATGTTATTGTGCTGCATGAACTTTCCATGAACTGGCAAGGTGACATCAAATTGGAATGTGAGTGCCTTCTGGGTATTAAAGCACTAAGCTAATAAATGCACTGCATTGCCACATATACAGTATACATCCCTCGACCTTTTCACTGTCCCTTAGCTCTTTTTTTGCCTTTGCCTGAATTGCTTTAGTGTTTACATAGCTGACCATCTCACATTATAGGACTCATGAATGTGTTGAGCCCTTAAAGCACTGTAGAGTTAGATCATAAGGCTAAGTATATATTAGTTTTCCCTCTTGCAATGCCATTCAAGCTCCTGACCTGGAATATCACAAACATCCCATCTCTCCTGCAACTTGCCGGACTCTCATGCATACTCCCTGATGCCTGCAAATCATATACAACATCGCAGACAGACATTGTACTGGTCACATTTTGGAAGAAAGCAAGCAAGACAGAAGCTACATTCCAAAGCTTAGGCTGCAGCCATGGTACAAGAAAGGTCCTGCTTCATGCAAAAGGGGCTGTTTGCTCTCTTTCTTGGCTCAAATATAAGTCCTGAGAAAGGATAATACTTATACTTAAGAAAAGAAAAGAAAAGAAAACAAAAGAAAAGAAAAAAAAAGAAAAGAAAAAAACGAAAAGAAAAGAAAAGAAAAGAAAAGAAAAGAAAAGAAAAGAAAAGAAAAAAACGAAAAGAAAAGAAACAATATTTTTTTATTTGGACCACTGTCAAGTATTTTGAAGCGCTTATTATAATAAATATCTTTATTTATCTAACTATTACAAATAATGCATGACAATGATTGCATTTTTAACTCAAAAACACTCATTAATTCACAAAAGGATTCCTGACATTATAAAGTGTTTTTTAGTCCTTACAAGCAAAAATAATCATAACAATAAAAATTGTAGGCGGAAGTAAATTTTTGTACTTTTACACCTGTAATGAAGAAATTGAGTAACACAGAATTCCCTGAAAATACCAATATCTGGGATGTGTGACTGTCTCACATTAATACTTTTTAATGCTTTGAAATAAAAATGCAAATAAAATGAAACTATAAGCTTCTATAGTTACTCTGCTTTAGTCATAAATGTACTTTTATGTTCTTGAGGCTTTTAAAAAGCTTTAGAATTACATTTCATACATTCAACCTGTTAAAGACACCTCTATGTATTATGTGATCTTTCTAAATGTATAATGGGATGGCATGTCTTTGGTGAAAGATGGGGAAAAGTGGTCCATTCCAGCCTACTAGATAGAATGAGACAAAAATAAACATAGGGACCAAGAACAGCACTATTAACCAAAGTGTGAACATGCTGCTTAGAAGAGAGCAGAAGTGAGTTAAAGATATTTCCTGAACAGATCTGTTTTGAATGAGCTGTTCACAAACGAACAAAGCAGAAGCATTTAAACGTTAAAAAGTAACGCATTTCCATCAACACTCCAAAACCAGACAAGATAATTCAATGAAAAAAAACAAACAAACAAACACAAGAAGAAAGCAAACAAATCTGAAATGATTTAATGAGAGCAGATTTTATTAGACTCCGGAATGAGCCGAAAGGCGTTAGTGAGTGGGAACACACCAGTGCCAGGCACACATGCTGTCACACTCCATCACATTTACTAACACACCCTGTTGCCTTAGACGAGTGCATGCGACTCAGCCCGAGCAGAGCACAGAGTTGACAAACACAAACAAACAAAAAGCATCTCGCCTAACCAAGCTGGCTGAATGAGTCACTTAAACGCTCTGAGGAGCGATGCTTCCATGCCAGTCTGCGTTCATCTCCAGCTGCTCGGCTCCAAGTAACAATTAGGGACAAACAGGCGTGCACACACACACACACACACACACACACACACACACACACACACACACACACACACACACACACACACACACACAGCCAAAGAACAAGGTCTGCATGCACTGAGGAGCCATGTTTCATCAGACCAGTGCTCATTGTTTAAATCAACAAGCATTGTAGTTTTAATGCTCCTGAGTTATCGACACCCTTAAGCTTATTATTCAGCAACGACATAAACAATTATTGAATTACTGTGTAGTTACATGTGTGAAGAATAGAAGGCTGGCCCTGCTGAATGGGCCTGTGTGAACCTTATGTCCCATACATATTTGTTACATTCCTTATCAAATGCACACCAAAGGTGAGCACCCCTTCTAATGAAAGCTGCTAATGAATCTACTTTAAACTGCACTTGTTGCTGACAGTTTGTCCCTGTATTGCCAGTAGAATTGGACTCTCAGGAGCAGAGAACCATGAATATGTTGGTGCTGTGCTGAATGGCAGGCGTGGCCCATGGCATATGAAGAGGCCCATAAAGGCTCCAAGTATTGAGCAATGAAATATTCAATATTCTGAGGTCAGTTATGCTCCTGTCACTCAGTGCAATCAAATAATCACTGCAGTGCTCCAAAATCAAGTAGAAAGCCTCTGCTGGATTGTAGAGACTCCGGCAAAAGCACGGGATATTAGTCCCTTTATTGTAGATGGCAGAATTTTGAAGTTCAATTAAAATTAATTGTGTTCCTGGGATGGACATATGTATTTGTTGGCAGGACCTTGGGAAGGCCACTACGAAGATGTCAAGTTAGTCTGATGTGTCCATATCCCAACAACCTCTGATATGTGTTTGTGTTACATTCTCTTATTTGTGTCGGAGTTAAACGGGGAGGTGATGAATTTAAAGACCACAGGATCAAACGGTTATATGGTTATATCACAGAGGGCCCCCTCTTGAATCAAGCAGGTCACGCCATTGGTAGCTGTCCACCCAATTACACCCGATTGTGTCCTTTCAACCATGTAGAGCAGGTATATGTAATTAAAATTTAATAATGTCCATTTAGAGAAAATGTCCTCAAGCTAAGGTCCAGAACATCTTAATGTCTAACTTGCATTATGATTCTGTGCCATATCCTGGATGTTGGAGTAGCCTAGTCGTTATATCAGCATTTTATGAAGCCAATAATTAAATGTAAAATCAAATTACAAGTACAAGTACATTTCAGTAGATCAAACAATATTTTTACATTGAACTATAAATAACAAATACAATGGATGTGATTGATTTGCAAGTTTACTAGACAGATGAACCTGTACTGCTAGAAAATATCAATTCAAAATAAAAACTCCAAACAAAATTAAATAGTTCTCAATGTTCTAGTTTTAGGTCCAGGTCCAGATAGGACAGCATCTGGATCTGCACCCAGACCATGGTTTGTCTATTAGTAATCTCTGTTGTAGAGGTTACAAGTTTCTGAGGTTGCTACCGCCACCATGTTTAAAATTGTACAGTGTTCTTGGAACTCATCATTACTCCTCCAAGCCTCTTTGTCTCATCTGACCATTTTTAAACATTCCATCATCTTTGGAGAACAAGCTTCTTTCTTGAACAGCAGCCTCTTAGTGTCACCAAAACACAGTCAGGAAGCAAAAGATTGAAATCTGTACCCCTCAAGCACTACTTTATTTTGTTCCAGAATCTGAACAAGCCCAGGGTTGGATTACACAACCGTGTAATCACGGTTGGATTACACAACTGAACAAAGTTTATAAAATGTCAAGGCATGACAGACTATCTCAGTCAAAGGCCTCAGACTCCAGAAGGTAAAATAGTCATCTTGAGTAACTGCACTTGAATAAGCATCTTTTGACATGTTACCCACAGAAATGGACTAAAGTACAGTTAAAGCTTTGGCTTCGAGATATATGCTAATACATTTTGTCCATATTAGATAACAAACACTCATCATCAAAAAGAAAATATTCCCAGAAGGAATCAACCTCCTTGGATGAGCTACTGCAATGTTGTTGCACCAGACTGTCATGTGATCACTCAGAATGTCACAGAGTCATCTTCAGTTATGAATCTGTTCAGGAAGACAGAAGTGACCAACGAATTTGTGTGGAGACACTGTGGTCAGCACCAAGATCAAATGTTTCTTTTTAAGCATCACACATCCTGTCGATTCCAGATCACCACTGGTCTTCATTACATGCACATTCACAGCCCAATGCTACATTAATGAGGTCCTACAACTAGTGCAGGATTCAGAGCCAATTGTATATCTATGGATAATTTTGCACTGTTTACATTACATTTACTTTATTTTATGGTACATATTGTCACTGTGAAAGAAGTGACTTTCTATCTCACTGTACATGTGTATAGTGATAATAAAAGTCTTCTATTCTATTCTATTCTATTCTATTCTATTCTATTCTATAGGCACCCTCTGGTGTTCGATTCCAACAGGGCAATGCTTGTCTGTATACAGCTGCTGTCTCAAGAGCTTGTTGTGAAGACTCAAATACTATGCCATGGCCAGTCAAATCACCAGACCTATCCCTTACTGAATATATATGGGATGCTATTGGACACGCTATCAACAAAATCTGCAGGAACTGAGTGTGAATATTGAAGCTGCATCACAGGACACCATTAGGTACCTCGACAACTCAGTCCTGCTGTGCTATACCTGAAGCCATACTGACACTACGTCTGTATGAGTAGCTCAATAAATATTGCTTATGTCAGTCTATTGTTAATCATTTATTGTTTCTGGTAACTTTTATCTAACTTCCAAATAGCATTGCAATCAGACACTTCCTTCTGGGCATTTTGCAAATATTATTGCATATTTTTTCAAGTATCATTATATTGGGTTGCAGAATGGTTCGATTGTTAGCAGTGCTGGGGTCTTGGGTTCAAGGCTCTACCTAGGTGGATTTTCCATATTCTGCTTGGGTCTGTGTGGGTATCCTCCATGGACTCTGGCTTCCTCCCACGCTCTTAAAGCAAGCATATCCAGTGAACTGGCTACTCTAAATTGTCTTGGTTCATTCATTCATTTCTGGCGTAAAAACTATTTCTGTACATTTGACATTTTTGCAAAAGTCTTTAAAAGAACAATAGCCATAGATTTGAAAGAGGAGTGTTTCATGAGAGGATCTATGACTGAGATGCTAAAGGAGAGAAGCTTTGATCTGGCTCTGCTGCACAGGGCTGGTTGTGTTATATACAGTGTGTGCACGCCTGCTTCATTTTTCTTCTTTGACAGGTTGTCACTGATGACAACATCTTAAGGTGCCTCTTTCTCAGTATAGGATGCACTGGCATCTCACTGACGCTGTCTGCTGCTCTAAATGGCCTGGAACTAACGCTCGATTAAAAGACCCAAATTAGTGTCTGCTTTAATCAGCCTTTCTATTTCAGCAGCAAGGGACTGATAGTGAAGTCTTTTTTTTTCCATCTCTTACTCTTTCACTGGGTAAATAAATAATTATCACCTTATAAATAAATGGCTAATTCAGGAAGAAAATTAATGAAGGAGATGCAACAAAGAAAATAGAATGAGGAAGCAGGCGGTTCAGAGGAGAAGGTGAATACAGGAGCGCTCACCCAGATCATTTATACTCGGATTGACAATGATGTTTGGATACACAAATTGACAGACAGTGATGTCTGATAATGGCTCTGATAATTACTTCATGTATATGATTACCAAGGCAATCATGGCAATCATGAGATGTTTTTTGTGGCGCTAATAAATTCTAATTTATTGTTAGGGCTGCCATTAGTGATCTGAACAGGCTCATTTGTATGTTGTGGTCACATTTGTCTGTCACATTACTTCATAAGTGAGACATATGTGGAGAGGGGAAAATAGAGGACGGGTGTGAGAGGGAAGGGATAACATCCATCCATCCATTTTCTATACTGCTTATTCCTGATTTGGGTCACGGGGGAGCCGGTGCCCAGCCGGCAACTCTGCACGCAAGGGCGGGAAACAACCCTAGAGAGGGCGCTAGTCCATCTTAGGGCGTTAGTCCATCGTAGGGCGCACACACACATTAAGGGCCACTTTACAGTCACCAATTCACCTCCCGCATCTTTGGACTGGGGAAACCGGAGTACCCGGAGGAAACCCCCAGAAACAAAGGGAGAACATGCAAACTCCACACAGATCACCCCACCCGGTGATCGAACCCAGGTCCTTCTTGCTGTGAGGCAACAGCCCTATCCACTGCACTTAATTTTCAGGAAAAAAGCAATGAATGAGCAGACCTCCCAATATATTTGTTCATATAGTATATCACATATTTCTGGTTCTGAGTGATTACATGAACACAATAATCTGATAAATGCCAACACCAAGTTTCAGAAATCTGATTATTGAACTAACATCCAGCTCTTTATAAGATATCTTAATCACAATTATAGACTTTACTCCAGAGAATTCAAGGTGTGCTCTTTTTGTGACTACTTAAATAATCAGGTAACTACAGAAATCCAAAAATCAGATTATTGAGCACATGTAAATGCAATCACATTCCAAATCCAGTATGGGAGTTTATAGCTCGCACTACACTCTAGTTTGGGGAAGGGCTTTTAAATTATCTGGTTAGTTGAAGAGAACGTGAGCAGATAAATCATTCAAATATGCAGCGATACTTCATGACTAAGATTGGCAGTCCTAGTGTTAAATAATTGAGAAAACAAGAACTATGTGATGTGTAAGTGTGTGCATGCGAGTATGTCAGTGAAGGAGGTAATAAGTGTCTTTCTGTGCAGTGGAGCTACCCGTATAATACCAGGCACGCCTTCCAGCTTACTGACTCTAGCTGACCTTAAATCTGATGACTGAAGGCCAGTTGAATGGAATAAATGGACTGAGTCTACTCACTCTGTCCACCCACAGAGATGCATTTACTTCATCCTTCCAATGAACAGACATAAGACTGCCAACAAAAGACAAGCCTTACAGAACTTCATAGGCCAAGGTTTGCAGCAGCCTCTGTGTGTGTGTGTGTGTGTGTGTGTGTGTGTGTGTGTGTGTGTGTGTGTGTGTGTGTGTGTGTGTGTGTGTGTGTGTGTGTGTGTGTGTGCATTAGTGTCTATATAAACAGTCTAGCCTGTTTTATGTTCATATAGAAGTGTCCAGGATCAGGTCTTACTTGTTGACCTTATTAACCCTGTTGACCTTGTTGACGTGATGGAGTGTGTCTTCATCCTTCACAAAGCTGAGGTTGCCTGTCGTCTGCACTCAGGACTAATGGAAGCTGATGGACGTGAGTACCTAGAGGTCCTAAGGGACACACATATACACACTCACAAGCACACACAAACATACACTAAGATAAGAGAAAAGCCAAGGGCTGTTTAGCTTTATCTTCACATGAAACGCGGCTGTCTACCTCTGACATGCTATGTCCTTATAATGACAGGTCAGTGATTGCAAAAAAAGGACACAGGAAGGAGTTTACTACTGATTTAGAAGTAGGTAGTAAAAAAGTTAAGGCCACAATGCTCAATACAAAATTAATGTGTACATTGGTCATTGCAATGGTCATGATTTTGTTGTCGATAGCCGTTTTCTAGTTCTTAGAACCCGAGAACTGCACGGCATATATACTTCACGGCAGTTATATACAGAATTCTAGGGTTCATAAGTCAGGATCAGAGTAACCTACACACATGATACAAATATCATATCATCATTGTGTGAAGAATTATCAGCTCAGAAAACAGCTCAAATTCACTCTATACATGCATACATAAATAGCAAATATAGCAAAGGACATTCAGGTTGTTTTTATTATTATTTGCACCACTGTCAAGTCTTTTGAACTCATTATAAATCTTTGTCATTACAAATAACTTGGTTTGCAGCTTAAAAACACTCTGGATGATCAATTTGCCACAGGATTTCTGAGATGCACAGTGATTTTCTTTACATTTTGGCCAATAAAATAACAATAACTACAATGTTCAGGATGATTTTGTTGTTTGATGTATTTTAATTGCAATAAAATTAAAAAAGCATTTAAAGGAGACAGACACACATGCCAGATATTGCTATTTGTCTTTAGGTTACTCTGATTCTGAGATATGAAGCCTAGAAGATGGCATGTAACTACCGGCAATGTGCAGATCTCAGGTTATCAGAGTTAATGGAGAACTGTAGAATAAATGTCAGATATAGTGGATACTTATGGGACTGTGGAATGAGTTTCAGACATATACAAGCAATCCAGTACAGTGTGTGTAATAACTGTAGCCAATAAAAAAAAATAATTTTGACAATATTGATAATTGCTGTCTGAATAAATACAGAATTGTGATAATACATTTTACAGCTTAAAAATCTGTTTAAGTCCTACCGTTAAGTCTTACCTCTACCACACTTTCTAGTGATTAAGTATGTAATGTACTTGTTGTATAGCAGATATAATTGGTTAATTCTAAAACTTAAACTCCTTCAGTAATTCATCTTTAAAATATCAGTAATTATTATAATAAGTTATAATTTTAATTAATATTAAGCAGCATCTATGCAATATTCTGTTAAAACTATGAAAATTAATATGTATTATGTATGAGGCAGGGAAAGGGAGTTTTGGACTTGTTGAGAGGTTGTTAACGAGGTCTTTAATGTCTAAGGGGTTAAAATCGTCCACATAGTGCCAGAGCTGTAATAAGCAAGGTGAGTAACACATTTTTCTAAGAACAGGAGCTTGACTGAGGAAGCTTAGACGTCACCCCTTAACAGCTCATCTGTCTCACTCGGTGAGGAAGTCATGATGAGGTAATGATGCAGAGCCACACACACAGCTCCTGTAATGTCTGACAGAAATTAGAAGGAGAGTGAGGTGAGGCACTGAACTGGAGATCCAGAGAGAACAAGAGAAAGTTGGAGGTGTCGAGCGATTAATGACTTGAGATTGACTCTGTCTCAACGAATCTCTCTCTTTCTCTCCCCTTTCTTTCATCCTCTCTCTCGCTCGTGGACTCTCATCGTTCTCCCTCTCTCACCTCTCCGCACACAAAAAGTAAATTACAAAAATAGAAAATATACTCTTTAACTGGGACGTCTTAAAAACAGAATAGCATGAAAAAGTTTATTTGTGTTAATAAATTCATCCAAAAGATAAACTGCCATATGAGAATTATAATAAATAATTATTAGAATATTTATTTATGAGTTTGCAAAAATGAAGCTTCTCAGACAGCTTCAGTGTTAATGTCACATTAAAGGAACAATAAGGAGGATATTTTCTGTAATAAATGATAAAATGATCAGGATCTGTCATCAGATATTAAGGACACATGATCGATTAAGGCACTGCCATCTCTTGTCAGTTGTTTTTAACTAGAACTGTGTGGTCCATCACGGTGACCTATGTGGGTTTTCACCTCTGACTCCACCTGCGGCTCATTTCCCAACACTATTTCCACCCCCTTGGTTGCCTGGATTAAAAACAACAGTGGTGCTGCAGCCGTGGAAGCTAGCAAGCGGGCTGTTTCCGATGAAATCTTAGCTGCTACTCTAATATTACAAACCTCTGTCTGAACCCCTTTCTTTCATTTTGGAGGGCCTGTATTCTCTCTTGCACCGCTAGAACCCACATTCTCTGTTTCTCCTCCTCCATCTCCTCCATTCCCTGCTACTCTTCCTTGTCCTCTCTATCGTCTACCCCTCCTACCAGTGGCACCTGTGCAGTCTTCATTGGCTTTGTCTGACCCCAGTCATACAAGTCATTTTTTTAGTTATTAAATTATGTACTAAAACTTTTCTTTTACCATGACGTCACACACAGCAGACCACATTCCCAACATTCCCAAAAAGGTTATTTGTTAACACTGCCTCAGGATAGCACAGTCATTGTTAGCAATACCAGTTGAGAACAATCTATTATACTTTATTTTGCTTATCTGAACACAGTGGGAACAGGTCTGGACAGTACTGCGTGTATGATTGATTTAACAAGACACAAGCAGACATAAGTGCTGTTAAACTGTATTAAACTTCTACTTTTTTAGTGCTGAAATGCATGCAGCCTCTTGGATTCTGATTTTTGGCTTGGTGAGGTTCTCCCACCTTTCTGAGTAAGAAAACTAACTTGTGGGGGTGGGGGTGTGGGGGTGTTCCAAAATTTCTTACTTGGAAATCGAAATTGTAACATCCGAGTTCAAATGGAAAGCAGCATAACGTTCAGCATGTCAGCTTTGACTGATGTTAATGTTTAGTTGTGTGAAAGCTCAGATTATACTCAGAAACCCAAAGCTTTTTGAGGTAACTCTGAAATGACTGCTGATACACAAGGTTTATTTCATTGCTGAAAAGTTCATTTCTGAATGAATCTCATAACTATGTAGCCCCTAACAAAGTACACCCGCACCCTCCAAACCCCCTCAATCCCCTCATCCCCAGATGACAAACCAGAAAACAAATGCCCCACCTGAAACTGAAACCAAATCTATCTAACCTAAACACACTGCCAACACCACTCCCACCCTATCCAGCCCCTCCGGCTAAAGAACAAGGCCCTGTCGATATAAAGAAACAGGGCTGAATTAAGATGCCAGTCCAGCCCTGGTTGTGGATCACAGATTGCCAGGCAGATCTAATTTGTTCTAAAATTGTCTTTCAATCATAACAATAAACAAAATCATATAATTGTTTCACTTGTCCTTTACTTCACTTGACAATCATTGTGTGCCAAATAATTATATAGTAAATATTTAATAAATATAGCAACAGAAATCTGCTAAAGCAGTTCATATTTAATAGTTTTAATATCTGCTTCACTGATTAGCCAAACACTAGAAGTTCAAAGACAAAGGTAGCACCCTTGTTTCCTTAGTGAAAAATGTAAATATGTGGAGCTAATAGGTGATGGTGGATCATTTCCATTGGCTGATCTGGACATGGACATCACTGTCCAAAAAAACTTGTATGTCCAAAATGGTGACTTGACGGGTGAAGGCAAACATGTTTTCAACTCTTCATCAGCACTTTGTGGGCAGTTACAGTGGGGAAAATAAGTATTTAGTCAGTCACCAATTGTGCATGTTCTCCCACTTAAAAAGATGAGAGAGGCCTGTAATTGACATCATAGGTAGACCTCAACTATGAGAGACAAAATGTGAAAAAAAAATTGAGAAAATAATTTTGTCTGACTTTTAAAGAATTTATTTGCAAATAATGGTGGAAAATAAGTATTTGGTCAATAACAAAAGTTCATCTCAATACTTTGTTGTATATCCTCTGTTGGCAATGACAGAGGTCAAATGTTTTCTGTAAGTCT
The DNA here is from genome assembly GCA_034509495.1 of Acestrorhynchus altus. Lineage (NCBI taxonomy): Eukaryota > Metazoa > Chordata > Actinopteri > Characiformes > Acestrorhynchidae > Acestrorhynchus > Acestrorhynchus altus. The sequence continues at coordinate 16,709,465 of CM067520.1, forward strand.
TCACAAGGTTGGCACACACTGTTGCTGGTATGTTGGCCCATTCCTCCATGCAGATCTCCTCTAGAGCAGTGATGTTTTGGGGCTGTCAGCGGGCAACACAGACTTTTAACTCCCTCCAAAGGTTTTCTATGGGGTTGAGATCGGGAGACTGGCTAGGCCACTCCAGGACTTTGAAATGTTTCTTACGAAGCCACTCCTTTGTTGCCCTGGCAGTGTGCTTGTGATCATTGTCATGCTGAAAGACCCAGCCACGTTTCATCTTCATTGCCCTTGCTGATGGAAGGAGGTTTGCACCCAAAATCTCACAATACATGGCCCCATTCATTCTTTCATGTACACGGACCAGTTGTCCTGGTCCCTTTGCAGAGAAACAGCCCCAAAGCATGATGTTGCCACCCCCATGCTTCACAGTTGGTATGGTGTTCTTTGGATGCAACTCCGCATTCACTGTCCTCCAAACACGACGAGTTGTGCTTTTACCAAATAGTTCTACTTTGGTTTCATCTGACCATATGACATTCTCCCAATACTCTTCTGGAACATCCAAATGCTCTCTAGCAAACTTCAGACGTGCCTGGATATGGACTGGCTTAAGCAGGGGGACACGTCTGGCACTGCAAGATCTGAGTCCCTGGCGTCGTAGTGTGTTGCTGATGGTAGCCTTTGTAACGTTGGTCCCAGCTTTCTGCAGGTCATTCACTAGATCCCCCCTTGTGGTTCTGGGATTTTTCCTCACCGTTCTTGTGATCATTTTGACCCCACGGGCTGAGATCTTGCGTGGAGCCCCAGATCGAGGGAGATTAGTAGTGGTCTTGTAGGTCTTCCATTTTCTAATTATTGCTCCCACAGTAGATTTCTTCACACCAAGCTGCTTGCCTATTGCAGATTCAGTCTTCCCAGCCTGGTGCAGGTCTACAATTCAGTTTCTGGTGTCCTCCGACAGCTCTTTCGTCTTCACCATAGTGGAGTTTGGAGTGTGACTGTTTGAGGTTGTGGGCAGGTGTCTTTTATACTGTTAACGACTTCAAACAGGTACCATTAATACAGGTAATGAGTGGGGGAAAGAGGAGCCTCTTAAAAAAGAAGTTACAGGTCTGTGACAGCCAGAAATCTTGCTTGTTTGTAGGTGACCAAATACTTATTTTCCACCCTTATTTGCAAATAAATTCTTTAAAAGTCAGACAAAATTATTTTCTCAATTTTTTTTTCACATTTTGTCTCTCATAGTTGAGGTCTACCTATGATGTCAATTACAGGCCTCTCTCATCTTTTTAAGTGGGAGAACTTGCACAATTGGTGACTGACTAAATACTTATTTTCCCCACTGTACATGTTCTTCATATCTCAGGATCAGAGTAACATAGAGACATGATACAAATATCATAACATCATTGTGTGATGAATTATCAGTAAGTAATCCAGCTCGGAAAACAGCTCAAATGACCTTGTTTCCAGCTGAATTAAATCCAAGTTTAAATGAATGAACACAAAAGGAGGATGTACACTGTTCATTTTTATTAGCATCATTTCTGAAGTTATTTTAGTTTGTTCAAATGTAAACTTACTTAAAACTTGGTTGTAAAACAAAATGTTATTAAATGTACTCAAATGGAGCCTCCTTCAACTTCTGAGAGCAAGCATGGCTTAGAAAGATTAAGGCCATGTTCATATCCCCAGCTGTTCCTGCCTTCAAGCAGTCAGATCACATGAACGCAGGGGTCCTTCAGGCCACATACCCTCTCAAAAAATGTGCATGAGGTCACTGATTTGGCCTTGTTAGGCTGTAAAGACTGCATCAAAGTAGGACGAACTTCTCAAAGTGACCAAACACCAGCTTGTCTAGAAGCTGACTATGACAGTCCCAACTCATTGCTGCTGGTCCTTAACTCCTCTAGACAGAGCTGGAAGGCTGCAGAAGGGCTTTTCTCCACTGACATTTGGAGCTGAACTGACTGGACCTTGAGGGTTCCTCTGGATAGCAATGGCCTTTTGCAGGCTGCACTCTGCTCTCCAATGGAAGAAGTCAGTGGTGAGGTAATACACACTGACAAGAACTCAAACTAAGATTATCAAAGACTGATCACAACGGTAGAGGTCAACTGTACTGCCATTCTCTAAAATGTAATATCTATAGCCAGACTGAATGTCATTTTGGTTTTATATAGTTATCAGCTGTTTCAATTGCCAGTGTGTAACTGCTTGATTGCAAAAGCACAGCAAAATAGCATGAAAATACAGCAATAACCTGAGGGATTAGAAAGCAATTAACTGCAGTGTCACATGGTGACACGTACCTTCATAATGCACACTCAGCCTGCCCAATTTTATGCAAACAAAACAATAGTGCACATACAGCAAATGCAACCTCATTAGCAAATACAAAATAAGCAGTGCCTCTGTGCATAGCCAGAAAAGAGCTATGGATAACCCATAGTAGGTGAATTGGCTGTGCTACATTGTCCTCTAGGTGTGAGTGAATGGCTGTGTGTGGTATAATAGGATTAATGGGTGTCCTGTCCAGGGGGATTCCTGACTTGAGCCCAATAACTAGAGGCAGGCTCTGAACCCAGTCTGACCAGAAAAAAGAAGATAAAAAGATAAATGCATATTTATATATACATCACAAAAATTCCAAAGACTGTAGTTCAGTGCTTGAGATGCTCTGGACTAATAATTGCAATGCATGGTTGCAATGATATCATGCCAGAATGGCAGCAGGTCATCTTCATTGACAAGTTCTGCTTTTGTCCTGTTAGAGACAGTGGTCACCACTAAGATCTCCAGCTGGTTTTCGCGTCACCCATCCAGATGGTCACGTGTCATGTTGTGAAATGCAATTTCATTCAATGGAAGTTCACTTTTTGCTCAACACTTTATAAATGATGTCATGCAACCAGTGGTCTTACCTTTTCTGAACCCACACTCAGATTATCACAGGACACCATTAAAGACCTGCAGAACTCCATTCTGTATAGATGCTGGGTGCACATCGAAATTCAGGTGGAGTGTTCACAACTGTTGAAATGAACTGAACTGAAGAAAAAGTTTGGCTGGCCACAATAACTAATGTTGGTGTGAAAGCAGCCGTAGAAGTACCTCGTTGTAAACTCATGCAAGTTCACATCAGTGACTCGAAAGAAAAGCCCCTTGGCTGAAGTGTTTTTATGTGTAAGACATGCCAAATTGATTTAGAAGAAAGCCTTTCTGATCGAAGCTTACACCTCCTGAATCGCTGCTGTGCCTCCTGTATTCACCCAGGAGTTGGGTTTGACTCGTTTAGTTTGAAAACAACAAAAACAACTTTGATTAAGATCCTTGATTGATTCTGCTTCAGTCATCATTTCAAAGAGCTGAATAATATGATATGGACGCTCGAGCACACAGTCAGGGCTTTAAAAGCAGATGAAGGAACCTGACTTTCAGGCTGTATTCTTATCACTGAGGATCAGATGGTGCTGGGCTTGTCTTGTAATTTGCTCTTTGTTTACCGATACAGTGTGCCAATTAGCTTCTCTCTCAGGTAAGTCGCTCAAGATCATCTGATGAAGGAAAGTAATTAAGGCTTCTCCACAGTGCCTGCCTTATGCTCCCCCACTGGCTTTGTTAATCACCTTTATCAGCCCATACAGGAGCCTCCATGTGCTGGCCTTCAACAAGCAAGCAGCAACTTGTCTGGGGTGATATTTGCGATTGTGAGTTAAATAGGGGTTACGTGTATTTTTGTAATCATACTAAACCTTCTGACTCTTAATTACAGTGTCTATCAAATTTGAGGACACATCTCATAATTTGCGGGCAGTTACATAGTTTCTCAGGCTTAATACACACACAATAACAAACTACAAGACTTACCCTAGCGGTCCATGGTGTCTCATCATTGTGTGAAATATCAGTGAGGAACCCAGCTCAGTAAAAATTCACTTGTTTACAAATTCATTAAATTCCCATTTATATAATTGCCAAGGGATCCTTTCAGTGCATGTTTACTACTCTGTCCATGTATACATGCTCAACCTGCACACACACTCTGACTGATAAGCAAGTGGCGGTGGGGCTGATGATATCACTGATTCATACATTGTGTCATCAATGAAAATGAGAAGGGAGGGCTTGGTTGCTCTCTTTTTTGCACATACAGTGCTCAAATTTAATAATACAAGTCATGAGGATTAAGATAATATAGGTCAATTAATGATTATAGCAATACTCACATATAAAATTGGAAGAAAAAATTTAGCTGTTTTTATTTTTTTATTTGGAGTGCTGGCAACTATTATGAACTTCTTTGTTAATCTAATCATTACCAATAATTCATTAACATTATTCAATTTTCTGCTCCTTCTGAGGACTTCTGAGATGTAAAGTGATCTTCAAAATTAAAGTTTTGATCAAAACATGGTCAAATGTATTCAAATATCTAAGGTCTCTTAAATTTTACATCTAAAATGAAGACAAACTTCAGTAAACTAGGATCTCCTCACAGTAACAATATCTGGTATGTGTGACTGTCTCTATGAATACTTTTCTCATTTTTGCTGAATAAAAGTACATAAAACTACAAAAAAAAAAATCTCTAAAGTTCTAAAGGTTAAGACATGTATGCAGGTGTTGTTTAATAAAAGTCTTCAGACAAGAGGAGCTTCAATGGACCGTATACTAGAATACTAGAACCCCAAAAGACCTACTGTTTCAGAAGTGGTCAGCCCCAGTGGACTCAGGGATGTCTAGTTGTGTAGCAGCACAATTTTGCTCTTGTCAAGGTCTCTGAGCTGCTGCTACATATCATGCAAATAAATTACCATGAGGTTACTTGCTATTAATGTCATGACACATCAGTCAATGTATTTAATTAACTCTTAGAACCAGAGATCCACACTTTGTGGGCAGTTACGTGCCATACAGTACATACATTGATGCTGACCTACAAAGCCAAAAACGGACCAGCTCCTCCATACATGATGGCAATGGTCAAAACTCCAGCTGCACCAAGAGCCCTTCGAGCTTCAAGTACAGCTTGAGTTGACCCACCATCCCTCAGGATGCAAGGTAAACATGCATTCAGACTCTTTTCTGTTCCACCAAAATGGTGGAACGAACTTCCCCTGGGAGTCCGAGCAGCCGAGTCCCTCACTGTCTTCAAACGCAGACTGAAGACTCATCTGTTTCAGGAGTATTTAACTCCATAAAGACATTTGTTTCAACAGGATCTAAGCGTGAGGAATCTCTAGATTCCAGCCTTGTCTAATAGTTAAGGATATTCTGAGTGAACAGCAAAGCACTTTTGTAAGTCGCTCTGGATAAGGGCGTCTGCTAAATGCCGCAAATGTAAATGTAAATGGTAGAGCAAATTGGAATTAATATGACTTTAAAAATAATGCAAAAAAGGTCCAAGAAACATTGACAGGGACAATAATTTCCTCCCTAAATATTGATTGGAACATGTTCCTACTGTCCACATGTAAACCTACACAGGCCTATCTGAGCTCTATTATGGCAGCTCGGAAGATGACACCATATACCAACTCTCAACCAGCTGAGCTTACATATTGCAGCTGCGTTCACATATGGAGATAAATAAATGAATGCACAGATGTCTTATCAATTAATGCCACCTTCGTCTCTTTCTTTATTTTCATTTTCTCAGTGTTGCCAACATGTGCCTTCGCATGTGCCCTGTGAATCATGGCAGGCTTTCTTCTGTGATTCCTTTTCTCTCCTCAATTAGTGGAGGGTTTGTTATGAGCTAAGGGATCAGGCATCCTTCTAATAAAAGCATCACCCTCTCGATGACTCCAGCACGCAGCCCTTCCTCATGTCTCTCCTCATTAAACACTTTTAATCAATGCTCGTCGCTCCTGCTGAGTCTGCTGCCACGGTAACAGAGGCTCGGTGGCGTCAGTGCTGCGCGATGCTCAAAGGAACCAATGCTCGGTTTCCTCTCTATTTCCCTGATAAACAATGAAGTGTCGATTTGATTAAGAGGCATGGAGGAAGCATATTGGAAAGGTCAGCTGGGCTCTGCCGGAAGAACTCTAGAAGAGGCATCAAGCTATTATGAGTCAGGGTGACGGAGCAGGTGGCAGAGATTTGGCTGCTCTCTGAGTGCAGAGTGATCCTGCGATCCTGGGTTTTATCGGCTATGGGGCTTTAATGGAAAGCCAAAGCTTTTAAACCCTGCCTCCAGAAGGACATTACAGCACCCTGTAAATGCCAGGGCCCAATGACCCAACAAACACCAACATGCTAATGCACCTGCAATAAGTTTAGGAAAAGAACTGATGATAAACCAAATGCACAACTGTGCCTGAATATAGAACAACCTTCTAGAAATGTATAAATGGAGGAGAACAATTGATGCACAATGACGAACAGCTGACTGTGACGCACCAAGTGATTGCAGGAAGTGCGTGTGTCACAGAGTCATCCCGCTTTCCAATAATGCACATGGCACATGCTAGCATTGCCCGTAGTTTGGTACCCTGCAATGGACTACCACCGTGGTATTCCTGCTTTGCACCCAGTGACTCTAGGTTGGCTCTGGATCCTATTCAGAATGAAGTGGATAAGATAATGACTGACTGACTGAAACAACTGATGAAGAAAACTGAACAAAGCTAAAACATAGACAAGATGACTTCCTGCATCTGGAAATGACATACAGACACTTTTTGCCTTTGGACAGAAAGTTGCAGAGCAACTGAATAAACTAATTGTTTATTCAGAGTTTCCAACAATATAGATCATTTGCAGATTGTGTTCAAATTCAAGTTTTCCTCAACTTATTGTGAAAAGTTGGTGGTTAAACAGAGCATTAAAAAATTTTAATTTTTAATGCTCGTTTTCCACTCAGAGTCGAAAGTATTCATTTAACTTTATGTTATCTGTTATAAATTAGCTTAGTCAATAATATGTTTAATGTAACATAAACAATCCTTTATTTAGACCTATTCATATTTTTGTCTCTCAGTTGTTTGTAATATTTGTCTTAGTTTCTAGAATGTTGATATTTTAGAAATTTACTTGCACCTACATGTCATGGACATGTGAACAGAGCAGTAAACATGCACTGGAAGGGTCCTTTGGAATTCAGTTGGAATCAAGTCCATTTTAGCTGTTTTCTGAGCTGGTTTGCTTGCTGAGATTCATAACACAATGAGGTAAGGGCAGGGAAAGTCCTGCAGTTTGTGATGATATGTCTGTATGTTACTCTGATCCTGATTTATGAACCCTAAAAATGGCACGTAACTGTGTATAAAAATGTGAAGATTCAGTTCTAGGAGTTAAAATCAGCATTAACTTGGGGTTTTGTACGCAGGAAAAGGTTGCCAAACTTACACAAACTTATACCAATAAATGTTTGCTATCTGGGAAGTGTTAAAGAAAGGTTCTGCTGAACCCGCTGACCATCACTTCTGGTTACAACATGAATCTAATGTGAGGTTTGAGGCAACTTGATGCAAGTAAATTTCTGATGCCTAGCTAACTACAGACTTTTAAACTCCAAAAACCAGTCCAAATTTTGCTGGTGCCTGCTGGCCACTGCTTTAGCAGACCCTCAAGGTTGTCTCGTGGAGTGAATATGCTAACGACGGTTGTCAGCTGGGTAAGGAGGAAATATGGCATCCGCAGTTTTATTAGGCCGCAAGTGAAGACAGATATCTTGGTAGGATGAACTGTCCTTGAAAAGTTGCTCATCAAATTCCACTGTCCTTTTCCACTGTCCTTAACCTTTATGCTGTGTTTACATAATGGTGTAAAACAACATTGCACAATGCTTTATGTGAATGCAAACATGGTCATAGACAGCGTTACGTAAATGGGAATGTAAATTTGCCTATAGACCCACTGTGATTGAACACTGGAATTTGTCCTTTGCATTTGACCGATCTACACAATGAAACCCAGACATACCCACTAGTGAATACACACTAGGGGACAGTGAGCTCACTTGCCCAGAGTGGTGAGCAGCCCTATCCATTGCACCCAGGGAGCAGCAGGGGAGTTAAGTGCCTTACTAAAGGGCACTTCCGTTACCTCCTGCCAGTTCAGTGAATTGAGCCAGCAATCTTCCAGTCATAGCCACCAGGAAACTCCCCATTTGACCTACTATGGAAGCACCAATAGCACCATGTCTGGCAGCTACCTGACAGATTAATCACATCAGTGATGAGGGAGCACCCGCCCCTTCTAATAGTTTTTCATCAAAAGCACGGTTCCAGTGTATTACTTTTGATTTTATGATGGATTCTTTTGACGCAGCTCAATCCTGCCTGTGGTGCCCTGTTTGTTGCATGTGACCCCCATGTTGCATGGGTCTTCCATGACCAAGAAGCCAACTCAAAGCTGCATAGCTGCATTCACTGTCATGACATGTTGTCCAACATAGGAATAGTGTCTATCTTGCAACTATATGTGTGGCCACCAACTTCTTCTCTCAATGGAGACTCCTCTGCCAAAGCACTTCCTATGGGATTATTAGGGAGGTTGAATTTCCTATCCCTTCTCCTTCTAATATTATGTAATATAATGAATGCTGTGCATCTCACTATGCACTTGCGGTGCTTTGTTAAGAAAGTCTTTGAATTTGTGGGTCCTCATTTCTGAGCAATCATAAATCTTTCTCTTACCTCCAAATGTGTTCTTGGCTGTTTGAAAGTGGCATGTGTGCAGCCTCTTCTTAAGAAATTGGTCCTGGACCCCAATTATTTTTCAAGGTTTAGATCCATCTCGAAAATTCCTTTTATCGCAAAAATGTTGGAGAAAATGGTTGCTGACCAACTTTTATGTGTGTTGGAGGCTAACAGCATTCTTGAAAAGTTTCAGGAAAACGTTCACAGAAACAGCCCTTAAATGATTCTTCAGTTCACTCTAATTTGGGCCAGGTGTCAATTTTCATACTCTTCTGTTTCAGTGCAGCGTTCAACACAGTGGACCACAAAATACTGATGAACAGGCTTAGGGAAGGGTTAAGGAAGTGCGTTAAATTAGTTTGTGTCCTATTTATCAAATAGAAAGTTTTCGGTGTCTGTGGGAAACAGTATGTCATCTGTAGCTGATTTTACATGTGGGGTCCCTCAAGGTTTCGCATTTTATTTTCACTGTTTCACTGATGTTTTAATATCTCCTATCACTTCTATGCAGATGATACCCAACTGTCTCAGAGTGACCTCAGAAGAGTGGCTAATCTAACTGAGTGCATTGACCCTATTAAGAACTGGATGAACCTCAATTTTCTTAAGTTAGATGTTGGTCTAGACAAGGTTCCCAGGGATTTGCCATCAGTTCTTGGTTCACTCATATGAAGAGTAAATGAAGAGTAAATGAAGAGTAAAAGAAATGTGTGTTATTCTCATTTACAGTTTTTAGTGCACATTAGGAAGTAGACTCAGTCCTCTTTTTTATATGTTGCAAAGATGAGAAGGATTTTGTCTTTTCAGGACTTGTCACATATCTCCTGTTTCCCTTCTGTGTCTTCCTGTCTCGTCATCATTGTTCCTTGAGTTTAGGTCCGTTTGTTTGGCTGAAATGTGTTGTTCATTTTGGTTTATTTGTTTCTTTATTATTAAACCTTGCACATATGTGCACCTCACTTGTCTCCATCTGCTCAGCGAACGCATTCATTACAATGCTTCTGTGTCTTCTCATTTGGACTAGTGCAATGCATTATATACTTGCCTTAGTCAAGGACCTCTGACAAGATTGTTTAGGTTCTTACTTACAAGGCTCTACATTAGTGAACTGTTCCCCCACACAAGCTCTAGGTCACTAAGATCCTCTAATAGAGGTCTTCTTGATGTGTCTACAACTAAGCTGAAGTGAAAGGGCATTGTATGCTCCCAAATTATGGAAGAGCTTGTCTCTTGTCATCAGTCTGAGTCTACAAATGCTAAAAGTTGATGTCATAGGTCATGTGCTAAACTGTGGTGTGTGTCCTTTGGTATTTTATACTATAATTTTATTGCAAAGCACAAAACTTCTCTTACTTACTACTGAAAAGGGAATGATGCAAAGCAATAATTTATGTGTAAGAATCATATAATGAAGTGATTAATGGAACAGCTCCAAAATTGTACGGAATAAAATATATTTACCTTGACTTCAAATAAAAGACAAGAAGGTTTTTCCTTCTTCTGTAAAATGTTAGAGACAAAAAATAACTCTCAACTTGTCACTGTGGTGCTAGATAAAACAACACGAGTGTCAGTCTGAACCAGCTTTGAAAGACAGCTCCTTGGTTGTGTTCTTGAACATCTTTAAACTCATACAAAAGCCCGGTGAGCTACAGTTATCCATCTGAAAAGGGTTACCACTGAGTAGGTCATCTCAGCACTTGTGGCAGCAGATGGCGGATGTTAGAGCTACAGGTTAATGATCAGGGTGTCCCTGGCTCCAGGCCCAGTTACAGCAGGGGAGGGAAATTCGATGACCAGAAGGCTGCAGGTTCGTCACTAGCTCCAGGGGTGCTACAACATGTTACCTGCTGTGGGGCTTCAGACCCTCACTTATCCACCAGCTTCTCATTAATCACAGGTTGTTCTCAATGGATACACCTTGTTAATTAAGGGCCTAACTATGAAAGCCCATATGGAATCTCCGTTATTAGATGGGTTCCTACAGATCGTTTGAGTCTTTTTTGAAGACCAAATATATAAACATACTGTGTCAAGGTCAAGGTCAAGGCTTTTTATTGTCATTACAACCGAGTACAGGTACACAGTGCAATGAAATTGCGTTCCTCCGGAACCAAGGTGCAACATGGAGCAGCAATACAATTGGACGACATAAAGTGCAAAACAGTACAATAAATACAATAAATACAGTGAACAAGAGACAGTTCAACAGACAGGACAGGACAGTACAATACCGATTGGTACAAAGAAGTGAGATGAATGGTGGGAATAAGGTGCAAGAGATATGTAACATACTGTACATCTAGATGTGCGTGATAACAGCAGTTACTGAGGTAGAAAGTGTAGTGTAGTTCCTGGTGCGCAGCAAATATTGCTGATAGGATGGGGATGATCCAGTCTCTATGTGCCGTGTGTGTGTGTGTGTGTGTGTGTGTGTGTGTGTGTATGTGTGTAGAGTGCTGGGTGGTTTTCAGTCCAGTGTTTTGTGTTGATGTGGTTTATGTGGTGTGAAGAATGGTGTGAGGTTCAGTTTCAGCTCTGTCTCAGTGAGTTGTGTGATATGATAACGGCACGGCAGCATAGCAACTTAATGCCAATTCTAACTTAATTACCTTTGCAATAGACGTTAACTATAGGCAAACAATATCCTCCTAAAATCCCTTCATAATCCAAACAATAACCAATAAAGCAAGTTTATTGCTCATTTATGATTTTAATCTACAGGGCATGCTGCGATTTGTTCTTATCTAGCTAGTGTGTGTGTGTGTGTGTGTGTGTGTGTGTGTGTGTGTGTGTGTGTGTGTGTGTGTGTGTGTGTGGGAACACAGGTGCTTCTGAAAGACACGTTCAGCCCTGGTCAGACACAGAGGTTGCGACCTTGAGGCTCGAGTGCCATTAATGTGCAAACTGCTTTTTACACCTCCAGCCCAGACAGACTGTTGCATAGCAACGGATGGCACTTGAGGGAATAAGGATCAGACTTACCTTTTTGACTTTGCTGCTGTTGGATGGCACAAGGTAGGGGTCAATGTCTGACCAGTGTTGGTCTTTAAGCCCACAATTTACATTAAGGCTTATATAGCAATGGCCCACCATCTTGTGGTTCTGTACAACTAAGGTCAAAAGTCACACTGAAATGTATTCTTATATACAATCATATACAAAGGTTTAGGCATCTGTGGCCAAATTGCATGTTAATTATGTACATGTTCTCTAGTGTCCACTAGTATGTAGTATTTTAAAAACCTAAACAATGCTATACTTCATTTTACAATATGCGGAATTGAGCAAATGAACTGTAACTTTACAGTCAAGTGTGTAGAGGATGTAGAAGGTGTACTATGAATGTATACCATCCTGTCAATCAAAAACACAGTACTGTCCATATTGAACTACATATCAGTAGTTTGTCCATTTTGACCACATCAGTCCGGTTCTTTCATCCCTCCATTGGCTTCCCATTAAATTTAGAATCGACTACAAAATATTGCTCCTAACGTACAAGTCACTAAATGGCTTAGCTCCCCAGTACCTAAAAGACCTCTTAATACCCTACATCCCGTCACGCAGACTGCGTTCTCAGGACGCAGGCCTATTGACCGTCCCTAGAATCAAAAAGAACACTGTTGGGGGACGAGCCTTCTCTTTTAAAGCCCCCCAGTTCTGGAACAGCCTTCCTCCTACTGTTCGGGACTCAGACACTCTCTCCATCTTTAAATCATGCCTGAAAACATTTCTCTTTACGCAGACTTTTCATTAACACTTCTAAGGGGGCACTAATATTTCTCCCTCCCCCCCCATGTCCTGAGCTGCCCCGGATGCCTGCGGATACCGGTCCACTCATCCACTTCCTACTACCAAGTTCCAGACCTGGCTATCCCACCTGCACGGATCTCATTATTCACTATTCATTCATTCATACCTGTATCATTACTATTTTAGCCAATCTTTATTTATCCTCCCTCCATTTTTATTTATTTATTTATTTATTTATTTCTTTATTTATCTTTTTCACTTCATTTTATTTCCATTTTCCAATGTGCCATTGTTATGTGCTCTCCGGTGTCAACCAGAGGAGGATGGGTTCCTCTCTTGAGCCTTGGTTCCTCTCAAGGTTTCTTCCTCCTAAACTGAGGGAGTTTTTCCTTGCCACTGTTTGCCTACTGGCTGCTCATTTGAGGCTTGGACCCGGATCCTTGTAAAGCTGCTTTGTGACAACTTGCTGTTGTAAAAAGCGCTATATAAATAAAATTTGATTTGATTTGATTTGATTTTTTTTAAAGAGAGCAGGCCTCACTCAAAAAGGTTAAATGAAAGAGAGGAGAAGTAGTGATCAGGTCTGGAGTAAGCTAGAGCCAGATTGCTCATCTCTTTCTGCACAGTTTGTGTTCATTGTCTAGTTCTTCACAAGTGGTCACAGGACGCTACCCACAGGATATTTCTGGTTGGTGGACTCTTTCTCAGTATAGCAGTGATGCTGAGGGGTTTAAACACTCCAGCAGCACTGCTGTGTCTGATTCACTTATACTAGCACAACACACCCTAACACACCACCAGCATGTCAGTGCTACTGCAATGCTAAGGATGATCCACCACCCACATCGTACCTGCTCTCTGGTGGTCCTGTGGGGTCCTGAACATTGAAGAACAAGGTGAAAGGAGGAGAAAGAGATGGACTACAGTCTGTAATTATAGAACTACAAAGTGCTAATGTATCAGTCGAACTCATATGATACATACCACTGCTATGCTGATGACACTCAATTCATCCTCTCTTTCCCACCTTCTGACACCCAAGTCTCATCTCGCATGTCATCTCGCATCGCCAATGTCTCATTATGGATGGCAGACCATCACCTCAAACTCAACCCACTATTCATTCCTGGAACCAATGGTCCTCACCCTGATCTTACCAGTTCCCTTGAACTGCTCACTCCATCTGCAGAAGCACAGAGCCTTGGTGTATTTGTTGATGACCAGTTATCATTCTCGTCTCATGTTGCAAACCTGACTCTGTCATGCAGATTTCTCCTTCACAACATCAGGAGAATTCGACCTAGGGAGGCCTAGAGAGGCCACTCAGGTGCTTGTTGTTGTTGTTGATGCTGGCCTACAAAGACAAATATGGACCAACACCTCCAAGTATGATGGCAATGGTCAAAACTCAAGCTGTACTAACAGCCCTTGAAGCATCAAATACAGTCCGGCTTCACCCACCATCCCTCAAATCACAAGGAAGACAAGCATCCAGACTCTTTTCTGTCCTGGCACCAAAATGGCCCCTGGGGGTCCAAACAGCTGACAGCCAACTGAAGACCCATCTGTTTCAAGAGTATTTAGCTCATTAAAGATTTACAATGAATCTTGTCAGTCTATGATCATGTCAGTCTATGACATTTGCATCTAAGCTTGAGGAATCTCTGGACTAGTTAGGAGAACTAAGGATATGAACTGAGTGAACAGCAAAGCACTTTTGGAAGTTGCTCTGGATAAGGGCATCTGCTTAATGCTGCAAATGTAAAAATAAATAGAATGGGCAGTGAATTATTAAACAATGAGGTGGTCAAAATCCCCAATCCAACTTTTGCCTTGGTGGAGATGACCAATGAATCTGTGTGTGGAAGTACCATGGTCAATACAAAGCGCTCTCTCTCTCTCTCTCTCTCTCTCTCTCTCTCTCTCTATATATATATTCAAACATTTAACAAACAGTTAAACAGTTAACAGTCTTCTGAAGACTGCCCTCTCCGGTCATTGCCTGTGCATGTCTCCTCTGCACCTCTAGCATATGATTACTGTTGTATACATATACTGGCAACAGTGCTGTTTTCGTCTTTAGGAGGGCAGCTGCAGGCAACACAAAACCACAGCAATGCTGCAGTTTTTCTCAGTGGTTTTGAGCATTCTCATGTTCATTCAACTTCAAATTAACTTTATCTTCTCATTTGAGAAACTTGGAGTTAGTGGGTGGATAGTGGATGCCAGATGGATGAGCCATTCTATTTCCAAAGTATTTAAGTGTGCAGTGTCATGTATTTACCAAGAAAACCTCATATTCCTGTGGCAGCAACTGTCTGGATGTGGCAGAAATCACATCCACTTTCAATGTAGGAGGCCTCCCAGGTCAGTGCTGTGTTCTTTAGCATCCATGGGGAGTACTAGCGGAAAACCTACCAGAGTTATCCTCCATTAATATCATATGGGTATTAATTGGGATTGGGTTGATGGTGGGTTTGTGTGTGAAGCCACTGACCGCAGATGCCGACGAGGCTGGTCATGCTTCTATACTGGTGCGGAGTGTATTCTCATGGCATAGGCTTCAACCACTGGTCTGCCTTAGCATGTCGCTGTCCACTGCCTGCAACGTTTGACTTAATGTAAATTGATAGTGATGGGATATTTCAGGACATCTAGTTTCAATACATTTAACATGAGCCCAATCAAACATTTATGGGATGTGGTGGAGAGGTTTATTCACACCTTGGGTCCTGCACAGATAGTAATGAAAACAATGAATGAATGTTTGGTTCAGAACATCTGACACATAAGTGCCTACACTGACCCAAATTTGGCCCGCATGTGTCTGCTATCTGGGTTCAACTGCAAATCCCACATAGCTGTGCATGGCTGTCCAGAAGACACGGCTCCTCATGCCATCTTCTATTCTTTTGTGGAATCATTGGCACGTTGAGTTGCTGAACTTCAGTCAGTATAGAGGAGATCCAACATGATACTACCTCCTGTCCAATAATGTTTGGCATGCTAATATATACTCAAAAAGAACCTGCTGGTCATAAATAATGACCAAAGGCATATGTCTTATGTACTAGCTCCTTTACTTGCTCTTTTCTAGCTCTTTACTTTTATGTGTGGTGCTTTCTGTGTTCTTTTAGAAGTTCCACAAGTTTCCTAGAATCTGTGACCCAATCTCACCCTCTACACCATTACACATACACTCAAGGCTTTGTCCAAATGTCCATTCATATCGTATTTGGAGATCATGTTAGGACAAAAAAATACACATATTCATATTCTGAGCAATGTTTTGTTCAAAGTCTAGGTGTCTATACAGAGATATTTTGCTCATGATGTTTGAAGGTCACCAACCATTATGGAAGCCTGTTCTTCATGTACTCCTGCAAAGATCAAACAAAGCAGCAACTCCAAACCACACATTCAAGAAACTCTTTTGCTTTGATGTTGCAAATTCACATTCTGAGAAATGCACTGTCCACTGCTATTCCATATCAGAGCAGAGCTCATAACATCCCAATTTGCGCAACTTTAAGACGGTCCAGCCGAGACATGACCTTTCATGGCATATGGTGCAGCTCCTTAATGTTCAACTGAACAGCAGGCCGGCCCGCTGACTTTGATTGCCATCAAAGGAGAAGAAAGCAAGGGCTGATGAAGAGGATGAATATGCATGGAATATTCATGACAGTAAAGGTTTCCGTAGGGACGTGGCGCAGGTCAGGCCTTTGAACTCGGCACTTAATCATTTACCTGAGGACTGTTTGAGCATTCAGCAGGGGGAGATTGCCAGAACCCCATCCACTCTGATATCCCAGGTGAGGCATTAATCAAAGCACTTATGATCTCTGAGCATAAGGCCAGCGGTCACCCGGAGCCAATCACATCAAACGCGACCGTCCGCCTGGTCTTCCACTGAGAGCTGAAGGTCGGCCAGGGCAGGAGGAAGCTCTAACCTTGACCATTCCTTCAAGGTTGGTGCTCAGCTCCGAAATTTGCAGTTTCCAAATTGGGCCCTCCTACTGCTTTGTCCACGCTGGCCCAAGCCTAATCAAGCAGCAATCAAAAGACGTTGACTGGAAAGTTCTCTGTGTTAAATGTGGGCAGAGAGGCAGTGGAGAAGCAAGGTAAAATTCAAGTATATGAAGTAGTGAGCAAAAGCTCCATGGCCACAGGAGACTGAGGACTGTGATGCCCTCGGGCATAGGCTGCACATGCGGATATCAGGAGAGGCAGACAGCCAGGGTTATTTTTCTGTTTGTTGCTTGGGCTCTCACTGAACCATGACATGTTTTTCGGCCCACCGAGGATATTTGGACTGTGGATTAAACAGTTGGGGAAAGTGGGAGAAGGGTGCTCGCTGCACACATCCACACTTGAGCAACATACTATGCTAGAAGTTGTTACATCTCTTATCCTGTAATATATCATCCTGAGTATGATTCTTTGTAGGTTTAAAACCTACTTAAGTATAAGTTCACAAGTGGGAACTCAGAATGAGTCTCAGGTTTCTGCAGTGCTCTGCTTTTGAGTGTCAGTGGTATGAATGTTTAATGGAGAATTTTAATTCAGTCTTAGTTTAACTGTAGGAATTTCATAGTAAAAAAAAAGTAAAGTCCTCTTCAAAAATAAAGAATAGCTTTAAATAATAAACCTTTGATTATAGATAAACTTGAAGGCAGTGCTTCAGCAAAACAGGTGAACAACTAGTTAACATAAAACTAATCCATCCAGTCTGGTCTCAACAGGAATTCCTAAAAGAGCAGTACCATGTGTCCTAAACATGGCTGGTGCAACCCAAACAAGTGGAAATTAGGTGATTTGATTAGAGTATGTTACAAAATGGCTAGCTTGTGTGCAAAATCTCAAAATGTTCTAGGGGTAGCATAAACAAAATTGCACACATTTTATGCAATATATATAGATAGATAGATAGATAGATAGATAGATAGATAGATAGATAGATAGATAGATAGATAGATTGATTGATTCTTTGGCTTGCTCTCTTGGTTTCTTTAAACTTTGCTGTAGAAACAAGTGAACATTTTTGAGGTCTGTACGCTCGCTGTTAGCACATTTACAATTTTCCATTTTATAATACACTTAGGCTGATATGGCATTTAAGTATATTTTAAATAGATTATTCAAACAGCAACAGAGTGACTGCTGAGATTTTACCGATATAGCATGCTTTGAAGTTATATACTCAACTCCATCAATGCAACCTGCACACATCTTTACACAAAGTACAATTAAATACAATTTAGATTTGATTTAGATTGTGTTCTAATAGTTTTTATGCTTTAATAAGCTTACACTGGAAGATGTCTAACCACCACTCACAGTCTTTGAAGTAGGGGTAGAGTGCCTCCCCTCCCTCACTTGAATAGAAGTCCTTGTCAGAGCAGGAGCCCATTGGTAATCACCATGTGTCAGGTCTTCGCCAAACTTTCCTTGGAGCATCACCTGCAATTCACACACTTCAGTGCACGGATCGTCTTTGTGTGCTTCACCCATGATGACACGCAATGTCTTTCTGTCTCAGGGTGTGTCTTTGTGGACAGCTTGTGCACAAATGAATCACAGCCCTGCCAAAGCTGGAGCATTCTGCCATGCGGCAGATGAAAAGATATGACGCCTACTGTCATTGCTCAAGTGAGTTTTTCCCATGCTAATTTCAGAGTCGAAGGCACAGTGAACGTGTACATGGGAAGAGTACACCCTGCGGATGTCTTTACCTGTAGCAATTTTGGGTGACATTGGAAAGCACTCGGCATGTCATCCCTCCCTCTGTGCCTCACAGCCGGTGTGGGCTCGAGCCTGATGTCAGGGAGGCATGTGACACTCTTGATGGAGGGCAGGCTGGTAGTTGTTGTCGCCAGTGACGGCTCACTCTTGCACTGAATCAGCAGCTGGAGGTTGAGAGAGACAGAGGGAGAGAGATGAACAGAAAGACAGGAGAGATCAAAGTTGAAAGTGGGAAAAGTGACAGGATCTAAGCCGCATGTGCCACATTTTACACATTCTCCATCTGTCTGATTAAGGATGGAGGAAAAGATGTGACACACCTGGTCTCCCTGAACAAGAACAGGTAACCTGAGAGTATTATTTGAGCATTGCTCTACACTGTACAGATCCGTGAGGAACTTTTGGAAGGTCTACAGTTTGAAACTGTGGAGGAAATACTTGGACAGATTTACAACATTTAGCAGACACTCTTATCCAGAGCAACTTACAAGGTTTTACAGAGGTGGGTCAGAGTAGTGTCCTGCGTGAGGACTTTTATTTGCGTAGCACAGCATAGTTGTCCAGACTGGTAATTGAACCCCAGTGCTAAATGCATTTACTCAGTATTTTAAGTTTGTTTGTTTGTTTGTTTTTGTTGTTTTTTTATACTACATATGTGTCTTGGAAACAACCTTACTTACAACCACATCATGGTGCTTCTAAACAAAAAAATTATGATTTCCCATATACAGAGAGCTTCTTAAAAAACAACCAACTACAATCTCTGTAGTTTAACTGGCAGGTTCACAGAAGCATATTTTAACATTGTGAAAACACAAACAAACAAACAAACAAAAAAAAACAAAAACGAACTATTTTTGTTTATAGTATTCTCAAGTATTACAATGTAGTGTTACTGTCCTCTTATTTTGTTCTCTCAGTACAGTTTACTGTTAGAATGCTGAAGAGATTGACAGGTAGCTTTTACACTGTGACTTTTGGTGTTTCATGTACAATGCATATGTTTTAATGGACCGTGACATTTCCCAAATCTGTAAATAAATAAATAAATAAATAAATAAATAAATAAATAAATATTTATACCATGTTCAAAATTTGGAAGAAATTCATTCATAGAACTTGGGATCTGGACTCTCTGGTAGTTACATGTTCTTTCTAGGCTTCATAACTCAGGATCAGAGTAATCTACAGAAATGATACACATATCATAAACTGCTAGACATATATACCCTGTCTATTTAATATCTTTGTGTGCTCAATTATCAGTGAGTAATCCAGCTCAGAATCCAGCTAAAATTCACTGATTGCAACTGAATTAAATCCCAGTTTAAATGCCAAAGGAGACTTCCAGTGCATGTTTACTGCCCTGTCCACTGTACATGTTCAACCTGCAGGCAGAATCTGACTGATTAGCAAGAGGGGGCAGGGCTAATGATATCAATGACCTAGATATTGGTTTATAGAAGAAAATTTTTTACTCACACCGTATTCACATTTCAGAATAAAAGTCCTGAAAAGGAATAATACAAAAATAATAAAGGTTTTGTTTTGTTTGTTTTGGGTTTTCTGTACCACTGTCAAGTATTCTGAAGAACTTATTAGTGTAAATATTCTTGTATTCTATCATTACAATCAAATAATTAATCTTCAATTTAAAAAATGATCTGATTTTTAATCAATACAAATTTAGCCTAGGGTTCTAAAGGTTAACAGCCAACGGCTTTTCACTTACTCCAAAAGTAACTGATCACCAATGACCTTTTTCTAATTGACCTACAAAGGCCAACGTACCTAAATTAAGGACTTAGTAGTACTATGAATTAGTATTATGCCACCTGCATGCCCAATTCACTCAAACAGGATTATCTGGCACTGTTTGGCAAAATGTGGCCAACATTGGACAAAAGCAGGGACAAATTTCAATCTTCCAGGTGGTGGATACGTCTGTTTTTTAGCTCTTGCTAAAGAAACAAAACAGAAAGAAAGTTTGCAGTGTTTGGTCCAGGTGATTAGCTACATTTGGGTTACAAGACAATAGATTTCTTTGCTCAAGTGATCTTTTAAAGTATATAATATTTCTCACTTCTCATCAGTGGTATGGTACCAGCTGCTGTGATAAACACAAATATAGAAGTATGTCATATGGCATTAGTGTCAGCATCGTACGTGTTGAGTGGAAATTACTGTTGGCCTTTGTACCAACTGCCACGGCTCACAGTCACCGCTAAATGGTTCCTGGGGTCAGCCAATAAGTGTACTTTAATTACACAGCTAAAGTAAACTACCAAGCCACTGACAGTCTGCGCCCTGCCTTGTGTAGTCATCAGATCACGAACCCTTCATCAGTGTCTGCCCACTGCTTAAACACTTGATATGAGTTTGCTCCCTGCCTATCATTAACAATTAGGGGAACCCCATGCATGTAAACAGAACTGTCACGTCAAATGTCATGTTTGTATGCTGCTGTTACTGCTCGGCATACAAGAAAGCGTCCAGGAGCTGTGTCAGTACTAACACAATGCTAGCGGCTCACAAAGAAGCCCTGAGGCACTCGCAGGGGAATAGAGGCCTGTGACGTGCTTGTGTATTTATGAGTCCATTAAGCACAAGGACATGACAGCATTTTAATATTGCCATCCTTTTAGCGTTTCTATCCAGATTTATCTCTCAGACCCTGCAGTGATTCACTGTGCAAAATGAGGAGTGGTGAAGAAACCTTGCCGACAGATCAAGGCAAAAGGCACCTAAGGCAGACACATAAAAAAGTGCAGATTTTCAGATTTTTTTAATCATGTGTCAATTTTTTATCTAACATCTGAAAATAGCATGATATTATTCAAACAGTAATAGAGTAACTGTAGATGTTCTACCCCATAGCACACTTTGAAATTACATAATCAGCACACACCTACTATATATATGGTTTCCTCATATATATATATATATATATATATATATATATATATATATATATATATATATATATATATATATATATGAGGAAACCATATATATAGTAGGTGTGTGCTGATTATGTAATTTCAAAGTGTGCTATGGGGTAGAACATCTACAGTTACTCTATTACTGTTTGAATAATATCATGCTATTTTCAGATGTTAGATAAAAAATTGACACATGATTAAAAAAATCTGAAAATCTGCACTTTTTTATGTGTCTGCCTTAGGTGCCTTTTGCCTTGATCTGTCGGCAAGGTTTCTTCACCACTCCTCATTTTGCACAGTGAATCACTGCAGGGTCTGAGAGATAAATCTGGATAGAAACGCTAAAAGGATGGCAATATTAAAATGCTGTCATGTCCTTGTGCTTAATGGACTCATAAATACACAAGCACGTCACAGGCCTCTATTCCCCTGCGAGTGCCTCAGGGCTTCTTTGTGAGCCGCTAGCATTGTNCACTCCTATTATGTAATAACTTTGTTTTATCAACATATCCAACCCAAAAAGTATTCTTCATAGTATTCTTTTCTAGATATTGCCATGAGCAGCCATGGCCAGGTGGTTAGGGAACCAGCCTTGTGACTGGAAGGTTGCCAATTTGATTCCCTGAACTGGCAGGACATGACTGAAGTGCCCTTGAGCAAGGAACTTAACTCCTCAGCTGCTTCCTGGGTGTTGTTGATAAGGTTGCCCATCCCTCCAGGCATATGTGCTCATTGCCTCCTAGAGTGTGAAATCACAAGTGTGTATATATGTTTTTCACTGCATGGTTGGGTTAAATGCGGAGGACAAATTTCCCTGACAAATTCATAGTACAAAAAGGTCACCTACGCTCTACTCACTCAATAACTGCAGAGTTCAAACCTGCTGATAAGCCTTCAAAGGGGAATCCAACTCCATATTAAGTCTTAGAACCCAAGATCCACACTATGTGGACAGTTGCATGCCATTTTCAAGGCTTCATATCTCAGAATCAGAGTAACCTTCAGACATGATACAATTATCAAACTACAAGACTTATCCTATCTAATGAATGATGAAATATCCAGCTCAGAAAAAAATAAACAAACCTATAATTCACTCATTTCCAACCTAATTAAGTCCCAGGTTAAATGCCAAAGGATCCTTCCAGTGCATGTTTACTCATGTCCACAGGGGTGGGGCTAATGACATCAATGACCCAAATATTTTGTTACTGAGGAAAATAATAAGGGACCATTTTTTTCCTTTTCCAATTCCACCATATGAATAAGACAAAAAAAAAACCCTCCTTGCTCTTACAGTAAATAATTGCATATTTTCTATATTATTTCATAAAGACATTTTCTTTTGATATTAAAGCAAAATTTCTGTAAAATCTCCTAAGAACCTCTTTAGAACAATAAAAAGCACTTGATTTGGACAGGCTCTGAAATAAAACTCTTGACAATTCCCACAGGTAAGGTGCCTTTGTTGGCACCATGGTGGCAGTCATTACGGGGTATCTCCAGACCCTGCCAAGCAGGCTCTCGGGGGGATAGGGGGACTCACTCACTGCTGACGCTGAGCCTGTGCTCTGTGGAGGGTGACTTCATTTGCCTGTAATCTGTACACCATCCCCCAGAGGCACCGTGGAGCACGGGAAAACAACTCACTCATTGCCTCTCTTTATTTGCCACTAAGCCCCCATTGCTTCTGTGAACAACAGAGTCATAATGGGAGTCCAGGTTCATTTAAGGAGATTAGAGACACATAGTACAGTAACTTTAACTCACTCCTGTTGTGTTTGTTGGTTTCCATGCAATCTGTTCATTCCTTGGCTTTCTGACAGCTGCTATTAAACAGCAGGAAGGATCAACTTAATTCATGTAGCATCTCTGCCAAGTATTGTAATTTCTATAGAGATGGGGTGCTCTCAGATTTTGGGATGCAGGTGGTGTTCTGGTAACTTTTGCGCAGAATGCCAGATGGGTTTCTCGGCCCTTGTAAGCAGTTGCTTCCAGTTTGAGTGCCTTTTCACGAGACACTGTAGAGTTAGGTAGACAGGTACAGCCGCCAGCACCAAACTGATGGGGCCTGCTGGGCTGCATGAAAGATGAATCCCTCCTACAAATCCACTCCAACTCTACTTCCATTTCCACCTCTGCCTCTACCCGCTTGAGATAACAAGCTACAGCCTGCATCGTTGCTGTTGATCTCAGCTTAGTGCATTAAGGTAATGTAGCCTGAAAAGCCTTTGAACTGCATAGCCTAGATTTAGCTCTCATTAACTTCGACATAAAAAGGAAGAGGCAATGGTTCATTTGATGGAGCTCATGTCCTCAGTGAAGACATCTTGAATTTGCAGGTGAAGTGATGTTGAAGGATGCAGGGCCTGGATTATCAAAGGTTCTTGGAGGTTCTTAGAGTCAAATATTGAGTGTTTGGTAAATGAAGGTGACTTGCTGTAAGTCTAAAACACTGCTGAATCCTCTTTCCAGAGTATATCTGCCCCCAGTATCATTTATTAATTTATCCTCCTGCCCTCTCAGCACTGAAAGATGCATATCAGGGGTCAATAAAAATGAAAAGCAACCAGGCATCTCTGCTTCCTAAATTGTCACTGTCCATAGCTACAACAAAAAATGTCTTGTTTATGTCTTGTATACTTGATATGTCAAATTTTATGATACAGCCTTATTCCAAAATGAATTAAAATAACCTCTCAAACTCCATCTGATTGGATGGGAAGTATCGGTGGTCAGCCACTTTTAGATGTCTCCAGAGATGTTAAATAAGGTTCATGTTTGGGCTCTGGCTGGGTCACTCAAGGACATTCACAGAGTTGTCCTGAAGTCACTCCTTTGTTATCTTGGCTGTGTGTTTAGGGATGTTGTCCTGTTGGAAGATTAACCTTCATGCCAGTCTGAGGTCCAGAGTGTTCTGGAGCAGATTATCATCAAATATGTCTCTGTACATTGCTGCAGTCATCTTTCCCTCGACCCTGACTAGTCTCCCAGTTCCTGCTGCAGAAAAATAGCCCCACAGCATGATGCTGCCTCCACCATACTTCACTAGGTGATGAGCAGTGCCTGGTTTCCTCATATATATATATATATATATATATATATATATATATATATATATATATATATATATATATATATATATATATGAGGAAACCAGGCACTGCTCATCACCTAGTGAAGTATGGTGGAGGCAGCATCATGCTGTGGGGCTATTTTTCTGCAGCAGGAACTGGGAGACTAGTCAGGGTCGAGGGAAAGATGACTGCAGCAATGTACAGAGACATATTTGATGATAATCTGCTCCAGAACACTCTGGACCTCAGACTGGCATGAAGGTTAATCTTCCAACAGGACAACATCCCTAAACACACAGCCAAGATAACAAAGGAGTGACTTCAGGACAACTCTGTGAATGTCCTTGAGTGACCCAGCCAGAGCCCAAACATGAACCTTATTTAACATCTCTGGAGACATCTAAAAGTGGCTGACCACCGATACTTCCCATCCAATCAGATGGAGTTTGAGAGGTTATTTTAATTCATTTTGGAATAAGGCTGTATCATAAAATTTGACATATCAAGTATACAAGACATAAACAAGACATTTTTTGTTGTAGCTATGGACAGTGACAATTTAGGAAGCAGAGATGCCTGGTTGCTTTTCATTTTTATTGACCCCTGATATGCATCTTTCAGTGCTGAGAGGGCAGGAGGATAAATTAATAAATGATACTGGGGGCAGATATACTCTGGAAAGAGGATTCAGCAGTGTTTTAGACTTACAGCAAGTCACCTTCATTTACCAAACACTCAATATTTGACTCTAAGAACCTCCAAGAACCTTTGATAATCCAGGCCCTGCATCCTTCAACATCACTTCACCTGCAAATTCAAGATGTCTTCACTGAGGACATGAGCTCCATCAAATGAACCATTGCCTCTTCCTTTTTATGTCGAAGTTAATGAGAGCTAAATCTAGGCTATGCAGTTCAAAGGCTTTTCAGGCTACATTACCTTAATGCACTAAGCTGAGATCAACAGCAACGATGCAGGCTGTAGCTTGTTATCTCAAGCGGGTAGAGGCAGAGGTGGAAATGGAAGTAGAGTTGGAGTGGATTTGTAGGAGGGATTCATCTTTCATGCAGCCCAGCAGGCCCCATCAGTTTGGTGCTGGCGGCTGTACCTGTCTACCTAACTCTACAGTGTCTCGTGAAAAGGCACTCAAACTGGAAGCAACTGCTTACAAGGGCCGAGAAACCCATCTGGCATTCTGCGCAAAAGTTACCAGAACACCACCTGCATCCCAAAATCTGAGAGCACCCCATCTCTATAGAAATTACAATACTTGGCAGAGATGCTACATGAATTAAGTTGATCCTTCCTGCTGTTTAATAGCAGCTGTCAGAAAGCCAAGGAATGAACAGATTGCATGGAAACCAACAAACACAACAGGAGTGAGTTAAAGTTACTGTACTATGTGTCTCTAATCTCCTTAAATGAACCTGGACTCCCATTATGACTCTGTTGTTCACAGAAGCAATGGGGGCTTAGTGGCAAATAAAGAGAGGCAATGAGTGAGTTGTTTTCCCGTGCTCCACGGTGCCTCTGGGGGATGGTGTACAGATTACAGGCAAATGAAGTCACCCTCCACAGAGCACAGGCTCAGCGTCAGCAGTGAGTGAGTCCCCCTATCCCCCCGAGAGCCTGCTTGGCAGGGTCTGGAGATACCCCGTAATGACTGCCACCATGGTGCCAACAAAGGCACCTTACCTGTGGGAATTGTCAAGAGTTTTATTTCAGAGCCTGTCCAAATCAAGTGCTTTTTATTGTTCTAAAGAGGTTCTTAGGAGATTTTACAGAAATTTTGCTTTAATATCAAAAGAAAATGTCTTTATGAAATAATATAGAAAATATGCAATTATTTACTGTAAGAGCAAGGAGGGTTTTTTTTTTGTCTTATTCATATGGTGGAATTGGAAAAGGAAAAAAATGGTCCCTTATTATTTTCCTCAGTAACAAAATATTTGGGTCATTGATGTCATTAGCCCCACCCCTGTGGACATGAGTAAACATGCACTGGAAGGATCCTTTGGCATTTAACCTGGGACTTAATTAGGTTGGAAATGAGTGAATTATAGGTTTGTTTATTTTTTTCTGAGCTGGATATTTCATCATTCATTAGATAGGATAAGTCTTGTAGTTTGATAATTGTATCATGTCTGAAGGTTACTCTGATTCTGAGATATGAAGCCTTGAAAATGGCATGCAACTGTCCACATAGTGTGGATCTTGGGTTCTAAGACTTAATATGGAGTTGGATTCCCCTTTGAAGGCTTATCAGCAGGTTTGAACTCTGCAGTTATTGAGTGAGTAGAGCGTAGGTGACCTTTTTGTACTATGAATTTGTCAGGGAAATTTGTCCTCCGCATTTAACCCAACCATGCAGTGAAAAACATATATACACACTTGTGATTTCACACTCTAGGAGGCAATGAGCACATATGCCTGGAGGGATGGGCAACCTTATCAACAACACCCAGGAAGCAGCTGAGGAGTTAAGTTCCTTGCTCAAGGGCACTTCAGTCATGTCCTGCCAGTTCAGGGAATCAAATTGGCAACCTTCCAGTCACAAGGCTGGTTCCCTAACCACCTGGCCATGGCTGCTCATGGCAATATCTAGAAAAGAATACTATGAAGAATACTTTTTGGGTTGGATATGTTGATAAAACAAAGTTATTACATAATAGGAGTGACCAATCCACAGCTATCACCTGTTTTTCTGTCAATTGAGTGTTAAGTAGGAAGTGAGATGTGTAGAAGAGAGAGAAGAATAGTGTGTGGGGAACTTTGAACTAAGACAATTCAATAATAATTACCCAAACAGAGGTGCTGGGAGGCCCAAGTGTCTGAGAGTGGTGTGAAGGGATCGATTTGAAGCAGGAGATGGAGAAAAGAGTCCTACCCATGGGATGCCTCAATATGCAATCCCATCATTCTCTCTGCTGTGTGATGGGCGTCCCGTGGTAGAGACGATTCCCTTCAATCATTAAACACCTGGTGTTAACACTCACAGCTTGAATGACAGCACTTTGTTAAGGCTCCTGTTTCTTACTCTGCTAATTTATATTACTTTCCAGGCTGCCCTTCACAGTTAGAGGGAAAGGCTGGTCTCCGGCTGATGCGAGGCCAGCAGAATCCTCTTGCTATTCTCTGCTCCAGGCCATGGTTTCAGTTACAAAGAGGGAAAGACAGATTTCTCTACATTTCCCCATTTTACTCAGCTGTTCCTGTATTGATTTCAGCGAGCGCTAAAGCTATAATGGTCTTCTTATGTAAGACCATGATGTTATATGTCATATGCTGAGAGAGACTGGTCAGTGGAGAAACTGTAGAAGCTATGGAAAAGCTTAGCCATTACTTCTCTTTTTCTTGCTGTTTTCCAGCAAACCCCTATAGAAATTACAACAATATGGTACAAAATAATACTAGGCCATAGACAAAGCCCTTGATATTCCCCACTGAAATGCATAATATATAATATTTTACATTAATAAAATTCCTTTCTGTACATTCCTACTAATCCAACAGGATTTTTGTTCTGAAATTAAGGCTAGTGTTTTGGGGTGTTACAGAAAACAAAAGTCATAGTCACACACACTCTCTCTCTCACACACACACACACACACACACACACACACACACACACACACACACACACACACACACACACACACACACACACAAATGCCAACACGCTATTTCCGTCCATGATTTCTTGAGTTGAAATAAGATGTTAACGGGTAGAATATCAGTGAAATAGCACATCCAAAATTCCAGATCCAAACACTGAGAAAAAAAGAATAAAGAGAGGTGATTCTTTCAGAAAAGCATGATTTTCTTTGCATGTGGCGGTGAGAGAGAGAGATGGGGGGGGGGGCAATTATACAGTAAGACTACAGTTATACGGTAATATTCCTAAACTATTAAAGTTCCCACAATACTATGCAAATTCAACAGTTTACAGCTTAATGTTTCCTGAAATCACACATGTTTGTGAAATTACCACATTTACCCTAAAATCAAATACCGTGCATTGAACCAGGCAGTGCACGGAACACTTGGTAGAAATTCATGTACAATTACTATTCAAATTATAGTTTGTAACAGTCACATTAACACTATATTCACTTCTGTGAAAACTAGATTTAAAAGTAGATATTTATAAAATGTTGCTGTGAGGATTTGATTGCATCCAGTCACTAGAGCATTAGCGATTTTGGGTGATTAGTTTTAAATCACAGATGTCAGGTGCTGGGACACTTTATACCACTCTTGCGAACATGTGATATTGGGCATGGTGACCTTAGGCATGTACTGTTTCTCCAGGGCAACCTTTTCTACAGGCAGTGCTTTTCTATGGACATTATAGAATACACGCTTGTGCACCACAAAGTAGCTGTATATACTAGTTTGAAGAGAAATTTGGAGATACAATAAAAATGAAGTGTGCAGTTTAAAGGAAATCATTCTTAACTGTGGTAAATGAAAGGCTTAACTGTGGTAAATGATGTGTCTTGTATCTATAATGAGTCAAATAAAGTATGTAATATAAAGTAAAAGTGAACCAAATCTTCTGAAAGGTTTTTGATTTCAAGCGAGTTCAGATTAAGTCAACAAACAAATTTCCCCAGTGTCAAACCCACTGGAAGCAATTATCATCTTTTAAATAGAGATGTCTGACACGTGACTGCTTGTGTTAATCATTGCTTGGCCTTGTCGTCCATCATTTGGCTCCTGTCAGGATCTAGAGCCGATCAATGTGTGTGTTATGACAGGACTGGGTTAGCCTAGGCTTAGCTCTGTCCAGAGCGAGTGCTGTGGAGGGAACGGAGCCAGGTCACCCCACAAGCCTGCCTCTACTTAAAGACAAATTAAGCCATCGATTTCCCCCCTTGTACTTCAACTACTATTGATTTGGCTGTTGTCTAAAATTACCCCGGATAACAATGTATCCATTACCCACACCCTGCACCCGATTTTATGGAAAGAAAGGAGTCCACACGCACACACACTGCTTCTTAGAAGAAGATATGATATCCATGAAACAAACCCAAGAAAACATATTAAATATTACATCCTAGACACAAAACCACAAAGAAGTACAGTGTACTTTGTTCTGCCTCTGTTGAAAGCATGTTGCAGAAAACCTCCTGGGCTGGAAGTGAATGAGTGATGACAGGGCATCAATCATGCAGTGGGAGCCACTTTTCACATCCGAGATATGCATCAGCAGTTGGGCCACCATGCAGGGATATGAGCACACAAGAGCATATTTTATTACACCTCTTATTTCAGTTGACCTGCAGGGTAATACAATGCAATCAAATGCTCCAAAAGACCCTATAGAAAGTAGATATATAAAAGTATTAAGATACATTCATTCTGAAATCAAGGGTATTAAAAATAGTTTATCTTGCTTTTGTTGGATGAATAGTCTCTTCTGTTCAGGGTTTTATACTAGGTTTGGGAGGATTTGAACTGAAGTGTGGGCTGCATAAAAGCCCTTTGCTTAGAAATCTCAATATGTTGTATGTATCCAGTACTATTAAAATATATTGTATGAACCAAAATATTTTGTTTATATTGAAAAATAATGCCTATTAGTTATATTACAGCAGTGCTGCTGGAGTGTTTTATACAATATGCCCTCTCACTGTCCACTCTATTAGACACTCCTACCTAACTGCATTTTACATGCTCAAAAGTAAATGAACAATTGACTGGTTATCAATTTCGGTTCCAGCTGTTCGGTTCCGGTTCTCCGCATATATGTTATATTCTATGATATATGTGTAAATGATGAATTCCAACATTTTCGAATTCCTGCTGAGTCTCTGCTCTTACATAAGATATAATGACATGTTAAGAGGAATTCGCCATCTGAACAAAAGTCTAAAGTCCCTTTCATACCAGGGGCAAACCTCCTATATTCATCGGTGTAGCTTTCTTTCTTATTCCCAGAATCAAATCAAGTTCAAAAGTTTGTTGGGCTATTTCACAGACAATATTAACAAAAATAAGTAAATAAACTTATTTGCTAAACATAGTTTGGCTATACCCAGATATATGACATAGAGAGATTTGGACCATATCTGTGCCACTTCTGGCACTCCTGGCTCAGATTAGGGCTACATTTTGTCCAAACATTCATTGCTATCTGGGTATTGGCTTACTCTGGTTCTCTCTGGTAGAACGTACGCTGTGTGCAATTGGCAGCCAGTTGAGTGCTGATGATTGAGTGCTGAGTGTGATTTTGAAGCACCCTTGAGTACATCTAGGAAGGTGTCATGTTAAGTGTAACTTAATTCATTCACTCAACCATTCTTCTAGTTTTCCCTGCCAGTGTATCTTTGCCACTTGTGTCTATTTTCAGCACTTTCTCCTGTGTTTGGTTAGGTGAAAGTGTGCATATGGTTGGTAGTTTCTTTAGGTTCTTTACTCTCTTATAATAGATCCGATTATAAGCTATGTTTCCTGTATCCTAGTCATAGCTGCAGTTTTCCTGTTTCTTGCTCATTTTATTTTTGTCCGTGTTGAGGATTTTCTATTATGGATAAGCCTTTGTTGTGTTTGCTTTTTGTGTATCTTAACCCTCACTGAAGATTTAGCACTTTGTAATGTTAACAACCATGAGTTCCATAAAAGCCTTAAAAAACTCTTATTTGTTACAGGTAGATAAGGTGCTTAAGTTTCATGGGTTTTAAAGCAAATGCTAATTCTGGTGTTTTGGAATAACTAGAAAGAGTAAAGAAAGTTTGAAAAACACACCAGAGATTTCTGCCAACCAGTCCTTAGAACGAATGAGATATTAAAATGTTATGAAGGGGTTAAACAACAATGGTCAACAAAGTTTCATTACTGCATGTACTATAATAACTTTCAAAACTTTCATATAATTTCTTCCCCTCTCTCTCTCTCTCTCTCTCTCTCTCTCTCTCTCTCTCTCTCTCTCTCTCTCTCTCTTTATCATCTATCTATCTATCTATTATTTATCTATATATATATATATATATATATATATATATATATATATATATATATATATATATATATATATATAGTCAATCAGGACAGTGTTCAGGATTTGAATTAAAACAAAAATAGTTTGGAAAAATCACTAAGGGTGTTGGAAATGACCTGAGTTAATCTTTTTTCTTTCTATGACTGTTTTTATTTATTTTATTTTATTTATTTATCTTATCTGTTCCATATTCTTAATTTTGTATTTTGATATTACTTCATTCTTTTAATTATGTTTTTTTTTTGGTTTTTGGTTTTTTTTGCATTGGTAAATTACTTTGAGAGGGGTGGGGCTAATGATGTCACTGACCCAGATAGTAAGTTATAGAGGAAAATGTGAAGTGAGGGGCTGTTTGCTCTTTCTTTTGCTCACACAGTGTTCAAATGGCATTCAGGGTTTTTTTTTATTATTATTTTATTTGGACCACTGCCAAGAATTCTGAACTTATTATTATAAATATCATTACAAATATCTCATTACAATTCTTTCATTTTCAACACTCTGGATGATCAATGTCCAACAGGATTTCTGAGATGTAAAGTGTTTTTTTAGTCTATATAAGTAAAAAATAAACACAAATTATTCTAGGCACATATACATTTTTGAACAAAACATGTTCAAATTCGCAACCCTTCTCTCTCTTGTTCTCTCTGCAGGAATGCAGTGCAATAGAAGTACTGGCTTTTTTGGGATCCACGTGAATCCCATTGATGCTGCAGACAGACAGATAAGCAGTCTTCATTGATCACCAATGTAAAATTTTGGAGGTAGCCACATGAGTTTTTCACTTTTCAAAAGAAGAAAGAAGAAGAAAAGTGAAGCATTAATTTCAAAAAGCACTGTAACAACTCTTAAGTTATAGTGGTGACAGTACCATGGTCTGGGGTCAGTGAAACTCTATAAAGGAGAGCTGTTTCACAGGATAACCTCAAGTTGTCTTCTAGATGGAGATAGCTTGATGGATGTTCCAACAGGACAATAATTCCAAACACACAAAAGAAACATAGCAACGTTTCTAAAAATTCTAGCATTCCTAAAACCTATATTAAAGATGAATGCACTCATTCTGCCCCCAGTAAAGAAGAATTCAAAGAAATCATTAAAAGCTCAATGTAACTACATTAATGTCTTGGAGGAATGTATCTGAATGTCCAAACACATCTGTATACATATCTATTATCATTGCTAATGAACCCTTGAAGAATCCCCCTTTTAAAGAATTTTAAATACATGTAAAGCTCCAGTGGGTAGCACTTAGCTACTCTGCAACATTATGTTACCTGTGGTAACATAACACCTTATGGTACCTGTCTGAAAAGATTAATTGGCTATCTTCATCTCAGCAGAAGAGTGTGTGCTTTTCTTCACATTTCCAGATTGGCTGGTTCAATATGATTAGGGCAACTCAGACAGGGGGTGGGAATTGGCAGCAACTAACACTGGGTAGATAATTGGGCAAAAGTCCAAAAAAAAGAAGAAAAAAGAAAGAAAGAAAGGAAAATGAGCTGCCTCCAGCTGATATTTAAATGAAGCAGACCAGACTGCTGTGTCCCCTCAGTGGGCTGGGCAAAGCAGGGAGGCATGAAGTTCCCAAATTCCTGCTGCGCAGTCAGCATTGATTTCACTGTGCTTTGGCAAAACAAGGGGTGCCAAGCTCGGTCTGTGAGAAAGGCCATGGTGAGGAGGGCTGGGGTGCAGGACTGTGTGGAAATAGATAACCGATTAGTGCTAATGAAATGAGGTAGGGGTTGGGGCTGAGAGAGAGAGAGAGAGTGAAAGACGGAATGAGCTCCAGCTCATTGAATGATTGTGGGCAAGGAAGGGAGGAGAGACACTGACAACAGAATCAATGTAGCATATTAGTCCTAGAGTTAGTCTCAGCCTTCCGGCTGGGGGAGGCTATCACATTCAGACACACTATGCCTTGCCCACGCTGCCATAGAAGGCCACTTTTGTCCAGATTTGTAAATGTGAAGAACATTTTTTTACATCACTTGATGTAAAGGGTCTTTACACTCACATCTCTATTACAAATATAGGTGGTTCTTTATGTAACCATCTTTATGATGTCTCTCTGGCATGGCTTAGAGAACAGTTTCAAGCACCAGTATTTTTAAGAGTTGGGGTCTAATCGCCAGTTCAGATCCAACAATCATATAAAGAAAGCCAAAGTTCCAGTCCATTGACTTCTACACTCATCATCAATAAAATAGTGGCAACCAGAAGGAACCAACCGATTGAAAAGAGTCGAGTCACTCCGAATGGCAGCAGGTGATGGTGTGGCGGCACCGTGGCCAGTGCCAAGATCAAGAATTT
Source organism: Acestrorhynchus altus (assembly GCA_034509495.1). Lineage (NCBI taxonomy): Eukaryota > Metazoa > Chordata > Actinopteri > Characiformes > Acestrorhynchidae > Acestrorhynchus > Acestrorhynchus altus. The sequence goes on from CM067520.1 coordinate 16,742,937, forward strand.
GTTGTCACACGTGCCCAAAAATGGTGGCATGGGGTGGGCTTTAATTTAATGCAATTCCAGATCACCTTTGGTCTTCATTCTTTCGACAGTCCAATGTTATGTGAGATCATGTGTCCAGTGGCCATAACCTTTCTGAATGTACACTACGATGCACTATTCCATCAGGACAGCACTTGTTCATATCTGCTGCTGTCTTATGAGCTGGCCTTGAATACACTATGCCATGGCCAGTCAGATTGCTGGACCTATCCCCCATAATGTTGGGCACCATTCACATTTGAATCGATACAGTACTGGTACCAACACTTTGAATTTGGTATGAGTACCCAGCAGTACTTTTTCCTGGTACTTCACTTTGTAGTAAGGAAAAAAATGCCATTTCAATTGTATAAACAAAGTTAAAATTCAAACTTAATTCCAACATTTTACATGAGATGTCTGGCCATGATATTACCATGTTCATATAACTATAGTTTAATTTGCTTTTGAGCGGTTAATGGTGTTTTCTAGCTCTGCTGTGTTCTGATCCTCAGTGTACTGGACTGAATGATGTTCTCTCAGTGTGGATCAGGTTAATGTTCTGATCCTCAGTGTACTGGACTGAGTGATGTTCTCTCAGAGTGGATCAGGTCAGTGTTCTGATCCTCAGTGTACTGGACTGAGTGATGTTCTCTAAGTGTGGATCAGTTCAGTGTTCTGATCCTCAGTGTACTGGACTGAGTGATGTTCTCTCAGTGTGGATCAGGTCAATGTTCTGATCCTCAGTGTACTGGACTGAGTGATGTTCTCTCAGAGTGGATCAGGTTAGTGTTCTGATCCTCAGTGTACTGGACTGAGTGATGTTCTCTCAGTGTGGATCAGGTCAGTGTTATGACTTATTTCAGCTCACTAAAGTCATCTGTTTATTATGCTTGTAACAACATTTGGCACAGATGAATTTGACGGGAATCAGTACTCAGTAGTACCGATATAATTTGGTCAGTGACCATAAAGGTACTGATTTCAGGACCCAAACCTAATCCCCGATTGAAAATATGTAGGATGCTATAAAATGTGCTCTAGACACCCAATCAGTATACAAACATAGTGTGCAGAAAAACAGGAAATTCTTGACCCTCCATCCAGCATTTTTGGAAATGTTCTGGAATGTCATGCACACCATGCAACGTCTAGTGTGAAATGGGCTTCAGTGATTAAACTGAAAAAACACTGGAGTTCACCTTTAATCAGTCTGACTGTATAATGTACAACATCAGAAATAACCCATCGCTGCAAAGTCTCCTTGTACTCTTCGAACTTCCACGATGCAAACGCTCCTCAGTCTGTCAGTGCAAATTTAGTTCTTAAGGCTCCATAAGGACTTTCTCTTGTCTTTTATGCTGCAATTCATGCCCAACTCAAGCTTCATTCCCTCTGCAGGCAATTAGGAACAGCTCAAACAAACCCCAACCACAGTCAGCCTTATATCCAAAAGGTGCTTTGAGCTGAAGATCTCTGCTCTCCGGCACATGACTCACTGAAGCCATTCTATCGCCTCAGTCAACAGTAACTTCTAAAGGCTGTGCCACATCCCACTGGTCCGTCTCTCTAAGGTATATGTTTCAGATGAGAAAGGCACTTTTAACTTCACATATATGGCATCGTACAAAGGGCAAAATGACATGGTAAATAAAAAATTACCATATAGTTCCCTATAGTAAAACCCAAACGCATAAAAAGACAGAGTGAGTTAGTACAACTTCCAAAGATTTAGGGCAGAATATGTTCAACAAAGCCATACTGTGAAAGTGGCATTGATAGTATAGTGTTTCTGACCCTGCTATCCTTTTTTAAATCTCTAAATGTTCAGCTTATAAATGGAAACTAAGCTGCAAAACAACCTGAATGCCATTTGCTTAAAACTCAGAAGACTTTATTAGGAACACTTGTACGGCCACTCATTCATAAAATTAATTAATCAGTATTCATGTGGCAGCAGTGCAGTGCAAAAAATCAAGTGGGTCTGAAGCGTCCTGTAATGTTGATGTGATATTAGTGATCTTGAGAGTAGAATGACTGTTAGTCGGGGGTGTCAGCAGATGGTATGGTGCAACAGATCACACCATCAGCAAGCCACCACGCTATGTGGGCAAGTGGGGTTCAATTCACAGTCTGGGCAACTGTGCTACACCAATAAGAGTTTTTTGGCAAGACTCTTAACACTACCCTGGCCTGCCTTAGTAATATGAGTAATTTTGTAAGTCGCTCTGGATAGGAGTGTCTGCTAAATGTCATCTTCCAGGGCTGTTATAATGACAGGGCCTACATCAAAGACTTTTACTTCAAATATCATTTTCTATAACATTATTAACATTTACCTCTGGAGTCGTCTGGTAGAACTGATAATCTGCTGTGATGTTCAGGCAACAGTCTCTGTGAGTTCCAAGAAGACAGTGAAGGAGAGCCAGAAAATGTCATGGATGATCTGAAAATTTCTGAAGATGAGTGATGTTTCTTCATTCTGGAATGGTTGCAAGGGCCTGATGGCACACATAGGAAGACCAGCCAGAAAAGGGTTGCAGTAGTGAAGTACTAAGACCAAACAAGTACTTGGGTAGCCTCTCTACAGAGAACAGATCTTTGGATGGTGAAGAGGAGACATTGGATTGGCCAAGTCAGGTTTGAAACATGAGTCAAGAATACATTTACAGTGGAAGTGGGATTTGCCAAATACATGCGCTCTCTCACTCTCTCTCTCTCTCTCTCTCTCTCTCTCTCTCTCTCTCTCTCTCTCTCTCCCCAGGTGTCCCCTCATTATCCTTTTCATCCAGTTCACTGTGCTTCAGACCTGAGCTCCAACATTGCTGTCACAAAGATATCTGTTTGTTCTGTTTCCCACACCTGTGGATGGTCAACCCAAAAATAAAAACACCCTGGATACCACATAAAGAGAACAATAGACAAGCAAACAAATGCTCCTAATTATCCCCCTCTTTACAAAAAAAAGAAAAGACTTCAGTGGATCAGCAGATGCTGTCATAAACAAGACCAATGGAGCTCAGTGGATCCAAACCCTCTGATTATTGTATTGCTGCATGTGCAACAGTGTGACTGGAGCTGAGGCTGTTGATTATGTTATTAATCAGCTGATTATAATAAATTAACAATTAGCTGAATAATAAATCAGTTTAAGAAGTCACACAATGGGCCTCATAGATAATATCATTCTAAAAATATTGGTAATTTATTTCTTGAGATACGTCCTAACAAAATCTACATGAGATTCGTGATGTGCTTTTAATCTGCAGAATTGTTCACAGCTCTGTTCTTAAAATGATGGCTCCCATTGTCCTCATAGATTGAACAAATCCAAAATTAGAAAACATTGCTGAATGTTAAACTCTTTGTGAAAACTGTGTAACTGGGTTTTAACAAGGAACAATATGTCCAAATGTTTGTGGACACCCCTTCTGATGAATGTATTCAGCTACTTTAAGTTGCACTTATTGATGAAGCAGATGTGCAAACGCACACATTCTGTACTTGTCTAGAGAAGTATTGACAATAAAAGAAGACTCTCAGGAGCAGATAAATGCTGGAGAGATTATATGGCCTGGGAACACCTTGAAAGAGCTGCCCCTCCAACCCAGACCCCTGATATGCAGCAGATAATGGTGTCACTCAGAATGGCAGCAGAAAATATCAACAGTCAGTTGTCATGCGTCACACATCCAGATGGCCTGGTATCATGGTGTAGGGTGCAATTTTGTACAGTACCATTGGCCTTAATATAGGCACTCTGACAGCCAATGTTAAGTTGCCTTTTTGTACCTTTTCTGAACCTGCCTTGCACTCTTCCAACACAATAATGTTCTCTCAAGAGTTTGCCTTGAAGAAACAGATCCTATGCCGTGGTCAGTCACATCACCAGATATTTTCCCAATTGAAAATGTGTGGAATGCTATTAGATGTAATCAATGCTCTACTCCTGCCACAAAATCAGCAGGAACTGAGTGAGAATATTCCAAGACATCTGGTATGTTGTGTTATACTCAATGATATACTGAGAAACACTACTTCTGTAAGTGTAGCACAGAATAAATATGGCCAATATCAGTCTAAATTTTATTCATGTATTGTTCCTGGTAACCCTGATCTTCCTTCTAAGTAGCATTACAATCTGACACTGCTTTCTGGCTGCAACTATCTGTGCAAGTGCATTTTAATAGTATTGTATGAACGCATTGTATTTAAGTTTCCAAGCCTAAGGGCCCAACTGGGCAAGTGAATCCCAGTCTGTTACAGGGAAAGCAGTGCTGTAGCTCTTATACCATTTTTTATGCTAAATCTGTTTTTTGCAATTTCTGGTCCACAGTGACAAAATGCACTGAAATGCACTAAAAGTTCAAAACATTACCATTAATGCCACCATTAAAAACAATGTGCTGAATTATATGCACAAGGTAGCACCAATTCATGATGACTACTCTCAACATCCAACAACAACTCAAACTGAATATAATTCTCCCAATATGTCAGTTTGTTAATGCATGTGTAATGAAACTTACATTATGTCTCATCTTCACAAAACATCTTTATCAGGTTTAATAGAATTACTGTGATCACCCTTACATCAACCCCACTAGCAGGGAAGTGGTTTTACCAGAGCAATCATGTCAAGAAAATGGCAAAAATGTTGAGCAAGTAGACGTTCAGAAGCACTCTGAGATGCACTCCTGGTGGAACTTGGCATTTGCAGGTTGCTGCTCACGTCAGTTAGTCAAATGTCAGCAGGAGGGAGAGCACAAAGTGAGCGCTTTGCTGTGTGGTAATGGGAGAGGATCACGGACAGGAAATTAATGATTCTCCTGTTAGAGTGCAGAGAAATGGAGTGGTCATGGCATATATTCAAGTTTAGTTTGATGTTAGATTGTGATTCATACCACAAAATAAATTTTTGACTTTCATGAGGCACTTTTTTACATTTCAAGGCCTTGTCAAATCATTGCCAACTCTTTGGTCTGAATATGGCGTGAAAAGACTCCAAAACTCACAAATGATGAATCAAAAATGATTAGGTGCTGTTGCTTGGCAGGCTCAAACAGGAGCTTACCTGCTGGGTGTAAATGGTGTGAACTACTATCACACAGGCCTGTGTTAAGACAGAGGATACAAAGTACAAGGTTACCTTAGCAAGGAAAAGCATCTTAACCTATAGAACCCTTGGGCAGTTTTGTGGGATGTTTGACATACTTTTATACACCAAACAATATGAAAAGCACTTATAGGAGACAGTCAAACTTACCAGTTATTGTTATTTTCAGGAGATCCTAGACTACTCAAAATTGTCTAAATATTGAAATATGCAAATATTTAAATGTAAATATTAAGAGAATTGTAATATTTGCAGAAATATGACCATGTTTTGATTAAATATTTACTTGCACCTACACTTTATTGTGAAACACTTTTTCTCTCAGAAATCCTGTTGGAAATGTATCATCCAGAGTGTTCTTGAGATGAAGATGTAAGAATAGTTAGTTATTTGTAGAGAATAGATTGACAGGGACAAGATCTAAACAAAAAATACTTGACAGTGGTCCAAATAATAATAATAATAATAATAATAATAATAATAATAATAATAATAATAATAATAATAATAATAAAGAAAACCTGCGTTCTTAATTAATATTATTTTTTTATGTATGTATCAGTGTTAGCTCTTCTTAGTACTTTACTTCTGAAATCTGAACACGGTGTGAGCAAAGAAAGAGAGCAAACAGCCGCAACTTCTTGGTCAGTGACTTCATTAGCCCCACCCCCTCTTGCTAACCAGTTGGAGTCTGCATGCAAGTTGAGCAAGTACAAATGGACAGAGCAGTAAACATGCACTGGAAGGCTCCTTTTAAATTAAACTGGCCTTTACTTCAGTTGGAAATGATTGCATTTTATTGTTTTTTCAAGTTGGATTACTCACTGATCGTCCATTACTCACTGATCGTCCATTACTCACTGATCGTCCATTATGTGAAAGAGTATGATTATAGTATATAATATGAGTATATAGATTGATAGGGTATGTCTTGTAGCATGTTATGCATCATGTCTTTAGGTTACTTTGATCCTGAGTTATGTAACTGACCACAAATTGCAGGTTCTGAGCTAAATGTAGCCAGTAGATTTGTGTTTGTGGTTTTTTTAGACAAATATTGAATTAGTATTCAACTTTTTTCTGGACATTTTTAGTTTTTGTGATGTAACATGATTTCACTGCACTAAGAAATAATGTACATCACATTTTTAAACAAGCTAAACTGTGAACCAGGACCAGCAAAAATATAATTTCTATTATATAATCTTAAATATGCATATACAGTGATGTTTCAGCATCAGTCTGACATTTTCTCAAGCCCCCCCCCAAACACAATAAGGATTTCATAGTGGTGTCTATGATGGAGATCTCCAGACCCTGCTGCAGCAAAGCAGCCCCATACCATGAAACTTCCACCCCCACGCTTACAGCTAGTATGAAGTTCATGTACTCAAATGCTGTGCTCAGTTTGTGCCAAACATGTCTTCTGTCACTGTGCCCAAATTATTCAATAATCAGTCTCAGTGGGTCCACAGCCTATCCAGAATCATTGGGCACCTGGAGTCCATTGCAGGGTACCACATACACCCATTCAGACACCTAGAGGGCAATTTAGCTTGGCCAATTCACCATACTGCTTTCAGGAGGTGAAAGGAAACTCACGTGGACACAGGTAGCATACACAAACCATCTCCAACATAGAACTGCATAGGGATCGAAGCTACAGCCCCAGGCCTCTGGAGTCATGTGGCACACATGGTACCTGCTGTGCCACCTGCTTTGAAACTACTTAAACCCAGAAAAAAGATTTGCTGAAGGAATGAGATCATTTCACTTTGTTAAATAACTGCATACAAGAAAAATATTAGGTTAAATAAATGCACCGCATATGCATGAAAATATGAGAAATATTAAGCAGATGTAAGTGGATTTTCCGTGCCAAACCATCGGGTTAAGCAGTGCTGATAATTGGTCTACATTCTGGAGAGTTTGAAGATTAAATCATGAAAGAACTACTACTGATCCCCTATAGAGCAATTCAGTGGATGTATGAGAATGGACGTGTGGGTGGAACCAATTTAAACACATATTGTAGACGTATTTTATATGCATTTTTTTTAGAACTGTAAAACAGAGCTAAGAATAAAACCCAAAGTGTGGAAATACAGTCAATGGTCTTGTAATATTCTAAAGTATGTGGATATACTTTGACTGGATTCTGTTCATACATTACACACGTAGGAGTGCTGAGACAAAGAAGGTGAACTTGAGTTTTGAGCTTATTCTGATGGACTTGAAGCTGCCTTCTTGTAAACCATAGTTTGTTTGTTTGTTTGTTGTTTATTATTGTCCTGCTCAGAGAGCCCGTGAACAGTTTAGAGTACTTACTTCCTTGTAACAGCACTACTTAAACCACGTGGGGAAAAAAGTCTGTAATACTGCTGTCATCTACTGTTAAATAAGTGTGAGCTAGGGCACACACATGCAAATACACAAATATAAGAGAGAGAGAGGTAGATAGAGCAAGAGGGGTAACAAAGGCAGTATGTCCAGTAATAATTACTTGTAATAACTCTTGTCGCCAGACATGTTTCTGTCAACTTGAAGGAATCCAATCACGGAAAATGCATTCCTTAGACTTGTATCAATTGCGGACAAGATCTGTCCCTGACCACCTCCGAATGTGGTTTGAGTGATCCAATCGTAATCTGATCACGATGCATCTTGGGGATGAAATCCTAACATGATCCGATCACCGAAATGTATGTTAGTGTCAGGTGTAAACAGACTCCATCTCCAAAGAAGACCCCCACACTTTTTCAAGCCCTACGTTCATTCAACAATAATCTCATAATTGAAAAACAGGAATATTTCTTTGGACACTGACCTCTGCATTTACACACATACACACACTCTCTCTCACACACACACACATTCTCTCTCTCTCTCTCTCTCTCTCTCTCTCTCTCTCTCTCTCTCTCACACACTCATACTCACTCACTCACACACACACACACACACACTGTGAGACACTGTGTTGTGGTGGCCAAGGAGCACAGAGGGTCATGGACTTTGCTTAAGGGTGGGCTCCACTGGCAACACAGCAAACCTTGGTATCAAACTAACTTCCCTGTAATCAATAACCCTGTGCTCTTAACCACTGAGCTCCAACTGCCCACTAATATCAGGTGAGATGCTTTGGCCTGCCACGACATCGTGTTTTCAATGTAGGTCCTGCTGGCTGCACCAATCCCCTCAGTACTTCACTGTAGTTGCTGATGAATATTTATTGGTGTCCTCTCAGCACTGTATGGAATGAGGTGTTCATGCGGTGGGCTGGTACAGCTCAAACTGGAATGGACTGCTCATACATATTCAGCAAGTCTTTCATATAGCCAGCAGGAGGGGCCCAAAACACTCTCCATATTCAGACCACAACTTCCCATCCCTCTGTAACATGTTGCTCAGCCACTAGGGAAAAAAAAAATCTCGATAGAAGTTTAAAGGGAAGAGTTGGCATGATTTAAATCACTTTATGCAAACCAGTCAACCATAAAATGGTTGAACTTTTATTTAGCACATGGTGACCAACTTCAGCAAACCACCGTAGTGTCCACAAGGCCCGAGCTGAAATATACAAAAGCTCATTTGAATTTTTCATGTAGCATTATATGGCACACAAAAAGCTTAAAACATCATTGTGAAATGAATGGCAATTAGCCCTCCTCTAGTATTACAGCTTGTACAGCTTGATACTGTAACAGAGCAGAGCTGAGTAGCCAGTGTAGAGATAGCGCCCTCTTGTGGATGCTAGACTCTGGATTCTGCTGGATGATAATGTATTACTTCTCAGACAGTCATAGTCCCTCACACACACACACACACACACACACACACACACACACACACACACACACACACACACACACACACACACACAATATATATATATATATATATATATATATATATATATATATATATATATATATATATATATATATATATATATATATATATATATATATTGAGAGAGAGAGAAGAGAGAGAGAGAGAGAGAGAGAGAGAGAGAGAGAGAGAGAGAGAGACCCTAATATATCCCATTTAATGGCAATAAGTGGTCCAATAAAGGGGTCATTGCTATAAGTCCCAATTGGGGATGTCTGCAAGGCCTCTGGCAACCTCCACTGGTATGCTCCCAACAGTATAAGCACTGCATACACTTAACAATAATCTCATAACAAAAAATAGGCAAAAGTGCATGAAGGGTTAAGGGCCTTACTGAAAAGCACACACTGACAACTTAGCAAACCCAGGTGTCCAACCCACAAATCCCAGAAAACTGACATTAACTATTGGATCCCGAGATCCTCGCTTTATGCCGCGGTTAAAGCTGTTTTCTTGGCTTCGTAACTCAGGAACAGAGTAACCTACAGGCCTGGTACACATATCATAAACTGCAGACTCTGCTTGATCAGGGAAAAGGGACAGGGCTGATGATGCCACTGATCCAGATATTCGGTTATAGAGGAAAAGGGAAGAGGCTGTTTGCTCTCTTTGCTAGCACAGTGTTCAAATTTGGATGCATAAATAGCAAAAATAATAAAAGATATTCCACTTGTTTTTTTGCTTTTATTTCTCCTGTTGTATCCACCATACCCAAGTATTTAAGAAGTTGTCGTTATTAGTTATTACAAATAACTTAAAATTCTTGCTTTCTCAGTTCAAAATCACCCTGAATGATCAATTTCAAACAAGTTTCTGTAAAGTGTCTTATTTCCATAAATGAAGACAAATCTGAGTAACTTAACACAACAATAACAATGTTGTCATGTGTGACTGTCTCTATACATATTTTTACCATTTTTTGGTGTCACACTACAAAAACATCCCACAACATTGGCCTAGTGTACAAAAAGTTAAACAATAGTCTTTCAAGCCAAACCTCAGCATGCCTTTCTGGTTCCTCTCCCTCTACTTGGCTAGTGTGGTTTGCCATTTCTGACCTCAATCAGCTTCTGACCCAAGTTGAAAAAAACCCCAAAGCTCTTAGTAGTGATGAGGCTGAAGAGAAAAAAGATGAAAAGTAGTGTCACTGCTTCCATTATTCTGAAATGGAAGCCATTTCTCAGTGGTTGGTGGCTTGAAGGGTTCCTAATTGGTTTCTTCCTGTGGTAAGCAAGTGTGGCCAATATGCAGCGTGCCCACACATACACACACTGCTGCTGGACATCTAAGACTGAGTGTGGGTGTTCTACTGCTACTTTCCTCCGATGCACTTATCCTCCAAGTTATGAGTCATTAATTTACAAGCTGTAGCGTAATGTATTCATTTCTCTTTCTCAGAGTTTTGTTGATTATGCTTATCTAGATGAAGAGATGCAGACCTGGGTAATGTGGCACAAGCACATCACAATGAAGACATTTACAGGATAGTTTTTAACAGAATGTTCTAGGATATACTGCTAGGCCATCGTTTTCTCTGTATACTTTGTTATCCTCCATTCACCCTGTTCTTCAATGGTCAGTATCTCACAGGATACAAACTATGCAGGATCAAGCAACTGCTGGATTTTTATGGGTGTAAAATGAAGCAATGGAGAGACAGTCACCGAGCTGTTAGGTCGTTGGCAATTCGCAGGCTTGTTTGAAGGCTGAGTTCCTTCTGAAGCAGATCTGAACACTACATCCCCCGCCTCACACCCCTGATCCTGTTTCTGGCTAGGCTTGTTAGCACTAGACCCTGTGTAGTTTCGGACCTTGTGTGTCTTCTTATTAGTGAGAGAACAGTGTTTCAAAGAGCCTACATACAGCTATAGCTGTTGTGGCCCTGGAGCAATGAACGCCAGCCACAACCTCAAGCTGCAGGTCCACACTCAATATTAACATGCTCTCTGTGTGCATGGTCATGCAGCTGTTATAATTGAAGATGGACACAGACATGCATATATATATATATATATATATATATATATATATATATATATATATATATATATACACACACACCCACACACACACATACATACAGTATATATATCCATTGGATATGAAAGTAAAACACCTGTCATTTTAGTGTAGGAGGTTTCATGGCTAAATTGGAGCAGCCTGGTGGCCAATCTTCATTAATTGCTCATTGCACCAGTAAGAGCAGAGAGTGAAGGTTCAATTAGCAGGTAAGAGCACAGTTTTGCTCAAAATATTGCAATATACACAACATTATGGGGGACATACCAGAGTTCAAAAGAGGACAAATTGCTGGCGCATCTGTGACCAAGACAGCAAGTCTTTGTGATGTATCAAGAGCCATGGTATCCAGGGTAATGTCAGCACCACCAAGAAGGATGAACCACATCCAACAGGATTAACTGTGGACGCAAGAGGAAGCTGTCTGAAAGGGATGTTCGGGTGCTAACCCAGATTGTATCCAAAAAATGTCATTCCCAAGAGGAATTGATGCTGTTTGGGGTGCAAAAGGAGGCCCTAGTTCACCATACTAATCAATTATTGTTTCAGTTTCATTGTCCAACCCATGTACATATATATGGTGTGACAAATTATCAGTGAGTAATCCAGCTCAGAAAAAAGCTAAAACTTGTTTCCAAATGACTTGAATCACACTGTAAATGCCAAAGAAGCTGTGGCATCACTGACCCGGACCTGTGAAAGGATAATACTTATACATACATAAATTAAATGAAAAAATAAATATTTATTTATTTATTTATTATTTTATTTAGACCACTTTCAAGTATTTTAAAGATATTGAAGAATATTACAAAAATTCCTTTCTATCTAATCCTTACAAATAACTCATGAAAACAACAATATCTGGCATGTGTGACTGCATGTCTCCTATAAATACTTTTCTAGATTTTTGGTGAATAAAAGTACATCAAAGTACAAAAACATCCCACAAATTAGTTTTAAAGGTTAATTAACATGACATTCCTAAATAACAAAAAGAAATCAACTAACATTTAATCGTATCCAATATATCAATTCAGATCTCAGGCACTGATTACTTCTGTTCTGACAATGTTTGCTGGATCCCTTTACATGTCTGGGAACAATGTGGTTCACTATCTGTGTCAGGACCCAGGTAGCAGACAATTCTAGGCTATATGTGACCCAAGACACAATGAAAGTGCATTTTGGCCCAAAACTGGTTGAACCACAGCCCATTGTGGCTGTGTTCCAACACTCAGATAGAGACAATGTCATCACCATCATTCCACACCATTACATAGGGTGGGTGAACATCTAAATATGGGCCATATTTGGGCCATGATTTATTTGTTATCTGGGAAGGTACATAAGAAGTCTGTTCTCTTTGTCTTGGAGAAGAGGAGCTCAAGGTCAGCATTTCCATCAGCCCAAGCCAAAGGGTCACGATTGACTTCTGAAAGGCAAAGAGATGTAATTAGTTTCATGCTTAGATTTATGGAGAACAGAGAATGTAAACGTTACCAGAGTGTGGTGAGTGATTTTGGCAGACCTGACTGTAACAGCCTATCTAAAAGAAGAGAACTTTGGAGTCCAACTGCTCTACCATCATAAACCTTAGTGATTACATGAAGGAGTCAGATGGCAGCACCAACATCCCAGTTTTCCATAATTACCTATGGCCATGATCCCCTGCATCTGCAGCCTGTAACTAAGCTGAGACATTAATTACCAAATGCTACACTGAACAAGTGAGTTTTCAGCTTAGACTTGAAGATTGAGACTGTGTCTGCGTCCTGAACATTATCTGGAAGGTTATTCCAGAGCTGGGGGGCTTTGGAAGAAAAGGCTCTTCCCCCTGCTGAAGTCTTCTCAATTCTGGGAACTAGTAGGAAGCCACCATCCTGTGATCTACTGCAAGTGATCATGATGGCTCATAATGGGAGATTAGATCTCGCAAGCACTCAGGAGCAAGCCCATGTAGGGCTTTGTATGTAATGTACTTTGTACTTTTTCTGTTTTGTCCTGAATAAAGCTTAAATGACCAACTCCAGAGGAAACTGTAAAATCATCATTTCTTTTGATAGGGTTTAAATATATTAGTATTTAATATACTTATATAGACACTATATTTTAACTTAAAATGCAGCATTATTCTATTGTATTTGTTAAAGTTCAGTAAAATATATTACATGACAATGACATGACTGAAAGTGTTGGATTGTGTCAATAATTCATGCATTTGCAGTAGTGTCGAAATACATTTAGTCCACATTATACAAGACCTGAAATGCTTTTCAGTCACAAAAGTACAAATTTCTCATGAGACCAGGCTGGCCCACAACAGAGTCCAACACTGCAGTACACATATTGGTCTGCTTCTAGAGCTGCACATTTACACGTCTCCTATCGAGACCAGTCTGACATCAGGAGAAGCTATAAAAACCCTTCACATATTCCATGAACATGGTTGCATGTTTGAATGTAAATACTATATTTAGTATTTGTATACCTATTTGTAGTCCTTTCCAAATTACTGGATGAGAAAAAAAACCCAGTAAACTTCACTATGTGGAAAATGTAATTCACTACAGCATAGCTCAGTAGCAGATAATGATGATGCATTACTCCAATATGAACTACTGCACTGGCTATGCTGTACCGCGTTCTATACCAGTATCGATTTTTCTTCCTTTGACCAACAGAGAGAGAGAGAGAGAGAGAGAGAGAGAGAGAGAGAGAGAGAGAGATGTAGTGGGTGGGTGTTGCTCACTGTGGAGGTGCAATTTCACCTGGACTCACATTCATATTGAGACAAAGCTGGGTGAAAATAAACTGCCCTTTAATAGCTATTTAAAATTAAATTCCTGATAATAAAACATTGAGTTCCCCACAGAGAACAAACCATTAACATCTTAATATGACTTTCTTATTCTGAAATTGTATTCAATACATGCTGCACTAACGAAACCACATGCAGAGCTTTCAGAAGCATGAAATTTGAAAAATCTGAAGATGTTCCATACAACGAATTTCAGTCGCTTCAAGCCAGAAGCAGATGTGGCAACTATTGTTCTTTTGGCTGAACGTCATACAAACAGCAGAACTGCAGGGGACAGAAGAGTTAGAGAGAAAGTCAATTAGCCTCCAGCTTGGAGAAACCAGTCATAGCAATACCTCTCAGTCCATGTAGCAGACCTAATCTGTAAGTGATGAACCTTCTGATGCTCAGAACAGCATGCTCTTTGAAATGGTGACCATAGATCAATCGATGTCGCACTGAAGAATCTTTCAATATGAGTGTTAGTAAAGAAGATCTGAGTGTGAAAAACCTTTTAAAAGTCCCAGGGGACACGGTATAAAATATTAAAACTGATTGCCAACCACACCCAGGCCACTTGGCGAGAGGATAGCACTGAATATGACCCCAAGAATAACATCCCTACTGTCAAGTATGGTGGTGGCAGCATCATGCTGTGGGGCTGCTTCTCAGCCAAGGGGTCTGGCCATCTGGTCCACATCCACAGGAAGTTGCTATGCATCATACCTGGAGATTTTGACCAAAGCCCTCCAGTCCTCCATCAAGGATTTTATGATGGGTCAGCATTTCATCTTCCAAAAGGACAATGAACTGAAGCACTGAGCCAAGAAAACCAAGACCTGGTTTTAGAGGGAAAAGATCAAGGTCTCCTGACCTTAACCCAATTTAAAACTTTTGGAAGTAGCTCAAGATCAAAGTCCACAAGAGATGTAGCCAATGTAGCAGTGTGATGTAGAAGAGTGATGAACTTTATGATGCTCAGGAGAGCAGATGCTCTTTGAGGTGATGACTATATAATATACATCTTTAGTGTTCATTAGTGTTCTTTAGTTACTAATGAAGATGTGAGTCTTTTTAAAATATAAAAAATATAAAAACTGATTGCATGATACTAAAATTAGTGTTATATTAAAGCAGAATGTGGATGAGAATGCCAGACAGAAATACACAATATAACCGAATGTTTGTGGACACCCTTTGTAAAGAATGCGTTCAACTATTTTAAGTTGCCCTGCTGCTGGCAGATTTATACATGTGCATGGATAGTCTAGTCCATGGGTTCTCAACCTTTTGCATCTCATAACCCATCTGTTTATAACTAGAAAGCATAACAAGAGAATAAAACTTATGTTGTTTTTTTTTTAATTTTACTTCTCAAGTGCTGACACTGAATAGTATATTTTACTGCTCTGTTCAGATGTACATGCATCAACCTGCATGCAGACTATGACTGATCAAAAAGAAGGGGCAGGTCTAATGATGTAAAGACCCAGATACTGAGCTATAGAGGAAAATTAAGTGTTCACATTTCAGGATAAAGGGGTTAAAAGCCACAAATCACACCTATTTGAGAAATGCTATGAAGTACAGGGGTTGGACAATGAACCTGAAACACCTGTCATTTTATTGTGGGAGGTTTCATGGCTAAATTGGAGCGGCCTGGTGGCCAATCTTCATTAATTGCACATTGCACCAGTAAGAGCAGAGTGTGATGGTTCAATTAACAGGTAAGAGCACAGTTTTGCTCAAAAATTGACGTTGTATTGGCAGCAAAAGGAGGCCCTATACACCATACTAATGAATTATTGTGGTCTAAAAATTGTGGTTTCATTGTCCAACCCCTGTAGTCATAAAAGCTTTAGCAAAATTTCTACCAGAGGACTCAACTGCTCAAAGACCAATCACCAGATTCAATCCCACATTTCTGTACATAGTGCTTTTTAAAGAGTCACAAAGATGCTTTACAGAGATCTGGGTCTGACATCTTTTGAGCAAGCCACAATGTGACAGTGTCAACGAAGATTTGGAAAGAACCTTGAGAGGAGCCAAGACTTAAAAGGGGAACCCATCATCCTCTGGTTGACACCAGAAAGCAAACAAATAACAGATAACAGAACAGAAATAAATTGATTCCAGATGACGTACAGATCACTTACATGCTCGTTTTGCTGCTTTCAAATCGTTTTTCCCCTCTTTCCTCCCCAAATAATGTTCTCAAGAACATAGCTGTCATCCTTTCAAAACAGAACTAAACACCAGTGAAATAGTGAGGAAAGAGTGACGCTGTAGAAATGGTTAGATTTACTGTGGAAACTGAAAAAACACACCCAACAAATGCCAACTGGCCAGTTGGATCAACATGAAAATGGAGAAGGGACTGGTAAATGAATGAAGAGGTGAATGGGAAAATGAAAAGCAGAAAAAACAGCTGGCTCACTAATTTATGGTTATGCTGGTACAAGCAGTAAAACTGAAAGTGGACAACTATAGAAAAATATATGGGTTGTTTATTTGGCCATTTGCGATGTTCGTTATGCATAAAATGTGAAAAATTTGGAAATTGTGGATAGTTTGTAGTATTTATTGGCTAATTTTGGCTCTGTGAATGAATTTCAGTTCCACCTTAAATGATGCCACTGTATCAGACATGTACTTGAAGCTGCTGCATCATTTATGGTGGAATGTAATATCAAATATGAACATATGTTTACTTTTTGTGCTCAGTGTTCAGAATAGAGCCAAACTGCCTAGACTCAAGCAGACTGAAAATCGAGGCTGAAATCATTATACAAATCGAATAGTGTGACCCCAGCTTTAATAGATGTATAGTGGGTATTTTACATTTGCCATGAAAGGAGTGTCAAAGTTACAAAGAGTTTCTTTCAAGTTGTTTGTGGGAGGTCTGTACAAACAAAAGCCATATGTCTTCAGATTGTTAATGTACAAAACGTCTTTAGAATTTGAAAACTACCCACAACTGAAAGCCTTCTATTCTGTTCAGACGGGTAGAAAGTGCAAAACTAAATAATGGAGGGAATTAAGTTAGAATCCCAGCTAGGGATTAAGGCTTGATCTATCTGGACATTTACTATAGAACATAGTAAATGTCATTATTATTGCTGTTATTGCACAAATTAAGTGATAAAAACTAGCTTGGCAGTTGCTGCATTTTCAGACTTGAGTGTTGATGAGTAGCTATTGAAGATCAGGGTAATTTCCTTAGTGTGGACCACATAAGTATGTTTACAATGCAAAAATAATGACCACTTCTGACCACATAGATATGCATTCTCTTCATTATTTCTTTCTCTCTCTCTCTCTCCAACCCTCACTCTCCCATTCACTAACTTTATTACAAAAATCACACTTCCACACTCTATGGCACACTAGCCTTACACACTCCCAGGCCCTTAGAGAAGAATTCATTTGGGAGAGCATGAAATAAGAAATTTCATCGCTTGACTGGCCAGCAGGCACAGCCCAATCACACCCCACATTAACATTAATATGAAATTATGCAGATGAGACGACCTTTTGCAGTGACCCTCTTGCCCGGCACAGAGCCTCTTCGCTTCAGGGCTTCAGCAGAAAGCCATTTTCAAGCAAATAAATAAATGCACTGATACATGTGTGGTATCTGGAGAGCAACAGAGCGTCTCCTTCTGCTTTGGAAACTTCAAAACTCTATAAGA
The DNA here is from genome assembly GCA_034509495.1 of Acestrorhynchus altus. NCBI lineage: Eukaryota > Metazoa > Chordata > Actinopteri > Characiformes > Acestrorhynchidae > Acestrorhynchus > Acestrorhynchus altus. Next base: position 16,760,470 of record CM067520.1, read on the forward strand.
TGGTTAAGGCTGTGTGAGCTCCTTGAATTTCAGGAAGGCTGTCAGTCAGTTGCGCATGCTTTTTCTGAAGTAGCCAGAGAAATAGAAGTTGACACCATGGAAGATGACACTATTGAGGGTTCATACCATTCAGCCCTTTGTTAAAATGCCTTAACCTTTAGAAAAATAGGCCAAATTTGTGGGATGTTTTCATAGTTGACTTTCATTCACCAAAAATTGGAAAAAGATTTATAGGAGACAGTCACACAAGCCAAATGTTGTTTTTTCATGAGATACTAGGCTGCTCAAATTTGTCTTAATTTGAGATGTAAATATGAACAAACTTTCAATATTTTAAAATATTGACCATATTTAGATCCCAATTTACTTACACCTACTTTTTGACTAAAAAACACTTTATATCACAACATTCCTGTTGGAAATTGATCATCTAGAATGTTTTTGACATGAAAAAATGCAATAACTTTGATTAAGAGATTGTAATGAGTAGACTGGCAAGGATATTTATAAAAGGTTTTTCAAAATAATCGACAGTGGTCCAAATAAAATGTAAAACCTGAATGTCTTATTTTGGTTATTATTTATGTATCAGTATTAACCCTTTGCAGGTTGAGCATGTACATATCGGCAGAGCAGTAAACATGCACTAGTCGGTTCCTTTTGAATTTAAATTGGGATTCGATTCAGTTGGAAACAAGTGAATTCTAGCTGGAATCCAAACTGGATTACTCATTTATACTTTCACACCATTAGATAAGGTAGTCGTGTAGTTATGATAGCATGCATCAGCAAGGTATTCACAGCCTTTGACTTTTTGCACATTTTGTTATGTTAAAGCCTTATTCCAAAATTATTTTTTCCCTCAAAAGTCTACACACAATACCCCACAATGACAAAGTGAGAAAAGGTTGTTTGAAATTTTGGCAAGTTTATTTAAAATATAAACACAAACATATAACATGTACATAAGTATTCACGGCATTTGTCACGACACTCAAAATTGAGCTCAGGTACATCTTGTTTCCACTGGTCATGCTTCAGATGTTTCTAGACCTTGATTGGAGTACACCTGTGTTAAATTTAATTGATTGGATATGATTTAGAAAGGCACACACCTTTCCCACAGGCGACAGTGCATGATAGAGTACAAAGGATAGGATAGGATAGGATAGGACTTCATTGATCCCTTGGGAGGGTTCCCTCAGGGAAATTAAGGTTCCAGCCGCAACATAAGTACAGTTCAGAAAGTTAGAACGAGATTTAGTAAAGAAACACTATATAAATAAAGAATATATAATATAAAGACTATATTACAATATACAATATATATAAATAGTGCATGAGAAAAAGTAGAAAAAGAGAAAAAGAGTCCAGTAGAACAGGGTAGTGCACATTATTATTGTTATTGCACAACTTGAAACTGTATTGCATTCCTTGCCATAAACTCTAAGGAATTGCCCGTAGACCTTTGAGACAGGATTGTATTGAGACACAGATCTGGGGAAGGGTACAGAAAATTGTCTACTGCATTGAAGGTCTCAATGAGCATGGTGGCTTCCATCAGCCATAAATGGAAGAAGTTTGGAACCACCAGGATTCTTCATAGAGCTGGTCACCTGGCCAAACTGAGTGATGGTAGAACAGGCTTAGATGACCAAGAAGCCAATGGTCACTCTGACAGAGCTCAAAAATTGTTCTATGTAGAGAGGACAACCTTACAGATGAACAACCATTTCTGCAGCACTCCACCAATCAGGTATGTATGGTTCAGTGGCCAGGTGGAAGCCATTCCTCAGTAAAAGGCACATGGCATCCCATCTGGAGTTTGCTAAAAGGCACCTAAAGGGCACTCAGACCATGAGAAACATAACATTTAGACTGATTGCAAGGCATTAAGACTGGAGGAAACATTATTTTGCCAATACCATTCCTAAAGTGAAACATGGTGGTGGCAGCATTATGCTGTGGGGGTGTTTTTCTATCGATGGAAAAATGACTGCAGCAATGTACAGTGACATCCTTAATGATAACCTGCTCCAAAGCATTCTGGGCCTCAGACTGGGATGAAGGTTGATACTAAGCCCACAGCCAAGTTAACAAAGGAGTAGCTTCAGGACAACTCTGTGAATGTCCTTGAGTGGCCCAACCAGAGCCCAGACTTGAACCCAATTGAACATCTCTGGAGATATCTAAAATGGCTGTGCATGGAGCTTGAGATGTTCTGCAAAGAAGAATGTGTGAAACTTCACAAACATGTGTGCCAAGCCTGTAGCATCATACTCAAAAGTATTGCTACTACAGTATTGCTACCAAAAAATGCTTACTTTTAGAATTTTGAAAAAATGAATTGAATCCATTTTGAAATAATTGTATCAGGCAATGACTTGGCCATTTTTGTTAATGAGGAAAGAGGGAAAGACCATTGTTTAACTGCTACTGGCAACATTAAAATAACAGTCAGATTTACAGTGCTGTTAAGATGATACAGCATCTTGATAGCATATCTACACAGTCACAAATGAGAACTGGCAGTTACAGCATATGTGAAATGATGTAAACTTATACATAGACATTACCAACAGTGAGGTCATATACTTACCTGTTCTTACCTGTGTGTGGTTCACACTCACCCTGGGCCAAAAGAGTAAGAGACTGAAAAACTCTGAGTTTTACTTAGCTGGATGAAACCATCTCTTGCTGAAGGAGAGGGGAGGTTGGAGACAAAGAAGAGACAGGTTTAATACCAATAGATATTGTTTAATAAAAGATGACATCTTGAATCTGTGTGGGGAACAGTAGTGTTGATTGTCGATTATCGGATATGATTGTAAGTCAACAAGAATTATATGCTGTTTTGTGGACATTACCTTTGTTGATATTGGTAGAGTCTAGGGGGGAGGAGCTACCAGTATATATTGCCTGCTCTGAGAAAACAAGTGTACCTGAGTGAAAAAGGGGAAGCACAGAGTGAGGTGATAGATTTATGACTTTGCAGGCATTGGTCAGAGCCACTGAAGTTAGTGGATAGTTATTGCTTCATTATTATTTTCATTGTGCATTTGTATATATGTAAATATTTTTTTCTGCTAATAAATCAGTGAATGAGAAAGGACAGTTTCCCTCTGCCTGTTTCATTGATCGGAGCCTCTGACCTCTCGCCCTACACCACCCATGAAGTAGGTTACATTTTCGGTGTTTAAAATATCCTACTTCATCACAATATGCATGAAAATGGCACTTTTCATAAACTATACGGTCACACAAACATCAGCTTAAAATGATTCTGGCAGTAAATATTCTTGCAAGAAGCTAAAGTTTTGGTTAGATTTTCAAACATGTTTGGTGTCAGTCTTGATTCATGTACACTGATCAAACATAGCAATAAGACCACCTCCTTGTTTCTACATTCACTGTCCATTTTATGCAGATACTTTGTTAGCCTCCTTGCACCCTGATCTGGTCAGGACCCCGCAAGACCCCCACAGAGCAGGTATTGAGGGTGGTGGGTCTTTCTCAGCACTGCAGTGACACTGACATGGTGGTTTTATGATAGTATATGTTGCACTGGTATGAACGGATCAAACCCAACAGTGCTGCTTGTATTATTTGTGTACGTATCAGTGTTATCCATTCTCAGGATTTATATTCTGAAATTTGAAAACTGTGTGAGCAAAGAAAGAGAGCCCCTCCCTTCTCATTTTCCTCATCAGATCCAATATCTGGGTCAATGATATCATTAGCCTCACCCCCTCTAACTGATCAGTTGGAGTAGGCAGGTAGAGTGTTGTCAGAGCAGTAAACATGCACTAGAAGTCACTTTAGACATTTAAACTGGGATTCAATTCAGTTGGAAACAAGTGAATTCTAGCTGTTTTCCAAGATGGATTACTTGTTTGTAATTCAGATAATAATGAGACCATGGTGGTTCGATAGGGTAAGTCTTGTAGTTTGTTATTATATGTGTATCATGTCTGTTGTTACTCTTATCTTGATGGCATATAACTACTTGCAAAGTTAATCAAAATATTATTGACATGTATATACATGTACATACTGACTGAATATATTGATGTGCTTCTGCTAACTCATTAGCATCTCTTTAGCTCTGAGTTCATTCATGAAGGCCCTGATCATTAGCTAATGAGTTCGATTTATACAATGGGTTTGGAGACCCTGGGTTTTTGACATGACACGTAAAAGCACATTGGAAGCCTCTGTAGTAAAGCACCTCGACTGGAATTGAACTGACTTATGTGTCTCTCTACGCAGCCTTTCCATTCAGTGCATCAACACATTCAGAACAGTGTTACACACATCATTAAACCCCCTCAACCTTGAGCCAAGCAGCATGGCTGTTCACAAAGAACAGCTCCAACTCATTTTTCAAACCTGTTTAATAGTTACTTTATCAAGGTGGCCTTGACTCTCTCATGCTCTCTCTCTCTCTCTCTCTCTCTCTCTCTCTCTCTCTCTCTCTCTCTCTCTCTCTCTCTCAGTTGGGATCAGATGAGGTGGATAGAGGCCTGTACTTTGACTGTTCAGAGATGTCAAGGTCACTCAGTCAGCTGGGGCTTATCTGGCCAGTGCTTAACAGGTTATTGAGACTAATTAAAGTTGAGGACTGTATTTTGCTATTCTTTTACTTGATGTGTGAAACAAGTTCTTAGAATAGAACCAAGCACATTGTCACCCAAACAGTGATATAGGTCAGGGTTTCTCAACCTGTTGCCTGGGGACCACCAGTAAGTCGTGAAGCACTCTTTAGTGGTCCAGAGGCCCATCCTCTGGCAGTAGTCCATAGTGACACAGAAATAGGACTTCATAAATCATAAATCAGGCCCTAATTCTTACATTTTCTTTGTCAGAGAAATAAATGGCAAAAACGGTTCTACATTTAAAGTTGAGTTCTGTTCCCTTTTGGGGCGTTATATGTTCTAGTTATAACCAAATAAAGGGGCACTGATTTTCATTTGAAGCCTCGAGAAATTAACCTTTTATATATTAGGTTAGAAAGCTTCAATGTGATGCAGTGTTGTAGGTAAGTGAATCAAGTACACTTAATTTTAATTTGACATTGTTCAAAAGAGACCCAAACTTCTAATGATGTCCATTTTCCAGATGCCTCTAAGGCTGGTAAGCAGAGCTCTGCATTAGTGGTCAGTCATCCTACATAGAACCACCATTTGCAGCAAAAGTGGTAACTTGCTCTTACAACCTTTAACACTGAGGGCAGGCAAAGTAAGCATAAAAATTATAACTGTATGCATAGGTAAGGTAACCTGGGGGGGAATGACTACATGATGATGATGAGAAGATACACCCAGTATACCAAAATCAATGATTGTCTGGAGCAAAAGAGTTTAGGCTGCACTGTCCAAACATAAGGCCCACCCCTAAATTTAACTCAAATATGCTGAATGGTTTGTGATTATCTGGCAAGTGTGAGCATCATCTATTCAATTTAGATTGAAGCTATTCATTTTAATCAGAGTGCAAACTTGTAATAGTTCTGTTGACATGAAATAGTTCATTAAGGAGTGAGGTTAGATTTTGAAGTGTGGGAAGACCAGGCGAAGAACTCTGTTATAATGTAACATCAAACTGTTGAAGAGCATTAGATTTGGCAAGGTTCTCAGAAATCTGTCCTAAGGCCATCTCTCATCAATTGTGCATACAAGGTCCAGTCATACTTTATACCAGGATGCTCAATTATGGACAACCAATTTTATTCTCTCAACTCTCCGCGTCTCTGATGTTGAACTGTGGACTTATCTTCTTAGATCAGGAAATCTTTGACCATATGACAGCTTACTCACACTAGCTGAGGGCTAGTGTGAAGGTGAGGCATAAGACTAGAAAGATGCTAGAAGTTTACCTGAGTCCTGGAATGAAATATGGTCAGGAAGGGAGCTGTCCTACTAAGCTGACATTGTGGAAATGACTGCTCCTTGGCTTGGCCTGGGGAGTTAATTGTATTGTATATCAACCCTTACTGCTGGACCAGATCCAAATGAGTATCCTTGACTTTTTATGGTCTGGATACCACTAGATGAAGGTTGCTCTACCTACACATTAATAATTGCAGATTAGGTCTGATAGACATTGAAACTAGGGTAGCAGTTTCCAGGCTGAAGGCTGCACAGAGGCTGTTGTGTTTCAGTTTTCAAGGTTTGGAGGATGCTTGACACTTCTTGAGATGGAGGAATAAATATGACCAGAACCCTGGGTGTGGGAGGAAGAAGTCCCTAGATAAGGATGGACTCGGTTTGGTCACGGAACCACATGAACTGTTTCATGTCAGCTGGAATAAATTAGTTGGGCCATCTGCTGAATCCAGGTGGAGGGACAGAAACTCAACATTCCTATCACAGACTGCCATAAAGGTGTCGAAGGCTGATTGAAAAGTTCATGAGTGGGTTAAAGCAGGCATCTCCTCCAGCTGCCAGAGAGGTGCTAATCCAGCTGCCTTATGATGAGTGTCCTGCATGTCCAGTGGTAAAAGTGTCAGCAGCTCCTAGGGCAGAAGGGCAGAAATAATGTCCTGAACTTCTCTTCTCCAAGCCTAGATGATGTATGCACAGTTAGAGAGACTCTGGAAGAATCATAGAAAGATCTGGCATGACCAGCAGAAGCAGTATTTTCTCTCAGAACCGAAAGATTGATCCTTATTGCTGAATACTGCAGAATTTTTTGTCTGTAACAAAAATAATTCCAGGACCTTTTCCATAACAAAGGGTCTCTTTGTGAAAGTAGGGGTAATATCCATCCATCTTCTTATTGGCTGCTTTATGGGCATGGTCATAGCAGGTCTGGATCCTACCTAGATTCATTGGGCACATGGCAGGAATTTCATCTAGACAGGGCACCAGTCCATCACAGGATTTGGGACAAACAAAGACGTAAAAGCCTCACAATTGAACCCAAGCCAACATGTTCATGTGGGGCTCACATGGGTGGATCGTGGGTTTGTATGTGCTGTTATTGGGATACAGTTGGGATTCCCAGCCAATTCTCTCTCTCTCTCTCTCTCTCTCTCTCTCTCTCTCTCTCTCTCTCTCTCTCTCTCTCCTGTTAATAGATTAATAGATGCCCAAATGCTCAATGCAGAATGTTTAAATAAACTGAAGCAGCAGCAGAGATCTTGACTTTGCTTCACATGCTGAAGTCACAGAGTGCCCATAGTATGGTCATACAAAACCTACATCCATATACTGCCAGAAGCCCTATGCAAACCTATTTTAGAGTGGGCAGAAGAACATTGCCGAATACAGAGAAAGATTTAATAAGGTATTTCTAATGTTAGCATATGAAACCTGAGGTCAGATATAATAACTTACGATGATGAAGGGAATGTTGTGAAATGAGTCCTTTGAGGGCTGTTTGACTAGTAATAAAGGCTTGAATTTTCCTTGAGATTCCAGGAAGAGAAATCTACACTTCTAAAATCAATGAATCTGCAAGCTTTTGTGTAGCTACTCACCTCACCTTCACCTGCTTATGGTGTGCATGATATACAATACAGTTACACTTCCCTTCAGGTTTTACTTATAAGAGAGAGAGCATAAGAGAGGTGCCCAAACTTTTGTCTGTCTTATGCAATAGTTTATAGTTTATTAGTATTTACAGCCTCTCTCTCTCTCTCTCTCTCTCTCTCTCTCTCTCTCTCTCTCTCTCTCTCTCTCTCTCTCTCTCTCACACATACACACACACACACACACACATACAAATCTTAAATGGGCTTACTATACTATACTTTCATTCAATATGTGTCTAGCTGAAGATGTTCTGTTACTGTAGGTTAAAAAGAACCTGTATTTCTGCATCTAAGACAGTGTATTATGTTAATTAATACTACATTTATGAATGTATTGCTGTATCTGATCTCTTAAGTGTCCAACAATCCTTAAATGTCATCATGGGATCTACAGGAAGCTCTTGCCACAGCTGATGTCAAAGTGCATTAGTTACCATCAGAAAGAGACCAAACATGTTTGATTATCATTAGGAGGAAACCATTGCTGTCAAGAGAAAAAAAAACATTAGGGTAACATTAAAGTTTGCCAGGGTAGACCTACACAAAGTCCTGGATATCTGGCACAATGGGCTTTCAGCAGAATTATTCAAAGTTGAATTTTTTGGGAACAGAGAGCACAAAATCTTAATACCGACTGTGAAGCATGGGGTGGAAATGTCATGGTTTGGGGCTGAATTCCTGCAGCATGTCCTGGAGAGCTATCCATCAGAGAAACCACTGGAGGAAAACATAAAACTATCTGTGTAAACACATTACAGAACTGAAAGAATTCTGCAAGGAGGAAGGAAAAAGCATCTCCCAGTTAATGTCAGAGACTGGTAGACGGTTATAGGAAACATATAATTGAGGTTCTTTATTTGTATATTTTTATCTATTCATATTTATTTATAACTGTAAATTTGAATCTTTTTTGCAACCAAAAGAAAATGTTGCTTTAGACACTAGTTACCTACTGTGGTTGTCCAGGCAGTTCTCTGAGAAACCACCATAAAAAGAATTTCATATAAAACAAACAACAAAATGTGAAGTGAATCACATTTTTCATCCACATGACAAAGCTCTGAGAATCACATACACATTTCAAAAGCTCCACCCACTTGTTATTTTAATTGGTTATTATCTGAACCAATTGCATTCTGCCTCCAGGACCACAAACACGTCTGTCTGACTTCAATGAAAATCTGAAAGTGAAAGTAGGTTGAGGTTTGTTTGAAGCACATATTTGCAGAAAACATATAAAAACATTTAAATAAACAAGTAAAACAAAATTCAGGTCCTGACATTGTATGTGGTCTCTATGGTTTTCCTTCCAGATACAGGGCATTTGTGTCCACTGTCTGAAAACACACTCACACAGACACATGCAGACACACACACACACACACACACACACACTGAGCTTGTGTTGCAGTGCTGATGCTCCATTCACCACAACAGACTTTGACAGGTTCTGTGTCAGTCAGGGTAATAGGAAGCGATTAGGCATAGGATGATCTCATTACAGAGAGAGGGAGACAGGAGCGCAGGAATAGATGGAAAAGGAAAAGAGTTAAGGACTCACCTTTTTTTTTCCCTATCTCTCCCATCTCACCATCGCTAACTGTCAGAACTATTAGAAAGTCCTGCAAGTCCCTCTAGTGACAGTGTCCAGTATCTTTCATATATAATATATATGTTGTAAAAATAGGACACTCCGTGAAAGTCTTTTTTTAACAACAAATATGGACATTAGATATAACTAAACACGTGACACTGAAGAAATGTCATTCAAATATAATTTGAAAATATAATGCAGTTTTCATTTGAGAACACAGTAAAGACACCCCCACCTATATAAATGTTTAAAATGTTGTCTTCTTATTTCATGATTAAATTGGTTTTCTCTTGGCTTGGTGACATCACCATTGTGAGATCCAAAGAGCTCTCTGAGGCCTTCAGAAAGAAGGTTGTAGATGCAGATGAGACTTGAAAGGAACTCAAAAAGATCTCAAAACAATTAGGAATCAGCCATTCCACTGGATGAAAAACACTGAAAACTGCCAAAATTGCCAAGTCAGGCTGTCTTAGCAAGTCAACTGAAGAGCAGATCAGAAGATGCATAAATAAGTCTCTAACAATTCTTGAATATCATCATGGGACCAACAGGTAGCTCTTATCACACAAAGTGCATACATTTACCATCAGAAAGAGATTTTCATTATCCAACCAGTTTGATTTTCATTATAGGAAGCTCTTCCAGTCAAAAGAAAAAAAATTAGGACAAGACTATAGTTTGTCAGAGAACAATTAGACAAAGACCGTCTGGGACAATGTATTTTGAACAGATGAATCCAAAGTTGAATTATTTGGGAACAGAGAGCACAAAATCCTCACACCAACTGTTAAGCATGGGGGTGTAAGTATCATGGTTTGTGTCTGGAGAGCTCTCCATCATAGAAACCACTATGAAATCATTATTATATCAGTGTGTGTGTGCGTGTGCGTGCGTGTATGTGTGTGTGTGTGTGTGATATGTATAGGTTAAATAATACATGTGATCAAAAAGTCTTTCCATTTTACAGCATCAGTTTCTCGTGGACGTGTATGAGACTGGATTTGTAATGAGTGTTGTGGAATGAAAGTAACACACAGACCTTAATTTGCCCTGTCTTGGCAGGTACAGGAGTGCTTGCCCTGCTCTCCATCGGGCCCTCTTCCCTTCACAGCCTTCTGCTCTATTAGCACAGAGTCATCAGACAGGCTAGCCATGCATGGAATGAGTTCTGTAATACAAATTGTCACTGTTACTTACAGCATGGTCCACACAGAAGCAAACATGACAGCAATTAATTGCAAGGCCTCTGAGCAGCACGTACTTGTGGAAAAAGGCAGCGCACCTTGAACCGGACCAAGCGAGCAAGAGAACGGGAGATAGAAAGAAGAGGGGGTGGAGAACGAGGAGAGGAACTGGGCACTCAGCATGTTATAGTTAAGAGCTCATTTCCCTGAGTGATTCCATTAAAATTCTCCACAGGGCCAATTACAGCGTGAAGTGAAAAACGTCCTCCCTCATTAAGCGCTGATGAGAAGGGGATGCTGCTGGTCAGCTTCAGCGGGGAGGAGAAGGAGGAGGAGGAGGAAAGAACATGTGTGTTCATGTGTGTACTATACTAGGTGGGCAGCGTGAGGATTTGATTCCATTTAACCACAAGAATATTACTGACTCCAGATACTGATGTTGGATGATTAGTTGAGGATCACAAGGTTGAAAAGTCAAGGTCACTGTAATGATGCTGAATAATCCCAGTGTTTGAAATGTTTTATCATTCGATTTCACAGGAGATACCGCAAAGCAGTTTGTGCTCTTCTGCAATGAATATGAGTCGATTTGATTAGATTTGATTACACTAGATTAGAGAAATCTAGATTAGAGAACTCTAGATCAGATTAGTTTGATTTCTGCAGAAACTGAAATGTTTTCAAGTATTATAAACCAAACACTTGCTCTGTAAATTAGAATTAGAATAAGATGCTGTAGGACACACATGCTAATTGTGCAAGTAATGTGAGAAATCATAGTGTGTTTTTTTTTATCATTATAAATTGCCATGATAACCAACGTCAGTAATAATTGTATGCAAATTTTGATTTCTTCCTCATCAGTCATTGAAACGAAGGGTTCAATTCTACCAAATGTCTGGATACCACATTATTAGAAACATTACAGCCACTACACCACAGTGCAAAGAATTTCAACTCATCCATGGCAGTGAACACACACTCAGTCACACTAGTGAACTGGGGCAGTAAGAACACATACTCAGAGCAATAGACAGACACATCAGCACTCAGCGAGCGGTTGGGTGTTTGGCGCCTTGCATAAGGGGGAACCAAAGTCATGGATTTGTTACTCTCCAGCAGGAATAAATTTCAGATTACGCTCCAGAAACAGCTGGTATGTAGGCTGCCTGTAAGGTTTCAACATCTGCACATACTGCTACACAGTGAGCATGTGAGTGAGATACTGAAACACCAATACCTATTTTAAACAGGCACAGAGAAATGTGCAGTACAAACCGGTAAAACAAACAGACCCCCTCAGCTATAGCTGCAAATAAGTAGCCAAAATCAGCCAAACGATTCCCAAAATCAAGATGTGAGACTGATGACATACTGGATCCAGACCAGATCTTACACCAAAACTCCCAGTTTGAGTCTCAAAGATAACAGACCATTTCACAAGTGAACTGTGACACAGAATTAGTTTCATAATAAAGTTATTGGGTTGACAGGTGACGGCTGGGCTAATGGTTTGTCTATCATGCATTTATATAGTCATTTAATTTGCTGTGTCTTCATAACTGAGTTTCTCTGTTTTTTCTAAATCATGTGAAGACAACAGTTGCCCTTTACATTGTGTGAACATTTAATGACAAATAAAGCAGACAGCAGAAATGGCCCATTAACTTACATTTAAAGCTAATAAGCAAATGTTTTTGCATAATATGCTTTGCTCTCCCTTTGCTCCTGTGACATTGTGAATGAAATGAAAGATCTTATCTTATCTTATCTTATCTTATCTTATCTTATCTTATCTTATCTTATCTTATCTTATCTTATCTTATCTTATCTGTTTTCTGAGCTGATCATTGTTAGATGTAATCTTGTAATTGGTTATGATCTGTCTATTGTGTCTGTAAGTTACTCTGATCCTGAGTTATGAAGTCTACAAAACTGCATGTAGCTGCCTGCAAAGTGTAGATCTTGGGTTCTAGTTGAGTTAAATCACAATTTTGTGGTTTGTTGCTTTTCAGAACCTTGTCAGAGTGGCTCAGTGGGTCCCTGTTTTTCATTTGTATAATCACAGAATATGATGTGTATTTAGTTTTGGAAATTCTCTTTAATACAGTTGCTCCATGGTGGCACAAAACTGTCTGCATGAAACAAATAATGTGTGACTGTTGAAAGTCTCAGAGGCAGCTATAAAAACTCTGCTTTATCTTTCTGCCGCTGCTCGCTGCGAGTGCTCTATTCTACCTTTGTATTCTCTTTGCAGTGTCCTCTCTGACACAAATTCACAGCCAATATAAATTCTTTTAGGTTTCCATTCATTAATCCACAAACTACCACAGTAGCTGTCAGTGTTTCTATTAACATTAATATACAGATGCCCTCTTGCTGAGGTAGGAGCTGTTCTAAAACTTTAATTAGGCACAGGTATGTTAAATAGCCATGGTCAGGTTTTTTTTAATCATACTGAAAAATACACATTTACAGCGGGGTGACCGGAGGTGCTGCAAGTATTGTGTGTTTCAGGCATCTCGGGGGTCTGGGGCAGATAATGTGCTCTTTCCATTTCCATGTGGGTTTCCTTCCACCTCCTTAAAACACACAAGGTAGGTGAACTGGATGTTCTAAATAGCCCTAAGAGTGTGAGTGAATGGGTGTTTGGTACCCTAAGTGAATACCACTGTGTGTGGTTCCCTGTGGTGGACTGGTGCCCTGTCCAGAGGATATTCCTACCTTGAGTTTAATGAGGACAGGTTGGCTTTGGACCCACCACAACCCTGACTATGATGGATATTAACAACAATGCATAGAATGCCTACCAATCAATCCAATAGTTGCACCTCCATTGTACATCTCATTGTTTCTGCTGCCAACATGTGCTGTGGAATGGTACAGGAACAATGCCCCACCACCTCAGAAAAGAGCAGAATCTGGCATTCCTAAATAACAAAATCATCATAATTCTGGCATTGAGTTGTAATTTAGATTATTTCGGCCAATCATTTGGATTCTATTGTAAAATGGTGTATTGTACAGAATTAGTTGGCCCCCATTTGGCTCTTTCCTGCATTGCCAGGAATGACTGGAACTGACCTATCCATTGTCTAATGCTGTTAATCTATGACTTCCTTGATTAGGAGCTGTGTTGATGATTTGTAGTTTTCCCAATTTGCACGGATGCACCATACACCCATGGACCCTTGCAATGTCTTCAGACCCATGACATCCCAGGAAGGGCTTGTTAATTTGGTACTTATTTGGGGGGAATGCTCATGGCAGGCTATAAAAAAATCTTTGTCCTGCTGAGAGCCCACAATTATGCCACTACATCCAGTGAAAATTGCTTCCAAGGTGACACCAAAGAACCTTTTCTTGAGCGATAAAGCCAGTAGATAAAGGGATCAGTGTTGGTGGCCTTCATTTGAGAAAGAAAGACTGTTTAAAGTCTCTTGAGACCCTCTTTATACCTGGTTACTTAGGTGCAGTTTTGCCCCAGTGGTAAGAGTGCTGGGTTACTGATAATAAGGTTGTGAGCTACCCAGGTCTGTTGGGTTGCCACTGTTGAACCGTTGGGCAAGGCCCTTAACACACTGTGCCCCAGGGCTGCACTCAGACCCCAGCTTTCTCGGCTGTGATAAGCATAATTGGGGTTGCGTTGTGGCTGGAAGGTTGCTGGTTCGATTCCCTAAACTGGCAGGACATGACTGAAGTGCCCCCTGAGCAGGGCAATTAACTCTCCAGCTGTTCTTCAGGTGCCATGGATATAGCTGCTTCACTTGGCCTTATCGAGATAGAATCCTGATTAAAGAATGAACAGGTATAAATGGGTCTGAAACTTTATATTTTATTGTGTAGAACAATGCCGCCCTTGTCAAAAGGTCCATTATCTACTTCTGGAGCCTCAAAAACACTACATGGCTTTCCCGACCCTCCTCACCTTCCTCAAAGCTGCTACAGAAACCATACATACTCTGGAACAGTAAATGTAAAAATCTAAGATGTTGAAGTTGCTGGAAAAGACATTTCAATAGGTCCTCATTCCTCATTTTAGCAGTTGTTTCTAAAGGTCTTGAGAAAGTGTACAGTATTATCAAGGACACAGCACTGCCAAGAACTTTACACATTATTCCTAAATACTCCTTTTCATTTCCAACCTTTCAAGTGTGTCTTTCACTTCATCTCATAATTAATTCTTTATGCCTCTTCACTGTCACTTCAAACATGTTTTGAACTCTTTTCATTTATTTAGTGGCCTTCATCAAGTTATTTGCTCCGTTGGTTGCACTTTAATGTTTAATATCCGTCTTCACTATTTAATGTGTCTCATTTGTATCATCCTCAGTTTTGCACTATTTATTTATTTATTTTTAGTTGAGTTGAGTTCTTCCATTATCAGTATCCTGCTCTTGAATATACTTTGCTTGTTGCTTGACTGTATGTATGTTTTACTCTTTAGTTGTCTTCAGTAGGGGTGGGTTATGTATTGATATTTATATCCATATCAGGATATAAACAGGGCAAGATATGGGGTGAGATGATATGTTTTATATTGAGTTTCAAAGTTGTGAGGTTTTTTTAAGCCCCTCCTCTACTCTGTTCCCCTCTCCCCTCCATTCACACTCTCACATTATAAGAATTATTTCATGCATTTCACACTATGTCTAAAGAAGAAATGAAGATCAAATTTCAGTGTTTACAAATAGTGAAAGATGGCAGAAGGATGTCGTGTTGGGTACAATATGTTTCACATCATATATCGTATCATATTATATGTCACCATTCATCTAAAATATATCTGGATATGTTTTTTGTTTTTTTCATATTGACCAGCCTACAGCAATGACTAATATGTTACAATAGTTTAATGTAACAAAGTAGCACAGAAAAAAATACAAGCAAGACTTCTTAGTTAGCTAGTTACCTAGTTAGCAATTGTTCAGGTATTTTTCCTTCTCCTTGTAGGTTTTTCAGGTCACAGCTGTTTTGGTGTAAGAAACTACTAGATGCCCTAGTAAAATCCTTTAGCTTGAAACACAACCTTGGATAGACTGGTTATCCAGAGAACTGAGAAAAATCCCGGGGGGCTGCTACGGGTGTGGGCTGCTGGGTGAAGGAGCCTGTCACATAACCACCTGGGCCTCTGTTGGTTCATGTTCATGCATTTGCAACAGCTGTAGTTTCTTTTCAGCTTTAAGTTGGTACTGATGAATTACTGTGTACAATACACTGAGAACATTACACAATGTACCCAGTAGCATTATAATATATGTCACAATGTTTGTTGCCCTTCTAATGAACCCAAGTTGCACTTATTGCTGACACACATGTGCAAATGCACACACAGCTTGTCTAGGCCCAATAGAGGAGTACTGCCAATAGTATAGGCCTCCTTCCAGCAGACATGTCTATTGACAAAATGCCTAATACCAGACTTGGGCTAGAGGTAGTAAGCTGTGTTGCAGTAGAACTCTGGAATGAAGATGTTCCATTAAATACTTTTGGGATGAGTTGAGGAGTTAGGGATGAGGTGGGGTGGTGATCATCCAACATTCCTAGCTCCGTAATGGACTTTTCCCTGAATACAATCAAATCACACTTACTCTGAATCTAGTAGAAAGCCTTCCATGGACAGTAGAGACAGTTACTCCAAAAAAGCAGGATAAATTATTTAAGACATGAGCAGGTGTCCCTGGTTTATGTATATAATTGCTGTCAAATGAAAACATGTACCTTCAAACTTTACAGGAGAAAACAAAAACATTCTATTGGTTCATTCATCATGACATTTTGATACATTATAAAGAACATTCTGTAGAAAACTAAAAATGGACAAAAATGGAGATACATGGTTTATATTTGACAGCAAATATATGTACCATAATGATAATTAAAAGCATTTTAGGTTTTGGGGTGTTTTATATTGGATCTGTATTGGGAGAATGGTGCAGTCTAAATATACAAAGCTCCAGAAGCAAACCTGTGAACCATAGTTTTAAAGACCATTTCCAATTACTGAGCTGTGTTACAAACTAAATCCACTAGGGGGCAAACTAACTCTTTTTGTGAACACAGCCTTCAGCTTCAGTGCTCAAAACTCCTAAATCCAAATCACCAAGAAGCTTATTAATCAAGCTCCATGTCTTTATTTATTTTAGTGGCTAGTATGAAGACTTGCACTGAATTGCAACTGCAGTTCTCAGGCTCAGCATCATAGTCATTTTTCATTCCCCCTTTTAATGCGGATTGCTGTTTATTCACAGACTAGCCTCATCCAGGCAGAAAATTGTTGCAGACCAGCCAAGAAAACTTCTTGACCAAACAGAAGAGACCTACATAAACTTTTTAACATTTCAACTCTTCACAGCAGCAGACTGTTAAAATCCATGACATGTTACACACTGACAATCCATCCCACGGACAACATACCTGACAGAATTCCTTGCCCCGGGCCTGAATAAGCTTAGTCATATTCTGATGAATACTGTGTTGCTGATGTAATTTCACATTACTCCTTACTGGAGTGACATTGTGATGGACTTTAATTCTGATTTTTAAACACTATATCATTTCCCATGTACAGATTGTGCTCATCACAAGATTTGAATAATAACAATTAACAATAAACAGCATTAGAAAATATATTGCCCAGTTTTTTCTTAATCCTGACATGATTATAGGTGAGTTATTTTGCCATGGTAACAGTGTTGTAAATCAGCATCTAGTATCAAAGTCACATATATTCAGGCTAAAAACAAAGAACCATTGAAATACTCAATACATGCATAAATACCTATAAGATCTTTTAAAATATTCAGGAAACCATCATATCAATCAGCCATAGAGCATTAATTATTTGATCATAACAGCGCCCATCGAATAATGGGATATGTTGGGTAGCAAGTGAACCATCAGTTCTATCAGAAGACTCTGGAGTTTGTAGAAATATTTTATTCTGACCAAAGGTCTGCAACTCTATGTTCTAGATGCACTAGTAAAATACTTTGGCCTGAAACACAACTTCTCTCTCTAAAGGTTAATGTTTATGGATTGACCTTTAGAAACCTAGACCAATTTTGTAGGATGTTTTCATAGTTTTTTGTACTTTTATTAAACAATACATTAGAAAACTATTAATAGGAGACAGTCACACATGCCAGATTATTATTAAGTTAATCACATTTGTCTCCATTGATATGTACAAATTATTATGTAGAAAGTATGTGTTTTTGAGTAGAAAACGTGTTTTGTAATGAGTAGAATGTTTATAAAAATAAGTTCTTCAAAATACTTCACAGTGGGCCAAGTAAAATATAAAACCCTAAATGTCCTTTTATTATTTTTATTTTTTAGGTATGTATCACTATTATCCCTTTTTTAAAATATGAGCAGTGTGTTAGCAAAGAAAAAGAGAGCAAACAGCCACTCCCTTCTCATTTCCATTTATAACCCAATATCTGGCTCAGTGATGTCATCTCCCTCACCCCCCTCACTGATCAGCTGAAGTTTGTATGCAGTTTGAGCATGTTCCCATGGACAGAGCAACTAATATGCTATGTGCTAGAAGGCTGTTATGACTCATTTGAAGTGAATTTTAGTTATTTTTGGAGATGGAATACTTGCTGATAATTCATCACACAATGCTGAGACAAGGTTCAATAGTCTTATAGTTTGTTATGATATATATATCATGTCTGTAGTTTACTCCGTAGGTTATTAATCATAGCAAATGTCTTGTAACGGCCCACAAAGTGTGGATCTCAAGTTGTAAGAGTTTATGTGGCAAGTAAATAAAAACTATTGAGTTGACCCTTGCACTCACTCTTTCACTTATTTATTATTTATTTATTAATAATATTCATTTTAATTGTTTACTGAACTGGAAAATCCTTGAAAAAATGTCTGTAATTTACTGCCCCTTAATGATTTTATATAGAAAAACGCACATTTACAGCTACTAAACTGTGATATTTTGGGTCAATGAACCCAAAATATGACAGCATCTTCCATATAAACATTAATCGTTCTTCACAGTGTACATTTTACCAGCACATGCTGTTTTTCGGAGGTTATTGTAACGCGAGAAAAGGATGACCAAGCTTCAGCTTAGACCCTGCCTTGGTCACGTCACAGCTGTGTGGTCACCTGACTGCTTGTGTCAGAAAGCGTCCACCTCAACGCCATCCATAATCCTTTAATCCTGCCGCCCCAAGTTCAAAGAGAGAGAGATAGAAAAAGATAAAGTCAGAAACATAGAGAGAGAGAGGGGGGGGGGCGCTTCACAGGTACAAATGCTGGAGAAGGGTGAGAGACAAAGCAGGCCAGGAGAAAAGGATAAAGGCGGCTAATGCTTATAGATGTGTTTACGCAATGCAGAGAGGCCATAGGCTGTTATAAAGCACAGAGTAAAAATTCTCTCTGCCACTCCTCTTCTCGGCCTCAGGCTGTCAGTTGGAGGCTTAAGGGGATTAGATTAGACTCCTGATTCTGATTAAAAAACAAACACACTAATGTGCTGCATTTCTGCACATTATATGTACATACACAGTCTGACATTAAAGAAAAAAAAAAAAAAATGAAAAAAGCAATGCGGGAGTGAGACGCCACACGGATTTAAAACATGTTTTTCATCTCTGTGTTATTTGCCTGAATTTGAAGCAAATGGTTGTTGATACAGGCCAGTGCACGTAACTGATCTGTGCCTGTTTTTTTTTCTCTGAGATGTAGACATAAGGCAACCAAACATTGGTATGAAAACAGCATCAAGTATGTATGTGGAGAGACAGCAAGTGAGCGAGAGCAAGCAAGAGAGAGAGAGAGGGAGATCAAAGTATATGAGAGCTAGTCTACCAAGGCATTACGGCCTTCATTCTCTGCTTGAAAATGTTGGGTTGCCATAGAAACGCCTGTTGAACGAGGGTACGATGAATTTTTCAGTAACTCCTCTCCTCAGTCTATGGGAAAAAGTTTCCATTATTCACTTGGGGAAGAATATGCCGAGCTTACACCCGTATGTTGCTAGAGCTCGATCACAGCTGCCCCAGTGCCCATCCTGCTGGGACGTAACGCTGGTGACCTAGCACAGCATTAGTGAGAGAGACAAGGTCACCAGCTTTCTTCTTTTCAGCCTGGCTGCAGTCGTGACTTGCCAGCTGTCTGAAAGTAGTGGATGAGATATATCAGTAGGTCACTGCGCAGATTTCTTTCTATGAATCATGGCTCACCTGGAAATGTAAATCGCAAATGAAAACTAAAAAGAAACGAAAACTAAATGCTGGAGAGTTTCACGCTGTGAATTAAATCGGCCAATCAGAGAGAGCAAGATTTGCTGTGCAATTTAAAGTGGAACGGACAATACATCATTGACAGGTGACATAAAGGCAAGGTTTTTAGGATAAGCACATTTTGTGAGGTGTTCAAGTCTGTAATCAGCTTAAATTAGATTTATCTAGTGTAATACGACTGTAATGTGCTGGTTTTCTGTCTTCAAATATAACCAGCCCCAGATTGCAACCCCTTGACTCCGGCTTTAGAGAGAATGGGCGACATCTCAGTAGCATAGGCCAAAAGCTAAGGTTAATGTTAAGCCTGTTCTTCTCAGTCTCTGTCGGAATGTAAGCAAATCCTGCATCCAAGATTCTAATTTCAGAACTCTTCACTGCTACACGCTTATGCTGTACACAAGAGAGTTGGTAGCTAGAAATTACCTCAAACCTCAATTCCCCATTTTGCTTCAGCTTCGCCAGTTTTATTACAGAATGAAAAGTATGTTTCTACTATTTTTACAGCACGGCTCCCTGGTACAGGACTACAGAACAGGGATGGGATGGTCACTGGGAGAACTGGGAAAAATCCTGGTGGGCCGCTTTGGTTGTGGACCACAACTGGGAGGGTCAAGGGGTCGAGAAATTGATCAAAAGGGTCCCCATCAGTCAATGAAACTGATCACAAGGGGCCAGACTGTGTAAATAATTCAGGGCTGAGTTAAGTGATGGATGGATGGATGGATGAATGGATGGATGGATGGATGGATGGATGGATGGATGGATGGATGGATGGATGGATGGATGGATGGATGGATGGATGGATGGATGGATACCTTTATTAATCCAAGAGGGAAAGTTACATATCACAGCAGCGCAATGAAAAAAAGCAGAAAGAGCAAAGTACTCAAGCCTTATTAAAAACATAATAATTAGGAGGTATATTAAATACAGTAACTAAAAACTAAATCTAAGGCTAAAGCTGAAACTACTGAAATACAGAACATGCTGTTATAAATATTAGTATGTAATAAGTAAATCCATAAACATTATGCAGATAACAATTGTGAAAATACATTATACATGACAATACAGAACACATGAAAGATATGAATACAAGACCTGAATATTGTCTTTGCAAACAAATATTAATAGATGAGTAATAACAACCATCCATCTAGTGAGTCGGTCAGTTATGTACACGTGTAGATAAAGTGTCAGTGCAGTGATTGGACAGGAGCAATAATGTCCAGCCAAAATTTGGAAGCCTGTCCTGTAAGTGACATGTATAACAGTGTCCCTGCACAGTGAAGAGGAGTTATACAGGAGTTGAATAAGTCTGTCCGACTAATAAGTCATGGTGGGGATGAGATGTGTTGTCCTGGAAAACGGTCGGTTTGTTGAGACATGACTGACAGGGACCAATAAAAATACAGATGAGTCAAATAAGAAACAGTTCAGGCAGTTTCATAGTAAGTCACTATTTAACAGCTTTGATATTGTGTGTAACCATGGGATTATTAATACCTGCAACATCCCCTAATGTTCTGCCCAATGCATGTAAACCTAATGACTGGTATATTTTAAACTGTACCTTGAGTATTATGATTTATTATATATTGATGTGTATAAGAGACAGTATATATATATATATATATATATATATATATATATATATATATATATATATCCAATGGCATAGGATTCTATATTGGCATAGGATTCTATTTGAATGTATGCGCACCCCACCCAGTTTGTTTTGTTCTTTCGAAAAGGACGGTCCCCCTCTGAATGTCACACAGGACAAACTATTCCGTCAGTACAGTCATTTCAATGGGAACATTTGGATGCGCGGTGCGTTCAGCACTACAACTATTAGCACCACTGAACGTTTGTGGTATAGTGAGACATTAGTAGGGGTGTAGCTTCGTCTTCGATATTTGGACTGTGGCCTATGACCGCAGTACACATGTGCCAGTATCTCACATTATAGCACTCCACATTATTGCTTCTAGTCATTTCTTTATTATTGTTTTGATAGTGTTCTCTCTTTTCTTTCAATCTGGTTGTCAATCAGAGGAGGGTCGATTCCCCTTTTAAGCCTCGGTTCCTCTCAAGATTTCTACCTCTTGCTCTGAGAGAGGTTTTTCTTGCCACTGTCACCTCTGGCTTGCTCATTACAAGGCCTGGACCCACACTGCTGTAAAGCTCCTTGACACTGCCTGTAGTAGAAAGTCTATGGTTGTATATAGCTAATAAATTTCAGTGAGCATTTGAACATTTCAACTTTTTTTTTTTTTTTACTGGTTAAATAAATGTTTTAAGAGCTTTCATGGGGAAAGTAGAAAAATTGCTTGAGCAGAAGTGTGAAGACGGTTTGCAGTAGTGTGTTTGGCATAGAGTGATGAAGGAGAAATATGAACGTGTCAAGAAAAGAAAGTTATCGGGTGTGTTCAGAAGAAAAATATGAAGACGGCTGGTACAATATCTGAGTGAACATTTGAACACTTTTAAAGGTTAGAACCCAAGATCTGTAGTTTGCAGGCAGTTACATGCTGCTTTCTATCTATCCATTGCAGTCTCATCACTGTGGATGAGTAATCCAAATCAGGAAACAACTAGAATTCAATTGTTTACGACTGAATTAAATTGAAGTGTGACAGAGTTTCTGTAAAAACGTCTTATAAGAACTATATAAGGACTACATCTCAAAAATCATGTTGATAAATTGTCTGGTCAGTTGCAATACACTGACCTGGCAAAAGTCATGTGGCTAGTTATCTAGCTATAACTAGTTAGAAACTAGTTATCATGTCCCATGAAAGCTAAAGAATGTTGCTTTGACCAGCAAGATATGCATGTGGGGCCTTCTGTAGTTCCTTTTTCTGTTGCTAGAACAATTCTCTTGTGCCCCCAGTCACAAACATCACCATCCGATGCAGTGTCCACAGTGGGTAGTAATGCCTTCAGTGAGTTATTCCCGTACACATGTGAGACTGTGGATTGAGGATTGCTAAATGCCTGCACAACTTCTAAACATTCCTCACTTGAACCCCAATGACACACCTTGAATCACCTTCCCATGAGCATGCTGGCAAGTCCTCCACCTCACTCACAAGATAACACTTCACAACTTACAGAGGTTTGGGTATTTCCAAGCTGCCCCCTGAGGTAACACCACTTCTTAATCAAATTACATGCTGCTTGGCATGTAAATTGAACTTAAATGCCAAGCTTTCAAGACTGCCAGCTTCACATTATATCAAAAAGTGAAAAATGGAAAAATGGAGATACAAGGTGTTTTTGCTTGACAGTGAGGTTATGCAATTACCTTTAAGTAGTGCAGCAAACTATAATAATTAATGTAGAGTTTTAAGGTTTAAGTGTCTCTTGGGGGACCTTGCTGAAACAGAACCCACAGCATAATGAACTGCGTTACATCCAACTTTGTCCCTAACTGCCTCTCTTGGGTAGGAGGTAGAAATGCATTCACTCTGTAACAGTTTTCCCCTTGAGCGCTACTCATTATTAACCAACTCTTGATGCTAAAAGGCTGGATGTCACACTCACTGAATCTACCTAACTCTCATAAATATCTCACTGCCTTCTGCTACAGCAATCCACATTTTTTGTTTACATGCATCGTGTTTTCCCCAGACTGGGACTGAACAAATGGTTCTTTCTGAAACACATTTGCTCTATGATTATAGCACATGCATATTACATAACTCTTTCTTCGGAGGAGAGGGCAGTTATGCAGTCAGCTTGTAAATGTATATGGGTTATAGTGACCTGATTCATATATTGGCTCTGAATAATATTCAGATCAGGAAGGTGTTTGCTATTAACTCTTACAACCCGAGATCCACACTTTGCGAATAACAGCTGAAACTCCCCCATTTAAAATTAAATTGAACCCAATTTCAATGTTAATGGAACCTTCCAGGGCATGTTTACTGCTCTGTCCATGTGGACATGCTGGGGGGGCTTGGGCTGATGACATCAGCTATGCTACCCAGATAATGGGTTATCCATGTCAATTTTAGTCATTACAAATAACTAATGTTTGCATTTTGCATTGTGCAGCTCACAAATAGTGTGGATGATAACTTTTCAACACAATTTTTGAGATGTAGTCCTTATATAGGTCTTATAAGCAAAAAATAAAAAATAGTCACAAGTCATTTCTTAATCAAAACAAGGTAAAATTCATACAAATATTGAAAATCTGAAAATCTCTCACACGTATAATATCTTACTGTGATTACAAGCAATAGAAAACAGAGAGACTGTGAGAAAGGGGATATGCACTGAGCACTGTAGCACAAATGATCTAAACGTTCATTGTTGTTGGTTGCCTTTCACTGATCTCAGCCACTAAAGCCCTTATTTTTTTTATGTATCAGTAGTTGATTGTTATTAGCTGTCACTGTTACACTGCTCCAGTGCCCATCATGATTTGCCCCTCTGCTCTATGGTTTAAAAAGTCAAATCGAACCAATCAGATGTGATTGGCTCAACTTATACTTTCCAGATGTATCACATTAAGGATAATTAAGGATTTAAATTTGCGTATACTATATAATTGATTTTTAATATATGTACATATTATATATAATATATATGTATATTAGATCTATTGTTCCCTTGTAATTATACGGTTCTATTTGCATTCTAAGTTTTAGACTTTGAAGTTCATTTGTGTTCATAATTGCATATAAATAGTAAAAGTCTCAGATTTTATATTCATTGCACACAAAGTGATGTATTTCATTTTTGTTTTAGTTTTTTGATTTGTTTTTTGATCAGTGATTTATTTAGCCCCGCCCCTCTAACTTATCTGCTTGCAGGTTGAGCTTGTACACTAGAGGAAGGCTCCTTTGACATTTAAACTTGGATTTAATTCAGTTGGAAACAAGTGAATTTGAGCTGTTTTCCCAGACGGACACTCATGTGCAGTTCAGCATACAATGTAGATACCACAATAGATATGGTACATTTTGTAGTTGCTTATGATATGTATTTTGTCTGTAGGTTTCTCTGATTTTGAGATGTAAAGCTTGGACAACAGCAAGTAACTGCCCACAAAGTGCAGGTCATGGGTTTTATGCACTAAAATATCAAGTGCATAGGCCAACTATACTCAGAACACAGTGTGCCAGCTACTCTGCACCAGAGCCAGGAAATGAACCTGTCAATACAAATAGGTCAGTGAAAAACATTAAGCTTAGGGAGGCTCGAACAATAAAGTCACCTCTAATCAAGTCACAATGACGGCAAACATTAAAATCAAACAACACGCTGGCAGTGTTCACAACCAGCAGGAGATTCAATCAGCAGCTAGAGGCAGGCAACCCAAATCAGTAACAGCTGTAGACCTGGAAACTGCTCTTTTCAAAGGGAGTACTGGGCTCATTCGCAGCCCCTGAGCACTCTGGGACAGCACCAGGAAGGGCAACTAACTAGGAAGGAAAGAAAGGGCAAAATACAAGCCTACTTCATCACATCAAATTTTGAATTCTATCTCTAATGGTTTAATTCTTCCTTTTTTTCAGCCTCATAACATCTGCTTTGACTTTCACTGGCACTGCTATTGTCCTCATGTTTAAATAAGGCTGCTTACAAACTCCAAAGGTGTTTGAAAGCTTGAAAGCATACGTAGACATCTTATGCCTGCACTAATGGAGCAATGGAACACACCTGTAATGTAGGAGCACAGTATTCCGTACACTTCAGTATTCCATTTCACATCATTTAAACAATCAAACACTTCCAGTTTACATGTTCACTATAATGTGGTGTCATTGTCATTTATTTCTCTGTCAATAAAAACTGTGTTTATAAATCCTGCTAGTTATTGGGAAACCTTGGGAATAATGTGCAAAAAGAGGATGGGAACTCTCCACTGAGAGACTGTGGGGTATACAGAAAACTGTTGCATTCTGATTCGACAGAGTGTAGTCTTACCATTGGTCCAAAATCAGCCAATCATTACAGCCTGTATGATTTTGGGTATTTCTGAAATATGCACTGACAGGTGTTAACATGGTGAATCACTGCATTAAAAGTAATGTATGCATTTAAAGAAAATGTACATAAATCATATCTGATTTCATGTGAAGATTTAAACTGTGGAGCAGAGGGACATGAGAAAAATGTGTGTTTGTCCCAGAACAGTCTCATGCACATTTATAGTCTCCTGTAAATGTGCATGATTCTGCAAGCAGGCCAATATGTGTCCATATGTATGTACCGTATATGTTTACAGCAGCGTGGGGAGCAGTTCCAGGCCAGTGTGGTTTCAAAAGTACATTTGTAACTAAGAGAACATTTCAGGAGGAGTACCGTGTGGAGTAAATGGTTATTGAGCATGGTGCATAGAAAGGAATTACAGGTGCAACACGCAGAAAGTAAATCATTTGAACAGGGAATGTTAAGGAAGCTACATCATGATCTAAATCTAACCTGACCCTTACCATAACCCTAACCATAACCCCACCTTTATTAAAATATGACAGTCCTACTGTGTGGGTATGACATTTTGCTTATTAGAATCTGAGATCTGTTCTTTGCAGGCAGTTTTCCAGGCTTCATAACTCAGGGTCAGAGTAACATACAGACATGACACACTTGACATAATCTAGCTCAGATAGCAGCTAAAATTAACTTGTTTCCAGCTGAATAAAATCCCAGTTTAAATGCCAAATGAGCCTTCCAGTGCATGTATATTGCTCTGTCCATGTGTCTTCAAAATCAGTCTAGGGTTCTAAAGTTCCATCTGTGTTTTATTAGCTCCAGTAACAAGCATGAAAAGAACAGTTATGTGAATCTGATGGAAGAGTGTCCCAAGTGGACGGGAAGACATGGTGAATCACAAGCAGTGGAACATGCAGAAACATGTATATTTATGGTCAAGAATATCATCTTGCTCTGTGCATTTATTAATTGTTGTATGTGACCATTTTAAAGTGTTCTAAAGTGCTGTAAAGACTACATTCCTTACACAGAGAAAATTTCAAAAGGTTGGTGTACTTCAGGAGCAGTCGTGGCCTGGTGGAAAGGGAACCAGCCTTGTGACTGGATGTATCACTGTGTGTATCACTGTGTGGATGAGTAAAATGTGGAGATCTAATTCCTATGTGTGCATAACACAATGGGTCAAATGAGTATAATTACTTACTTTGCTTTGACAAAGTGTGCCCTACCATGGACTAGTGCCCTCTCTAGGGTTGTTTCCCGCCCTTGCGCTCAGAGCTTTGCACTGGCTCCCCCGTGACCCTATTCAGGAATAAGCGGTACAGAAAATGGATGGATGGATGGATGGATGGATGGATGGATGGATGGATGGATGGATGGATGGATGGGTGCTTTGACAAAGTGTTAAAAAGGTGGTGTTCGATGGTATTTCACACCACTGGTGGGCATTAATGCATTCATTTAGAAGAATCGCATCTTCTATATGGCAACAACAGACATCTTCCAACTCAAAACTATATCATCTAACCATTGAGCCAGTTTTCTGTTGAAATAAATGTGAAGACAACTCTTAAATATGAAGGCATTACAAAGAATTCCTTCAGTAATTCTAGAACAACAGCCTTTAATTAGACTTCAATATGTTCCACTTAAAGAAAATGTCCTCAAGCCAGTGTGCAGTATAATTCAGTTCCATAGCTTGCATATTGAAGTAACCTAGTAGTTACACCAAGATGATATGTTGCCAACAATAGAATATAAAATCAAGTTGCTTTTGAAAAACAAAATATTTTAATGAGATCCACACTTTGCGGGCAGTTACGTGTCATTTTCTTTGGTTTCATGTCTCAGAATCAGAGTAAGCTACAAACATGATACAAGTACCTTAACACACTATCCTATCTAATCATTGTAGTCTCATGTGTGATAAATTATCACTAAATAACAATTTATAAGTCAGACATCCTGTTGGAAATTGATTATCACAAATGTTTTTTGCAAGAATGAATTATTTATAATCAAAATACTTAACAGTGGTTCATCCATCTATCCATCCATCCATCCATCCATCCATCCATCCATCCATCCATTTTCTGAACCGCTTATTCCTGAATAGGGTCACGGGTGAGCCGGTGCCCAGCCGGCAACTCTGAGCGCAAGGGCGGGAAACAACCCTAGACAGGGCGCTAATCCATCGTAGGGCACACACACACACACACACTAAGGGCCACCTTAGTGTCACCAATTCACCTATCATGCATGTCTTTGGGCTGGTCTTTGGGATCGAACCCAGGTCCTTCTTGCTATGAGGCAACAGCGCTATCCACAACAGTGGTCCAAATAAAGTAAATAAATACAACCTTAATGTTCTTTATTATTTTTGCTGTTTATGTCTGTATCAGAATGATGCTTCTCAGGACTTCTCAACCCTGCACTTTCTTGCTGATCTGTCAGAGTCTGCATGCAGGTTGTGCATGTACATGAGGACAGAGCAGTAGACATGCACTGGAAGCTCCTTTTGCATTTAAACTGGGATTTAATTCAGTTGGAAATGAGTGAATTTTAGCTGAGCTGAATTGTTCTCGCAGATAGTTCATCACACAATGATGAGAGTGCTATGGTTTGATAGGGTAAGTCTTAAAAAATTTAAACCTTTCAAAGGCTCTTCACAGACACGTTTCTTTATGGAAACAAAAGTGAAATTTCCAAGGCATTAGTTAGAAAATGTTGGGTTGGTGTACTTACTTACTATAAACTCAAGATCATTTTTGCTGCAAGAAAGAATTCAAATCATCCTTTCTCTACCATAAGGATGGAATTGAATTTGCTGAATAGTGAGCTTAGCATGCACACAGCTCTATACATATTGCATGGATGACTGCAGAACAGAAGTCGGCCTTGGTGTATGCATGACATCACTCTGACTTTCATTCGGCACAGAATATCATCATTTAAACAGTTGACTGAATTTTAATGTACACAATGTCAGTAACTACAAGCTAATGAATTTTTAAACCACCCAGTGTTTGGGTCGGCCAGGCCGAACAGTAATGAGAATGAGGCAGAGAAAAAGAAAGAGAAAGAAGAAAAGAGAGAGAGAGAGTCTTTTGCTCTAAGCGTTACCATGCCATGTACCTCCCCAGCCTTGCTCGCATTCTGTTTGGGTCGCTTCTGTCTCCTCTCTGGCACAGACCCATCTCCCTGCCCTAGCAGAGAATAGAACATTTTGATTTATCAGCTCCCTTGGTAGGAGTTCTCAGTGCTGGCTGCTCTGGGCCAGGGGTGGGAGTTAGTGATGGAGGAAAGAGCAATCAATATTTCAGCTTAGAACAGGGTGTGGCACGGCCCCATCCCGACCAGCTAAACAAACAGAAGAAGGCCTGGCTCATTAAGGAACAGTGAAATGGCCACATGAGCTTCCACAGCACCTTTAGCATGAATGATTAATCCAGTTTGACTTTTATGTCTCCCTGTGGAGTGCCTCCTCCCAGGCTCATCAGTCCTGCACAACCTGCTTTAATGACACAGGAACTGGAGATGAAATGAGCCGAGTGGCCAGCCGCACCCGTGTCACAGAGAGTGGCCTTCTATGTGAGCTTTTCAAACCCTGCAAATGAATCGAAAGTAGAGTGGCATGAAGTGGGATGGTGCTGTTCTTAGTCCTAATGGCTCATCCCTGGGATATTGCAAGGAACCCACATGTCTTGAAGTCATCCCTACAATAGGATGTAGGTCTACTGACCTCTTATTGTCTCCCATACTGTCTTATCCTACAAATTGTATTAATTTGTATTGTATTTCCTGTCTGGTTCTGATGTAGTTTGAGAAATGTTCTTTATTTTAGTTAAATGTTCCCAGTTCATTTCCCTATTATAACATGAATTCGTTTTTAGGTTGAATGGATGAACCACTTTTTAAGGTGTAAAATTCAAAACAGTTTTTCAGTGTTTGGTGGCTATAAAATAACACCATTAAAGCAACTCAAAGTGAAAGTGTGTCAGTATCATTCACATTTGTGTTATCTGGCCATATTAATAATTTGTGTTATTGAACACACCGGTTTGTCCAATCAGTGTAAAAAAAAAAATAAAATAAATAAATAAATAAATAAATCACTTCATGTGGTAACAAGTAATTGAACTGGGTTTATTCATCTCATATGAATAATATATATAAAAATACATATATCGTATTTTCTGGACTATAAATCCTACCTGAATATAAGCCGCACCCACAAAGTTAAAAAAAAACCTGGAAAATAACATATATAAGACGAAAAAGATGCACCTCTTTATAAGCCGCATGATTTAAAGCTTGGAAAAAAAAGTAGCGGCTTATAGTCCGGAAAATACGGTATATACTCAAATACTCATTTCGTCTCTGCTTTTGAAGAAATCTGAATATTAAATGATTAGGTAGACAGACAGACAGACAGACAGACAGACAGACAGACATATAGATAGATAGATAGATAGATAGATAGATAGATAGATAGATAGATAGATAGATAGATAGATCTTTGTAATCTGAAATCTGTAATCTTTCCATAATCTCATTTATTGTGAACAACTGTAATAAGTTGTGTTTGCATAAATTTGATTTGCCAATTCTTTTAAGTGATTGATACTATTTATTAAAGATAAGTACATCCATGATTCTGGGTAAACAGGTTAAAGGTCAAATCAAACTCTGCACTGCACCTATTATGTAGGTTTACAGTTACTGTTTGCAGCCCATGTGTTTCCACGGATAGTTTGCCAGACACTCTTTTCCCCAATTCATCAAAAAAGGTAATTTTCCATAACAAATACCGACATCTATGTACTCTTTTCTCTAAAATCCAGTTAAATACTGTAGTTTTTCTTTTAGTTAGTGTACTAATTACTGGAGGCTTTGCACAACAAATATCTCCACTGTTCCAGTTCACTAATGTGGCTATTTCTTATATGACTGTTCTAAGATAATAAGCATAAACGCATAAAAAAAAATTAAGGAAAAAAAATAGGATGCATTATGTTCAACATCATCTGTTCCATCGTTTTTAATGTCCTCATGAAATTCTCTGGAACAGTAAAGACAGAGGGAAATGGCCAGATTTACTGGAAGACTGGTGATTAAAACACTCAGAAAGTGTTTTCCGCTAATTACTATGTAGAACATTGTTAATGCTTTGGCTGATGTTACTTTGTAAATTTGTTAATGATGCATGATAAGTCTATCCATAAAATGCTGCATATTATATCCAATGTTTGGGAAAATAATCTTGCTTTGAATGTAGATAAAGTTGATAACCCTTTGAAAAGACCTTGAAGTACTGGGACACCTGTTCACCTGTTCTGGTGCTTAGGGAACCAGCCTAGCGACTAGAACATTTGATTCCCTGAACTGGCAGTACATGAAGTGCCACTGTTCCCCAGCCACTGTGGACAGGGCTGCCCACCACTCTGGGTGTGAATTAAGTAGTGTGTATGTGTGTGTGCTTCAATGATTGGATGGATACAATGTGGAGTTCCAAATTCTCCTGTGTCCAAGCACAGAGGGTCTATTTGCACATTTACATTTATTTATTGTTTCTTCTGAAGTGTGTTAAAAAGGAGTTTACCCTGCTTTTGTTGGAGAAACTGTCAAAAGAGAGAGAGAGAGAGAGAGAGAGAGAGAGAGAGAGAGAGAGAGAGAGAGAGGGCACTATGGTAGTCTACGGAATTTCACAGCTTCCTGTAAAACCTTTAATAATATACTGACTTAATACTGAAGCTTCCATTACTTGGGTGAAATATTGTGCTTCAATATCTTTCAGTTTCAATAACCTACTGTGAAAGCAAGAAGAGCTGTTGCCGATAAAGACATGTGGGTGTGTCCCTGGGGAAAACACCAGATAACAGAAGAACATTCTGAAAGCTCTGTACATTTCCCGGGATAACGAGAAACGAGAGAACAGTTATCTGGCTGATTATGTAGCATGCAATGAGCAATTATGAGCAGCTGAAGAGATTGCACCCAGCAGAAAAGTTTTCATTTGAAACAAACCCTAGTGTGCTAAACATCAGCGTCAGCCTGGAAACACACGACAGACGTGGACCATCCTAAGTGGCAGCTAATTGGCTGGGGGCACTAAAGACAAAACAACTAAATGAAGCAACTACTGGGTTAAAAGAAAGATTTCTTTTCAACCATGGTTCACTTAGCCAGGTGTTACCATAACAGGCATCCCCTTGTATTTTGAGGGTTACCTGAGGGTCTCTATCCACTTTCACATGGAAACTGGTTCAAGTTCGCTGCTGGTGGCAACACATTTTAACATGCTTCCCACCAAACTAGGGAATGCAATCTCAGCATGTGTGTTTAACCTTTGACCCTTTACTGATCCTCATATCACACATGCAGCCTGTGCTGTAGCGCGTAGAAATGTATTTGATTTCATGGATTTCATGCATGAGTATCAAAATAATTGTTACTCAAATAATAAGAGCCAAAAATCAGATTTTGTCAGTAATTTTTCAAGATAACTCTGGGTTTACACGAGTCAGGCAATGATCAGAGTTCTACTCTGCAACCAGCCAATACGCTCACAGAAAGGTGAATAGTGTGGGACAAAGCTGTATGTATCCGTATTGAAAGGCCAGAGAAAGCTGAAAAGAGAGTAAGCTATGCATCCAGCTTTATATTGGATTCATAATTGGATTTTTAGACCTCACTCTGATCTGAGAAACTGGAGTATGCTATTTAGATGAACACTGCAGAAATCCATTTGCTGAGTGCATGTCAATGAAAGGTTAGATGACCTTTTGAAAAGAACTATTTTATCAAATAACAAATAAACTAACAAAGGATGTGAGAAAATGACGAGTCGATTCATGGAGTGTTTCCCAAAGAACACTGTATACCAAAACTTAAATAAGCTCATTAAAAGTCTTTGTTGACTTCACCCCTGAAACAGCTCACACTCATTCAATCTCCATCCATCCATTTTCTATACCGCTTATTCCTGAACAGGGTCACGGGCCCAGCCAGCAACTCTGAGCACAAGGGCAGGGAACAACCCTAGAAAGGGCGCTAGTCCATCGTAGGGCGCACACACACACTAAGGGCCACTTTAGAGGCACCAATTCACCTGCCATGCATGTCTTTGGACTGTGGGGGAAACCAGAGTACCTGGAGGAAACCCCACGCGAACACATGGAGAACATGCAAACTCCACACAGAAATTTCCCAGGTCACCCCACCCAGGGATCAAACCTAGGTCATTCTTGCTTTGAGGCAACAGCACTATCCACTGCGACACTGTATTCGATTTCTAAATCATCAATTGAAATCAGATGTACAGTATTTCTTTATTATTGTGTTTTACTTTTGATGATTATGGCGTTTGATGATTGTGGCTATAAAATAAGATATTCTAATTTATTGAAATGCACTAATCAAGGGTGTAGAATTAGTATGGATGGAAGTGATGTGTCCCCACCCGTATCCGGTCATTTTTAAAATGTCCCAATTCACCAATAATTTGATCCCCTCCAAAAAAATTTAAGTAAAATCCAGAGGGCAGAATGGGTTCAAATTCTGTTCTCTACTTGAGTCCTGCTTCCCAGTAACACATATGATCAGTGTGATTGGCTCTGCCTTTCCCTGCTGTCACTGAGACTCTGTAGATACATTTGGATGTTAGTATCAACAAAAGTGGAAGGAAAACTTTCCAGCAGGGTTGCCAGGTTTGCATGAAGATGAATGAAGACATTCAGACTTGTTTGAAAATGCAGTCTCATTTTTTGGGCTACTTTAAATAATTGACCTTGAACACCAAAATACAGAGAAAACCACCAAAAATAAAGAGTTTGGAATGGAGGTGTCCTGACCTCCATTCACATGAAAGACTGTGCAAGACTGGACATAAGAAGGTGGACAAGTCACTATATAAGTCTGCTACTGGAATGAGTCCACCATAATAATGTTAATGGAAATGCTCGGATTTGGTGCACATCATACAGCAGGCTGAATTTATCTGGAACTATTGTTTGTTTGTTTATTTATTAAAAAAACATACAATGTCACTATAGCCCAAAATCTGCTGTTCAGTGTGTAGCTGCAATTATTCTGCCACAAACATCTAACATTACGTGTACCTTAAATCTGGAAGATAGTGGCTGCTGCATCACAAAAGCACAGACATAAATCTTGTTTAGACGTATGATTTTTAACATGACCTGGCTGACCTTTGCAAGGCTGTTATTTGAGTTTCGATTATATTTTTTTTATTTGTTTATTTTGAAGACCAGGACAAGGACAAGTCTCCAGTAACACTGTTGCAAGTGTGCTGAAAAATGATTTCAGACAGCATTTTGATTTTGATTTTTTTTTTTTTTTTTTTGTCTTGGCTCAAAACCCCTACAGTATCGCTGAGTGCTGCCAAGAACAGGCCATGTTTCGAATGAGATCTGTTGGTCACTGATGTTTCATGTTTTAGATGATGTTATAAACCATTAAGTCTGAACTGGATAAAACTGCAATAAGACAACTAAAGTTGTTTTTAGCACCTTGTAAATTGTAATTAGTTAATCTTACTTTAAAAAGGCATGCAGTTATACTGTTATACTGTGTGTAGTATGTACTAGTGCATCTCAAAAAAAAGCTAATTCATGATCACAATTTCATTCAAAAAGATAAACCCTCATATTTTATATTCAATCAATCAAAGTTTATTTCTATAGTGCTTTTTACAACAAAGGAGTTGTCCTAAAGCAGCTTTACAGAAATCCACTTCCAAGCCTCAACTCAGCAACCAGCAGGCAATAACGACAAGGAAAAAGTCCCTCAGGCTAGGAAGAAGAAACCTTGAGAGGAACCAAGGCTCAAAAAGGGAACCCATCCACCTCTGGTCGACAGTGGATAGCACAGACATAAAGCACAAAACGTTGTAAAACAATAAAAAAAGAATAGCTAGTAGTGGGAGCATGATGTGTTTGGGTGAAAATGAGTGAATGCCAGTGTATGTATTAATTATAAGTAAAGTGACATTTCAAGCCTTTTTCTAATTGAATGTTGATCAGTTTGGCTTATAGCTCATGATTACCAAAAATCCAGAATCTGAAAATATTTAAATGTCCATTTGAATAAATTTGAATTGATTATTAACCACAGTATCAACTTTAAAACAACTTTAATTAAATGATCAAAAACCTTTTTTACAGTGTTCTAATTGGTGATAGAGATGCACTATTATATTATATTAGTAATATAAAACTCAAGTGGTTTTAGAAAACTGATTGACTCAAGTCATTTGAGCTTAAATAACAACCAAAACTGAGTACAAACAATGCACTTGTTGCATGTTTTCTGTAGTGTGTCTAAGTTTGGCCTTAAAAATCCCAAAATTCTGAAGTATTAAAATTAACTGGTTAAGCAGGGCAGTTATATTGTACAGTATGTTTTACTGTATGCTCAATAGACCTCTTAGTGTTTGTATACAGACATTATTTTTTTGTGGGAGGAGCTTAACTGATAACAGAACATTTCTGTTGGAACATAGCAGTGTGGGAAAATGATAATATGTGTTTCTCCAGTTATTTTAATTGCTTGCCAGTAAAAGACTGTCCTACACTAATAAGCTAACTATTAGTAATGAGGTGAGGTTTGCTAACTCATACTCACTGCTTGGAAAACAGCTAAACATCACTCATTTCCAACTGAATTACAATAGTTTAACTGCCAAAGGAGCCTTTCAGTGCATGTTTACTGTTCTATCCACGTGTACATGCTCAACCTGCATGCAGACTTCGACTGATCAGCCAGAGGGGTTGGGACTAATGACGTCACTGAGCCACATATTGGGTAACAAATGAAAATGAGAGAGGAGGGTCCTGTTTGCTCTGTTTGCAAGCAGAATTCAAATTTCAGAATAAAAGAATTGATAATACTGATACTTAAGTAACAAAAATAATAAAGGATATTCTTTTTTTTTATTTTATTTGGACTACTGTCAAGTATTATAAAACATATTCTAAATGTCCTTGTCAATATAATTATTACAAATAGTTCATCAAAATGATTGCAGTTTCAGCTCAAAATACTCTGGATCACCAATGTTGGACCATCTTTATTCGCAAAAACAAGTACATTTTTGATCAAAACACAACCAGAGTCACACAAACTGTTCATTTTTACATCATAATTTAAGACAAATTTGACTTGGCAAGGATCTCCTGAAAATAATATCTGGCATGTGTGACTGTTTCCTATAGTTACTTTTGTAATGTTTTGGTGAATAAAAGTACATCAAACTATTAAAACTGGCCAAGGATACTAAAGGTTAAGGATGCAACTTACTAAATGGTCAAAGGACTGGTGGACAGACATCTTCGTATACCTTGTGGAAAAACCCAACGTGTATATAAACAGTTTTGTAGTTTGCACTCAGGTCCAGGACCATGAATCAACAGATTTTTTTAATATTTTTTGATTTATAGACCAACATACTGCCAACAGGAACCTAAAACGCAGGAATGGAATATTGTCAAAAACTACACAATGATGGTGAACTGCATCTGCATGGCTGGGTTAGTGTTAACTCTTTACTGTTTATTGTATGTTAGAACAATTTAAACCACTAAAACTAATGCTGATATTACTACTTAGGTGTTTGTAAAAAATATCTGGTTACAGGTATAAATAGTATTCCATGCTGTAAGGATAGTATGATATGAAATGAGCCCTGCAGAGACAAGAATTACAGCTAATTTCATCAGTCCAGTCTGTCCATTTATTAGCTTGTAACCATTAATGTTTGCATTTTGCTTCAAAGGGCATCTTCATCAATGGTATTCTATGAAAATGAAGGTCATTTTTCTGAATATAATCATGTCTGTGTGTAGCACTCATTGCTAGGTTTTGTCATTGGGTTCGGTGTGTTCCAGTCGTTTGCTCTCTTGCTGGTTTTTTCGACTTCATTCTCTGGTTTATCCTCTTTGTTATGTTTGCCGGTCCTCTGTCTTCTGGTCTGAACCCATGCCAGTCATACAACCACTCTTTTGGATTGCCCCGGTATGGAATGTTGCTACTGTGTGGTTTATGACCTCGGCCTGTTTACATGACTCTTCTCTGTTCAGCCCGTTTGATCATACTTATCCGAACGCACTGGTTTCCATCAACCAGCATTACACTCGCCTGTTTCACTTGCCATTTATTTGCCACCACAATGTGCACAACTGTCAGTGAAGTAATCAGGGTGTCCATTCTAGATCGGTGCATACTTGGCACAATATCTTAACTTGCTATAAAAAGATGTAAACACTCAGTCATGCATCGAGTTATCAGGAGATAAGTGATGTGTCTGTGTTTCGTTAGTACAGGATGCCAGA
Organism: Acestrorhynchus altus; assembly: GCA_034509495.1. Taxonomy (NCBI): domain Eukaryota; kingdom Metazoa; phylum Chordata; class Actinopteri; order Characiformes; family Acestrorhynchidae; genus Acestrorhynchus; species Acestrorhynchus altus. The sequence continues at coordinate 16,797,360 of CM067520.1, forward strand.
CAAATTGCTACATAGAGAAATTGAAATGATTCCTTGGCAAAGATGATGATAGATAGCAGCCTGTGTTTTATAGAGCTCAGCAAAATCCCTTATGTTGAATTATCACCAACAGTGATTTTTACATCCACCTTGACACAAATCAACATTGTAAATGGTTTTAACAGCAGTTTTGGCATGAAAACACAAGGAAATACAAATCTTCTGGTTTCATATCTAACACTGGATCTTTTTTTTTTGCAGTTTGCATTAGCATGTCGTTTCCTCCCGACTAAATTGATGCTCTTTGTTCTACATAGAGGAAGCTGTTTTGCTGCCTCCAGAAGCCGCTTTGATAGCTGTGCCTCGGAGCCTGACTCAAGAGAGCTCATTCATTTTTGATTGTGCGGTTCCCCCTATCTCTGAGAGTGTAACTGCAGACCTCTGGAGCAGGCACCTAAAGAAACTGACAGATAGCACTTCTACTATCTCGCCATGTCAACTTCTCTTCTGAATATCTGATGAGACTCTTGGAGTTCTGAAGTAATTAGTACTGTACACACCTAAGGTCTGACTGACTGTTCCCTATTAGACTAGAAGACTTTTTGGAGGTGGCTCAAGTTATCTAGCTTTGCCTTATTCCTGACTCAAATGGGAGAATTAGCAGTGAGGGAAGATGTCTGGCCTTTTTCAAACAGACCTTACATCCTGCGTTTTCACCTCAGGTAAAACTGACTCATGCACTTTTCAAAGACTTTATTTTTACTCAAATGTAGGCAGATTCTATGCCTGGATTTTTGCCCCTCAAACTCAACACTGCTGGTCACACTGAGGTTTTACCCTGTGGAAATAGGACAAGCTAACACAGTTAATGGGAAGCACATAGACACACACATACAGAAATGGTACTTTAATTCTGCCTTTTAATGAATAAAACCAGTGCACAGGATACATATTAACCTTAATTATGTTCCTGACTCGAAAGTGTGGAGCTGTACCGAATGTTCTTCCTTATAGAAACAGTTTGTAGAAAAATCCAATTAGCCTGAGTTGCCCTTTACCCCAGATGCAATTGATGAATCAAGACATGTTTGATATCTGAAGTTTGCTTCATCAATTCAGAAGAGACGCAGAAGAGATGGGAGATGCTAGGCCTGGTGTCAATCATTAAATAGATGCCCAAACATGTCTCTCTGTATTCTTCTGAGTTTACTCTGCTGCTACCTTTATGAGGAATCCTTTCTTTATTCATACTTTGAAATGTCCATCATTTTGATAGATGTCTGTGGCTCATATCTGTATTAAAAGTGGGATTATTTGGAAGGGAAGCCGTGTAGATGTTATGATACAAAAAAGTAAACAGATAAAGTAGTATATCAAATTAGCTTTACTGTGGCACTAAAGCAGCCTGTTAACATATTACAATAATAAAACTGATGAAACACTTGCATGTTTTTACAATATGTCTTATCCCTCTTCTAGGCTCAGAAGAAGAGAGAAATGTACCAGATTAAAAATAGAGACAGATAAATGAAGAGGGTACGATTATCTGAGCATACAAATATCCAACCTAATCTTTTGTCTAAGCAGACTGTTATTAGACCAAGTGTGGGAAAGTAATTATTCACTATTGTTAGCTGGATGATAATGAACATTCAATACCTCATAGTGTGGTTAGCAGAAAGTGGGGTTTTTACTGTAGTTGTGGACATTTCTGATATAAACACATGAATTAAAGGTGGAAAGAATTTTGTCCATGCAGTACCAATGACGGTTGACTGATGGGATATTTTTAGATGAAATCACATCACAACTCATCCTCATTAATCATAATAATTATGTTATTTTGACAATTTAAAAAGAAGAGTTTCATTCTTTTTAAATTAAAAATTTAAATCAAACAATTTGCTTGAGGGTGTAATTACTCTTTAATTCCACCTCTAAACACACTCTGTCCAGAGGGAAAATCTCTGTAAATTTTTTAGATCCTTTTAGTTTGTTGAACCACAATATTCATCATAAAAACTAATAAATATTACAGTGTGACTTTTTCCCTCATAATGTTTACTACATATATACTCTTAAAAATGAATAAGCCACAAAAGTTTTTTTAACTGAAAAAAAAAAAAAGAAAAAGAAAAAAAAAAACAGTTTTGGGTCAATAAGGAACATTTCACTTGTAAAACACAAGATCCACACTCTGCAGGCAGTTATGTAGCATTTTTCTAGACTTTATAATCAATTATCAACACTTAAATTCCAGTAAATCCCCAATTAAGCCCACGTGTAAATGCTCGACCTGCATGAGGGAGTGGGATGATGACATGACTGATCCAGATATTGGGTTATAGAAGAAAACAAGGGGGCTGTTTGCCTTTTTTCTTTTGCTCACAATATGTCCAAATTTCAGAATAAAAGTCTTGAGATGGGATAATACTGATTTGTACATAAGTAACAAAAATAATAAAGGACATTTAGGTTGTTGTATTTTTTTACATTTTATATATCAAAAATTTAAAGAATGTACAATCTTATGAAATAATTAATCAAAATTGTTGCATTTTCAGCTCAAAAACACTGGATTGTCAATTTCCAACACTTTCTGTAAAAATATTTTTTAGTGATAATAAGGGAAAAAAAATCACACAAAAAAACTGTGGGCAAGGTGGCACGGTGGTGCAGTGGATAGCGCTGTTGCCTCACAGCAAGAAGGACCTAGGTTTGATCTCTGGGTGGGGCGACCAGGGAAGATTCTGTGTGGAGTTTGCATGTTCTCCCTGTGTTTGTGTGGGTTTACTCTGGTTTCCCCCACAGTCCAAAGACATGATGGACTAGTGCCTTGTCTATGGTTGTTTCTCGCTTGCGCTCAGAGTTGCCGGCTGGGCACTGGCTCCCCCGTGACCCTATTCAGGAATAAGTGGTATAGAAAATGGATGGAAACTGTGGGCACAAGTAATTTTTTTATCAAAACATGGAAAATCCATACAAATATTTAAATTCTGTTAATATTTAAAAATTGCAAATAAAGACAAATTTCAGAAGCAATATCTGGCATGTGTGACTATAAATACTTTAAAGTACATCAAACTGTGAAAATATGCCACAAAATTGTCTCAGGGTTCTTAAAGCTAAAAACATTTGTACCTGAGATGTATGAGTGAGAAGAAACTTTTTACAGTTTCGAGAACCTCCAAATAATGGGCAGATTTAGTGAAGAATATTTAAATTGTTATAGCACCTTAATGTCAATGCTCCACTGGCTTGTTATAGAGAGAACAGCATCTCTGTCATTTACACTCCAGGAAGTAGGATGATTATCATTCCACCTCATCCTCAACTGCCAAAAATCATCCCAACAGTGCTAGATGGAGCACCATCATTCCAGGAATATATCTTGAGCTGAATGCTGAAGGTTTCAAACCCCTCAAGCTCATGCCTGCCAATAGTCATCGTGCCAATAGGTTAAAGTTTATCTTCTCTTGGCAGTACTACAGGGTGGGTGTTCATTTGCATGATTTGTATTTAAGGAAATGGTGTAACAAATGAGTTAAACTTTCTAACTCATGTTGGTTCTACTCTGACGTCACTCAAAAACTTTATTTTATAAGTGGTCAATAGGAAAGTGATATATGCACAGGTCTATGAAACTCACTCTATCCTTTTAAATTTCAATAAGACAGTTCAAACACATTCGGAATTCCGTTCTTTTATTTAGTGCATGTCCTCTGCACCCCATTAGGAGCCACAGAGATAGAACAAATGTTTTATGTTCATCTTACCTCATTAACTCGTAAGTTCATTAATGCATGAGCTGAGGGAGGAATAGAGGATGGACTAGATGGCCATCACACTTAAAACTAGCAGAGCTGAATAAAACACTGTGGCCGCAACCATTAAGCCCCTATAAAAGAGATCCCACTTTGTCATCTCTACATTATTCATCATATAGCGCACCGTGAGAGAAAGAATCGGCAGGTAGGGCCGAAAGCGAGAAGGCCCCAAAGAGAGAGAGAGAAAGGGGAAACATCTTAAAGAAATTTCACAGCTAAATTGCTAGAATGAGCACAACTGGAGATGTAGAAACTTTCAGCTCTCTGAGTCTCTGTGGAGATTAATAATGCAACAAAGCAGCGAGGGAGTGCAAGCGAGGGAGGGCCTGCAGCCTGCGCACTGCCTCTCAAATGTTTGTTTTAATGGGCTTTACCCCACGTCCTGGCTGCTGTAAATGATGTAGGACGCACCTCTTCGATGAAAAAGACTAGGATTGTCCCTACTCGCAGGGCAAGCACCCCAACGAATACCACCCCCATTCCCCCCAAGCAGTGGAACAACAAAACAACTTTTCCCAGAATGCACAAAGTGGTGCAGGTGCACTGACAAGAAATGCCCATGACACTCGGGTCACGCCATGATCACAAGCAATTCGTACGTGCTGTTCTACCCTGTTCGACCACATTGCCTGTGGAATCAAGACTGCTGCCTCCAGGAGGTATTTCACAAGGCAGGATTTCTCAGTAAGCTATATTTTTAAGCCAAAACTGAGGACTGTGTTTATTTTTATTTTTTTTTACTTTCCCCCTGACGTCGGTTTGTGACGTTGTGTAGCTTCATGTACCAAAAACAACCCTAATTCATTATATGTGATTTTTTTTTCTCTCTAAATTCTCTACATTAAAATTACCTTTTTGTTACCTTTTGTCTTTAAGGCTGGTGTACAGGCAAGTAAAAAAGACACCCCAATAAATATTTAGTTTATTTATTCAGAAGTATGTGCAGATTAATATCAAGCAATACATATGGAAGATTAATTTATTTAGCAGACAATGTACAAAAGATTCCTAGTGAGAAAGGTCTATGCCCTAATAACTGATATTGGTTGAAATAATCTAAATTCAACATTTCCTTCAACTGGCTACCAGTCTCTGACATTAAGTGGGAAAAAGGTTTCCTGTTCCTCCATGCAGAATCCTCTCAGCCGTATGATCTTTGTAGAGTCTCGCATGCACAGCCACAGTTTCAGATCATCTCACAATGCTCCAAGTGGTTCAGTAGGTTGAAAGTTCAAATCCCGAACCATGCTGCCGTGTCATCATGAACCAAAGTCCAAAAGAGCACAATTGGCTAATTGGCTGCACTCTCCCCCTCATCATTCTAAATGCGATGTTGACTTGCACAGGCCTCTGTTAGCTGGCGTATTGGAGCTGGAGACTCTCCTCTGAATGTGTCGGCTACCCAGGGGAAGTATAAAAAGAGGCAGTAGATTAGGATTAAGATCCGAGATTTGTCTTGGCCAGAACTCTCTATTTCTTCCCTTTGAGCCATTATGCTGGAAAATTGTCTGTTATATGGTCTGTTTCAGCTTTGGTATTTGGACAGATGGTCTCACTTTCCTTAAGCAAGTGCTGAATCAATAAAGAATTCATAGTGGATTCAATGATGGAGAGCTTGTCAAAAAAAGAAAGGTTTTGCATTACATGAGTCATTGAAGTCTTCATTTGTGAAATATGCCAGTGCCATGTGTAATTGTGCAGAAATAAACAAGTCATGCACTGAAGCATTCACAGAAGAAAGTTGGGAAATTCAGAACAGTCTAGAGGAGTAAATAGGAGATACATATTGTTGTATTTTAATCCTTAATAAAAGTGTTACAAAGTCATTGATGAAACATTACTAGTAGATCTACAAGCAATAAGGCCAATCTAGCTAATGGCAACACAAAATCCTTTTTTTTTTTTTTTTTTTTTTTGATTAAACATGATTAATATTAACAAACCAATGATGTTGGTGCTGACCACAGTGCCTCCGTGCATGTGTTCATTTGTCATCCCCATCAAGACAAAAGCAGGACTCATCACTGAAGATGACACACTGCCATTCTGAGTGACTCCATGACAGTCTGGTACAACAATCTGTGCAACTGTTTAATTGCTTTTGAGTGAAACGATTTTTTGGACAGTGAGTGTGAATGTGATGAACCGGTAGAGCTAAGAAGGATTTGAATTGAATCTACCAAAACACCTGAATACCATGAAATACCTTGTAAAACACAGACACGCAGGTTTGTGTAATTTACAATGATTGTGAGCAGCAAAATCAGAATGGGAGGGGCATTTCCGTCATTTGTCATGCCCACATAAAGCTCGATGTTTATAGCAAAAGCATAATCATTCCGGAGAAGTTCATTAAACGAGTTATGTGTTGCAAAGAAATTAGAACTGCTGCCACTTGTGTTTCACTAGGACTAGCCTTCAGTTCTGCCTACATTACCCTATTTTGGTATTCACAAAGCAGTTCTCAGTTAGAGGATTTATCTCAGAGCCGAGTCCTTTGTGTTTATGATGCATGGTCAGCTTTTAGCATTTCACAGACATGCCTCCACAGTGGCCAAACTAAGTTTTGCATGGCCGTGAGAAGAGTCAGAGACGGACCGCCCTATAAGCTCACTATGCATGTTGTGTAGAGGCCTGCAAATTAATGAAGCCCCCACATCACCCTTCCCCCTGTCACTCCCTTGCCTCAAGTATTGGGGAGTTTGGGGAGTTGGGGAATTCTTCAGGACAACAAGCAGAGAAAAACACTCCAGTAGACCAAACTGCAGGAGCAGCAGTCAGGTAACGTGTGATTATTCTTCTCAAGCTTGGTTACTAAATAATAGTCTAGTAGCCATAGCCATAGAAAGACAGAAGTGGGACAACACATGCTGATTTATATTAACCAAAATGCATCAATGCACTCTGAAAACTATTCCAAAAAGCTGATGTACTATTCCATTCCATCTTAAAACGTGAAGATTTTAGAAGTGCCAGTGTCAGTTCCATAAATGCTACTGCTATATTCACACAATATCAAGTTGCAATTACAAGAGCTTCAACTTGATTTCTTACTGTTATAGTTATTTCACTTTTCATTTTGCATCTACATTGTTAAATGGGTTCATATTCACGTGAATCTGAAACAGGAAACGAAGCTCTGGCACTTTATGAGAACCAGTCTTGAGACAGTAGTGGAGATCTGCACTTTGCGGACAGTTACATGCCATTTTTTAGGCTTTACTCAGGATCAGAGTAACCTACAGACATGACATCCATATCTTAACAAACTACAAGACTTAACTATGGTGAACTCACCATTATGGGGTGAATTATTCACATGCAATCCTACCAAACAGCTAAAGGTCACTTGTTTCCAACTTCCAATTTAATGTTCCAGTTTAAATGCCAAAAGAGCCTTCCAGTGCACAATTTCTGCTCAACCTGCATGCAGACTCTGAATGATCAGTGGGAAGAGGTGGGGCTAATGACATCACAGACACACAGAGTTAATATAATATAATTATTATAATTCATTGAATTTCTTTCATGTTCAACTCAAAAACACTCTTTTTGATCAATTTCAAACAGGAATTCTCAGACATATCCATTCAATACACAGGCAAAGGCAAAGGCAAACACATAATATACATACATAAACACAGCTAAATTGCAGTATTTGGTATTGCTCTCCTGCTCCTGAACTTTCTCACCATGGAAGGAATATGTGACATGCAGTCAACATTCAAATTTCTCACCAAAATAAATCTTCTGCATCAACAGTATGAGACCACTGCGAACACATTTTAGTGGCTGACCAAATATCAGTGTTTAAGGGTTTGCTGTCATGTTTTCTGTGAATGCAGGAGACATTTTTACACTACTGGTTAAACATTTTAGAAAACATTTTATTTAGTAACCCAGCTCAGAAAACAGCTCAAATTCAATTGCTTCCAACTGAATTAATCCCTGTTAAAATGTCAAAGCAGACCTTTCAGTGCATGTTTACTGCTCTGTCCACATGTACATGCTCAACTTGCATGCAGACTCTGACTGATCAGCAAAATGGAGGGGGTCCAATATATTATTTGGACTACTGTCAAGTATTATTTTTATTTTTATATTAAATAAATATCCTTATCACTCTAATCATTACAAATAACTCATAAAAGTCTTGCATTTTCAGTTCAAAACTGTCTGGATGATCAATTTCTGATAGGATTTCTGAGATATAAAGTGTGTTTTTGGGTCCTTTTAAGCAAAAATTCTCAATCTCAAATTAAGATTGTAAATACTTTTCTAATTCGTTGGTGAATAAAAGTATGCCAGACAATGAAAAAATCCCACAAAAAAAATTAGCCAGGAGTTGTAAAGGTTAATAGTAATTTAATATCATTTACTTTCACTTATATAAAGAATAAAGGAATCTATCATGATATAATTTTGTAGCTAAAATACAGTGAGGCTGCACCTATGCAATGGTCCTTAACCCTGCAAACTTTTGAGCTTCCCCTGCTCCAAACACACCTGATCCCATTAATTAACAAGCCCTTCCAGGAGTGAACTGGGCTTGCTAGATCTGAAGAACACAACAAACCGCAGGGTGGTGATACTTAAAGGCCACTGAGAACCACTGACCCAGAAAAATGATAAGAAGCTTCCCCAGCCTGTCATCTAAATATCAAAGTCATAGCAAGTGCATGCACTTAGTATCTGTATATGTAGAAACTGAAAAATGCCAGTGCCATCATTTATTTTATTGCTCTGTTCCCCATGAGCAAGAGCTTGATCTAATCAAACAGAGACGTCTGCAACGATTCCAGGCATCCTTTGAAATTGTACGGAGCTCTCTAAGGAAAGCTCAGGAACAAACAGGAAAGGTAATGCATAATGAAGGCACTGTTTGATAATGGGACACTTGGGTGATGAAGGGACTTTGCCTTTACATATTGCAGGCCAAACCTGCAGGAGCACAAAGCCTCATGAAATCAAGACCCCCTGCCCACCATTATGAGCTCTGAGAGAGAAAAGTTACAGATGCTCATCTTGTCACTCTGTGTGTCACACAGTTGCTCCAAAGGCTGTCATACAACAGCTCTTTGTTCGCCTCCTAACAAGCGGCGCCGACATGTTCGCTCTGTATCGAGCCAAAAGGAACAAATACTATGCGGCCTACTTAAAGCATCCCACTGCCTTTTATTTGGAGGGAAAATTCCCTGTAGGAGCCATACAGTCGATCTCAAAGGGCCCGAGATCCATTCTGGTGTCTCAAATCTTGATAATGCACTGAAACAGATGCATCAAGAACAACTAAATGTATAGTGAATTGGAGCAATATGTGAGGCTTAGCATTTGTGATGATGGAGCCTCGGCCAAATTCAGATTCACTGGTAGTTTTTCTTTAAATGGGCCAGATACCGTCAGCAGGAGAACACTAGCACGATTCATTTGCGTCACTGGTCTTTCTTTCTTTCAGAGACGGACAAAGACGTCACCGATTTTTCTCATCAAAACAGACAGACCGTCATTTTTCCAGCACTCTGAGGGTGAGGCGAAAATAGACATGAAAAGGCTGAGTGGAAAAACAGAGACCCTGAGGTACTACTGCAACGTCAAAAAAAAAAGGGGGTGCACGTGCGGTTGCGACTATGTGTGAGGCGGAGATAGAGAAGGCATGAGGTAGGGGGTAGAGAGTGGAGCTCGGACCTTGTGATGTGCTCTTTTGTTGTCTCTCTTTGAGAGCGATCGGAAAAGAGTATCCGCATTGGCTGAGCAAGCGGGTGAGGGAGAGCATGAGGACAAAAGGAATGAGATATGACTGCAACTGGGCCTCTGGGTCTTTGAAGCCGTACTGCATCCACAGATCTGCCTCCTCCACACACAGGCACACGCGCACACACACATATTCACACGTAGCCTGATGCTTCTCCACTACCTTCCCTCCATTGTCATGCATGGCGTGAAAGGGGACAGGCTCCAGAGAGGCTGGCACGCAGAAAAGGCCATCCCAAACTCCATGCATTATGAATCTCACCCCATTTCCAGGCTGGGGCTCATCTGTGCTTTGAGAGTTTCCCTTCCCAAATCAAACCTGATTTCCATATGAATTTAATATGAAAGTGACCCAGAGGCCTTGGAGGAGTATCAGGATTGGGGAGGAGGGGGTACAGCATTGTCTTGCACCAGATCTGACAGAAATGGGAAGAGAAATCATAGGAAAATTTGCCCTCAGATGAGAAAGTCGGTATTTAAATTGGACTTTTATTGCATATATTACGTAAAATGTATTATACATCCTTGGATAGTTGGTTTATTGACAAAGTCTTACTGTGAATGTCAATGAGAGTTTACACCCATTTGAAAAAGCACTGTTATGTACATATTCCTAAAGATTGAATATGTAAAATGAAGTGATCTGAATCATTAACAGGTCCCAGTAGGAATGTTTTGACATGCCTCTGTCAGCTGCATATGGCTGTAGCCCTAACAGTTCAGGAACTGTACAGAGCAGGCAGCAGCTGTTTCAATGAGTTATGAAATAAAACTGATGTTTGGGATGTTTGACATGCCTGAAGCACCTTCTCCTCCCAGTTTAACGTCCTATAAATTTCCATCTTTACTCTTCATGTCACATCACAGTGTTTCACCTGCACCTGCTACCACCCCTCCTCCTCCCTTTACCTCAGACCTAGCTGAGGTAAAGCTTAACTAACTCAAAGCAGAAGCTAACTGAAGTTCAGCCCAAAGAGTTCCTTCTCTCTTACCATAATTCTTTATGCATGGAGAGCTTGATCCATGTGTCAGGGTTGGAGGCCAATCATATTTTAATGGATAGGTATTGGCTAGTTTCATCTCAGTTCAATTCCACGTCATGGTGTTTGGAGGGCAATCTGGTGCCCTCAAGACACCATTTCCAGGCAGCAGTCGTGAGTGTTACTAAGCCTTAATTAACCTTCCCTGAAGGTTAATAAGAGTTTAGACTCTGAAGTGTGGAGCTGTTATACAGTGGATTATGGAAACATAATGTAAAATCACAAACTGTATAAAGCCATTGTGGAAACCAGCTCTGAACGATTTCAAAACCAGAGACAGTAGCACTAATGCTGGCTAATGCAGACATGGTATTCAAACCCAAACCACAACAGATATCAGTCCAGAGTTCATACAACAACACACACGAACACATTAGTTTCGGCCACTTGGGAGTAACGCCTAGTTCCCCTTGTTTCCTTAGTCAATTGATGAATAGATTCAGAATTCGTAGGGATTTCGCAGCTAATTTACAGTCGTCATATGCATTTCACTGCATGTTGTACTTGTATAACTGTGTGCATAGCAAATAAAATGAACCTTGAACCTTGAATTCCTCGGAATTTCATTCAAAGAGAGAGAGAGAGAGAGAGAGAGAGAGAGACAGAGGAACTGAATAATATAATAATATTGAACCTTATTTGATAGGGGACTCTAGGTCAGTCAGACTGGATTTCAGAAATTTCAGCAGACTTTCAGAAATTTGAAATAATCGTTTGGCTTTTTTAGGATCTTGACACTTCTCTGTTTTACCCATATAAAGATAGCAATATTTAAATGGGAGTTTTATTCTCTACAGTAGGGATGACCTCCTTGGGCTGTCAGCTGACTGACAAAATCTCATTATAAATATGAATGATGAGAAATAAGTCCTTTGTTTAGTGGGAATTGCCAAGCAGATCAGCAGCACTACTGGGGCACATATATATGTCTGTCTCAGTGACTCAGACAGTGATGGTGTGAGATTTCACTTGCCTGGAGTCATAGCAGGAGCTGCAGTGCTCTCTTTGGCCCTGTTGCCAGACGCCCTGAGCACTATGGACCTCTGGAGCTGTGGCCTGGCTGGATGAGAAAGGCATATCCAGATAGAATCCCAAGCCCAAGCCCAGCAAGGCACTGTGCCGCAGGCAATGTGTGCCTATGGCCAGGCTGATGAAAGTGAATAAAAACAAGGGAGTAGGGGGAGGAGGGAACATCACCGCAGCTCTGCAAAGCACTCGTATGATCAGTGTGCTCACACATTGGAGCTTGGTTGTTCTGCAGCAGTTAACCATTACCCTCTAAGAACTATTAACCTCTGCTCTGTGTTGGTGTGATCTCTTTTGGTAATCAGCTTAGTCGAAAGCAGGGACTCCAAGGGGTTGACTCCAGCCCTAATGGCCTTTGCTAAACTCATAAACAGAAATTTAGGCATCAGTTATGTGAAATTGACAGAGATGCCAGGGACACACTGGAGATTAGCAGTGAGGGAGTGAATGACTATAACCCTATGCATGCGGGATAATTCAGCAATCAGAGATGATCCTGTTCTGAACTCCTGGATTTGCCCGAGCCAGATGTTCAGAGCCGCAGGTGCCCGTGCCATGTGTGGCCGCATGGTGAAGCAGGATTTATCTCGCTTTGGCAGTCACGATTATCAGCATGACGATCTGTCCCAGACTGCTGTTCTGGTCAAAGGCGAAAGCCTGAGTTGCATAAGAACAGCACTCGCTTTTGCCTCAGCAGGTGCTGTTTACATGTAGCCAGGAACGCACCACGGCAGGCTGAGAGCAAGAGAGCTTCACAGTCAGCTTCTGCTGCAGCAACATCGGGGGCGGCCAAGCTGTCATTCGCAATCTGCAGGGCCGCACTAAACAGGTCCAGAATGCCGAACACTGATGCTCAGGATTTCTCACCTTCCGTCCACTCCCTCCTCCCAGGTGGTTGAGAGGAGCTGGAATTTTATTGCCCTCTGGTAGAGTTCCGCAAATAGGATAGCAGTGATGGTGATGGACGCCAAGGGCCATGCAGAGTTGAATGTGACCACCTACTGAGGCCATTCACTGTGCATGACTCAAACTTCCGGGACAACTGACCATGTGCCAAGAAAATCAACTTCAAACTGGGAATTTGACACAGCATGTTTTGGGGTTTTTTGATTTTTTGTGGAGAGATTTGTGACTCAAGCTCTGCTTGGGTTTGTTATGTAACACATTTATCCCAGTGAGTTCTTTAAGCATGTCCAAAATTATTGCATAGCGATTTTTCGAGTTTGGTAAACATTCAGGACTTTCTGATTTGGTTTTGCAGTTTCTTTGACATTCTCCTGATCCACCTGTAGTAAGTCAGAGGAGCAGAAAACGTATTAATAATTGATCTCCTCCTGTCTCTCTTGATCTTGCATCATCTGTCAACAGAACCAACATACAATTACATCACCTGCTGTGATTTTTAGTCTATACATTCCGGTCTGAACAACAGTCAGCATGTTTACAAAGTGGATATTCGATGAACTACTTGTGTTCAATAATTAATCTTCTCTTTTACAGAAAATTAGCCCAACATTTTCTAATAAAATTAGATTGTTTTCATAATTAGAAAAGGCTGGGCTGAGCGAGTGGAAACAGAGCCGCATGCCTTTGTTTAGGCAATAGTATTCCAATCTCTAGTGCTCATGTGAATGTGAGACTCATCGTAATAAGAGGATCATTTAAAAGCCCCCTAAGGGCAGAACAGAAGAAAACAGAGACACACAGCAATACAGAAAAGCAAATAAAGCTGAACAATGCAGCAATTTTCCTCCACTTTAAACTGTGCTCAACAGCAGCAAAAGGTGGCCAAAAGGTTAAGATAATGAACTGCAAATCCATTGTGTCCTGAATGAATACCTTTTTGAAGGTACCTTTTCTTGCCATGCACAGACTCCGTGTTCCCTATTTCAATGCACGTGTGTCTTCTAAAATGGTTCTCTTAAATGTGAAAGAAATAGAATAGATGGATAAAAAGTCATCAGCGCTGTGCAAAAATACCCCACGTCTCACTTGAGGGGTACATCCAGAGAAAATTTTCTGTAACTTTTTGATGATTACTTAGACCTAATATGTCCATAAGAGAAGTCACAGTGCATGGATGGCTCTTTGCCATAGCTGTTTGAATACTGTAGGAAAATTTACAATATCAACTCCTAGATCCTCACTTTGTGGGCAGCTTCATGTGGTTTTCTAGACTCCATATCTCAGGATCAGAGTAAGTGCTGTTGCCTCACACCATGAAGGACCTGGGTTCAATCTGGGTTTCTGTGTTTCTGTGTGGAGTTTGCATGTTCTCCCCGTGTTCGCGTGGGTTTCCTCTGGGTACTCCGGTTTCCCCCACAGTCCAAAGACATGCATGATAGGTGAATTGGTGACTCTAAAGTGGCCCTTAGTGTGTGTGTGTGTGTGTGTGTGTGTGTGTGTGCCCTACGATGGATTAGCGCCCTGTCTAGGGTTGTTTCCCGCCCTTGCGCTCAGAGTTGCCGACTGGGCACCGGCTCACCCGTGACCCTATTAAGGAATAAGTGGTTCAGAAAATGGATGGATGGATGATATAGATAGCATTACAACTACAACACTTACCTATCTGTTTGCTGGGGGGATATTGTTTTTCTGGGGTTTTTGTTTGTTTGTTTTTTGTTTTTCAAATATTTTGAAGAACTTATCGTAAATATCCTGATCCATCTAATCATTACATATAATGCATCAAACTTCTTCCATATATATATATATATATATATATATATATATATATATATATATATATATATATAGAGAGAGAGAGAGAGAGAGAGACAGAGAGAGAGAGAGAGAGAGAGAGAGAGAGAGAGAGAGAGAGAGAGAGAGAGAAATATAATATCTGGTATGTGTGACTGTCTACATTTTAAAATTTCTGGCAAATAAAAGTGCATCAATCTATGAAAACATCCCATAAATTTTTCTATAAATGTTTCTATCCATGTGTGTTTCCAGATACTTTATAAAGTATTATGTGGTCTGTTATGTCTTTTGTGTGTATTTTGAGCTCCCCATAGCTGAAATGTACCACCTTCAGTGCTACTATTGCCATGGTATTCTGCCTTGTTTGAACTTGGTGCTACTCACTGACAGCACATTCATGCTAGCTGGATATTGTGATGCATCCAAAGAAAATGTTTTTGGTGAAGATGAAGAAAATCTGTCCTATTAATATTGCCTATGTGTTGGTCAAATTATAAATTCAAATCAATTTTGATGCCAAGAGTTTTTGCTGCTGAACCAGGTATAACAGAGAAATCAGTCAGATATAACATTAAGTCTGATCATTTATTTCTTGCAGTTTAAGGACTCAAAAGGAGAACCTCTGTTTTGTCCCTATTAAGGAGGAGGAAGTTACGCAACATCCAAGATTGTACATCTTTTATACAATCCTCCATTTTCTCTAATCTAGGTTTGACTGATATGTACAGTTGAATATAACAGTGGACGTCAATCTCACGTCTGTTTAAAACTGTGCTTAGTGGTAGCATGTAAAGTGGGACACACATAACCAACCGTAAATGATAACAGAGGCCATCATACAAGTAAGAATTAAAAGCTGTTCTTTGTTCTGTTTGTTACAGTAAAATGTTTATTTTGCAGTTGGTCTGAGTCTAACTCTGATGCTGGACAAAGGCAGCCCACCGATTCTTACACCTGTGCTCTTCTAGAAATTTCACTCCAACGAAGGCTGGGTTTCTCAGAAGCATCTTAGCACACAGATGATTCCTAAATGGTCAAGTGAGCATCTGCCAGTTAAGATGGTCTAAATGATGCTTTCTGACAACTGGACACTTGCCAGCAATATTACCATTTGCATTTACTCATCAGCCACTGTTTTCTTATTGTCCCCTGATACTCACTGGCCTGCAGCTGCAAATGTCTGTCTGAAGAAACACTCTCTTCCACCAAATGCCCTCTCTTGTTGGTGTTTGTCCCAGATCTTCTGCTATGCTACCCAGCAGCACCCAGGCCCAGTGACAGCTGTTTCTTTTGGCTTAGCTTTGTCAAAAGTCCCAGAGTTGGCACTTTGAGAAACACGAGCAGAGAGCAGCATCACACTCTAAATTTCCTTTGAACTGTTCAGAGCTGAGGGGGGTTTTACAGCAAGCCTACTCTCTTTCAGTGATCTGATGGATCTTGAGGTGGATGGGCAAGTTTCAGAAGTGTGTGTGTGTGTGTGTGTGTGTGTGTGTGTGTGTGTGTGTGTGTGTGTGTGTGTGTGTGTGTGCCTGTGTGCACAGGGGGGTCAGTCTGGTTCATCTACAGGAAATAATCTCATTCTTTCTGCATCAGTGCCTCTAATGACTCAGGTTCTGCCAATGCTCAGGGAAGACGAGGAGACGAAAGCTGCCTTGTGCGAGCGCTGATCAATTGTATGGAGGAGACACAGAGGTGATTCTCATCATGGAGGCTGTTGCTTTTCTGTTTCCTTAAACCAGTGTGTCTCCTCTCCGAGACATTTTTACATGCTTGCAAAGGAAAGTTCTTAAATGGTTGTTGGTGTGGGTCTATAATAAGGGAAAAATCTGAAATGCTACAGAATCTCTCTGTTCATTTGTTGTTCACCTTTTTTTCAAGTTCCTTATACTTTCACACATTTGTGATAATACCCTTTTTGAAAAATTCTGTGTTTATGTTGCTATAGTGTGGTTACATCAGCAATGTACGCTCATGAATTTAAGAAGGGAATCTTATGAAAGCACAATGAAGGGAGGGGGGTGTTTGTCCTGTGGTTGCCAAAGTTAAAATATTAAAAAGTTGTTCTCTAGAATCATGTGCAGCACCTTTAATTTTTTATTTTTAAATAAGCTTAAATAAGCCATCTGATTGACATTTTATACATATTATGTTACAGCAACACAAATTGAGACCTTACACATAGTAGCTGTGTTCATAAAAAGTTTAATTCACAAATCAAGTAAAGTCAACAATTATCTCAGTGTATTATGTATTATTGAATCCAAAGGACCTTGAGCTCTAAACAAAGACTGCCAGTGTGGTCAGGAAATTTACAGTTATTAGCTCGTCTTCTCAGTCCTCAGTCCTAAGTTGTCCTTAACAGGGTTTTTTGTTTTGTTTTGTTTTGGTTGTTTGTTTGTTTGTTTGTTTTTTTAAGAATTTAAATGTGACACAAGGCCTTTGGAAATAACTGACAGATGCAGTACACGGCACTGCAGCTTACATCAAAAGCACTCACCATGTGTGCACGTTATATAATACACATAGACCTCTATTGTCTGTTTATATTCCATGTAATTCCATATTCTGTCACGTGTAAGTACACTTCCCTCCAAAATGATTGGAACAGTGAGGCCAATCACGTTATTTTGCTGTAGACTGAAAACATTTGGGTTTGACATTAAAACATTAAAATGAGACAAAAGATCAATCTTTCAGCTTTTATTTCCAGGTATTTATATCTGGAGCTGATACATAGTTCAGAAGATAGCACCTTTTGTCTGAACCCACCCATTTTTCTTGTGAGCAAAAATACTGGAACAGATCGACTTAAAATAGATTCAAATGAGCAAGACTTAATATTTAGTTGCAAACCCTTTGCTGCAGCCTCTTTCGGTTGGTGTTTGTTTTGGGGGGGGGGTTCTCCCAAGTGCATGCTCTATTCTATAGTGTTGAAGTTTGGAGATTGACTTGGCCAAAACCTTCCACTCCTCACCCTGATGAAATCCTTTACAGTGTGTTTTTGGGTCATTATCATGCTGTGTGGTGAAGGATCTCCTAAGTAGGCTTTTTATATTCACAGACAAAATGTTTCTGTAGACGTCTGAGTTCATTGAACTTCTGCCATAATGCGTGACATCAACAGTGAACATTAAAAAGCCCATCTCAGAAAAAAGCCATGCAAGCCCAAGCCAAAACATTATATCCACTGACTTATAGATGAGCTCGTATATTTGGGATCCTGAGCAGATCCTTCCTGAACTTTAACAACTCCTTAAAACGCGTTACTAGAGGGAATCACTAAGTTGTGCTTAATGTAAGACTCCTAAGACCCTGCCTGCTGGCAAACTCATGCAACTGCCTGTACCTCATCACAGGAGAGGAGTCCATGTCTGGGCCAGTCCTCTACTGGCTTTGGGGGATTGTCCTGCCTCTTCCTTTGGGGATGTGGGGCTTCATTACTGTGGTTACCCACATTCCAGGGAACTGTCACATTTCCCTCCAACTCCCATACTCCTCCGCATTGTCACCTGACTACTATAACTTTTACTTGGTCCCAATAATCTGTTCATCATGTGTATTTAAGCCGGCCCTGTTTCTAGTTTTGCCAGTGCATTATAAAGCATAGTCTGTTGCCGGTGTGTATTTAGTGTGTATGGCATGGTTTTCTGATTATATACTGTCTATTTGTTTTAAAGGTTAACAGATTAATCTAGATAATAAATGCCACTTTTACATTATGTCCTGTGTCAAATTCATTTGAATTAATCAACTCTCAATATGAATTAACTTAAGGTAATGAAGGTAGGTTTTTTTTATGTAAGACATTCTATAACCAAAATACTAACTGAGAAAGTTCCTTTTGCAAGTATTCAGTATTCTGTGCAAGCTTCATGTTTACACAGTTGGCTTACAATTATTATATCGTTACATAAATGTATTGTTTATAAATGGAAGACCACCATCCCAGCAGTGAAGCATGGGTGGGGCAGCATCAGGTTATATAGAATTGATAGCAGTTGGATGATACAAAATGACACTCCAAGAAAACCTGCCTCTGTCTGCTAAGAAAAAGCTTGGGATACATTTCACTTTTCAAGACTATGTCCCCAAACAAAAGACCAAGCAGCATACTTTTTTGTTGTAGGTTCAACAAAGGTTAATATTCTACAATGTCAAACTCTTTTCAGTCCCAATGAGAATCAATTGAAAATCTGATCTACATTTCATCCAACCTCAGCAAACTGAATGAATACTTAATTACTGTAATGCCAAAATGTATTACTATAGTGTGCTCTTTTTTACTGTTATTTTTCCTGTTTGTTTATAGTGTTTATTAATTAGAACTGTTCTGTTGTTTACTAAACAATGGTTTCTGCCTATACACTTAACCTAATTCTACACCCCCCTTTCTGAGATAAGTGTTCCTTTCTTCTTTCAAGGGTTACTCTACTAAATCGTCTGTTCCACAGCCTGTAGGGAAACTTTTTCTTTCTTCTTTGTATTATTATCAGTTCTTGGTACTGTTTTGAAACAAACAATTACAACAAAAAAATCAAGTTATTCCTTTTTTTCTTTTTGAAGAAGGGTGGATTAGACCAGTGGTCCCCAATTCGCAGAAGAAAACCCCTCCTGGTCGCACAGTCATAGGTGCGACCCCTCCAACACACACACACCCCCGGTCGCACAGTCAGAGGTGCAGCCCCCCCCCCAACCCCTGTGGGAACAGTAGATACCACTGTGCCTTGCTCTGCAGTGTCTTTTGTCCACATATGTCTGCCTGGGTAGAGGTGTTCCATGTGATAAGTCTTATGTCTGCGGTCGTAACTGCGTTTTTGTTTTTGCCTGTATATCTTTTCCATCTTCTTCAACCTATCCATGTCCACAAGCCTTGGCTGGAGTCGAGATGGGATGACAATTCTCTATCAGCTTTAGGCCAGGCCAGGCCTCCACACTGATTGCTTGGCTCTTTCTCTGCATTTTGTTATGACTATATGTAAATGTGCAGCTTGTTTAGTATATCCACATGAAGGGATGCAGGAATGACTGTTCTTTCTCCTCTGAGCAGCACTGTGCATTGTGCACAGTGAATTCACCTGAGACTGGAAGATAGGCCTGAATAGCCTGGCCATTCATCCCACACAATGTTTGGAAAGAGTAGGGTCATTGTCTTGATGTGTTCTGATTTCTCATAGCCTATGCTCTGTAGCTGGAACACTTGCCATGACCATGTTAACATACAGGTGTATTTCTTCCTGCTGTCGCTCATCTTCAGTGTAGCTTACAGGGGCCCTAGAAAGTATGCCTGCAGTTGTGATATTCTTGAAAGCAAGGGCCACCTGCATCACGAAGGACCCCACTCACCCAGCACCTTTTGCCCTGCTCCCCTCAGGCAGAAGGTAGTGGAGCATTCAGTGTATAACCACCAGACTGAGGAACAGCTTCTTCCTTGAAGCTGTAAAATTTATAAATTCTAACTAATGGACCATTACTTGACATTTTAAATGGACACTTGACACTTTATCAATGCTGTTGTTTCCTTTCTCTTTACTCATTAGCTAAGATCTAAGATTAGTCAGTAATTCAATGTTCACCTACCACTTTCTGGCATGGCACACTGACATAATGTCCCTTCATTTTTGTAATGTTTACACAATGCTTCTCTAGCTGGGCATCGCTGCAGGCTGTGTCCTTTCATATCACCACACCTTCTGCACTGTGCAGGTTTAGTGTACTTTTTCTGTGCCTGGGATCACTGTGGCTTGGCTCATGTGTGTCTAATGCCCCCTCGTTGCTGGAGGGGCATGCTGTCAAGCTGTGTGTTCGGTGTGTCACCATTGAAAATTTACTTTAGCATTTCTTGTTGCTTTTTTTTTTACTTGTTCACTCTGTCAAAGTCTGGTAACAGCTTTGGAGTGTGTTAATTGAGGGTCCATTTGTAGTTGTTCTGACAGTTTTGTGTCTCTTAGCCCAACTACTAGCCTGTCTAACGATTTCATCATATAGCTCTCCCTATCCACAGTGCTCGGCCAGGCTGTGTAATGCAGTAATAAAACAGTCAACTGACTCCCCTAGCTCCTGTTGGCCCTTTCAAAAATAATATTTCTATGGGTTATGAAGTGAGCATCCAACCTGTTTCTGACCATGTTGAAATCACTTGCTTCACTGGGATTCAAGTGCAGAGCGGTCAGAATATCCCCCGCCTCCTCCCAACACGTATATCTGTGAATTCATCTGCTACACTGATTCATCGGGTGCACCTCTCAAAGCATCTGAGCCAATGTTCACTTGGGCCAATGGTCACCGTGAATTTATCTGGTGGTGGGACTTGAAACCCACTCACGGTTCCACATTGTAACGTTAAATTGCTTGACTATTTGCATTAACCTGATCAGTGTAGAGTGGCGTTTTTAGGCATCCGGGCACTGAATGTGCAGGAACCCTCCTGTTTGCATTAGGATTTTTACTTCACCATTGGTATATAAATACAAAATTGTTGGGGAACTTCTCTGATCACACATCTCACACCATGTTCTGTTGCTTAGGTACAGTATAGAACCATATTAAGAGTGAGGGAGAACACAGACGAGTCAAAACAGGTCAATAGTACCCTCCCATGTCAACAGTTTCATGGCATGGTTCATGCCTATGCAATTAACCTAACACTACAATAACAACCCTGTTTCATTTATAGCATTTGTCACAAAGATGGTGTTGTAGTTAGGAAGAGCATGACTGTCAGAGCCCCATTTTTCCACTGTAGTTCAGCCAGATGGGCATGGTCATGTTGCAATCTTAGTGTTTTCATCTGAGCAGCCCAAAAGCTCCTGACATCACACAAACTGCTGCCTGCATTTCCCATTCTAGGCTGCTGGTACTGTTGTGAAATATGGAAGAAACACAGTACACTGGGAAATAATTATGTGTTAACCAGCTGGAGAAATCAATGCTGTCAATAACGTTGCTTGTTATTTTCTCATTATGGCAAGTAATCAGAGCTGCCAGATATGGTAGAATACTGGCTCAGACAATACCCACAGCCATGTCTGATCCCTAAGAGAGAGGGTTAAGCTTAACAATGATTCATCACAACAACGTGAAGCCCTCTGCTTCTTCTCTGAGCCACCTAATTAAACCAAATGCACTATACTTTCTCACTGACCAACAAATATCTCCAGGCTTATGTTTTTACAAGGCAGCGGAAAACCTTGGAAAAGGAATTACAGGGTGTAAACACAAACATCAGTGATACTCCAAAGAGATGGACAAATTGGGGTTTTGACAGGCAAATATGTTTTTCTACAAACATTTTCAGTGTTTCTCATTGTCATGAAGTCTCGCCAGACATGGCTACTAATGGCATTTGGATGTGCCTGTTCCATGACAAAATACTAATTGAATCTTTATTTATTGCCCATTACAAGATCTTACATATAGTACATATCCAAAAGGTATCTCATTCCAGTTGTATTTTTAAACTGTAGAACCCTAGGCCAATTTTGTGGGATGTTTTCCTAGTTTGACATATGTTTATTCACCAAAAACTTAGAAACATATTTATAGCAGACAGTCACATGTGCCAGATATTTTTATTTTCAGGAGATCCTAGGCTACTGAAATGTGTGTTCATTTGAAATGAGATAGAAAGAAAGAAAGAAAGAAAGAAAGAAAGAAAGAAAGAAAGAAAGAAAGAAAGAAAGAAAGAAAGAAAGAAAGAAAGAAAGAAAGAAAGAAAAACAACAACAACTAACTTAATAATAATAATAATAATAATAATAATAAAAATATTAATTAATAATAATAATAATAATAATAATAATAATAATAACAACTTTGTGTTAATTTTGCTAATAAGAACTAAAAAACATTTTACTTCTTGGAAATACTCTGGAAAATTGATCATCCAGACTGTTTTTTAGCTTTGTAATGATTAGATTGACATGGATATACAAGAATAAAAAATAATTTGACAGTGGCCCAAATCGAATAAAAACAATGTCAATATGCTTTATTATTGTTTTATTTATGTGTGTACCAGTTTCATACTTTTTCAAGACTTTTATTCTGAAACACAGTGTGAGCAAAGAAAAAGAAGTCCCTTCCTTCACATTTTCCTCTGTAACCTAATAGCTGTGCCAGTGATGCCATTAGCCCCGCCTTCTCTCACTGATCAGTCAGAGTCTGCATGCAGGTTGAGCATGTGCACGTGGATAGAACAGTAAACATGCACTGAAAGGCTCCTTTTGCAGTTAAACTGAGATTTGATTCAGTTGGAAGCGAGTAAACTTGATGAAACAGTTATGATACACACATGATGAGACTATTATCATGTGTGTATCATGTCTGAAGGGTTACTTTGATATGAAGCTTAGAATACTGGCATGTAACTGCCTGGGTTCTCATGTTCAAAGAGCGGAACATTGCCTCTAATGCCTATATTTTTTTCAATGGTGCTTTTTTTGCCTCTGCGGAAGAACAAAGCATTATGTGAGCTGCACGTGCAGAGGGTTACATGAGGAGCTCACAGGAAAACACAGAAACCAGCACATAGCACACCAACAAATATCAAAGTAAGTGGGTCAACAGGAATGCAGCACACCAAAATATCCCTTTAACAGGGACAGGTGAGTGTGCTATTACTTCACTAATCTGAATTAGATGTGATCATCTCTGGCTGGTATTTGAGCTCACCACAGGGAGAGCCAGACAGACTGGCCTAACCAGACTTCATTTGACACTTTAATATTTGTCTGGTTAATGACATTAATATGGTATTATGTTTTAAAACAGACGGGCATGTATACATTCCAAGATCATGTCTTTAGGGTGTCTGCATTTGGCTAGGTCACCAGACATCTTGGAGGACCGGTACAAGAGAAATCACTAGACCTCAATCTCGATCTGGAACATCCACATCAACTCCTGCAGAAATGCCTAGCTAGTTAGTGGAAGAGTGAGCTAAAATGGACAGGAGTTCTCTAGGGACCTGTGTAGGCCTTACCTGTCGGGACTGACACTGTCAAGGTAAGGGAATGTGTTGCCAAATATAAGAAATAAATGTGAAATTGTGAAATGGATGCTCACAGTAAAGCGTCAAAAAATCACTACTCAAAATTGTTCTGGAGGCAGCTCTATCTCTGAGGCAGAAGAAACACAATCGGTTAAGACCAATGAATCTTTATTAAAGATGGACGACACACTTCCATTCCTGTCCATTCTATAAAAATTAAGCCAAAATTGTCCACCATGTAGCCAAATTTGCAACCAGAGTCTGCACAGTGGAGAACAGAGGCAGTGGCAGACTCACTTCCTCATTTAGTTACACTCACCCTCAGACCATGGAAGCCTGGGAAAGCCTCTGAAATCATATCATCCCTGGCCGACAAGGCTGTCAGTCACTTCATTCCTACATATAACGCCACCTTCTTTTGATAACCCTGCCTTTTATGAATAAAGCTGAATACCATTTAGAAAAATGACTCCTGGATAAAAAATAATTGTGCCAATATTAGCAGTTGGAAACTGATGATATTAGAGAGTTAGTATAGAGGAGGAAAAGGAAATGTGGGCTATTTTGCCTTATTTTGACTTTTGAGAGATGATGCACTGTCCATCTTTTATATACAGTCATTTAATTGTTAAGACAATTAAAATAACCAGTAGGTGAAGCTTCCTGCTCCTCAGACTTGTATATTTGAATGTTTTTTGTAAAAGTTGTGAGATTTTATTTAATTAAATTATTTTTATAGGTTGGTTTCTCGAAAATTGCATGGAAAACCAGCCAGTTAGTTTCTATCCACACTTTTCTTAGTGCATGTTAACATGGAAAGTACCATGAAGATTTCATGTGACAGTGTCATACTAGGAGTCATGTAAACACATGTAAATGCAGATTTAATGTATGTTCAATAAGCAACCAACCATAAAAAACACTGCCTTAGAAGTTAGCTCTCTACTTTTTTTTTCTAGTGTTTTGAGAAACCAACACCATGTAAAATTATTTCTTCCAAACAAACAACAAAATCTTAGATTAGATTGTTCCTTTCTGTACAGGTGGTCAATGTTACATGTCCAGTCCAGCTTGCTAGAATAGAAGAGTATTTAAAAGTAATTTTAGATCATTTGCTGCATTCATCCAGAATTATATACACTGTACAGAGCAGCTATAGCATCCAAATGAGGAGAAAAGTAACAATGGACAAAAATGGAGATATGTGGTTTTAATTAGACGTTGACAATATAAAGCCCTGAGGAGCAGATACTCGCTTCTACAGCTCTGTGTACTGGTTATATGGTTATTCTCTGAACCAATTCTGTTTGTACTGCCTCAGAGGTAGTCCTGCCTCCAGATCCATTTTGAGTAATGATTTTACACATAAGCTTATTTGTTCAAGTTAAAGTGAACATTACAAGTCGCCATAAATGTAGTGCCCATATATGATGCATTTAACTTACAATTTTCAGAATCACCACATTTACAGATATTGCACATCACAAACAAAGTCTTAAACACTACTTTAAACAACTTTTATACTTGTAGTCTTCATCAGCTTTTGCTGGTGGCTGATTTCACACGATCTAATCTGGGCGTCTGGGTGATCATGACGTCCCAGGTCCTATTTAGTTGTGAATGCAGCATTATTTTTATTCACTAATAGCACCATTATAAGGTTTAAAGAAGCTTGAGAGAAAAAGAGCAGTTATGACTAAAAAGAGAATTTATGTTCACAGTTTCCTCAGATTGCTGAAAACATCGCCATACATAAACGTTTCTCTCTGCCAAAGATTTGTAGCACACTCCTTATAGAATTGCTGTTCAGTATACACACTTTCGACACAGCGTGAGCCATTAAATAATGATATCACACATAAGTGGACTGCACAGTTTTGATCATTTTCTAACGCCTCCACCACTCCTGACCACACTGCAGCCTGATGGTTAGCCGTGTGTTGTGTGGGAAGCTTAGTACTCATATTAGTGAATATCAACAGTAGAACTGTAATGCAGTGTCGTCATAGTCAACGCTAGCCAGACACCCTGTTTCTCAAACAAGAAGCAAGGCGTATGACAAACCAGTCTAAAAACTCTTCACAATGGTCATGTAATCACTGACTGTGGTTGCAAATGTTGGCTTGGAAGGTGTTGCTAAACAATGTCCAAAGACTGTAGGTGCAAAGGAAGACAGACTGAATCTTTCTTGATGCTCATTACTTTGTCAAAACAATACAATATGCATGATCCTCAAACAGAGCAGATCTTCATATATCAGAGCTAAATGCTGAATATATTATGAAAACAATCATACGATAGCTCTTTCAGTGTTGTCCATAAGTAATTACACAGTGTTACAATCAGTCAGTCAGGCTCTGTAGTACACACTTAAAAATGAGGGTTCTTCAATGATTCTTTAGTAAAATAAAAAGGTATTTATATCAAAGCATGAATGCTCATAGAATCCTTTGCATGGATAAAAGAGAATCCACTTCATATGGTTCCATATAGAAGCTTTTTGAGCAGGTATGGCATCTACACACTACACACTTAAAAAATTGTTGTTCTTTAATCTTTAGGGTTCTTTAGTAAAGAAACCATTAAAATCCAAAGAATCATTTCCATGCTAAAATTGTGAAAGAGTTCTTCAAAACGATGGAGAATACACTGTAATAGTAGAAGAAATAGTATAGAACCCTTTTGGTGCTATGTAGCTATGTACCCTATTCACAAACATTCTTTACACACTTAAAAGTGATGGGTTAAAATTGGTTCTATATAGAATCATGAACACCCAAAGAACCCTTTCCATGAATAAAGGATTCTTTGCATCTTGTAAAGGTTCTTCAGATTGATGGAGAGTGTGCTTTAAATGATTCTATATAAAACCTTTATGAAAAGATTTCTGTATAGCACCAAATAGGGTTCTACTATTGTAAAAATGTCATAGTAGAACCCTTATCCAAATGGTTACTTATAGAACCCTCTACAGTGCACACTTAATCAATCTGAAGAACCCTATCACACTTCAAAGAACACTTTATTCATGCAAGGTTAGAAATATCCATATAGAATCATTTTCTTAACTGAAGAACTTTTGAAGAACTCTCACTTTTAGTGTGCATTTTTAGTATTTCAAGTTACATCATAACAACAGAAGAACACTTCTTGGTGCTATAAAGAACCCTTGTCCAAAACATTTTATATAGAACCCTCTACAGCACATTCTACATCAATCTGAATCCTTCGCAATGCGAAGAACCTTAATTCATGCAAACGGTTCTTTGAGTTTCCAGTGTTCTATTTAGAAGCCTTTTCTTTGATGAAGAACCTTTGAAGAATCCGAAGAGCCTGCTTTAAGGGTTGCAAATCTTTTACTAACCTGTGATGGACTGGGACTTTGTCCTCAGGGTATCCTGCCTTGTGTTCTGAGTGGGCTCATTAGGATCATTAAAAATCCTTTATAGTCAGTGTCCTGCTTGATGGTGGTGGCCTGTAGACATCTCATCATGCTCTGTTTCAGAGTTATTGTTGCGGAATAAATCTGAGTGTTTTGTTGTGAAATTACACAACAGTTACAGAACCAGAACTACAGTGAATACAGTTACAGAACCAGAGATTGCAGTGTTTACAGCACACACACATTTGAGTATGATGCTACAAGCTTGGCACCATTCTTCCCATTCTTCTTTGCAGAACCTCTCAAGTTCCATCAGCTGGATGGGGAGCATCAGGGTACAGCCATTTATAAATATTGTTTATAGATGATGTGCTTCAAGATAAACCTTCATCCTCTGAGGTTCTGAGCAGGTTATCATCAAGGATGTCTCTGTACATCGCTGCAGTCATCTTTCCCTGAACCCCCAGTTCCTGCAGCAGAAAAACATCTCCACAGCATGATGCTTCACTGTAGGAATGGTATTGCTAGATGATGAGCAGTGCCTTAGGTATGTCATTGCTTCTTGCTTCTGTATAACTAGGCATAAGCACAGCAGTATGAGCTGAAAACTAATCCTACTAATCTTTGCTGCAAACTAACATTTCAGGTTCCAGAACCTGTTTTTGTTGGTGGAAAATGTGCCAAATGGTTCAGAATTAGGTTTGCAAAATGGAATGGAGCCCTTTCACTTTGATGGAAAAGCATCCAGTGTGAACGTGTCCAAATGGTGCCCAACTCTCTTGGGCATGGCATTCACCAGAGCTGCACAGTGTGCTACTGGAATCCTCTTCCACTCCTCTATGCTGACATCACAAAGCTGGTGGATTCTTAAACACCTTGAGTTTCTCCACCATCTGCTTGAGAATATCATATAGTTGCTCAGTTGGGTTTGGTCTGGAGACATACTTGGCCAGTATGTCCTGTACCTTCAGGTTCCTCAGCAAGGCAGTTGGAGGTGTATTTGGGGTTTTTATCATATTGGAAAACTGCCATGAAGCTCAGTGTCTGAAGGGAGGAGATCATGCTGCTTCAGAATGTCACAGGAATGTCAGTCTGACTACTGACAGGCTGCCTTCCCACTTCTTCAACCTCTGCACAAACTCTGGCAGCACTCATGTGTCTCTTTTTAAAGCCAGCCTTTGTGGTGTGATGCTGAACACGTGGACTCTTTGATCGACCCTGGTGAGGCTTGTACCAAACTCATTCTGGAAAACTGCTGTGTGACCTTAGCTACTGTGCTGTAGCTTGGTTTCAGGGTGTTAGCAGTCTTCTAACAGCCTAGGTCATCCTTGTGGGGAGCTAGAATTCTGCTTCTCAAATCCTCAGAGTTTGCCATGAGGTGCCATTTCGAATGTCCAGTGGCCAGTATGAGAGAATTGTACCCATATCACTAAATTTCACAGCCCCACTCCTCATTCACACCTGGAAACTTGTAACTCACATGAGTAAAATTACAACAGGGAGGGACAATGGACATGTTTACTGTGATGTTTACTCACTCGTGTTGCCAGTTGTTTGGACATTAATTGTTGTGTGTTGAGTTATTTTTCCGAAAAGAGTAAATCTACACTGCTATACAAGGAGAAATGTGAGTGGTGTGCTCACTTTTGTTGGATACAGCACATACACACACACACACACACACACACACACACACACACACACACACACACACACACACACACACACACACACACATATATATATAACTTACACATTTTCTTTGGGTGCTATTTTGACTTACAAGACCTTGCATGAACCTCTTTGCCAGCTTTCTGTAAGGACGTGTTAAGACATTTTATCACCAAGGGGAAAAAAGGAATCACTAGATAAAAATTAAAAAGGGCAAAAAGGGTCATAACGAAATGACTTTTGTTAATGAGATTTAGAGAGATATGTGTGAAGACCCTTTTTAAACATATTGAAAAACCTTTTCCACACAATGCATAGGGACTATGCCAATTAAATCTCCCTAGAATCAAATGTCCAAGCATCAGCTTTCCTTTCAGCTTCTACTTTATCCTTAATTTTATTCAGTTTATCCAAAGTAATATCAGAAGACAAGCTTTCTTTCATTTGGTCTGGGTGAAGAACCCGTGTTTCTCAACTTCATCTTAAGGGTTCAAAGCAATATGCAGAGTATCCTCCTCTTCCCGGTACTGTAACATAAAAGATTTGTTTTTTTCCAATCGATCTAGAGACAGAGATATTGGTGTTTTTTATTTTTTTATTTTTTGCAATGGGAGCCTCCACATCAAAGCCTTCGGCATGCTTTTGAAACATCAGTTTGACTTCACACGAGTACACAGACCTCTTCTCAACTCCCCTCCTGTTTTACAAGTGGTGCAGTGGAAATGTGATGGCTCCACATGTGGAAAATGATGAAACACAGTAAGCAGGTGATGCATTTCCAAATTGTTTTTCATCTATGCTGAGCACAGAAAATTGATGGTTGGACGTTGGGTTTTGCATAATACACCCTAGGGATATGAAATACTTCCAAATAATTAGGAGGATGAGGTGAGCTGAGGGATGTTACAACTGTGATTTAGTATCTCATAGGTTTCTTTACTCGTGATTTTTTTCAACGTGTGCAGTGATTTATTGGCCTTGAAAGGTGTCCAGGCCACGCTCTATAAAAGTTAGTGTGGAGAAGGCACAGAAGGAAGTACACCACAGATACGGTCTAAGGCTAAAATGTCCTTGGACACATACCAACAGCTGAGACTTTATGATCTTAACTCTTAAAACCCGAGACCTGCACTGTGTGGACATGCTGTTTCCTAGGCATCAAAAGCCGTGTTTAGACAGGGTATGTTTAGTTGGTAATGAAATATATATCATGTCTGTATGTTACTCTGATCCTGTGTGTTTCTGAACAGAAAGAATTTTAATTAGTTATTTGTAATGATTAGATTGACAAGGATATGTATGAAAATAAGTTGTTTAAAATACTTGATGGTGGTCCAAATATAATAAGCAAATAAAAAAAACAACCGGAAAGTCCTTTATTATGTATGTACAGTATATATGAGTATTATATCATCTCAGGACTTTTATTCTGAAATTTGAACACTGTGTGAGCAAAAAAGGGGGCAAACAGCCCCTCCCTTCTTGTGTTTCTCTATAACCCAATATCTGGATCAGTGACATCATCAGCTCTTCCCCCTCTAGCTGTTCAGTCAGAATCTGTATGCAGGTTGACCATGTGGAAGGAGCAGTGAACATGCACTGGAAAGCTTCTTTGGCATTTCAACTGGGATTTAATTGTTGGAAACTAATACATTTTGGATGATTCCAAAGTGGATTACTTGCAGATAATTCATTACACAATGATGAAATGCCATGGTTAGATAGGGTAAGCCGAGTTTGTTATGATATGAATATCGTCTGTATGTTACTCTGATCCTGAGTTAAAAATGTTGATATTTGTATGAATTTGAAAAAAAAAAGTAAATATATGGTCAAATTCATACAAATACCTGTGAAGTATATCTCCTATTAATATCTCCTATTAATAATGTTTGGGTGAATAAAAGTACATCAAAATATGAAAACATCCTGCAAAATTAGCCTAGGGTCCTAAAGGTTAACCCATACATTTTAACCACTTTCACTGACCTCTAATATATCTAGAATCTGTACATCCCTATAACTCACACTAATTCCCACAACCCCACACTCATGCATTCTTACAAAGAGCCTGCTGCTCTTTCACAAGTCTTACACACTAAGTCTAAAAGCATTGCATCATGTCTTTGTTAAGCTCCATGGGTCTTTTATTCAAATCTCTCCAGAAATGAAGGGCACCCATATAATAGAAGCACACATGCCCTGAGGAGCCAAAGATGCCTCTATAACCCAGGGCAAAAACATATAGTCGAGCTCATGGGCAAGACCAGCTGACCACCCTTCATCAAAATAGGCCTCATCAGATGGAAATGTAGCATGCATGCAAATGAGGTTTTGGCTCAATTTGTAAACCTTCCAAGTCACTGAGGATTGCCTAACCCATTTGCATGGTTAGTCAGAATAAGCAGCCAGGAAATGTCAGCAGATATTTCCCAGGAGATGCCCATCCTGTATCCACACCTAGTTATCTGGTACCTGTTGGAAAGCAGGGCTCCATTTAACTTCATTCGATGGTTTAACTGTGTGTGTTTATGCATTTGAATGTGCTGAAATGAAGTGGTGTGAGGTGAGTGGATTGGTGGGAGTGTGTCAGAGCACTGATTCAGAGCACTGCTGTCAGTCATGCATGATGATCAGAAATTGTTACAATACACACATGTTTGAAATACCATGACTGGACCTCACTGATGGTACCGCAGTTGACAGATTTTTACCGATTTTTTTAGAATTTGAATCACTTTATTCAGTCAAGCACACGTAAGGTGAGTTTGCCTGATGGAATTGGCACATAAATAAATAGACAATACAAAATAATAGAACAAAGAGACATAGCTATGGGGTATCTCAAGTACATTTCATATACATAATGTAAAAGGTTACATAAAATATTAATGTTATGGTGCTATACATTGGAATCTAGGTTGTGTAACCTGCTTTCCATTTTTCAGTACTTCTTGATTAAAAAGGCAAGATTTTTTGATGTCACAAAATATAACTTTAATAGTGTATTTCAATCCTTGTCCTGGTGCCACTCTGTCCTGCACATGCCTAGTAATCAGTTCATTACCAAGCCCTTTCCAGGGGGTTTGTTAACCCTTAGAACCCAAGATCTGCACTTTGCGGGCAGTTACATGCCATTTTCTAGGTTACATATCTCAGAATCACATTAACCTACAGACATGATACACATATGATAACAAACTATAGGACCTAACTATCCTGTCTAATTTACTAACCAGCAAGTAGTCCAGTAATTCATTTGTTTCCAATTTCGAAAGAAGCCTTCCAGTGCATGTTTACTGCTCTGTCCACATGCACATGCTCAACCTGCATGCAAACTCTGACTGATCAACAGGGGGCAGGGCTGATGATGTCGTATTAATAATTAGAATATTATGATTCATACACAAAAAAATAATAATAATAAAGGACATTCAGGTTGTTTTTCTTATTTTATTTGGAGAACTGTCAACATATTATTGTAAATATCCTCGTCAATCTAATCATTACAAATAATTCATCAAAAATATTGCATTTTCAGCTCAAACATACTCTGGATGATCACTTTCCAACAGGATTACTGAGATGTAAAGTGATTTTTTGTCCTTTTAAGCAAAAATAAAACATCTAATAGTAAAAGAAAGGAATATATTTTTTAATCAAATGTTCAAATTCATACAAATATTTAAATTTTGTTAATATTTACATCTCAGATGAAGACAAATGTGAGTAGCTTATGATCTCATGAAAACATCCCAAACTATTGGCCTAGGGTTCTAAAAGTTAAAGCAGGGACTTCACTAAAATATGCCAGGACCAGGTTTGAGAAACATTAGATTATAAACTAATGTAGACTAATATGAAAAAACCAATATAAATCATTATGCTAAATATACTGATTACAAAACAAAAAAGTCTAAATGCACCAAAATGAGTCACAACAAACCAGACCCGTCTGGGGCAAGAGCACAAAAGAAAATACAGGTTCGATTCCCAGTCTGGGCAACTATTCTGGGCTACACAAGAGTCCTTGGGTAAGACTCCTATCACTACTCTGGCCCACCTCTGTAATATGAGTAATCTTGGAAGTCCAGCTGGAAAAGAGAATCAGATAAATGCCATAAATGTAAATGTAAAATTGTTCATAGTTATTATCTGGCCAATATACCAGATTAAACTACACCCGCAGAGCAGTTAGCTCACAATTTGTGGATTACACATGATACGTGGGTCGGATCAAAGTCAGATCACGTTCTTAACAGAAACAAACTACCTTCTCTAAAGGGTCTCGTGTTCGATTTAACCGAAACAAAAAGTGCAGACGTGAAAACCACCTAAAACTTAATCTCACTGACAATCTTAAACTAGCAGTTGAACTGGCTGGTTGGTTATTTACTCTATAGAGATAAAAGTATTGGGACACCTGCTCATTCGTTTTATTTTTA
Organism: Acestrorhynchus altus; assembly: GCA_034509495.1. Classification (NCBI taxonomy): domain Eukaryota; kingdom Metazoa; phylum Chordata; class Actinopteri; order Characiformes; family Acestrorhynchidae; genus Acestrorhynchus; species Acestrorhynchus altus. The sequence goes on from CM067520.1 coordinate 16,830,173, forward strand.
TTTTTTATGGTATTAAAAAAAACATTCATCCAGTTTTTATTAGAATAACCGTCTATTGACCAAGCCGGGCTTACAACTAGATTTAGATTTTGTTGTGGGGATTTGATTGCATTCAGTGAAAAGAGATCAGGACCTTGGATGATCACCACCCCACTCTTCAACTCATCCCAAAAGACCTGGACAAAGTGACATCATTCCAAAGAACATTGTTCTACTGCTCCCCAGCTCAGTGTTGGGGGTTTAGCCAATGCTTGGTATTAGGTATGGTGCCAATGGGTTCTTGTTTATCTGCTCTAGAGTCCTATTTAATTGACAGTACTTCTCTCCAGGGCCTAGACAAGCTTTGTGTGCATTTGCACTACTACAACTCCAACCTAGGGCTCTGGAACACAGCTATGGTGTCTTTTGAGTAAAGTCCTGCCCTTCAACAATATGAGCCAATCAGCTTATTGGTCCAAAAGAGACAGTCTTTGATAAAAATGCCTTTGATCAAAATGCCTGTATGCAAATGTAAATAAAAACATGATGGTAAAAGTAAAACTTCTTTTCGTTGTTTTTTAAGCCACATAAGTTGATTTAGCTATACTGGCAATTAAGGCTTTTTAATTATTTATAAATACTTATGCAGTAATGTTTATTAATATAGCTGTACAAATTTAGAGATATTTAACCGCTTCACACACACACACACACACACACACACTGCCACAGTCCTGTAAATAAGGCCTACTTGAACCCCCCAGACACAACATCCTAACCACAGCAAATCCTGGTGTTTGTTTGTTTTTGTTTTGTTGTTGTTGTTGATGTTGTAGTTGCTGTTTTTTTTTTTGTTTGTTCTGTGTTTTTGGTCATCCTGGTCACAGAGTAGTATGTCAAAGGTCAGAGCATATTGTAACCAGAGTTGGAGAATGGTTGGGGTTGAGTTGGCCAGAGGATATGAGGGCATTTCTAATTTGCATAATTATGCATATTTATAAATGTTTGATCTATGAGAGTGGAGCCACAAGCCTGGTTTAAGTAGTTTCCTCTGAATAGAAAATAATGTATAAATATGTCATCATGAAAGCAGCATGTTATTGCAAGCATGATCATTCTTATACCATATAAAATATATACAGTGAAAACATATTGTTGAATTGTGTGTTTTGGACTGACAAAAAAAAACAAACAACAACAATACAATGAACTAGCTCTCCTGAAGATGGTGTGACTTACTTGTATTGTACAATGCAAGTCTCACCCACCATTTTTGAATATTTGAACCTTAAGCTCTTGACAGAGCAATTTTGACTGTGACCCTAACAGTTCAGAAATGGTGGTACAGAAGGGGGCCATTTATTGAGGGTTGAAGCTACTTTCCTACAGAACCCCTGTGAAGACTAAAGCAGCAAAGACCTTGGGATGGGACTTTGGTCCAACTACATCAATTACTCTCCGTGTTCAGTTTGCATTGCCGTTACATTTCTCCTTTAGGCCAGAAACATACACAATGCAAGCACACAAATAACAATGTCAGTGTCTGGCCAGCACTTTGCTTACACATGATCCTGCTGCTCAAACTCAACACATGTTCTTATGTTACTGCGGCAGTTAGAACACTTAGAACGCAGATCTTGACTTTCCATGCAGGAGCACTTCGTAGTTTTATAAATACATACTGTACTCCAGCTGTTTCTCTGCATACTTTCTTATTGTCCTTTCACCACCACAGAGCAGGTATTATGTGGGTGGTCTCATCATTGCAGTGATACTGATGGAGGTGGTACGAGTGGATCAAACACAGCAGTGCTGCTGGAGTGTTTAAACCTCTCAGTGTCACTGCTGGACTGAGAACATCCCTCCAAATAACAGCATGCTGTGGGAAGTGTCCTGCAGCTCTGATTTAAACACTGAGTGGACAGTGAATGTGTTTAAACACTCCAGCAACAGTGCCGTGCCTGATCCACTCATACCAAAGCAACATACGTTCACACGCCGCCATCTTGTGAGAATCAGTGCAGTGCTGTAATTATATAACTACAAAAATGCAAAGTGGAGCTCATAAAATGGAGAGTGAATGTAGAAACAAGGATGCGTTTATAATGTTACGGTTGATCACTGTATGATAAACCATCTTAAGCCATGTTGTTCTAGTACGGTCTCACCTTTTCTTTCTGGTTTTCCATCCTGTCTTTTTATGAGCATTTTCAAAATTTGCATAAATGAGGAGGATAGAAATCTGTATATTGAAACAAGAAGGACATTCGCTCCTTTTTAGACTAATTATACCCTAGCTGGAGGACATTAATGGGGGTGCCAGGACTGGGAAACTGTGACAAATATGTAAGTCTTTAATTTATTATTTAACAATGATTATTTTTTCAAGATTTAAATGACACTTTCAGACTTTTTAGTTTCTCGGCGTGGCTGTCAAACTTATCTTTAGTAAGGTTTTCTCTTCAGTTTTAATACTTCAAGCTAAGATGTCAGAAATGTAATGTTATAAAAAAAAATGTTTTGTAGTTTGTGTACAAACAGAATCCTCTCCTAAGTACCGACATCTGTTTCCCTTTACCACAGTTATTACCTTGCCTTGGCTTGGTTCGTTTTATTTCCCACCCTTGTCACTACATTACTCTTCAATTATGAGCTTTCCCGTGTGTTCCCAGTCTTATCTTATCATTTTCTGTTTGTTGAATGGAAACCTCTGTGTGTGCCCTAGAAAATATCAGAGGGCTGCAAAGATATTATTAGGTCTTATATTTATGACAAACCAGTTGACAACCCTGGCAAATTTGCAGGAGCTTAAGTAGTTTTTGCAGCATCTTTGAGGCTCCTTTAGAAAATAAATAGATTTTGGTGTGCCACACTGGTTATGGGTGCCTTCTTTTTGTTAAAAACAAACAAAAAAGAAACAAAGAGACAAAGACTGAGAGAGATTTGTCCTTTACCTCCTGTGAACCTTTTGACCTGTAGGATGGGCAGCGGCTGAACCACCTGCGCCCTACTGTGAGAGTCAGCTTAACAGAGAAGCTGTCACCAAGCTGGTGACCTAAATGCCCAGTGCCATGCAAAGCAGAATAGAGGCCAACAAATTCTCACTCCAACACTGACATCAACAATAAGGAAGCTTTGAAGACCAACACCTTATTTTAATGGGATCATACTCATATCCAGCCTTTTCTAGATATAGTCTCTTCTTTAGAAATATACAAGGCAGTAGCTAGTAAATGTTTGGACACTCCTGTTCAAAATATCTGTTACTGTGAAGAGCTAAGCAAATTAAAGATGATTTTCCAAACACAAAGTTATAAAGATGATACATTTCTTTAATATTTAAAACAAAATTACTTTTTTATTGCAGCTTTTACAGTTTCACAAATCACAAAAATAGAAAAGAGCCTGAAGCACAAGTTTAGTCACCCTGCATGGTCAGTACTTAGTAACAGCCCCTCTGGCATGTATCGCAGCGTGTAGCCAGTCTTTCAGTTCATGTTTGGAGGATTTTCACCTATTCCTTCTTGCAAAAATGTTTCTTCTTCTTCTGTGATATTCTTGAACAGCACTGCTCTTCTGATGTCTATCCACAGATTCTTCATGATGATTAGGTTAGGGGTCTGTAAGGCCCATGGGGAAAAAATGCTTGTACTCCATAGTGTATTCTGAGAAGGAATGCTGTAGATGCAATCCTCTTCATCTTCAGATTTTCACAGATCTGCGACATAAGCCCAAAGCACAATCAGTCCAACCCCATGCTTAACAGTTTTGAAGCATCGCCCAACCCCCCCCCCCAACCTCAGAAATGCAGCAGGCATTATTAACTTTTACTTCCATAAATTCTGATAATTAATGTTGTGGTAAGGATGTTGGAAGGTTTTTTTTTTCCTGATGAATCCTCTATTAAGGTCATATCTGTACAGTAGAACAGTGCACAACCACTCTGCCATAGTCATAATCAGACAGAAGTTTTGCCTTTCTAATAATCATACAAGCAGTTCTCTCTGAAACTTTAATAATTTGACCACCATCATTCCTGTTAACTGACACTTCTTAATTACATTTTCAAAACTACTGCAGGGACAGACAATCCCAGTCATGGAGTCCCAGTTTCCTGCAGAGTTTGCTGATTTCCCTGCTCTACCAAACCTACTAAACTTGGCAGTTAACAGCTGCGTTGAATTAAGTACACTTGAGCAGAAATCTGTGCAGGAATATGGCACCGTGGTACTCGAGTAAACAACAGAAAAGGCATTATTTATCTTCCAATAGTTGTTTTGTGGATATCAACTAGAGTGCTAGGCAGCTGCTTAGAGAAGCCCATACCTGTTTATTGTCAGGACACTGACTGAATAGTCATTTAGTTGTTTTGGTTCACTTCTGAATGCAACCACTGCTTTCAGACCTGCCCGAACAAACTGTATCAATTGAAAACAAATTCACCTCAACCTGATAAAAAAAAGATGTAGGTAAGAACAAAGCAATAGAGTGAGGTTTAATCCATATTTTATCAGAAACAAAATGCAATACCTTCAGAAAACAATAGTCACTCTCAGAGGAGTGAATTATGGGAGGATTCATTGTGTGCGTGTGTGTGTGTGTGTGTGTGTGTGTGTGTGTGTGTGTGTGTGTGTGTGTGTGTGTGTGTGTGTGTGTTTTAATGCTTTAACGATGACAGAACTAGTTTACATCCATACTGTAAAGAGGTTTTACATACTGTGGGTCTTTAGCCCTTTAACAACATGGTTTGTTTGTTTCTTTTATGGATTTAATGATATCAGTCATACTGAGAACAACTTTAGCGTAGAGGCAGCAGTCACTTACTACTCCAATTAGATTTTAAAGGTCTGTAATACAGAATATATATTTTTATTATATTTTTATTTTGAGTAGCATATTTGCTCATGTGCAGTGAGGTTCCGCCGTTGATGTTCTAACATGTTCATAAATATGATTTATCAATCAATGAGCTATTTGGAGAAAGAATGAGAGTGAGTGGGAGTGAGAGTAAGAGTAAAAGAGAGGGAGTGAGGGAGAGTGAGAGAGTGACTGGCTAAGAGTGACGAGAGTAAAAGAGAGGGAGAGTGATTGAGTGAAAGTGAGGGAGTGAGGGAATGAGAGTGAGTGAGTGAGAGATGGTGAGTGAGAGTGAGTGAGTGAGTGAGTGAGTGAGTGAGTGAGTGAGTGAGTGACAGAGAGTGAGAGTGAGTGAGAGTGTCTTTGGGTCAGACCCCTGCTGTCCCACTCGCTCCACTGAGACTCAGTGACGTCACTGAACCTGAGTCCAGCGCGCGCAGGCTCCGTTAATCCGCTCAAACAGCGCGAGCCGCCGCTGCGCGCACTGAGAGCGCAACAGAGGAGTGGAGTCTGCGCCGGAGTCAGCTCGCAGTCTGCGCTTCCCCGCAGGGCTCTGCTTGGAGGAGTCTGTGCTTTGCCGAACTTCTCGCCGTTTCTCGGAGTGTGGAGATGAGCCGCTCTCGCCGCGCCAGTGAAAAGTCCGGCTCGGCAGAGTGAGCGCTGCTGCGACTTTTCACGGACTGATAAAGCGGTGGAGTGGAGCTCCGCGCGCTCGCCATGATCCGCCTCGCACTCGGGCTGCTGCTCGTGTGCGCGCCGGGCAGCGGCTGGGGGGCCGCGCGCGCAGACCCTCCGGCCGACCGGAGCCGCTTCGTGTGCACGGCGGTGCCCGCGGGCGCGCGCCTTAGCTGCCCAGTGCAGAGTGCGAGCCCGCAGGAGGACGAGTTCAGGAGCACCATCATCCAGCTGCGCGAGACCGTCCTGCAGCAGAAGGAGACCATCGTGAGCCAGCAGAGCTCCATTAAAGAGCTGAACGCCAAGCTGTCCCGCTGCGAGGCGCGAGCCGGCGCGCGCAGGAAAGACTACGGCAAGAACACCATGGGGGACCTGCCGCGTGACCCCGCCGAGACCGTCGAGCAGCTGGGTAGGACCATGCAGACTCTGAAGGACCGGCTGGCCAACTTGGAGGTGAGGATACGCGCGCCCGGTGGAGGCTGGTGGGCTCGTGCTGCCATACACTTAAATCTCCCCTAAACACATATCACTGTGTGTGTGTCCCTGCCCCCTACTATCCCCCTGCCCCACTCCTGCACCGCACCTATCGCTCCTGCCTCCCCTGTCTCACTCCTGCCCCCTACTAACCCCCCTGACCCACTCCTCCACCGCCCCTGCCCCGCACCTGTTGCCCCTGCATCCCCTGTCTCCCACCTGCCTCACTCCTTCCCCTCCTGGCCCCCACCTGCCCCCTACTACCCCACCTGCCCCAGTCCTGCCCCCCTTTGCCTCTGCCACCCTCTCCTGCCCCCTTTATACACACTTATATTAAAGTTCAGAGCTGTCTTTAAAGGGCTCTCCTGTTGTCCTATTTAATCACTCAGTGTTACTTTGATTTTTAAATGGTTCTACTCTCGTAGATGGTTCCAAAGGGTTCCACAGTTTTTTGAGAATTTCAATATAAAGCCTTTATGCTTAGACTGTACACAAAAACACAGTCCTGCACAGTCCAGACGTGGATTCTTTAATGGTAATTTATTAATGCCATTTGGTTTTTATACAACATTTCAGCAAATGTTTCAGTGGTTCAACTCTTTTTGGTGGTCTTGTATAGCACGCAGGGGGGTTCCACCATTGTTAAATAGTGAGAGAATTCATTTTAGTACTATGCAGAAGCCTTTTGCTGCAGCTGTACTCAGGGCTGGGTGATACAGACACAAAAATCATGTCCCAATTTTTTTTAACTGAATGGCTCACTGTGATACATGATGTGGGAAAAAATGGACACCTCATGACATCATATTTTAAAATATTGAAATTTGATCTTCACATTAAGTCATGGTCATGCCAGAGTCTTATGGGTGCATGTGGCCTGGTGGTTCGGGAAGCAACCTTGTGACTGGAAAGACATGACTGAAGTGCCCTTAGCATTTAGGCATTAGGCCCACCACTCCGGACATGTGTGCTCACCACACCTTAGTGTATGAATTAACTAGTTTTGTGTGTGTGTGTGTGTGTGTGTGTGTGTGTGTGTGTGTGTGGGTATTTCACTGTGTACAAGTACAGAGGATCTATATGGACTTACTGTACTGTAACGCATGCTTTGGCTCTTACAGTTTCCTTCTTCAGCCTATATTCTCATCAGGATTAGCAAAAAGTCCCCACAATTTACAAGTTGTGTGAACAGTACAGTTGTTGACCTGAAAAGACAGTAAAACCAGCTGCACACACATACAGATAGTAAATACCAACCTCATCCTTCATACACACACTCAGGATTATATCGTACGTGACTCCACATCTATCAGACGGCGAGAAAAGAACATTGTAGCACTTTTTTTGATGACTCGTATCAATATTTATATGTAACTGTGTGTGCAACAGTCAGCAGAGCTGTAGAGGCTGATTCAAGTTTTTCTCCTGCAGCAGCAGCAACTGCGTGCCAACATGTCAGGTGCAGCGTTCCCCAGCGAGTTGCGCGACTTGCTGAAGCGGCGACTGAGTGACCTGGAGAGCCAGCTCCTGAGGAGAGTGTCTGAGCTTGAGGAGGAAAAGAGTCAGCTTTACAACGAGACGGCAGCGCACCGCCAGCGCACGGAGAACACCCTCAACTCACTGCTGGAGAGAATCACTGAACTGGAGAGAAGTAAGCCATGCAGAGTTACTTGCTCTGGGCTAAACAGCCCGTGGGATGCAGTTTCTCCATTGAGTGATTGATATGTTACTTGAAGTGTAAGCTAGGCTTGATCTGAAACCCAACAGCAGCAAAGTGTTTGAGGGTGCTGTACCTGTCATTGTTGTGAAACTGTAAAATTTGCACAGACAAACTGGTTTATTCCAGAATGCGGTTCCCAAATCACACAGCTTGATTTAAGAATGCTGTGCCACAGCTACACTGGTTTATTCCTTAATCCTGTTCCAAAGGCACACAGGTTCATTCCAGAATGGTGTTCTACTGTCACTTGTTCATTACAGAGTATTGTCATTACCTAGTCATTCTGATGAATTCCAAAATGTCCTTCTGAAGCCACACAATTTCATTCCAGACTGCTCCTCTACGGTCATGCTTCTTTTCCAGAATGCTCTTATACCGTCACACTAGTGCATGTGATTTCTTAGTTCTTTTTCTTTAAACAAGCATCTAGTTGGGGTTCCATATCATTGAGGAAACCATAGAATGTTCCCCACTCATTCACTTTAGATCATTTAGTTTGTTGGGTTTTTCTAGGTTACTAGTTCTGGGCTAAACAGCCTTGGGATGCAGTTCCTCCACTGACATGTTCATATGTTACTTGAAGTGTAGGCTTTGGCTTGGTCTGGTACCCATCAGCAGCAAAGTGTTTGATGAGTGTGCTGTACTTGTTTGTCATTGTTGTGAAACTGTAGACCTTTCCCCAGTTCACACTGTTCCAGAGTGCCCATCCACAGACGCACTCACACTGGTTCATTCCAGATTACTCTTCCATAGTCATTGTGATTAATTCCAAAATGGTCCTCTGAAGTCAGTCTGATTCATTGCAGCCATTCTGCGTTTTCTTGAAGAAACAGTTTCCTAGTTCTAGTTTGTTTATTTTTGGTGGCGCTAGATTCATATAAAATGTCATGTTTGCCGGCCGCTGTTTACCTTTCTGTTCTGCTTTAGCTGGGAAACACGTAGTCATTGGCCTTGTGAACTGAAGAGTTTATCCATGACCCGTCTGGCATCACGAGCCAGTCTCATTTCCATTTTCAGCATCGAGGACAGGGTGAATAGCACAAACAGGACTGATTTACTAATGACGATCACTTGTTGGATTTGACCCAGTAGCATCTGCATTCCGGTTCACTGACAAGGCAGAACTAATCACGTTGCATTTGAACTCAGAAACCCTGGATCACTGAGAGGAATCTGCAGTTGTTACAGTCGAATACTGAGTTTCTTACACATCCATCTCTCCTTTGTTTCGAACAGGTAATAGTGCATTTAAATCCCCAGAGGACTTCAAGATCTCTCTACCCTTGCGAACAAACTACCTGTACGGTCGCATCAAGAAGAGTCTACCAGAGATGTATGCCTTTACTGTGTGCATGTGGCTCAAGTCCAGCGCTAGTCCTGGTATTGGAACTCCGTTCTCCTATGGTGTCCCGGGACAGGCCAACGAAATTGTATTGATAGAATGGGGCAATAACCCTATTGAGCTACTAGTCAATGACAAGGTGAGTCATTAAATAGTTTTGTTTACAAAGCTATTCTTTGTGTTGATTTTTCTTAACTTCTCTCTGCTGTGATATGAAGATACACACCTTGCAAGATGATTGGTAGACGTTGGTGTGTTTAAAATTTTAACCTGCTAAAAGGATTGGTGTTCCTGCTACTGCCTGTTACACCTTTTTAATCATGTCTAAATGACAGGATGGGGTTGTTCCAAATGTTAATTAGGTCTCCTGCCATGTATTTCCAGTGAAGTCCACTTTGAAACTTTGAGATTTTCTAGCGGCGAATGTCAAATCTGCCAGGCTGTCTGTTTTATGTGTAGAGCATGCTTTGTCGGTATGTTCAGCTCTGCCACAACCTCACATACATCATAAGTTCTTTTAGTTCTCTTTGTAGAGCTACACCATTACACCAGCCTTGTTATATATACATTTACAAAGCAACTGTTATTAAAAAAAAATATTGATTTCCAAAAAAGCAATTTACTTTATAAGTGAACTGTGCCCTTCCAAGAATTAGGCCTGTGATGATAACTTTTTGTTTGAGCATGCAATGTGCCAGAAAGAAATGTGATAAATGACATTTTAAGACCAGTGTTTTCTGCTGATATATGATAATATAATGTTTGATAATAGTAGTACATCAATAAAATATAATATTATTATAATGCAATTACACACTTTTAAAGAACAACAAGCTTAAAACTAGGGCTAAATCAATATTTATTTCCATATTGGAATATAAAAAGCAGAATTCGCAAGTTCAAATCCAGGTTCATGCTGCTCACCATCAGATGGTGCTCTTCCCACATCACATATAAGTGTGCTGCTGGTCGGCGCAGGCGTCTCCCGACCATTGCGTCAGAACCGGGGATCAAGTGTTCTCCTCCAATTGCAATGGCTGCGTGGCAACAATGCCAAGGGCAGCAGTTCGAAAAGAGGTGATTCGTCACATGACTCAGAGGAAACCTGTGGACGATCTCTCCCCCCTGGTGCCAGGAGCAGGCACATGATGTGGGAGGCAACTTAGGGGGATGGGTAATTGGCATGTCTAAATTTAATTCATAGGGGCAAAAATTGAAAAATGGCATAAACAAACAATGAAAAAAGCAGAATTTGGGCTGAGGTGATTTTAAAACAATGTTCTGTTTCAGGGCACAAGAGTGTATAAAGAAGAAATGAAGATACATTTTCAATATGTTAAAAATATAGTAAAAAGTAAAAAGGAAGAAGGATTTCATGGAGTGTCCTAATTTTGTCACATTGTATTTTTCACATCATATATTTCCATTCAGCTAAAATATATTGTGATATGTTTTTTTTTTTGTCCATATCATACTTTAAAGTATTAAGAAAATTCAGACATTATGATTGGAATACAACATTTTAAATATCCAAAATCAATAGAATATAAAACTAATCTTTGTAAGGAAAGCTGACATACAGGCTCATTCATGTTTATGTGCTGCCCTTGCAAAACAAAAAAACAGACAGTGGTTGAAATCGAGAGGAAAAATCATTGCGGTTATGTTCTTTCATTGTATGATAAGTGAATAATGTAACTATTGTATCAGGCCTACCGAGAATACATTCTTGCCGTCATCAATAGTTGACCCTGATCCACAAGTTTCAACAAGGTTTTTTAGTGGATGTCTATGGCTCTTTCCACTTGCTGTAAATTTCAATCTGCAGATATGTTCCTTTCAGTATGAGGCACATATGTAGCATTTATCCAGTGTAACAAAAGCTGAACCAAGTGCAGCAAGAACAGATAGAATTACTGAGTATCTTTTTAAGCATGAAAACCCTCCCGTCTTCTCTGTTCAGTCCCTTTGTGGGAAACTTAATAGCACATTTGGATTTCTACAGCTGCTTTGCCACGGAGTGTGGAAATCATTAGGTATCGGTCTCTCTGACTCCTGTTGAATGTAACCTAAGGGTGTAGAGAGAGTGGGAGAGAGAACTAAAAGAGTGAGCCTGGCTGCCTGACTAATTCCCAAGATACCTCTCCTGAGCTGTGTCAGTTTGGCATCTGGCTTATTGAGAGAGGCAGCTTGCCCTACAGCTCCCTGCTACAGCATGCATTATACATGTGTGTGTGCGTGTGTGTGCGCGCGTGTGTGTGTGTGTGTGTGTGTGTGTGTGTGTGTGTGTGTGTGTGTGCGTGCGCATGTGTGCATGTGTGTGTGCGTGTGTGTGTGTGTGTGCATGTGTGTGTGTGTGTGTAGGGGGTTAAATGAGAGAGAAAAAGAGAAAGATGCTGCCATGTTGAATCTGATTGCCTGTCAAGTGCATCTTTAGCGCTTTTCCTTCCTCTGTTGCCTGCCGCACTGCCTCTGAACACACCATTCTGCCTCACTGCTCTATTTTTACTTCACAGCTTTGACTTCATTGAGACTGGGTTTATTAGCTGCTTTTCTCAGTGTGTCCTTGTGGAGATTTAGAGTACAAGACACTTACTGTATTGATATACAGCAGAATGGAAATAATCGACAGAATGATGGTGACAGATATTGTAGTAGCTGTCTTCCGTCACAGTGCGCCTCACTGCAGTGAATGTGCTGGCTGTAGATTGTGGACTCAGTAGAGCTGGGTGATATATCGATTTTTATATTGATATCTGGATATAAAAATGCGAGATATATTTGAAATAATGTTCTGTTTCAATCTTGTGGAGACCTTTTTTCTGCTCCAGCGCTGTGCTCCGCCCACTGCTCTCAGCTCCTCCTCTTCTCTGTTCACGTCCTCTCCATTTGTGCACTTTCATACACATTTTGGAGGGGGCAAAAGACTTAGAGTGTATAAATAAGAAAAGATCAAAGTTGAATATGTTTAAGTGGAGTTATAATATAACAATTTTGGGAGATGGTTCACTCTTCAAACCCCTCCCATGCAGCCTGTATAAACCATCACTTCCACAACACTGTTGCGTCAAACAGCTTTGCATGCCATGTTGTCGTGCACACTACCTTGCTGGTTCCATCATGGATCTCCATGGTCACCTTCTTGGTTGTTCCTCCCAATGCTGCGGCTTCCCCCTCTATGTCCTGGGTTGGTTACTTGCGGACTGCACACTTGCTGCAATGCCAGTCTTCTCCTGCTGCCTCCCGGCACCTTCCCCTGTCTGCCACCTCCTGTGGCCACACTCCTCTCCACCCACAACCTCTACTATTGCTGTATGGACTTTTTCGGGCTTGCACAGGTTAGGCCACTCCCGCCGTGTTTCCTTCACCCAGTCAGCCTGCAAGAGGACCCTGTTTCCCTGTTCCTGACATCTTCCTCTGGCTCCTAGAACTCTCCTGTTCTACTTGTCCAGAGTGATGACTTCTTCAGCCCTTGGCCTTCCTGCTGAGATTCTAGTTCCAGCCCAGCTATCTGTGTGTTTTTGCTTCTCTTCTCTTATCTCTACACCTGTCCGCTCTTTTGGTTTCCCTCTTCTCATCCTTCTCAGCCTGTCTTTTCTCTTCCTTTTCCATTTCCTTCTTTATGCTCTGTTTCTCTTCTGCATCCAGGCCCCACTGGCTGCTGCCGGTTTTGTGCCCTCTGCTTCCCTGCAGGTGTGGGCCTGTTTGCTACCATGGTGCTGATGCTACTCTTTCTCCTCTCCCTCCTTTCATCCTGCCCCTCCCTGTTTCATCCCATCCCCTCCCCCCACCGGATACTGCCAGTTTTGTGTCCTCTGCTTATCCATGGGTCGCCGAGGTCCTGGCCAATGCACTGGGGCCTGTTGCTGCCCTTGTGATGACTGGGGGCACCTGGACGTGTGCATGGCATAATGCAACCATGGCATGGCAATTTCAACCGTCCAGCTGCCAGCTGTGCCTGCCCAAGTTCAGTTGCAGCTATGTACTGCCATTATCTTCCACTCTGGTTGATGTGCCCAGGCTGGCCACGTGCCTCTGCTTCCATCCTGACCCTGCTTCTGTCTACTGCCTTCCAGAGGGTCTTCTTTTGGGTTTTTTCTGGATCTCATCACCTTACTCAGCCAACCTTCTTTCAGTCAAAATGGGACCTGATGCTGTCCCCTGCCTGTCGACCAAGGAAGTTTCAGAGGGTTCTATGATCAGCCCTTTCTCATCCCTGCTCTGTGGGGAATCTCTGGTGTCATTGGATTACGTTCACTGCAGGCTTCACTCCCACGTAGCAAGCTGGAGTTCATTTTGCTCACCCTTACTGGCTTTCACGTTCAACCCTGCTTTAGGAATTATCAATCTTTTGGGGCTTTATAACTAGGCTACCAACATCATTCTTCAAGGCCATTCATCTCTTTTCCTCCGTCTCATGTTGTTTCAGCTCATCTCACTTGATCACCTGCCCTTCTCAACAGCATTTCTGGCTGCTTCTCCTCAAACATTGGAACGACAATTCTCCCTTTCATTATGACGCACTAACAGAAATTTCCTCATCGCCTCATTCAGACCTGGAACCCACTCCAACACCACTATTTACACACATCATATATCCCCTACAAATGGATTCAACCAACTCACTCCCATCTCCAGGATCTAATCCTCCAGGCTGTTGCTCCATCAACCCTCTCCACTCACTTGACTGGCTGGCAATGCATCAAACATTTCTGCTATCCACTCTCTTCCGTTCCTTCACTGCTTTCTTCACCACTGCAAGGTTCCTGTTTGCATACGTTCAAGTTCACCCTCTACCCTCAAGTTTATATTGCAGCAGTTAATTTCTTGAAACTCGTCTTCAGATCACCTCACCCCTTCAGCAGTCATCATCAGATCACCCTACTACTCCCAAGGCATCCAGAAATGTGAACCACATTTACCTTCTCAGCTGCTCTATCGTGCACTATCATGCCACCCATTCTGTATTCTTGACAACTCACACACAGCCTCTCCAGCACACTTGCAGCCGTGTTTCTCTTAGTTTTGTGTTTCACCTTCACCACTGCTACAGCAGAACAGAACAGGTCGTTACTTCACGCTCAATCCACATATCCAGACTATCTTATTGACCCAGTCCTTATACACCTATGGCCCATCATATCCATCTTTACCAATCTCCACCCACCACAGTCCACTGCTCATCACCGAATCCGACTCCATGGTCCCTTGCGTCTGGTTTCATCTCCACCTCGCACAGACACAAACTGCCCCGCCCCAAAGGAGGCATGGGCCAACTAGAAGAATATAGTAAAAACATACAGTGTCCTTCATTTTTCACATCATGTATCATATATCATTAATTTCCATTCAGCGAAATATGTTGGGGTGTCACCCAGTCACTGGGACTGCAGTTTATACTGATGATGTAGTCTGCCATCATTTTGTTCTGATCTGATTTGAAAGCATATCTGGAAGATGTAGTTGCTCTTGATTACATGGAAACCAAAATGTTACTTGAATTTAGAAAAGATTATTATTATTATTTTAATCTAATTGGTACGCTTAAGAAACTGATATTGGAACTGATATTGCTGCGTCAGTGTAGAAGAAGGAAAAATCATTTTGCTCTGAAGGCAAGGAGCTCTTCATCATGAAGCCAGGCCAAATGCCAAACTCTAGGTGGTAATTGAATCAAGAGAGTGCACTTGCTTCACTGAAAAGTGATTCTCAGTGAGCACACAGTAGCCAAGGCACTAAACACAACAGGTTTCCAGTTAATGGTAACTGACCTCAGTTGGGTGTTTCTAGGGCAGTATGTCACTGCTAAACATGCAACGTCATCACTGTCATGTAAAAACATTGTATCTCGCAAATTGTTACTTTACAGAAAAATAAAATTGGAATTCAGTCATTTTTGGAGCATTTCTGTTGGCTAATGCATCGAAATGTTGATGTAAGGAGCAACAGCCAAATTCAACTGGTCAAAAAGGGAAAAATGATGAAGTTAGAGATATAGTACAAGGCTTCTACATGACACCTATGACATTTATCAAAATACTACAGCTATAACACGTGGACTTTTGATTTGTACAGCGTAACTGTCTGTCTAACCCAGCTTATTTTGTTAATCAAATTTCTGTTAGTTTAAATGGATGCATGTCAGAAACGTACTTTGGAAAATATGTTTAATGATTGCTTCGACTTTGCACAACCTTTGCATGGTTTATACTAGCTTTGTACAGAACAAACTAGTATACTGACATCTTTAGCCTCTTTATTTTTTCCATCAGCTCTTGGTGAACCATAAAGAGTATGAAAATATTGATGCCAATATCAGACTTGACAAAACACAGTGAACCAACACCAGTAGATGACAAGGCAACCTAAGCCATCACAGACTGTGGAAACTTCATGCTAGACTTCAGACACCTTGGATTCTGTGCCTCTCCACTCTTCATTCAGACTCTAGGAGCTTAAGTTGAGAGTCTAGGACTCGATTTCCAAAAGAAATGCAGAATTTACTTTCATCTAAAAAGAAAACTTTGGAATGCTGAGCAACAGCCCAGTTCTTTTTTCTCCTTAGCACAGGTAAGACACTTCTAACGTGTCTCTGGTTCAGCAGAGTCTTGATATTAGAAATTCTGCAGTTGTAGCTCCTTGCCTGGAGATGTCTGTGCTTGGTAGCTCTTGATGTACTGACATCAGCCTCAGTCCACTCCTTGTAAAGCACTCCAAAGTTTCCAAATTGACTTTTATTGACAATTCTCTCAAAGCTGTGGTCATCCCTGTTGCTTGTGCACATTTGTCTACCACATTTTCACCTTCCAGTCAACTTTCCATTAATATGCTGTGATAGAGTACCATGAGAGCGGACAGCCTTTTCAAACATTGCCCTTCTGAGGATGTTGATGATTGTCTGTAAGGTCAGAAGATGATTGTGCTTGCATGTACTGAACTACTGTAGACCGAGAGATAAAGTGCATTCTGTTTGAATAGTAATGTACTTAAAATTAAAAATTAACATTAAAATTAAAATATATCTAAAATTTAGTTTCTGGATTAGTTATCATGGTCTATGAAATGTTTCATTTTAAGTGTAATTAATATGATTATAATTTCTTTTTAATTAAATCATGACCATTTAATTGGTATTCACAAATTAATGACAATTAATTTATGATACAATAATGAATCTAAAAGTTACTTTGTAGGGTTTTTAAAAAAATTAATGGTTCATTAAGCAGACCAAACAGACACCTTGACCTGTCTCCTGTCCTATACATTCATTTGAAAATTTTAGGACACCCCCACATATATTACTACATAAAATGCCTAAAATTAGCATCAGCTGCAGATTATTAGACCACTATTAAAGAGGACTTAGCAGGCTGTCTTAATTAAACCTCAGACATTAGTTTGGTTTGCTCACAAACTAAACACAGCATCTGAGAAAAAAGAACCTCATACCAACTGAAGCACTGAGGTGGAAATGTCATGTCTTGGGACTGCTTTCTTGCAGCAGGGCTCTCCACCACAGAGACCAATATGAAATCTTTATTGTATCAGAGAGGGCTTAAAGAAGATATAAAGGCAAAGACTGACGCTGAAACATCATATAGCCGAACTTCCTAACTTCTTCACATGACTGTATATATAAAACATATAAACAGCTTGTTTTTAACCACCATTGTTTGTAAAATCAATATAGCATTGGTGTGTTGCACTTGTGTGATGCATGTGCCTAATTCTTTCAACAAGCAAATCAAAATGACAGCGACATCTTTCAGCACGTGAGACGAATTCCTCCCGCATTCATTTTTGAAGTGCCTGAGAATTATTGGAAGTCACACACTGTGCATTCTAGGCATAATGTGTGACAAAACAATAGAACATTGTTCTACTAAGTCATTCAATGGATGACACACGTGGGATGTTTGGGCTTTGTGTAGTGTAGCATCACCTAGTTACGAAAAAACCTGGCAAAGACCAAGGCCATCATCTAAACAATATTTTTCAAGCTTGTATTGTTTCATAGACATGCTCTACACAACAACATTGTACTCTTTATTCGTTAAATGTTCATTGACCTTGCAACTCTCAGTGTTGAGCTGCTGCACATGTTCATGAAGCTAAATTCTACAATATTGCAGTGTATTTGTATTCACCAATCCTACTTTCTGCAGGATTATACCTTATACATATTCACCATCTGTCTGAAACACACCACAGTGTACAGTGTGTACTCAATGTTTAATCTCTACAGGTGGCTCAGCTGCCTCTGTCTGTGAGCGATGGCCGGTGGCATCATATCTGCATCACCTGGACAACCAGAGATGGCTTCTGGGAGGCCTATCAGGATGGAGAGAGGCTAGGCACGGGAGAGAACCTGGCCCCATGGCACCCAATTAAACCTGGAGGAGTGATCATACTAGGTCAAGAACAGGTAAGTGTGAACAGGAGACATAAGTCTTCCCCTTAAGGGACTGACAGAAAGAAAATAGAGCAAGCCTTCACACGCAATGAGTAAAAGATGTCATCTTTATTTACAAATCTACCACACTGCCTTGATGCCATTAGCTGACATGAAGTGCAAAGGGAGTGAGCTGCTACTCCTCAGGGATGTTACATAAGGGCAACCAAAGGTCATTGAACCCAACTGTTTTGGTTAGGACCTTTTTTTCTTGTTCTTATTTCTACAGAGGTAATAAGGCAGCTTGGCTTAGACTTGGATCACCAGGCCAGTTATGATTGTAGCATTTTCGCAGATGATGAATTGCCATAAAAGTAATTAGTGCATTTAAAAATGTAATTGTCTTTTTGTTCGTTTTATGCAATTATAAAACTTACATGCCTTAAGTAAGATATATAATTAGCATTCTGGCTGCCTAATTATCTTTGTTCACTGAAAAAAATTAATTGTTGACCTACCTCCTTTCACATGCATTAAATTGTACATTAACAGACTGTGCAGAATTATTTAATTGGTGTTGATGTGTGGAGCTGATATTTATACGCTTATTTTTCAATGTAGCTGATTCTACGACATGTTGTGTTGCACACACACCTATGATTACACAAAGCCCTGTGTAGTTAATCAACCAAAGCTAAAATGTTTCTCTTGAGAGTGAGAAAATGTGAGTAAAAGATGCTTGTTCTGAAAGCATACTTGCTAACGGTGTTACACTGCAATCTTAAATGACATACTATTACAATCTTAAATGACATACTATTACAATCTTAAATGACATACTATTACAATTTTAAATGACATACTATACCAGCTATACATACTATTGAGCACATTCATCTAAATGTTCTAACACCCAAGTAAACAACACATTTCCTTGCTGCCTTATTTTAAATTTGTCTCAACTCAGCTGCAAGATATTGTGTAAAAACAGCAATAAGGGTAAACTAATGAAAATTGCTTTTAGTCATGATAATGAGAAAATGTGTCCAGCCGGGATTTTTGTAAATGGTGTATAATATCTGCGATTTCACATTGATTTCATGTCTGTTTGTTACTACAGTTGCTACACATTTTCTTTGCAGATTTTTACAGCTTTCAATAAGTCTAGATAAGCCCTTCTTTGTGTTTTCCTTTCTCCAAACATAACACTTCTCAGTTAAACCATAAAGATTTATTTTTGTCTCATTTTCCACAAAACATTGTTCCAGTAGCTTTCAGGCTCTGTGATTATTAGCAAACAGAAGATGTGCAGCAGCTATCTCCCTGTAACCCTGCCATTCACCTGATTGGGCACACATGAACATTGACATTAGTCAATGTGAGAAAGGTTGCTTAGAAGTTCCGTCTGGTTCCTTTGTGACCTTGTAGACTATTACACACCTTGCTCTTGCAGTTATCTTTGTTAACTGACCACTCATGTGGAGGGTATTAATGGTCTTGTATCTTCAGTTTGTACACAAGCTAACTGTTTAGAGTTAGTTCTGTAACTTTATCCAGACTCATGAGCATCAATAACTCTACTTCTGAGCTCCTCAGAAGCACATTCTTCATGCCATAATGCACTTCTACAAATGTTGTGAAGATCAGACTTTGACAGATCACTGTTCTTTAAATAAAATATGGCACCCATTCACACCTGCCCATCCTAGTGATTGAAAACACTTGGTTCACATACTTTTGCCACTCCGAGATATGTAGCATTGACATCATTTTCCACATTAAATAGATGAGCAAATGTAATATTTTCATTTTAGGTTTTTTAGGACTTAATTAGGTTTAGGTTCTAATCTGATGAGATTTTTGTGCCAAATGTATGCAGAAATATAGAAAATTCAAAAGGGTTCATACATTTTCAAGCACCGCAGTATTAATGTTGATGTAGTTGCATGATTTTACAGACTTCCTACACACATACAGTCCTACAGCTTAGGCCTACTTGAAGCCCCACAGCCACAACATCCTAATCACAGCGGAAACCCATGTGTCCCCAGTGTTTCTTGAAATCCCAAATATGGTTGTCCTCTTTTAATGTGTTTTTCAACTAAATGTTTGATTCATAGGAAGAAGCCAGCTGATTGATTCTCAGTGTTAGTCATGTGTTTGGTGACCTACTTTCTCCATTTCCTTCTCATCAGGACATTGTCGGAGGGAGGTTTGATGCTACGCAAGCTTTTGTAGGAGAACTGAGCCACTTCAACATGTGGGATCGAGTTTTGCGTCCCATAGACATCTCAGGCATGGCCAACTGCTCGGCATACATGCCTGGTAATGTCGTCCCATGGATAGACGGCAACATAGAGGTGTTTGGAGGAGCCACGAAAGCAGCCCTGGAGATTTGTGAGGACCGGCTCTTTGACTCGTAAGGTCAAACTTGCCTGTATTGGATCTGTTTTTATTTTTCAGAGGTAGAACACCTCACCATGCTGCTTTTGGACTGTCACGGAGGGACACAATCATGTGACAAAAGAGTATTCACTGTGCTTTCAAGCGATATCTCTGGCAGGTTTTTCCTTCTTTCAGCTGTTTGTGTTTTGTTAAGGTTTTCATGTCAGCAAGGTCAATGATTGAAGTAATCGTGATATGTGACGTTAAAAAAAAACCTCAGTCTACACATTCAAGGTTAAGAACACTTGAATACTTTGGCTTAAATGAGCTTCGGTCTATTGTTGATGTTAAGTATGCTTTTCTGTTGCACATGTCCTTCTAACCCGTACTCGTTTTAAGAATTTCAAGAACACGTGGACTGCATTAGGAAGTCCAAACTGCATGAAGATTTACCTTTAAGGTCATTCCGAGCCCCGTGTACACACTGAAAGGAGCAGAACTGGCAGAAAGTAAAATAGGGCTTCAGTGTGTGAATGAATGGCGCTACTCAATCATGCAATGTTGTCTGCACACCCAAAGGTGACCACGTGTGCATGTTTATGTGTGAGTGGGTGTGCGTATGTGCTTGCGTGTGGACACTCGGAGGATTAGTGGAAGAGAACACTCACATTCTTGCAGATCTACTCTAATACTATTCCACTCTTGAGCAGCTGCCATCTTCAGCAGATTTGCCACCCGGCCCGATGAGGTTAAAAGCAAAGCTGCCAAGAACTGGTCTACAACTCTCCAGCAGAAAAGAGCCTGGAAAGAGGGAGGCCTTGAAGAGATCCTGCTCATTTGGCTTTAAAGAACACTGAAGCAATGTTTAATCCTCATTTGTCTTGTAAAGTACTACCTTTATTAATTACGGACGTAGACAAGCACTGCTGAATTTTTCATACACTTTTGTAAATGCGCTTTGTCAAGGGCAGGGAGATGACCCTGACTTTAATTAGATGATCTGTGTGTAGGCTACTGAAGGACTGTGCATTTAAAATACTTGTTTAATGATGCATGTACATAATCAGAGTTTCTATTTCAGAACCTGTTGAGACCCTAGCACAAAGCACTGGAACATAAAAAAAGGAATAGGCTTCTTCTCTGGTTGTGAAAGAAGTATCAATAGGTCCTAAACACGAAGCTGATGCTACTCGCTTTCTCTTCAAATGTGACGACAGCAAAGTTGAATGCATTATCCTCCTGCAATCTAAGAGAGGAACCTGTGTTATTTTGGTACAGAATCCATTAGCGCATTTTAGGTTTGTACAGAAATGTCTGAGTAAAGCTGTGCAATAGCTGCATTATGTGGGATTTTTATGTATACCAAGCTTTCAGTGCTGTTTTGTACATCTTCTCATGCCCAAATACACCACTATGCCTGTCTCATTGTGTCTAGCTGCATTAAAAAGGTAGAAATGAGGATGGTTTCGCCGGGCTTTTGTAGATCATAGAGTGGAAAAGGAAAATCAAAGTCTCCCGGGTTTTTTGTAGTGATCACTATTCTTCAATACACAGTACCCACTAATTAGGCAGTGAGTTGCTTCCCTTGTTGCAACTTATTGGTATGTGTCCTTCAAGATTCAGTGAGATTATACTGAGATTAACTGTACTGGTGTGCTTTAACTCTTGGCAGTACGGAGTTGTTATTTTTGTTTTTGCTGCACTGTTCAGTGTCATTACCTGGTTAATTACATGGTAAGGACTTAGGTAGGTCTATGCTTTCTTCATTTAGTTTAATGTTAACAAATGACAGAATTCCTTTTCTGTATGATCAAATTCAAATCAATAAAAGATCAACTACTTACGAATATTATATGGATTAGGGATGGGAATTGTGAGACAATGCCAATATATGGCGTCTTACACGTTTCACATATCTGCAGATGCCGATATATAAGAATTTAAAACATGGAAACTGGATTACCATCACCTAGAAATATAACATTTGTAGAAAGTAACATGCAGAACAGTGATTAAACAGATATTTTAGGTGTTAATCATTTTTAACTTTTTTCTGCTTTGGCCTCCCATTCACACAAATGTGGCATTTTAAGTGTCTAAAAACACAGCTTTTTGAAAACACCATGATGTTAACTTATTCATGCGCTTTGCCAACTAACGTCTGGGTTTACTTTTTCATCATACTGTGATGGATGTGCCCAATTTTAGAAAAAGGTACAAAAACTCTGGCTTCTTCCTGATCAGGAGCAGTGTGTGGGTGATTCAGAGACAGCAGCATCACCAGGGCAACGTAAGAAGAATCTTTTTTTTCACCTGGTAGAAATTTTAAGCGTGTGTCTGAGAATGAGAAACCTGCTGTCTGAAGAACTCACTGTGAGAAAATCTGTGTTTGATGTCAAACTTTGTGAGATATTAGCGCCCCTCCTGGGCTGGCATGATCATGCAAGCATTTTCAGAGGTGCTGCTGAAAACGGAAAGGAATAGCTGTTTTCGAGGATTCAAGGAGACTTTATTGTCATTCACATCACATGCGCTACATGAGGTGGAACGAAATGATGTGCTCATTATGGATCTGGATACGTGTGGACATTCTGCTCATCTGAAGTACAATAAATATATACTCATCAAAAAAGTAATTGCACCCAGAAGGAAGGATTGCAACGATATTGAGATACAGATAACAATGAATATTGATACTGATATGGGCAGTATTTATTGAGCTACACATACAGAAGTAGTGTCTCTCGGTGTGGTGTCAGTAATACAAAACATGCCAGATGTCTCAGTATGGGGTTGTAGAGGTTCTTATTGATGTCCTATGAATAATCCATCCCATGCAGCTTCAATATTCTCACTCAGTACCTGCAGATTTTTTGGGAGCGGTGGAGTGTTTGTAGCGCATCCAATAGCATTCACACATTTTCAGTCCAGGACAGATCTAGTGAGCCGACTGGCCAAAGCATAATACCTGTGTTTTCCAGGCAAGCTCTTGAGAGAGCAGCAGTATGCAGATATTGTCCTATTGGAATAGCACATTGGAGGGTATTTTCAGAATAGGTAGGGTCACTGGCTGCACAACCTCTTTAACATAACTTCAGGCTGTCAAAGTGTCTGTAATGAAGACCAAAGGTGATCTGGCAACGTGTAAAAATCACACCCCAAAACATTAAACCAGGCCTTCGTGACGTCTGGCATGACACCATTGCAGTTGGGCATTGCATTCGGTTGATTCCTTCTTGGTGTAACTTTTGAAACTTTTGAGTGTATAAGAAAATAATACAATATTGACCCAATCAGAACATCTGTACATGATAGGATTCCGATATCACTGTGTGATGGGAAGTGTAGAATTTCCATTTTTGACAGAACTTCTTGCTATGAAATAGAAAGCATTTGTATTGATTTATTGATCTGTCTTCTAAGAGTTAAGGCTGAAATGAGAGCACTGGCCCTGATAAACATTTTGGTTTACTGAATGTGCATTCTTTGTCATTTACCTGTGAATTCACATGCTCCATCATCACTGTGTGTATGTAAGAGGAAAACTCTGTAATGTAAACGTTTTGTGTATTTTTATCTGTTCTGACAAAATAGCAGCTTGTTTAAATTTTTGCTAAAAAAAAAAATACTGAATGGCCTTTTCTGAGCACCAATTGTGCTTTCTTGGTTTGTCAAGGATTCCATCTTTAAATAGTATCATCCACTGAGAGTCCGCAGGTAGACTGAGGAAAATAGATGAAATGAAAATGCTTTTCGATTTAGAATCACTCTCTTTCCTCGTATGGATCAACGTGTACAGTTCAATGTGGAGGTGTAGTTGAATATCTTTTTGCACCCAATAAATGATTCTGAAAAGAGTGAAAATGTACTGCAGCGTTTAATCTGAGATCCTTTGGGATAGTTTTGATGGTGAACACATGGCTGTTAGAATGAACTGAAGATATCAATAGTGATGTGGTCTGCTCACTATAGGACACTCTTGCATGTAAAGAGGATATTTGATAAGCTGTCAGCTTTCTAGACTCCAGACTTATTTTTATCTTGCTGTGATGTCCAATAAAGCTCTATTTAAGATTGCATAAGAGATGATTGCAGGGTTTTTCCCCCTGAAGTAAACTTTTTGGTTGTTTTTTTGATTCATGCTTTTTACAGCACAGCAAATCGCTGTTTGCACTGTTGGAGCCTTGACTACACATAAATAACAAATTTTCCTCATCTCCTGTGTTGTGGATTAAAACGTTACCAACAGTGCAAAATCCTCTCCTTGGCAAGGCTCCATGTGGAAATGAAAAAAAAGCCTGCAGATTATGAGCAGTTTAGTGCTTTTAAGTGTGTGGTTTGTACTTTTCCGAAGCTTTCTTTTGTAATGTGCACTGTCATGCTTGTCTCTATCTTGAATTTGTGGCTCCTTCCCCCCCTCAGATGGTGTGTTAATTGCTTTGTCACCTGAGCCCCATTCATGTCAATTAGTAGGTGATGATAAAAATGCTTTGACAAGCAATTATTCTGGATGCAGCGGAGGCCCGCTGGGGCAGAGCCATACTAAATGGTGAATGTTAGTTCTGGTTGTTTTTTTTGTGCAGGGGTGTGAAATGTCTCAGATCAATGTGACATGTGCCACCTAATTAAGCTGGAATATCCAACAATCACAAGCTAAAGCTACACTCATACAGATGCCAAAATGGGCTTCCCATAGCAACCACATGGGATACCATGCATCCACCAAGCAACACCGTAGCAACCACCTATAAACACCCTGAGCACGCCTAGCAACCACATCTACTTGGAATATCATAGCAATCACTTAGCAAAACCATAGCAACCACCTGGCAACATTATAGTACTGTGGTTCTCAATCCAAGTCCTGGAGTACCTCAGCCCTGCATGTTTTTCAGTTGAATTAGGTTCCAGCAAACCTGATGCTACTAATGAATTATGAAAGATCAATTTTTTGTGAAGCATCATATAACTTTTATCCACCACATTCCGAACCTGTATCTGTGGATGAAGGAGCTAAATATAAAACACCCACCCCAAAAAACATCTGCCCTTACCATTCTGTGGAGGAGAAACCGACACCAAGAGAAGCCAACATCCTAACCCAGAGAAATGGTTCCACTATGAAGCTCCAGTGAAGCAGCCACATGGAGTTATTTTGAGGCTTCAAGTCACTTATTTGGATTAAAGTTAGATAATTAACTGTTCTTAATATCCCTTTAACTACCCAATGTGTCCACTTCACCAGAGCTTCAGACTCAGAGTAATTTAAAGTGGTAAGGATGTTCTGGTGTTGGATGCACATCCACTAAATTATGAGAGCTGATGTCCTGGCGGATGTTTGGGTGGATGTTTTAAATGTTCTTTTCTTTGGGAGGTGGTGGACAGATGTTATATGGTACTTTACAACTCTCCAAAACTTTACAGCTCTCCAAAACCAACTCTCCAAAGGTTTTGTTGTGTTGTTAACAATGCGCTTCATGCCAAATCAGTGAATCTGCTGCTATCTGGAAATTCTACACAAAATAAACAAAGATGGTACCTTGTGTTCATGGTCAGTTTTTTTTTTCATGGAAAATAAGGTGGATAGGTGTGGTTAATTTTGGAATGCTATTTGTTGATTTCACATACACCACAGTTTGGACACCACTGCCCTAAAGCAAAGCTTCAGCAAATACATGTTCCAATGTTCCTGATTGCGTAAGTTCTATTTTTCAGAATGGATCAGGGATCACCAACCCTGCTCCTGGAGAACTACCTTTCTTCAACTTCAACTCCAAATCTAACCTATCAAGAACATGGCAGAAATTGGTTGGATCACGTGTGATTTTTATTAAGGTTGAATCTAAAGTCAGCCAGAAAGGTTAGATCCCTTGGAGCAGGGTTGGTGACTTCTGCAATATATCCTAAACTGTACCACTAGTGCACTGGAGTCACCCAAATAAATCGTCCATGTTCTCACAGCTCAGCAGGAATGATTTTGCATGCATGTACACATACTTTGGTCATTCTGTTTGACTGAACATAGATAAAAATTGTAGCTGCATGGGACGAGGTGGGCAGTCAATACATTTTTTGACCGGGTGATAGTTAAAAAAGGTTAAGTGCAAAATCAGTACTCAAAATGGTTCTGGAGGCATCTCTGCCTCTGAGGCAGAACATTATCTGTGGATGCATTACATGAAATGTTGCAATTTAATTTGAGGTTTTGTTGTTTTAAAGAAATTATTTTTATAAGGTGTTGGACTCTCAAAAACTGCTGGGACAACTAGCCAGCTAGCTTGGCAGCATTTCTATCTATTCTGTGCCTGCAAAGGGATTGCCATGACATTTTTATATGACATTTTTTATTGCTTTACTAGCTAGCTAATAGACAAGCAACCAAAGAAAATGCTGTTGTAGAGTCTAGCTCTCTAGTTTTCCAGGTACGCCATATAAAAGAATTGCTTAAAAACAAACAACAAAATATTAAAGTGATTCACACACCGTTCATCCACACAGAAAGCTATGTTGTTTCTTAAAAACAACATAAAAACAAAAAAATACGAAACTAAATTTAGTTAAAAACTAAATTGCAACCTTTCATGCAATGCATCCACAGATATTGCTCTGCCTACTTGATATTTTACCACTTGTGTTTGTTCTGCCTCAGAGGTAGAGCTGCCTCCAGAACCATTTTGAGTCGTGGTTCTGCACTCAACCTTTTTTAACCATCACCCGGTCAAAAAAATGTAATGTACTGCCCACCTAATGTAGCAGCAGATACACATTTCTAAAGCTCTGCCTATTTTAATTGATTATTCTCTGACCCAATGCCATTTGTTCTGCCTCAGAGGCAGAGCTGCATCCAGAACTGTATCATGTACTGATTTTGCAAACAACCGTTAAAAATGCAGCATCCAGTGCCACTGCCGAAGTCCAATACAAAAAAAAAAACAGCAAGTGAAAGCACAGTTCTTTTAACTGTGTTGAATTTAAATTTAATGGTAATTCTGTATGAGAATTATCATTAAACCATTCCTATAACCCTTACACTGCTGATTAAATAAAACTCAGTGGTACGATTCAACCCTGCAAGAGTCATGGCTTTGCATTTAATTATCCCGAAATAAAAGGAACCATAAATATCACATTTTACTCCATTTGGAATCCCTCGCTGGGACTTGATCTTGCAAGAAGAACATGATTTCTCACTGTTGCCTAGGGTAGCATTCAGCTTTGAGAAGTGGAGTGTATCCGAGTATGAAGCAGTAATTAGAAGGTAGCATTTCTGTGTCTAGTCATTAGCAAGAGGCCATGCTTCACTGTAAGGGAAGAATATAAATGCCACTATTTTCAACATAGCCTTCAGACAGAAGGTTCTGGAAAAGGAGACCTAAAAGTCACCCAACTTGCCGCTGTTCCTCCTTAATTACATTTAGAGGGAGAAGCCTTGAACATGTATTAGAGCTTTTATAGGCTATGCTCACATGGTCCTATCACTATCTTTCAAGATTTGCTCAAAGGACCCCTCAGCCAAACAGCTTTGCAATAAATTATAATAATGCAGAGAGCTGGAACCAGCCCACCACTCCCCACTTGTTTTTTTTCTTCAGACTGTAATCTCTACTCATGTGTCATCTTCTCCTTTTATCTGCTCTCATTACTTAATTCATGGGTTTGATGTACACTATATGGTCAAAGTATCTCATTGCCACAGGTGTATAAAATGAAGCCACTCCCGTGCAGTCAGCCTTTACAATATATCTGTGAAAGAATGGAACATCACCAACACAGCTGCGAAGGGCCAGTGTACGTAAAGTTACAGAGTGGAGGTCGCCCGAGTGCTGAAGTGCAATGTGTAGGTGTCCCAATATTTTTATCCGTGAGAATTCAAGAGCCCTGGGGGTAGCCATGGTCTAATGGTTGGAGAATTGGTTTAGGACTGTAGGTTGTGGATGCAATCCCCTAATCCAGCATCTGAGATGTCCTTGAGCAAGTCCCCTAACCTCCACTTGGCACCTCAAACCAGGTAGGACCTTTTGTCTCCCTTTGGTCTCAAAAATGACCAAGATATGTTTAATTTCATCCTAGTCTAGTGATTCAGCAACTGGAAGGTGCTAATGTTATAGAATGAAAACGCGTGATTTTAGAAAGGGATCCTAAAAGAGAAGTGTACAGAAATGCAAGTAATACAGTAATATGATTTCATTACGTTCAGTTGCATGTCAGCTATATGCAAAATAATGAGATGAATAAATAATGCATGGTGTTCCATTTATATATACACTCACTGAGCAAAAGATTAGGAACCATATATTACTTCTGGGTAGAGCATCTGTTTGTCTCTCAAAATGGCCCCAGTTCTTGGCAACCTAGATTCCACAGCATTCCTTGGAAACATTCTTTCCAACATGAGATTCTGGTTCACGTTGACAAGACTTTTCAGGTGTACTTTCGTGTTGTAAATGTCCTGTTCTACCACATCCCAAAGGCCTCATTTGCAACATCATTACTCAGAATTGCTGAAGGCAGCTCTGAAGCAGAACAAATGCAATTGGTTCAGGGATTAACCAGTTAAAAAACACTGACATGGTTCGGCATGGAACACTTATAAATTATTCTCAGCATGGTGAGTTAACCATATTCAGAGCCAAACAAAATAGTTTACATGGATTCCAACATTATTTGGCATACTACATTTATAAAATTGCCTCTTTAAATTAGGACTTCAGTACCTAAGTTAGATAGTGTAAGCTGCACTAACCTTGCATCTGTAGTGACAGTGTAAAGAGAGAAACTATGTGGAGTAATGTGGATTTTGATTATGAAGAAACTATATTTTAAAATGATCCGAATCAGATTACAGTAAATGCCGCATTATTACGAGCACTACCTGTTTACAGCAAATGGAGAAAGGAACCATACCCCATCTAAAGGTTCTGCATCAGTGCAGAATGATACCGAACAGCTTCAAGAACCATTTCACCCTGAAGTGGAAAAGCAGACATTGTTATGTTCATGAAACCAGTTTGAGACAGCTTTTGCTTTGTGATATGCTGGAAGCAGCCTTCAGAAAATGAACAAATTGACCTGGCCAGCAGTAAAATTCAAACAGCCCATGGCCTTCAGGAGATAATTGATTGGTATTAACAAACCCAAAATGTCCCAAGAACACTTTCTCTACTTTAAATTAGTTTTTACAGATGTTACCAACAAAGAGCTCATTGAGTAACTTAATATGAGATAAAATATGAGGCAGTTGGAACAAAACCTTGTACCTTCATAATGGCAAGTCAATGTAAAAGTCATTGGTCAAAAAATCATATTATGTAAAAAAGGCTCCTCAGACCTGCATATATGGTCGCATTGCATAAAATGTGTGAGTCAGATTTTGTTTTTAAGACATTCTTTTTAAGTGAGCACCATTGGATTTTTGTTTTTGGCATAGCGACAGAAAAATTTGAACAGCTCTACTGCATTAAATTTTGTTTACAGCTTGGTGATTCCCAAGTGGAAACGATGTGCAAACAGCAGGATCTGTGAAAAGTGGGCAGTTTGGTTCCACCACAATTGTGCACCTGTCCATTCTTCACATTTGACACACACACACACACACACACACACACACACACACACACACACACACCCACACACACACACACACAGACACACCACACATATACACACATACACACACACACACACACATACACACACACACACACACACACACACACACACACAGTATATATATATATATATATATACAGTATTTACAGCAAACGCCTGAGAAAGTGTGCAAGTAGGCAGAGTGGGTGTCAACTGCGATATGTATGAGTTCAGTGTTGAGTTTAATGGCCTGGAGATGAAGCTGCTGCAGAGTCTGTCAGTGATGACCCTGAAAGTTCACCTTCGGAGCACTCCCAACAGTTTTTGCTATTGTGTGCCTCATCCACATGCTTAATATTGAACTTGCCCTCAGAAGATGTCAGCACTCTGCTATAAAATGTCTGCGCTGGTGCTTTTGTTTTGCTCTCGCACTAAAGCGATCCATTTCTGGGGGACAGCGGTATGACGAATAGCTACGAACTTAATGTTTTACAGAGTCTAGAAAGTTAAAAATGGTCTCCTGTGCATCTGTATATTTTTAGATGAAAATGATAAAGTATGAATGCTGAGCGGAAAGCATTGCTGTGGGCCTTGTGATAGCTTATGACAAATAAATTACCCACTAATGCTATGTCTTCACCAACCCAATCTGTTTTGTCATTTATAAATATACCACCGTAGTGTCTTTCATGCTTGAATAACTGAACAATCAAATAGGCACACAGTGTTATCAGTGAGACTCCTGTGTGATTTTGTTAAACACAAGAAGGACCCTGTTATTGTGAAATAACAGTATGGGTCTGACGAGGCAGACGAGCTGAAGGTGTCATATTTCATCACAGCCATGATTTTATGAATGATATCCCACAACCTCAAATGTTCATGGGGTCTCAATGCTGTGTGATGAATTATCATTGAGTATTCCAGCTTGAAAAACAGCTCAAATGAAATCCCAGTTTAAATGCCAAATTAACCTTCCAGTGCATGTTTACTGTTCTGTCCACGTGTACATGCTCAGCCTGCATGCAGACTCTGACTGATCAGTGAGAGGAGGCAGGGCTAATAGAAACTAATTGTTACTTCTAATTTTTTTGGTGAATAAAAGTACATTAAACTATGAAATTATCGTGCAAAATTAACCTAGGGTTCAGAGGGTTAAATTGATTATGAAGTGTCATTATGACAGTGCATGGCTTGGGAACACTCACACCTATATAAGTTGTGAGGTGTTATCATGTGAGTGAGACTGAACACTGGCAGGAAGTTTGAGTGAGGCCTGACAGTGGTTACCAAGGGGATGGTATATTCCACTTCTAAAGTTATGTGAGCATTTAGAATTTCTTGATTCACAGTTTTATCCCAGATAAATTCCTATATATACTTGTCTAGACAGGTGGCTGTCCAGACTGCATTGCTCAGCATCCCTCCCAAAATCCCTCCACTTGTGGAATCCATGTCCATCAAGTTACTGTCCATGATACTAGTTGGTGTCCATGACTTGGTATGTCAGTGTACACTGGTTTAACTCTGATCTTGTATGAATATACTGTAGAAAACACTAACAACCAAAGCTTTAATCCAGTGCAATCTCCATGCCCCGCCATACTCTGCAATCACATTTCTCCTCTCCAGCAAGCAGGGGGCATCACGCTTGCCTTCCATAACCATCAATCATGATCACCAATAATAGCACAGAAATAAAAGTGACGTCCATCTTTAAAGTCAACATCTGACATTAATCTCACTCACCGGATGCATTCGGTGACCAGCGAGGCGTTTTTACTCTCGGACGACTAATCATTTGTGGACAGCAGTGGATAAGGGCATTACCTGGATTACCCGAGGAAATGTTTTTGTCCCACCCTCCCTCTCTCCCTCTATCTGTAGGGAAGCAACAGTGTGCAGATTAAGCATGCCAGCAGTTAGCTCATGCCTCCCCACTCCAACCCCCCTCCCCTAGTGCTTAAGCTCTATCTGGCCTGACATTTACACATCATCTGCCTTTCATCAGGAACACAGAATGATCTGCTCCAAAAGCCATTTAGAGTGCTTAGTTTTAATGCCAGCTAGGCAGGGTCTCAGAGGAAGTCAATGGTTTTTGCCTAAAAAAAGCAATTCGTCAATGTCACCACTACCGCAGGTCTCTGCTGAGGGACAGCCTGTTGACAATACAGTATATGGGAGAGCAGTAAGAAGATTTAAGGGTGATAAGGGTCGGTGTAGCCAGACATCCTAGCTGTACATTCCATCAATCAAAGTTTTGACATTTGCTGCCACTTATCTTGAGCCAGTTAGTAGGGGACGTCTCAAAAAGACCCCACTAGGGATGGAAATAGAAGCATATTGATATTGAAGGCCTGTCTGGAGTACACTGTTAAACTACAGCTAGTGAGAGACAGTAAAACAGTACATTATTTGTTACTGTACTGTTGAATGGTGTAGAGAACGATGCTGTCTTTATCACACCTTAAAGAGCAACACCAGTGAAATGAGGACCAGGATTGAGAAACACTGCACTAGTACATTAACTTGTGTTTTTTGTGATTGGATTTAGTCTTGAACCCACTTGACCACATGAAAAGTGTAAACACGCCCACTGTATTGGATTATGCTCAGATCTCTCAAACCACATTCGGATACATCTTAACTAACCCTTGACACAAGCGTGAACAGAATGCAGCTGTTGAAAAAGTTGTCCATTGAAAAAGTTGCAAAGACAACAGCAATTTTTACGGTTATGAATCCTGTTTTCTCTGTGTTTGTGAATGTAGGCTTATTCATCAGGAGATGATCGACCACAGCTGGCAGTATTACATAGTGTGTTCACTTGCATCTGAAATACTCCTTCAGCTGATAGAGACATTATAGGAAAGCGTGAACCATTTATTGCTCCACCACACTGGGCAACCTCTTTCATTCTTCATAAACCATGATTTCCAGGAGCCATACCGCAGTGTTATACTACCTCTCTTTTCCAACTGTATGGCCAAATACAGGTGTATTGATGCATTTGACAACGTCTGTATGAGTGAGACCAGACAGCTCTCTCCCACCACTGTTGAGTTTACTTTCATGTCCAAAAACAATGAAGACAATGCATTCTCCTCTGCCAGTAGGCTTTTTTTTTCCTGAGGTTTGATAGCATATAATACACTGGTAGTTGCAGATGAGAAATTACATTTTCAGTTGTTATCAGGAAAACTGTTGTAACAAATATTGTGTTTCTTCATTTGCTTTTTAAACTGGATAATAAAATCAAATCTCATCTGGCAGCATATTTAGTAAAAAGTAAAAAGTCTTAATAGACTCTGGACATAATGGATTCTGGTCTCTGGACCTGAGATCCACATGCTGTTTTCTAGGCTTCAGGATCAGAGGAACATACAGACCTGATACACTTACCATAACACACTACACAAGTACTTAACCAGTTTCCAACTGAATTAAAACGCATTTTAAATCCCAAAGGAGCTTCCAGTTCATGTTTACTGCTCTGTCCACACATTCCTGCATGCAGACTCTGACTGATCAGTGAGAGTGGGTGGGGCTGATATCACTGACCCAGATATTTGGTTAAAGACAGAAACGAGGGGGTGCTCTCCTTCTTCAAAGTCCTGAGAAGGGACAATACTGATGCATAAAAGGTCAAAAATCATTCTGGATGAGCAACTGCCAACAGGATTTCTGAGATATAAAGTGTTTTTCAGTTCTCATACGCAGAAAGCACAAAATATGTATTTTGTAGACACATCAAACATTCTGATTTTATTTACATCTCAAATGAATAGAAATTTGAGTAGCTTAGGACCTCCTGAAAATAACAAGGTCTGGCATGTGTGACTGTCTCCTATAATACTTTTCAAATTTATTTGTAGATAAAAGTACATCAAACTACAAAAATATCCCACAAAGTTTGCCTTATAAAGGTTAATGCAAAGTGCCCTATGGCTGGGTTTATCTTGGCTTGGAGTGAGAGGTGAGGATTAGTTTGGCCAAGAATCCCTTTGTTTGTTTCTTTACTCTCCGCAGTGCACTTTAAGGTCTTCACCAACACCAAAGTTCAACGGCATCAATATTTCAAGGCATCACTCTTTTTTACTGTTCTGCCTTTTTATTGTCTATATTTCACCTCCACAGAGGAGTGCAGACAAAAGTACACCCCACATAATTCCGATCTTTGAAAAGACAAACCGTTTGATGATCTTTCAAATAAAAATATAAAGAATGAAGCACGTTCAAACTAAAGCAACCCTGTTATAGTGTACCTTTAACTGATTTCTTTGACCTGATGAACTCTCATAAAAGCTGTAAGCAATAATGGACAGGAATTCTCTAAGTAAAAACTATTGTTCTGTCACGTGTGTTCTGTCGAAATGTCATGCGCCGCTGGTTGCTGGACCTCATTAACATAACATTGGGTTGTCAAAGTGCCTGTAATGAAGACCAAAGGTGATCTGGCATTTTATGAAAATTACACCACAGACCATGAAACAAGGCCTTCTGGGAGTGTGATGCATGAGAACAAATGCTGATCTTGACACTGACTACAGTGGCTCCATTCACAAATTTGTTGGGACAAAAGCAGGACTTGTCGCTGAAGATGATTCACTGCCATTCTGGTTGACTCCATGACAGTCTGGCACAACATCATTACAGCTATTTTTTAGGTGCCTGAAACAAAACTCCTTCCAGGAAGAAAATACAGTATAATGAAACCCTGTTCTCAGTGTTGCTGTGTGGCTGGGGAAAAGAAGGCTTTATGAAAACACTGATGACACAAACCATGCTTATTTCTGGCTGAATCTCAAATCCATGCTTATTATCTATATAGTGAACTAAATAAGACACAATACTACAATGTCTAAACACAGATAGCACTATATTTCACATATTTATAAATTCTTATAAATTCTCTATAAATGCTTATGTTATATTACAAATATACATATTTAGATTTATCTAAATCTAAATCTATCTTTAGATTTAGAATTCATAATTTCATGTTACCCTATGTTTTGCTTTTTATCTTTATGAAGTTCTATTACCTCCTTGTGCAAGCTTTTTTGGTCTTTGTGTGGATACAAGAAATTGAAAAAAAATCAGCTCATAACATACCTGTGTATGTGTGGACCAGGCCTGGCATTAAACCAAGGGCATAGGTTTGGTCTCAACATTGGTAGGAACACCAGCCCCAAAATAAGTGGGCAGCCTTCACTGTGGCGCCTAGAGAGCAAAGAGATATGAGGTTTTGCGTGACATTTTGATATTACATTGGTATTTCTCCATCTCTCTCTCTCTCCCTTTCAAAGAGTTTAATCAGTGGTTGTATAGCTGCAGTTATAGGCCAGTTATTGTGGAGAAAAGCTTTTTTTAAAGCTGTAAAAATCCAAGCACCTCAAAATGTGAGGCCGTTGAACATTGATGTCAAATCAAAGCAATTTCCAAGACATCTTATACAATTTAGAATTTCTGGCCAGATGTTTTTTTTTTTCAGTCCCCAAAATAGGACATGCTTGGGAAAAAGAGGACATCCTAGTCATCCTAGAGGAAATCGTCTGAAGGGCAAATATTTTGTCAATGCTTGACCTGAACTGGCAACCCTGATAAAATACCATTAGCACTCAAATCTGCACTTGTCTCCTCAGCGTATGGCATAGAGTACAATATATGCATGATGTGACATGTGGCATTCAGATAAAACCTTCCCTTTCAACCAATCAAATGCTAGATTCCCTCTGTCAGTCCATACTGGAATTATCTAATATGACTTAAAATTTTAGAACCCTTGGTCAATTTAGTGAGATGTTTTTGTTTTTGATGTATTTTTACTCACCAAAACATTAAAAAAGTATTTATATATATTTATATCTTTTGATATTTTTTTGCTTATAAGGAATAAAACACTCTTTTATTATCCATGTATGTACAAACAACCCCTGCTTTCTCATTTTCCTCTGTAACTCAATATCTGGGTCAGTGATGTCACCAGTACCGCCCCCTCTGGCTGATCAGTTGGAGTCTGTCTGCATGTACACGTGGATGGTGCAGTAAACATGTACTGCAAGGCTTTTTTCACAGTTAAACTGGGATTGAATTTTTGTTATGATATGTATATCATGTCTGTAGGTTCCCTTAATCCTGAGAAATGAAGCCTAGAAATGGCTTGTACCTGCCCGCAAAGCGCAGGTCTTAACAGTTTTAACAGTTAAGGATAGCATGAAGGAGTTGATAGGATAATATTTCACGGCCAAAATATTGGTATGGACATGTGCCTACCATCCATATGCAAACCTATGGCCTGCACTTAAATCAATGTGAAATCCTGGTTACTTCTTGTATTATTGATGTAGCAGCAACCTGTGAGAAATACCACTAAACCAACAAGTGAATCTACATTCATAGTACATTCAAAGTAAAGGTACATCCATGGCCACTTCGAGCACTGGTTTTTACACAAGTATGGGATTTGTGTAATTGGCCAACAGTGGTTTAGCATTGTGGCTTTATAAGTGCAGACGCATACAAATCCACCTCTCACCTGTCTGAGAAGATGAATGTTCATACATCGACAATATAGAGGAAGACGGCTGGTGTTATTTCTCCCAAGACATAATATTAGCAGTAATGGACGGCGAACACACACTAATTAAAAATAGCTCTGCTCGTCAGCTCTACGGTATGCCTTTGTGCTCAGCAAAGAACAAAGTTTGATGGGTGTTAATATTATGTTTACACTGCACTTAATACTGTGTAAGCCATTGCCCACGCTACTTTACTGTTATATAAGCTTTCACACAATTGGAAGCACTCAGAAGCATTAGACGTTTCTTTTAATTGACGTGAGTCAGATATAAATACCTGATTAATAAAACATGAACTGGAAAACCAGGACAGAATTTATCCTTCACCTCCCTTACGCTGCCATATTTAGAAGACACAAATAAACCCTCCAACTCTGTAGCCTTGAACGCTCTGCACTGCACAATATGTCCTTCTGGCAGCTTCACTTGCTTGCAAATTGAGATTTTTTTGCCGCTCCGTTCATGACTGAATAGGTAAGAGTTTTCATTAGCAATATTATTTTAGTATGAGTTGACGCACACCAGAGCAGCAGGCAGGAATTAGGTCTGACAGCGATGCTCGTGACAAGCTTTATGTAGCCTTCCCATAGTTCAGGATGCATTTTGGGGCAGATGCAAGCTGTTCTCAAGTCAAAGCAAAAGTGGCCCCCATAGTGAGGCCAATGACTATTAGGCCCATTGAAGGTCAGTCAATAGTGCCATGTGTTCCACATGTGAAGAGTCAGGAGGGGGGCTGGCACCAATGTTCTCTAACTCTCATTAATCATTCCTTCTGGGGCCCTTTGATTGATTTGTGAACCAAGCACTCAAAACTCCCTGGGGCTTCAAGGTCAGGTTGAGAAGGTTGTGCACTCCAGAGTACACTCCAGAGATGTTGCATGTACATTAGCTGTCAAGAAGATTTGCTCAGATTCATATACAATATGTCACACACAAAGGTTTTGATGTGTCTGAAGGGATGCATCCCTTTTGTTTACTTAAAGTGACAATGCATTTATTCATTCTTCTTGACTAAGCAATTGTGGAAAAATCCTCTGATTACATCCTACAAGCCTGTTTACAACCCTGTAATTTTACCTCAGAATGAATCACAATGTTTCTTTTTAGGGAGGGATTATGGAAAAAAAAGAGCTCTGCTTTTATTGGCTGGTTTGTGGCACTGTGACAGCTCACAGGAGCATTATTTCCCTCTCAGTATCCAGGCCCAAAGCATCTCTAGACACCCGCAGTGACTTTCCTTTTGAAGTCCTGTTTCTGGTGGGCCTGGAGTTCATTTTCACGATACTTGTATTGCTTTCAGTATTCTCCTGAAGTAGAAACAAGAGGCCATACTCACTTAATCATTAGTTTAGACCACCCTGTTGTTAGACAATGGTATTCTGTGACCACTCTCACGGAACATAACATCTCTGGTTCTGTTCCATCTCAGGCTTTCATTCCTTATTATAAAATAGCAGTTTTAAAAACTGTTTTCTGGGTGAAATAATTGTGCCAAAATCAGCAACGGGACAACTAACTGCTGGAGACGACTAACTAGATGCACTACACCTGTGGTGGCTCTTGGGAGAAGATGCGCTGTCCGTACATTTAACAGTCGTTTTAATGAGCCAACACTGTTAGATAACAGTTTTAGGATTTGGAACTGGCAAATTTTACAGGCCCATTTTGTCAGATTAGAGCTCAGTTGTAAAGAACTGCAGTGTTATATCATTTTGGTGAGAGTGTTGGATGGTTAGAATGCTGGATTATTGATCACAGGGTTATATGTTTCAGAGGTACCTGGGTTCAACGAGCTGCCATTGTGAGGTCATTGAACAAGTCACTTGACCTTCTCTGCTCCAAGATGAGAAATATGAAGACATATATGAAGAGATACTATGTTGTATTTGCTTAGTCTATGTGTATAATGACAACAAGAGCATTCGTTTACATTTACAAAAGTGCTTTGCTGTTCACTCAGAAAATATCCCTACCTAATAGATTCCTCACGCGTAGATCCTGTTAAACACAAATGTCTTTATGGAGTTAAATACTCCTGAAAGAGATGGGTCTTCAGTCTGCCTTTGAACATAGTGAGGGATTCAGCTGTTCGGACTCTCAGGGGAAATTCATTCCACCATTTTGGTGCCAGAACAGAGAAAGAGTCTGGATGCTTGTTTTCCTTGCGTTTTGAGGGATGGTGGGTCAAGCCGTGCTGTACTTGAAGCTCAAAGAGTTCTTGGTACAGCTCGAGTTTTGACCATTGCCATCATGTATGGAGGAGCTGGTCCATTTTTGGCTTTGTAGGTCAGCATCAAGGTGTTGAATCTGATGCGGGCAGCTACAGGAAGCCAATGAAGGGAACGCAGCAGAGGAGTTACGTGACTGAATTTAGGAACATTGAAGATGAGCCACGCTGCTGAATTCTGGATTAGTTGCAATGGTCTGATGGTCCACATAGGAAGGCCAGCTCCCTCATTATGCCAGATTTTCATGTTCTTTGATACTTAAATCTGCCACTTCCATGTATGAAACCCTCATTAATGAATTATGCCAAAGTAAATATAGTTGTTTATTCTAGGGCATCTTTACCATTTTAACATGAGTCTACTACCACTTTGAATATATCTATCTAACACGTCAGATGAATAACAAAATACATCTCCCATCATTGTCTTTACTCCACAACAGTCCATTTACCTTGTGCTCACATTAGCAGGCAACATAGTGACAATGACTGGTCATTTTTCCTATAGGGGCAGGAGATTCGTTGCTGGTGATTTAGGGACAAGTGACAGGGACATGCAAAACCAAACTAATCAAGTTTTTCCTCAAATTTATACAAATGAAACTGCAACTGAATGACTGATTCTAACAAACGACTCAGACCTGGCAAACTGCAGACATGGCGATTGGAGGTGCCCAGACTCCACTCTCTGAACTTTTTGCTCCGATTCTATACTGTCACAGAACTCAGAAATCAATAAACATATAACCAGGAATGTTTGTGAACTGAGCCACCCAGATATTTCTAATGAGCCCCAAACATTATAATGACCACCCCCCACCCCACCCCCACCCTGGATCATGATCCAAAAGTGTAACTGACCACTGAATAAATGTTATAGACATAACCACAAAGTACATGAACTATCATCGAGAGATTTGTATGCCTTTGGAGTCCTGGGTTCTTTTGTATGCAGGTGATCCTTAATCCACTGAACGAACACAGAAACCTCACTCTATTGCTAAGAGTTATCTTATTATTGTAGTATAATCTGTCTTTTGCTGACAAGCTATTAAAATATCCAGAAAAGATATCCATATCCTTATTTTCCTACACTTTTTTCTGTTACTATGTTCTGCCACCAGTTAAGCTCTGCCCACAAAACATTTAATCCCTGTTACTAACACCAAAAGGGCTGTTTGCTCTCTTTCTTTGCTCAGTGTTCATATTTCAGAATAAAAGCTCTGAGAATAGATAATATTAATACACATAAATTTATTTGGGCTACTGTCAGGTATTAAAAAACCATATTAGAAATATCATCATCAATCTAATCAATCTAATCTAAATATTCAAACAAAATTCTCAGCTCAAACATTTTCATCTCCAAAACACACTGAATGATCAATTTTCAATGAAGCGAATTTTGGATCAAAACGTTTTAAATTCATAAAAATTGCTATATTAATAAGTTAATAGGTTAATATTTACATCTCAAATGAACACATATTTGAGTAGCTTATGATCTCCTGTGAGTGATGGAGCTCTATTCAATATCTTTGGGAAAGGTTGAGTCATATTTGTGATCCAGAACTATCATCCAACTCCACCACCTGAGCTCAGTGCCTGTTGGTGTTGAATACAATCAAATCCTCACAACATTGTTTCAATTAGATGTAAATGCCTCACAGAAGGGTAGAATCTGTTCATGCAGTAAAAGGTGTCCCGACTCCCTAGTAATGTTTTTGATTTCAGCAGAAATGTTGTCTTGAAAGATTTGGACACATATTAATGTGTGTTTTCAGAATTTCTCATTAAATACACAAAATACATTTAGCTGGTCAAAAGAAGAACTTTGAAGTATCAGTTTCTCTGTTGCCGTAGTTACTGTTCTTTGCCTTTGTAGAGCAGTGTGGAAGGCCTGTAGACAGTGATAAAGAATGTGTGGGAAGCTGTTCCTTTAGATTGTTTAGAGAAACTTGCTGAAAATATGACCATCTGTTGTGAGTTGGTTAGCACAGTTAGAGGAGGACAACACATAAAAAGTGATATATTTAATATTACTGAATTCAATTTAGATATGAGTTCCCCATATAAAATTATATATGAAAATATATGAATTCCCATATATGCCATATATGTGGATAATTGGGGATTGCAGATATCATAGCATAAGTTGGTCAAATATTTACATATTACATGTTATATGTATGTCAAAATACATAAAACATTTTCTTATGTCACCATGTGTATATGCTGCTATGCAGCATATACATATATGACAACCACTTATATCTCCAAATAAGATATAAAAGGACTTTTGATTTCATGTATTTGATATATTTTATAAATTCTCTGTGAGCATATAATGTTTTATAACAAACACAAATCTGCTTGTAAATAATTGGGCAAATACATATTTCATATACTTAATGTTAAATGAAATGAACATTAAATTGAGTTTTTAAGTGTTTACACCAACAAAGGTCTTTCCAATAAAGAATATATATTCATCAATTTGTCAATTTGTGATTTCAAATCACATAATAATACCCATATTAGTACATTTGTTATTTACAGGCTTACAATTGGTCAGTTTCTGGAATATTCCTTATTGTATTAATTTTTTTGGGCAAGGAACTATCAGGGAATTTAGTTTGTAATAATTAAAATTCAAAAATTAATTAATTAATTAGTAATTAATTTTCTCATATTATGTGAGTAGCTGGTATGGTTTCTGGATTTTTCTTTCATTTTGCTTCATGGAAATCTGACACTTTACATTTACATGGAAATTTTAACCAGGGGTGCATAAACTAAACATGCAACTGTTCATGCAAGTTCATAGTTCAAAATACTGTACAGTACCATTATAATTGAAGAAATATTAGGTAAAGCAAGGCAAGGGAGGAAAATCTTATTTATAGCCCTTTATATATACTGCAGTCATTCAAAATGCTTTACACATGAGAAAATGCAAAGAAGTTTCAAAATATATTATTTAAATATGCTTTAAAGTTGTGTTTTATATTTATTCAACAAAGCAAAGTTTTCCCAATCAAGTTAGTGATTTGCTCAAGGCACTTACAAGTGAGTCAAGGGGGCTGTAGTTGTCTGGGCATAGGGCCAAGTAAATCTACAGTACTATCTGCAGATCTGTGGTTAAATATTCCATAGTCTTGTAGGATTTGGCCAAGAAAAAGCATGTATTAATTAAATTAACATGGCCCAAGAATCAAACCCTGGGGAACACCACAGTTCACCATATGTCATTTTCTGTTTCAACAAAATAGTTCCTCACCCAACATAAGTGAGGCATTTACTATCAGAAGTATGTTCAATGATACTGAGTGAAACACATTCTTTAACTTTTAGAATCCGAGATCTGTACTTTGCAGGCAGTTACATGCTGTTTTGTAGGTTTCATGTCTCAGGATCAGAGTAACTTACAGATATGACACATATAACAAACTGTAAAATGTACCCTATCTTTGTGTGAAGAATTATCAGCCAGTAATCCAGCTCAGAAAACAGATAAGACAATAAATTCCAGCTAAAAAATCCCAGTTTAAATACCAAAGGAGCCTTCCAGGGCACGTTTACTGCTCTGTCCACATATACACACTCAACCTGCATGCAGGTTGATGCTAATGATGTCACTGATACAGATATTGGGTTATAGAGGAAAATGACAAGGAAGTGACTGTTTGCTCCCTTTCTTTGCTTTATTTCCTTATTTTTTTAGTCATTAATAAAAATATTTTTTTATTAAAACCACAAACAATTACAAATAATATTCTGAACATAACAGTCAAATATGTTAATTCAATTTTACATTCAAATGAAGACAAAGGAAGAATCTAAAAAAAATGTGTGACTCAGAAAACATCCCACAAAATTGATTTGGTTGGTAATGTGATCAGACGTGTTGAAGTGGATGATTTGAGATGACTCACAATCCGGTTAAGATTTCTTTATTAATAGCACATAACTGGTGCATTTTAACCAAGCTATTTATTAGAGGCCAGACTTTAAAGC
Organism: Acestrorhynchus altus; assembly: GCA_034509495.1. Lineage (NCBI taxonomy): Eukaryota > Metazoa > Chordata > Actinopteri > Characiformes > Acestrorhynchidae > Acestrorhynchus > Acestrorhynchus altus. The sequence continues at coordinate 16,872,410 of CM067520.1, forward strand.
TTGTAAGCAGCAATTGGTGTACCACAGAGTACCATAGTAACACCACCTTCCCTGTGGCAGACAAGGGTTGGATTCCCCAGCTGGACAAGCCCACTATGCTGCAGCAATAGGAGTGTTTGGGCACTACTCCAAACAATACATTCACATGGCATGATTACTTTAGAGAATAGCATCAGCCAAATGCCATTAATGGAAATGTCAGTATAGCTCAGTTAGTAATTATATGATAGTTAAATTACCATAATGGGGAATGAAAAGCTACAGGGCAAGGATGTGTAATGCTCAGATGTGATATTTTATTGCAGAATTTGGGTCACAATAATATGGGTCATTGCATTAATTCTGCAGACTTTAATCTACATATACATTATTGTCTTACATCAGTCAGAGGGGTATTAATCCAAAACTAATCATCTAACATCGGTACCTGACCTCAACAGTTCTCCTCTGGTTGAATGCAATCAAATCCTCACAGCCATGTTCTAAAAGTCGTTCTCGAACAGGAGAGATTTTTTTCTGCATGAAGGCAGGATAAACTCTGTTTGTACTGTTGAATGTTGGATTTGAGATGTGAAATTTATACCACAAATACATGTTTTTTTCTCTTTCTTTCTTTCTTTCTTTCTTTCTTTCTTTCTTTCTTTCTTTCTTTCTTTCTTTCTTTCTTTCTTTCTCTTTTTCTTTTTTTTCCAGTCCCATTATTTTCACATGCATTATTGCTCCTCACCATTCCCCTTGTAGCTGCACTTCTTGTACATGCAATAGTCTCAGGAACAAGAATAAATGGAATAAGGAAGGGCTTGGGAGCTGTGCCTCTTTCCTTCCGGAGTGGTGGAGACCAATGATCATTTCTGCCTTCTGCTTGGCTGCAGCCTGCTCTCCAGAGACTAACAGGCCTTGTAAAACATGATCTCATAGATATCTATATACAGAGAGAGTAGTGAGAGAGAGAGAGAGAGAGAGAGAGAGAGAGAGAGAGAGAGAGAGAGAGAAAGAGAGAGAGAGAGAGAGAGAGAGAGAGAGAGAGAGAGAGAGAGAGAGAGAACACACAAAGCAGACAAAAGCCGATTTAATAGGTTTATATGGTCTTTATTACAGATGTGGGTGGCAATTTGCTGTTCTTCCATCTCACTGCTCAATGCACCTGTAACACATCATCTTTATCCCCGGCTGAGTGGACACTGTCTGTGTTACGAGAAATATTTCACATCACATCATGGTTAATCACTGAGATTCTGACAACTCCATCACCATCCTCTATGACAGAGCAGCGTATTTCTAACCTCTTTTCATTCCAAAGATGAAAAAGGGTGACAGTGGATCAAAACACAATCAGAGCAGTACATTTTTTCTGATCTGAGCATCGAGACAAAAAAAAAATGAATAAAAGCAACATAAGCTACTAAATCCAGCTGATTAGTCCAATGGTTTTCAAACTTTTTAGACCACATACCACCCATGATCATAGAAAACCTTTTAAGTAACAGTTCACTATAAAAATGAAAAAAGGATCCTTGAGATGGTTTTTCACTTGACACTGTGGCTGTAAGCCACAGGACATGGGTTTCATGAATGCCCTTGAATTGAAGAACCCCAAAGCCCTCAAGGATTCTACAGAAACACATAAGAGTAGGCAAAATGTGGTCTCTTTAACCAACTGTTTGTGGTTTTCCAACTTTCACAATCTGCAATCTAGCTTGATAGGATGTTTAATTACTGCTTCTGGCCTAACGTAGCATACAGACTGAAACATCTTGGAAAGCTTGCGACAGAGGAAACAACAGGAGTACAGTGTAGTGTAATATTATGTTTTTGTGACATCCCCTTGAACCCTAGGTCAATTATTTAGGTTTTAATCATGATGCATAAACTTAAAAAAAAAGGATTCATACAAATATTTAAATTCTGTTAATATTTTAAAAATCAAACAAAACAAATGTGAGCAGGCTAGAACAATACCTGCATAAATAAAGTACAAATAAGAGAAAATTAAAAAAATATCCTTTAAATACTTATTATTTTAGTGCATGCAGTAGATTATCTGGGGTCATCGGTCATACCACCTTGGGATGTTTACAGCAAGTACCACAAAGGAGAACCTTCTGATGAGCCTGTACCATGATTAAATGATCTGACAGTAGTTACCAATTTCTTTGAGTAGACAGGAGGCCAGTTAATTTAACAGTTTGCACAGCTTAGATAATTATCCCTTTCCTTTAATCAGTCACATTACATGTTCCCTCTCCTTCAAACTTAATGTACCAAGAAGTTCAATTTAAATTCCAAATGACATTTCCTGGGCATTCCAAAAGACAGTGCAAGATGATGAATTACCTACGTCGAGTGTTTTTAAGGGAGATAATGACATACTAGGATGGTGCTGTAGAGGACACTGCCCACAGGACACTGCCATTTCTGGTGGGTGGACTATTCTCAGTCCAGCAGTGAGCAGTTTAAACACACCAGCAGCACTGCTGTGTCTGATCCACTCATACCAGTGCAACACACACTTACACACCAACACCATGTCAGTGTTTCAGTGATGAGAATGGCCCACCATACCTGCTCTGTGGTGGTCCTGTGGGGTTCTGACCATTGAAGATCAGAGTATTAAGAGGATAATAAAGTATGCAGAGAAACAGATGGACTACAGTCTGTAATTATAAAACTCTTGTACAGTAAGTGGAGCTGACCGATGTCTTCTCAGGTGCTTTTCAGACACTTAAAGATTGTTGGATGTATGTGAGGAGCTTTCAAGGTCATCTAGACTGAATAATATGTTGAAAGACATTGCTGACATTGCCTTACTGATGATGCCAACCACTGAATTGCTATTTAGTCATTAGAATTAAATTCTGATATGCTTTAAAGACCAATAATAGTATAGATAACTTTTAATTTAATATAACAAATGAAAAGTCATGTACAATATTTTATCCTTTTGATTAACATATAATTTGCATAAAGATATAATTGCTTTGGCCAAGCTCATGTTCAGGAAGGGAAGGAAAGACGCCCAAGGGTAGATCTACTCACCTTGCTGGCTCTCTTTCTCCCCTCTCTCTCTCACTCTCTCTCTCTCTTTCTCTCTCTCTCTCTCTCTCTCTCTCTTTCTCTCTCTCTCTCTCTCTCTCTCTCTCTCTCATTGACCTATTAAGATTCTTTACTCGTTTTTATTTTGACCACTGTTTATATTTATTTATCAGACAGCTTGTCTAATCACTGTAGAAAATTACCAATAGAACAAGATTGAGGAACAGATAGTTATGAATCTGTTGGCACCGTGCCAAATGCTGGGTGTGGGCTACAGGGGTATAATGCTCCTTAGCATTGAGCTGGAACTGTAGAACTGTGTTCTCTGGCATGATGGTGCTCCATCCAATACTTCTGGGATGAGATCCTGATCTCACTAACCCGCTTGTCACTGAATCCAAGTTTTTACAGCAATGCTCCAGAGTCTAGTACAAAGTCTTCCCTGGAAGGTAGATAGTTACCCTTGATTTTAGAAGAAACAGTACAAGAGCAGGTGCCCCAATTCTTTTGATGTATCTGTAAGATGACATAATGTAACTGGCTGTGGGATGGTGTAACTCTCTAACCATTGTAAACGTGGTTAAAAAGCTGATCATCCAGGTGAAAAGATTCTGTTGATTCTGCTGTTAAACAAATGATTAACCAGCTCTTGCTTACCAGCCAGCATACTCATGCAGGGCTTAAAATGCATAGAACATGGGCAAGTTCTCTGAATGGGAACCTTAAGAGGTTCTTCAGTTTGAAACTGTTGAGGAACCTCTTATTGTTTTCCCTTTCTTAAGGAAAATAGATTCCCAAAGGTTCCTTGAAGCAACTTAAGAGGTTCCTCCACAGTTTGATATTGAAAAACTTCCAAATCTTTCGTGGTAGGGGGGTGGTCATGGACAGGGTGCCAGTCCATTGCAGGTTGTAGGAAGTGGTGTTCTTTTCGGGTGCCAGTTTCTGTTTAGGCACTTTCCAATTGTGCCTGTATTTAAAGAGAGTCAATGTGAGAGACTAAAATCCAATCAGTAAGTCTGCACCCATGTTTAAAAAGCATAACATGACAATTTGACAGAAGTCCCAGATAACTTCAAGTAGCTAGGAGGCTGGCTTTTCATTTCGCGTGAGAGCCTTGCAGAACAGTGTCTCACATGCCTTTGCTAATTATTCCCCTCCTTTAATCAATTGCACTACGCTTTCCCTCTCTTTAAGACTAAAAGCACCAAGGAGTTCAGGGATATTAAATCTGTCAACTCTAGAAGAGCCGCACGTCTGGGAAAGCTGGCTCTCTTTAACTGTTTTTCAAACCCACACTCTAAATCAGGAACTTTTTCTTTGTCAGCTGGAGCCTATACTTCCACAAAGAACCTCCTCAGTCTCACTTTGTATTCCAAACCCATCTGTTCACAGCACATTTTGAAATGTTGTGAAAGTTTTGACAGAATGTTAGCAACCTTTCATGCCTGGGTGAGGGTGGAAGCAGTAGCATACGGAGGAATCTTTCCTCACGTGGAAGAGCCACGCAAGCTGATAGCAGAATCCATTAGGCCCGAATAGCCATTCTGTTTGTGTTTGCTGGTGAAGTACTCATAGCTGAGGGGCTATTCATCTAGCAGAGACGGTCTCAGTGGACTGCCCGTTCGAACTCAAGTTATGAAATTTACACTGCAACACACTACTGCAGTAGATTATTAAAGCTGGGAGTGCAACAAGGCCCAGCTACTCAAGCAAGCTTCAAAATGCCACTGGCAAAACAAAGGTGGACAAATGTGTTGGACCAAGAAAACAAGAGTTTTAAGCTTCAAAGACATCTAGTGTTTGACAGTGCTATTAGTATTTAACAGCGTCCTTTATGTGGCTTTTCAAACAACGCATCTGTAACTGCAGCCTGGGTAGTGGAATAAAGAGAATTCACACTGATACAACTTTTGGGTGGAAACATGGCTAAATGCATTTTAACGCTGATCAAAGCAAGCTCGGCCACAGAAGCCCTCCCTGACACACACTATATAGACAAAACGTCTGTGTGCACAACATCAGGACTAAATTGTTCTATTTGCTGTGCAAGCCATTGTGAGGTTCAGAGCTTGTCGTTGTTTTGCAGATCATAGACTTGGACTCCATAGGGAGAGTACAGACTGCCACGCATTCTGTTTCTATTCAAATGAAGGGAACATCCGGCTGCCATCGCTCCCCTACTCCCTGTATTCCTCTCTCTCCCACTCTCCCACTGTGTCTCACTCTTTCTCTCGTTTAGCGCTTTGGTTCTTTATAGTGAGATGTGCCAGACTGGAGGTTTTATTGGTTGATCCATTTCATCACTGATAAGTGATGCTAAAGTGATGCTCCTGCAAACAGGTATTATTCAATGAGTGAAGTTAAAGATCTGCCACACAGATTACGGACACGGTCATCAATTCCTTGCATGGTTATTCAGATAATGGAATTTTGAGAGAGTGTTCGTTGACTGCAGTTTGTAAATTTATTATGACAGTGTCACCTCAGGGGATGAGTTGAGAATGCACACTTGTGTAGGTGACATGACTTCTCAACATCTGAGCAAGGAATGATAGAGGGTGAAGGATGGATGGGTGATTTGATTTCTGAAGTTGTGTAGGCACTTAACATGACTCAATCCACACCGGGAATACATCACAAAAACAGTTCTGGACAATGCCTGAAGGTGAGAACTTCTCAGGCAAAACTTCTCCAGTTCCTTCAAGTTACATCTTCAATCTAATCTAATCACAGATTCTCATTTGGATTAAGGTCTGGGTTTTAACAAGGCAATTTCAATAAATTTACACATTTCCACTTAGACCACTTGACTGTTGCTTTGGTAGTATGCTTTGGGTCTTTGTCATATTGGAAGGTGAACCTGCGATCCATCCCTGTATTTAGGATCATTTATTTTCCCCTCAATTTGGACCAGTTTCCCAGTCCCTGCTGCTAAAAAAAACATCCCCACAGCATGGGATGGTTCTGTGGAAGAATAGTGTCCTTGGGTTGAGGAGATTGTGTTGGTTTTGCATCAAACAAGCATTTTCCTTGTCTGACCAGAGCATTGTCCTCCATACATTTAGGGTGTCCGACATGGCTTTTGGCAGCCTTCATATTTTGTCTGTAAATAAAGGGTTTTTCTGGCCTCTTTCCCATAAAGCACAGCTCTATGGAGTGTTCGACATTTTGTGGTCATATGAACAGGTACTCCGCTCTATGCTTGGGAACTCTTCAGCTCCATCAGGGTTACCTTTGGTCTCTGTCCTGCCTCTCTGATTAATGTCCTCCTTGCCCAGTCTGAGAGTTTTATTCAGAGGCCCTCTCTTGGCAGGTTTGTTGTGGAACAATATTCTTACCATTCAATGATGATGGTTTTGATGGTGCTCCAGGGGATCATCAGATATGACATAACATATCATATAATTAAAAACACATTTAAATACAGGTTGTAACAGAATGGTTAAAGGGGGTGAATAATTTTGCACTGTAAGACCACTGGACCCAACCCATTCCATGAGAACAAGGGTTTATACACAATAGCATGAAACCACTTCCAGCCAGCACAATACTTTGTTGACAACTGGGGACAAATCTAGCCAAAGACCACAATGGATGGTAATGCCTTACGTAAATCATTCACAAAATAATGCCACAAAACGTCTAATGTGCATACTGCCATTGAATATCCAACCATCCAGAAAAAGAGAAACTGAAAGCAAATGAGAGAGACTGTTCATCTATCGATTCCTCCATCCATCCATCTATCCATCAACCCTCCCATCCTCCACCTCTCTCTCTCTCTCTCTCTCTCTCTCTCATACTATTTTTCTTGCTCAGTTCTTTGCCTGGTGTATTAGACTAGAGCTTTTATTGTGCTGTTCCATTTCAACAGTAAGTGATGCTCCTGCCAATAGATTTTATTCCATAAAAGAAGCAAAAGGTCTACCACACAATTTACTGACATGGTCATTCATTTCTCACCTGATTCTTTAGATAATGGCACTTTTTAAAAGTCTGGAAAAATATGTGGGTGAATGAGTAGATATAAGTAATAGAGTTGAATATGGAAAGACTGAATGGGTGGATAAATGAATGGATGCAGGGATTGATAAATGGATGGATGAATAGATGGATGCATTATTGGCTGATCAGTGTGAAGATGGATAAGTGATACTAAGTGATACTTACAAATTAATGTTGGGGATTGGTCTACGAATTAAGCAAAAGGCCTATAATGCAATTTACTGACATTGTTCATCAGATAGTGGAAATGAGATTTAAAAGCATATATGGATAAATGGGTTCAATATTAGTGGCATAAGGTAAATTGGATGAAAAAATGGAGAGATGAATAGTTAGGGAGGAGAAGCTATGGATGGATTGATGGACAGTAGACATGTAACCACTGTAAAGTTCATAACACTAGTAATACTATTTTAAATTTGAAAATTGAATTTAAAAACTTCCTTAAAAACAAAGGTGGTTACTGCCAACCAAAGTTAGCTACAGCCTCCAGATGCAGTGCTGTCCACCTCTTTATAGTAAAAGTAACATATGCTAACTTTTAACTTTTAGCTCATAAGGTTGTGGGGAATAGGGGACATGTAACTAATGTTTAAAAATGTCTTCCTTTTAGTCAGTAAACATATAGCTAGAGTTCCAGGATGACTTTTCGAGTACAATTGCTTTATTTTTATAGAACAGAAAGGGATAGAACCACATTGTCCATCTTTAATATACAGTCTTTGGAGTTAAATGTAATGTAAATGTAATTAAGGTGAAATGGAAAGTAATATCCAGAGAAAATCCAAACATGTCTTATAATAAATCATCCTGAAAATGTATATTTTTTCTGACAAAAAGGGGAGCCTTTATCAAACATTTTTTTGTAGAAAATCAATAATCAATATAAAGGTTTAGTATCCTTTTAAATCATGTGTTTTAATAGTGTTTATGTACAATTAAGCTCCTCTGTATTAGTGATTGGCTAGTTTGTAACAACTACTGAGATTCTAAAATAATCAAATAGACTTCCCTAAAACTAAAAGTTGGGAATTCATTAATATTTTATCAAATCAAATTTGTTTGTGTAGCAAAAACAAAAACAAAAACAAAGCATAAACCTCCCAGTGAGTGAGTCAAAAGGCAACAGTGGCAAAGGAAAACTCCCACAGAGTTGGAGGAAGAAAAGAAAGGGGAACCCCTCCTCCTCTCATCAAACTACTCTTACAGAACTGATAAGGAGACCACTGGAACACCTCATCTGCTGTAATGCTGAGGTGAACTGGAGTAATGACGATAGTTTGATTCTGGACCTCATAGTAACAGTGGCAGATAATTATTAAATTTCATGTAAAAAATGTAGAGGAGCAGCATAAGTCATTAAGTCTGCAGATGCTTTAAGAAAGCAACTCGTTAGAAAGCAGTCATTTTGTCATTGATATCATTTAATCAGTTGAGATGTAAAAATGAACAGAATTCAATTTTTTGAACGATTTGACCATTTTGATTGATAAAATTACTTCCACCTTTTTCTTTTTTATGCTTTATTATATATATATATATATATATATATATATATATATATATATATATATATATATATATATATACAAATAGGCTTAAAAACTCTTTTGTCCTGCACGCCATCATACTGTACAAGTCCTCTGTGGAGGGGAGGAGTGGTAAAATGAGGACAGAGGATGGGAATGAGCAGTAACCAGTAACTACTAACCAGTAACCTGCAACCTGCAACCCAACCACCACAACCCAACCGGACTTTGTGCAATAACAGTTAACAAGTGCAATAAAAACTACAAAACTCTGTTTTTTTCATGCACTATTTATCTATATTGTATATTGTAATATAGTCTCTATATTATATATTTGTTATATTTCTATAGTTTCTTTACTAAATTATTATATTCACTATCTACTCTTTTCTGTACTATACTGATGCTGCTGCTGGAACCTTAATTTCCCAGAGGGAACCCTCCAAAAGGATCAATAATGTTCTATCTAATCTAATCTAATCTAATCCAATCTAATCTAATCTAATCTAATCTAGTCTAATCTAACATATATCAGTATGATCCCTTATCAAGACTTTTGCTCTGAAATTTGAATACTGTGAGCCAAAATAGAGCAAACCGCCCCTTATTTTTTGATTCCTTCTATAACCCAATATCTGGGTCAATGACATCATTGCCCTGATCAGTCAGTGTCTGCATGCAGGTTTAATTTTAGTTGTTTTCCAAGATTGATAATTCCCTGATCATTCATCACATAATGATGAAGCTACCATCCGTTGGATGTATAGATGGATGGATGGACGGATGGATGGATGGATGGATGGATGGATGGATGGATGGATGGATGGATGGATGGATGGATGGATGGATGGATGGATGGATAAGTGACTGGAACATGCAAACAGATATGATTATGTAAAAGCAGCATAATTGACCCTAAACAACACAAGCTCGGTAGGTTATCCACATTCTACAGAAGGTTGTTCTACAGGAAGGTGTGCTTCTTCAGCACACAGCTCCAAGGTCTGCGAGTGACTGCTTGTTCTTTTGCTTCTCTACACTGTCATGTCTGTATTCATCTGCAGGAGAAAAGCATAAGTGTGTTGTTTCAATAGTTAGCAGCCTTGCTCTGCTGAGAGACTTCATCGTTGAGGGTCAGCCTTTTATACAACTTCCCAAAACTGAGTCCAAGTGAATTTTATGGCCTTTGTTGAATGAGGTATGACCATGAATCACAGTGTGTATACACAAAAAGACACGACTCTCTGCACAAGGATTATGTAAGTGCAAATGTAAATGTGCCATGCATTTAATCACTGTAGATTGGCTTTAAATAAGAAGATACTGTGTTCATGTTCATGTGAGGGTTGTTTTTTTTTTTGTCCATATAGGCCATTGCTTAACCTTTACGACCCACTGGCTGGTTCGATCATTCCTCACTCCTGTGGTTATGGTGTAATAAGTTCAGAGATGACAACTATGACATTTAAAGGGTTAAACCATCACTATATCTTGTTAATGGGTATTGGTAAGAAATCACTCTATCCCTGTTTATGAGCAGTGGTTTATGGCATCTGAAGCCACAGACTGCAAGAACACCTCATTTCACATTGCCTGCAGGCTCTGAACTCATCTTATATTAGGTATACAGTAAGACAACACAGTTGTATTTGGGTGACCTCTGCTGGAAGGCAGAGGTAGGAAATGTGATGACCACAGTGGATAAGTCAGTATTTGTATTTATGTGTATTTATTTACTCGATTGTTTTATAATATGCCATTTGATCAGCTGATTATTAAAATGGGACTTTAATCGTACAGATCAATACTAGATAACAGACTATTTACCAATGCCATTTCAGCAAAAGATACATTTGTACTATTTATTTTTGGTCCGTTCGTTATGAAATTTGAATACAATGCAAAATGCATTTTTTTAATTATACGATTATAATAAAACCTGCCTAACGTATGGATAATTCTTTGTAGATGCCAAAGTGGAAGAGGGAGAGTATAGAAAAGTGGGTAGAGGAGGTTAACCTGATGATGGAGAAGAACAATGAGAGAAGGCTGTAGAGAGAAGAGGAGGGGAGGTAGAGGCTGGAGAGAGCTGGATAAACACAGAACTGATTAACTAAATTCTGTTGCTTAATTGTACATTTATTTCACACTCTTATAATGGTTTTGTGTCATTTTCTGAGCTGCTTTACCACCAAAGAACCTGTAGACAAGAGATTACCACCTGAGAAGGTCTGCCAAACACCAGGGGGCGCTCCCTGAATGGGTTTGCATGGAGGAAAATCACAATTTATCTAGGCTTTCTTATCACTTACACTAATACTGGGAACATTTTATGATACAATGTTTTAAGTCTATCTAAATTGGTATTTGGTATACATAATTATTTGACCAATATCTGTTTTCCTCAAGTATATATATATAAGGCATAAATGATTGTCGCATATGTGAAACACTCATATGAAACAAATCTCCTGCCTGAAAAACATTACACTGTGCTTCAAATTATACTATAGAAATATAGTTTATATAGTAAATTTATGCTTCCATAAAGAAGCATTTTGGTGAGATGAACCTTTCAAAGACGTAAAGAAGTCATTGTCAATGTTCTTCACACTCACAGCTTATTTCTGTGTTGAAGATTTAATCATTCCCTTATGCTGTAAATAACACTAAAGACCTGTTACAATCTAAGATGCTTTTACATACTACAGGACAGTGGCCCAAGCAACGGACAGTAATTTATGCGCTTGTACACTCACAGCAGGGTTTGTCAGCCTCTTCCCATCTATCTATCTATGATATATGGAGTAATGTTAGTTCGCTGGTGGACATAATAGTAACAGTAGCAGCTACTTCGGGTCTGTGTAAATTTCTACATAGTTGCTGATGGCAGGTGGGTAACTAGACTAGGGCAGGGTGGGGTGGGAAACTAGTCCAGGTCCAGTAGCCGCAAGATGAGCAGCCAATGTGAAGCGGTGACCGGGGAGCTCTGGGTCCTTCTCAGATGGGACAGAGGAACTCAAGCACAGCATTTCATCACCCCAGGCCAGTGGGTCACCATTGACTTCTGGAAAGGCAGAGATAATTCGTGTTTAGATTAATGGAGAACAAAGAATGCAAACATTATCAGAGTGTGGTGAGTGATTCCGGCAAATCTGACTATCTACAGCCTATCTAAAAGAAGAGAACCAGAAGGTTCCTGATACTTTGGTGTCCAACTGCTTCACCATCATAAACGTGAGTGATCACATGGAAGAGTAAGAGGGCAGCATGGACATAATCTGCAGCTTGTAACTAAGCTGAGACATTAATTACCAAATGCTACACTGAACAAGTGAGTTTTCAGCTTAGACTTGAAGATTGAGACTGTGTCAGCGTCCTGAACATTATATGGAAGGTTATTCCAGAGCTGGGGGCTTTGGAAGAAAAGGCTCTTCCCCCTGCTGAAGTCTTCTGAATTCTGGGAACTAGTAGGAAGCCACCATCCTGTGATCTACTGTAAGTGATCATGATGGCTCATAATGGGAGATTAGATCTCGCAAGCACTCAGGAGCAAGCCCATGTAGGGCTTTGTATGTAATGTACTTTGTACTTTTTCTGTTCTGTCCTGAATAAAGCTTAAATGACCAACTCCAGAGGAAATTGTAAAATCGATCATTGCTTTTGATAGGGTATAAATATATTGGCATTTTGAACTTAGTAAATGCTTATTTTAACTTAAAATGCAGCATTGGTTTATTTTATTTAGTTCAGTAAAATCTATTACATGACATGATGCAAAGTGTTGGATTGTGTCAATAATTCATGCATTTGCAGTAGTGTCGAAATACATTTAGTCCACATTACATGAGACTTGAAATGTTTTTTAGTCACAAAAGTACAAATTTCTCATGAGACCAGGCTGGCCCAGAACAGCGTCCCACACTGCAGTACACATATTGGTCTGCTTCTAGAGCTGCACATTTACACGTCTCCTACAGAGACCGGTCTGACATCAGGAGAAGCTATAAAAAGCATTCAAAAAGAGTTCAGTATGAGTGAGTTTGTTTGAATGAGTGAGTGAGTGAGTGAGTGAGTGTGTGTGTGTGTGTGTGTGTGTGTGTGTGTGTGTGTGTGTGTGTGTGTGTGTGTGTGTGTGTTGCTCACTGTTGAGATGCACTTTTACATGTTGCACTGGTATGAATAGATCAAACCCAGCAGTGCTGCTTGTATTATTTATGTACGTATCAGTGTTATCCATTCTCAGGATTTATATTCTGAAATTTGAACACTGTGTGAGCAAAGAAACAGAGCCCCTCCCTTCTCATTTTCCTCTCAGATCCAATATCTGGGTCAGTGATGTCATTAGCCTCACCCACTCTATCAGTTGGAGTCTGTATGCAGGTTGAGTGTGAACATGTGGACAGAGCAGATAAATCTAGAAGTCTAGACGTCTCCTTAGACATTTAAATTGGGATTCCATTCAGTTTGAAACAAGTGAATTCTAGCCGTTTTCCAAGCTGGATTTTTTGTTTGTAATTCAGATAACAATGAGACCATGGTGGTTCGATAGGGTAAGTCTTGTAGTTTGTTATTATATGTGTATCATGTCTGTTGTTACTCTGATCCTGATGGCATGTGACTGCTTGCAAAGTGTGGATCTCAGGTTTTAAGAGGTAAACATGTAAAGGGAGTTTCTTGTTAATATTTACTGCTGAAATGTAAAATATAGACACTTTTCCTCAAACGTACTTGAAAGTTAAAATGTCTTTAATTTGAAAGTGCTGAAAGCACAAATTAATCAAAATATTATTGACATATATACATGTACATATTGACTGAATATATTGATGAGGCCCTGATCATTAGCTAATGAGTTCATTTTATGCAATAGGTTTGGAGACCCTGGTTTATTTATTTATTTATTTATTGATTGATTGATTGATTGATTGATTGATTGATTGATTGATTGATTGATTGATTGTTTTTGCCCCAATAATTTAGACATGCCAATTACCCCACCCCCTAAGTTGTCTCCCACATCACGTGTCTGCTTTCGGTGCCACGGGGGAGAAATCGTCCACATGTTTCCTCCGAAGTTATGTGATGGGATGCCTGCCACCTCTTTTCGAACTGTCGCTGTTCGTATCGTTGCCGGGCAGCCATCACACTTGGAAGAGAACACCGGATCCCCGGTTTTGATACAGTGGACGGCAGACACCAACTAGCAGTGCACTTATGTGATGTGGGAAGAGCACCATCTACCCACCCCCAGAGGGAGAGCAGGCCAATTTCTCTGCCCTCTGGACCCCAGCTGCCGATGGTGAGCAGCATGAATCTGGATTTAAACCAGCAACTCCAGGGTCATAGTGGTTGCACCTTAGCCTGCTACACCACTCGGGGCCTAGGCCCTGCATTTTTGACATGACACGTAAAAGCACATTGGGAGCCTCTGTAGTAAAGCACCTCCAGTGGAATTGAACTGACTTATGTGTCTCTCTATGCAGCCTTTCCATTCAGTGCATCAACACATTCAGAACAGTGTTACACACATCATCAGCTCTAACTCATTTATCAATCTTGTTTAATAGTTACTTTATCAAGGTGGCCTTCACTCTCTCTCTCCCTCTCACTCTCAGTTGGGATCAGATGAGGTGGATGGAGGCCTGTACTTTGATTGTTCAGAGATGTCTAAAGGTCTGCTCAGTCAGCTGGGGCATCACAGCAGTGCTTAACAGGTTATTGAGACTAATTAAAGTTGAGGACTGTATTTTGCTACTCTTTTACTTGATGTGTGAAACAGGTTCTTAGAATAGAATCAAGTACTTTGTCAACCAAACAGTGATATAGGTTAGGATTTCTCAGCCTGTTGCCTTGGGACCACCAGTAAGCTGTGAAGCACTCTTTAGTGGTCCAGAGGCCCATCCTCTGGCAGTAGTCCATAGTGACACAGAAATAGGACATCATAAATCATAAATCAGGCCCTAATTCTTGCTTTTCCTTTGTCAGAGAAATAAATGGCAAAAATGGTTCTACATTTAAAGTTGAGTTCTGTTCTCTTTTATGGATGTTACATGTTCTAAACATGTGGCCATTGAGGTGGAAAAGGTTGAAATGGCCATCTACTGGGCATATAAGTACACTCTAATTTAGATCATGCATGCTCAGGTTTTCTTTATGCTTGTGGGCTGAGTCTTATTTGTTAGCCATGTATCCATGTAAACAAAAAAGTCTCAAAACATGTGCATTAGAAAATGTACTTAGTTAACCTTTCTTTAAAAAAGCATGAAAACCAACTGCCTTAAAAAAATCTAAGTTGTATAGGTATTGTGTTTTGTACTAATCAATGCTTATTGACTATCACTTACTTACACTTGAATTTAACTAACTCAAAAAGTTGTGTAGTTCTGTAAAACCTGGATTAAGAGAACTCAAACTATTTTAAAAATTATTGACTCAGAGAAGATACACCCAGTATGCAAATTAATGGTGTCTCTTCTCCAAGCCTAGATGATGTATGCACAGTTAGAGAGACCCTGAAAGAATCATAGAAAGATCTGGCATGACAACCCAGAAGCAGTATTTTCTCTCAGAGACAGATTGATCCTTATTGCTGATACTGCAGAGATTTTTTGTCTGTAACAAAAATAATCCCAAGGACTTTTCCATAACAAAGGGTCTCTTTGTGAAAGTAGGGGTAATATCCATCCATCTTCTTATTGGCTGCTTTATGGGCATGGTCACAGCAGGTCTGGATCCTACCTAGATTCATTGGGCACATGGCAGGAATTTCATCTAGACAGGGCACTAGTCCATCACAGGGTTTGGGACAAACAAAGACGTAAAAGCCTATGAGGTGAACCCAGCCAACATGTTCATGTGGGGCTCACATGGGTGAATCGTGGGTTTGTATGTGCTGTTATTGGGATACAGTTGGGATTACCAGATAGGTCCCAGATGCAGCCAATGTGTAACTCCTGGTCCCATCACTAACTCAAGTAAGCATTCATATGTACAAAACTATTTCACATGTCTGTGTGTCTGTCTGTCTGTATGTCTGTCTGTCTGTCTGTTAATAGAGCTCAGAGTGGTGTGTTTTGCCCAAATGCTCAATGCAGAATGTTTAAATAAACTGAAGCAGCAGCAGAGATCTTGACTTTGCTTCACATGCTGAAGTCACAGAGTGCCCATAGTATGGTCATACAAAACCTACATCCATATACTGCCAGAAGCCCTATGCAAACCTATTTTAGAGTGGGAAGAAGAACATTGCCGAATACAGAGAAAGATTTAATAAGGTATTTCTAATGTTAGCATATGAAACCTGAGGTCAGATATAATAACTTACGATGATGAAGGGAATGTTGTGAAATGAGTCCTTTGAGGGCTGTTTGACTAGTAATAAAGGCTTGAATTTTCCTTGAGATTCACGGAAGAGAAATCTACACTTCTAAAATCAATGAATCTGCAAGCTTTTGTGTAGCTACTCACCTCACCTTCACCTGCTTATGGTGTGCATGATATAATACACTTCCCTTCACGTTTTACTTCACACACACAGAAATGCAAACAATCATAATTGGGCTTACTATACTATACTTTCATTCAATATGTGTCTAGCTGAAGATTTTGTGCTACTGTAGATTAAAAGGAACCTGTATTTCTGCATCTAAGACAATGTATTCTGTTAATTAATACTACGTTTATGAGCGTATTGCTGTATCTGATCTCTTAATAAGCTCCAACTCATTTATCGATCTTGTTTAATAGTTACTTTATCAAGGTGGCCTTCACTCTCTCTCTCCCTCTCACTCTCAGTTGGGATCAGATGAGGTGGATGGAGGCCTGTACTTTGATTGTTCAGAGATGTCTAAAGGTCTGCTTAGTCAGCTGGGGCATCACAGCAGTGCTTAACAGGTTATTGAGACTAATTAAAGTTGAGGACTGTATTTTGCTACTCTTTTACTTGATATGTGAAACAGGTTCTTAGAATAGAATCAAGCACATTGTCACCCAAACAGTGATATAGGTTAGGATTTCTCAGTCTGTTGCCTGGGGACCACCAGTAAACTGTGAAGCAGTTTAGTGGTCCAGAGGCCCATCCTCTGGCAGCAGTCCATAGTGAGTCAGAAATAGGACTTCATAAATCATAAATCAGGCCCTAATTCTTACATTTTCTTTGTCAGAGAAATACATGGCTGTCATGTCAAGAGAAAAAAAACATTAGGGTAACATTAAAGTTTGCCAAGGTAGACCTACACAAAGTCCAGGATATCTGGCACAATGGGCTTTCAGCAGAATAACTCAAAGTTGAATTATTTGGGCACAGAGAACACAAAATCTTAATACACACTGTGAAGCATGGGGGTGGAAATGTCATGGTTTTGGACTGAATTGCTGCAATGTCAGAGACTGGTAGACAGTTATATGAAACACTTAATTGAGGTTCTTTCTTTTGTATATTTTTATCTATTTATATTTATTTATAACTGTACATTTTAATGTTTTTTGCAACCAAAGAAAATGTTAAGAATTTCATATAAAATAACCAACAAAATGTGGTGACTCATATTTTTCATCCACATATAAAGCTTAAATCATATACACATTTCAAAAGCTCCACTCACTAGTTAGTTTAATACGTTGAGGTTAGTTTGAAGCCCATAGTTGCAGAAAACATATAGTGATAAACTAAACAACATTTAAATGAACAAGTAAAAAAATGCAGGTCCTTATATTGTAAGTGGTCTCTATGGTTTTCCTTCCAGATACAGGGTATTTGTGTCCACTGTCTGAAAACACACTCTCTCTCTCACACACACACACACACACACACACACTGAGCTTGTGTTGCAGTGCTGATGCTCCATTCACCACAACAGACCTTGACAGGTTCTGTGTCAGTCAAGGTAATGGAAAGCGATTAGGCATAGGAGGATCTCATTGCAGAGAGAGGGAGACAGGAGTGCAGGAATAGATGGAAAAGCAAAAGAGTTAAGAACTCACCTTTTTTTCCTATCTTTGCCATCTCACCATCACTAAATTTCAAAATTATTAAAAAGTGCTGCAAGTCCCTCTAGTGACAGTGTCTAATCTCTTTCATATATAATACATATGTGGGGAAAATAGGACACTCCATGAAAGTCTTTCTGAAGAATAATTTGTAAAACACAATTTTCATTTGAGAACACAGTTAGGACACCCCCACATATATAACTCCTTAAATGTTTTCTTATTTCAACATTAGATTGGTTTGCTCTTGGCTCACTATGGTGAGATACAAAGAGCTCTCAGAGGCGTGTGTGTGTGTGTGTTTGTGTGACTTTGTATACATATAAACAAAAGGTAACCTGTAAATGTAACCTACACATTCCCTACACATGTCTTGTCTTTCCAAATAAAAGCTTTTTCTTAAGTTTCTATGTGCCTACTTTGGGACTTTAGTATGTACAAGTTAGGCAGCAACAATTGATTTTCTAAGTCTAATAAACTTTAAATCCCTACTTCATTTAGCACATATGGCTATGACCATGGTAAGTTATCTCAAAAGCAATGAGGTCAAAAATAAATTAAATTAAAATTCTGCTACAATATTTTTGCTCTAAAGTAAAATACTACATGCTAGAAGCATCAGCAATCAGCTATCAAAACAGCATTCAGCTCTTCCCACATTACAACTCACTTCATCCAACCAGCATTAAGCTCTACTCATGTCACAACTCACTACATTCAATGGGCATCAACCTCTACCCATGTCACAACTCACTACATCCAATGAGCCTCACCTCTAACTATGTCTATATCTAGCTATGACCCATGTCATGCCTCACTGTATCTAATCTAGATATATCACTACTCACATCCAATGAGATTTCAGCACTACCCATGTCACAACTCACTACATCCATTCAGCATTCAGCTCTACCCTAGTCACAACTCAATACATCGAATACAGCTTTCAAATCAAAAGAGAGCTCCTACAGCTGATTCATTTTCAGACAGGGCAAGGTAAGAACCTGTTACTGATCACAACAACCCCAAAGCACTCATTTGTGATTTCTATTCAGTGATTCAACATTATCATATCAACACCGCTGATCTACAGTTTCACTCACAATTTAAGCAGGAACTGCACCTTTAAGCTGTTCCCATGCCAACAGTGAGATGACAATATAGAACACTGTGATGTCATGGGTAGCATATGTCTTCTTCTTTTGGCTGCTCCCTGTAGGGGTCACCACAGTGGATCATCTGCCTGATCTGCATTATTGTTTTGGCACAAGTTTTTCACCGGATACCCTTCCTGACACAACCCTCACCATTTATCTGGGCTTGGGACCAGCACCAGTAGTGCACAAAGTACACCCATAATGGCTGGCTACAGTAAATTCTCATATGAAGTCTATTAATTATTGTGACAGAGCTGGAGGAATGGAGCGGAGAGACATTGCATGATCTGTACAAATCTGTAAATCATTTCAAACCTACCAAATGCGGTTTTACAATTTCATATACTTTCTTGTTGTCCAGTCTAACAAGCATATACTAGATATGCCTAAATCATATTCTGATTGGCAGTCTGAACATAACCTTACAAATCTCAACATTTTTCACATCCCAAAAAGAGGACATGCCCAGAAACAAGAGAATGTATTGTCACTAGTTTTACGCATCTGAACCCTGATGACATGTTGTACATCACGCTCCATTGACGTGCCCTAGAGGATATGAAGCAGATTCACGCACATTCCAATGAATTGCAATCAATCAATACAGTAATATTGTAATCAGTCAAAATGTAATATACAGTCCGTTTATTCATCATGATGGACAGAAAACAACAGCAGCATGCCTGTGACTTACCTACATTACATATTATAACAAAGACACTTGCCAACATAATTAATTATAATTCATGAACTGGAAAGCAACTCTCAACACAGTTATAATGTATTGATGGCATTCAGTCTGTGTAATGGATTAGCCATTTGATTATTCTGTTGTGAATCCAACGATGTGACATGATCATTTGAACAATGCACTGTAATGCACTTTTTGGATGAAGAAAGGCAGATTATGCTGACACAGAAAACAAAACACCACAGAAATTGTTGAGCATATGTAAAGCTCAGAATTTCACCTTACAATCTGTATGCGACCAGACATTGAAGAGGTGACACTGATGAGTGTTGACTCCAGAAATTTTTTTTGAAGAAACAGCATAGACAAACCGACAAGTTGTTTGTGTTTGTGGTTGAGTTGCATTTGTGGCAGAACTGGGGACAACTCTGAAAAGGTGTGCTTGCAGAACAGAAAAATATATAAATTTAAAAAAACAAAGAGTTTTTCTTTTCTCATACACATAAAAACACACCTACAGATTGCTGTAGGTGTCTAGGTATTCCATGCTTAATATTTTCAATGTTTATGTGTTTATTTCCTTTGTCTTTGCTTTTTGATAATTTTTTATGCTGATCTTTTATTATTTATTTACTTTTATAAATAAATTATTAACCTAGTTTTTTTACAACCTTATTAAACAAGTTTAAACATATTATAAATAAATAAATAAATAAATAAATAAATTCTTAGTCTACAGTTTATTTACAATCTTATTAAACAGGTTTAAATATATAATCTGAATTTCGCACTTTGCGGACACTTAAACATTCATTTTCATAACTCTAGATCAGAGTCGATTACAACCATGATGTACATATGATAAACAGGTGTACATGCTCAACCTGCATGCAAACTCAGGAGGATGGGGGATGAGCTGATTGTTCCCTTTTTCGCTCAGAGTGTTCAAATTTCAGAATTAATGTCCTAAGAAGGGGTGATATTAATACATACATATTGTTGTTAATTATTTAAATTTGGACTACTGTTACATATTTTGACGAACTTATCACATATATAATTTCCATATAAAAATATTTAAATTCTGTTTATTTTGACATCTCAATTTGAGTTTCCAAAGATCTCCTGTAAATAACATCTATTTTTTAGTGAATAAAAGCACATCAAACTATGAGAACATTCCACAAAATTGGTCCAGAGTTCTAAAAGTTAAAATAAAAATCACCCATTAGGGATGTACTTTGTGCATTTCTGGTCGTGGTCCCAAGCCCGGATAAATGGTGAGGGTTGCGTCAAGAAGGGCATCCAGCGCAAAACTTGGGCCAAAACTATACTGTGGATCACATATATGACTGTCATGTTATTTGTTTCATCTGAAAGCAGAGCTCAAACTGGTAGAGCGCGTATCCACAATGCTCCTTCATCTGCAGCCTTGCTGATGGATGCAGCCCAGTAAAATCTAAAGAAGCCTAACACACATTGACAATATTTAATTGTAGTTAAGTGTGCTGGTAAGTGTTTTTATACTAATTAGTTAGTCACCACTTGGAGAAAATAAACGGTCATACAGTAATCCATAATGAGATAACACAGTAAGCCATAATTATGAAATGGTAGTCAAAATGATATACCAAATCATAGGTGACATATTAAAGAGTAAGTGATGAGAGAATTATGTTCAATCTCATTATTATTGATAACTATATTATTATTGATGACAGTATATTTTGACTTTATGCAAATATGGAGCCAGTAAGCAGACACTTGCATAAGCCCCCATAACAAACAGTTATGTGGCCACGAGAACAGTCATCTAACTGAACTTCCTCAGTTCAGAGGATATAACAGCTCAAAACACTTGATTTAACCAGTGACAATTAAACTTCCTCAGTTTAGAGGAGATAACAGCCACAAAACACTATGTTTAATCAAATCAAATCAAATCAAATTAAAATGTATTTGTATAGCACTTTTCACAACTGAAATTGTCACAGAGCAGCTTTACAGAAATCAAGAAATAAAAAGGTTAACAACAGATGAACAAAGGACTCCCCAGTGAGTAAGCCAAAGGGTGACAGTGGCAAGGAAAAACTCCCTCAGAGCTGGAGGAAGAAACCTTAGGAGGAAGTCAAACTACTTATACACAGTTAGGGGACACTGGACCCCTGCACCTCTGTTCTAATACTCGGGTATACTGATGTAACGTTAAGTAGCAACTCATTTGGGTCTGTGTAAATTTCTACATAGTTGCTGATGGCGGGTGGGTAACTAGTCCGGGGCAGGGTGGGGTGGGATACTAGTCCAGGTCCAGTAGCCGGAAAGGTGGGAAGCCAATGTGAAGTGGTGGTAGGGGAGCTCTGTCTTTCTCAGATCAGAGGGTCAGAGACTCTAGCTCAACGTTAGTGTTTCATCGGCTCAGGCCGGTGGGTCATCATTAACTAAGGTACAGTTAAAAGGTACAGAGATATAATTAGTTTGATGTTTAAAACACAAATATAGCCAATGTATTTGCTGTTTGCAGTGAATCACCTTCACTTTTCTGAGTAGTAATGTTTTTGTATTTTTTTATTATTTTCTATTTACTGTAATACTGTAGTAAATATTTCAAACTAAAAGTCCAGAGACAGCCTAATACTGATACATACATAAATAATACAAATAATAAAGGATATTCGGGGTGTTATTCATTCATTAATTTATATATTTATTCATTTATTTAACCACTGTCAAGTATTTTGAAGATCATTGTTCATCTAATAATTACAAATAATAGTTCTCAACAGGATTTCTGAGGCATAAATTGGTTTTATTCCCTAGAGGCAAAAAAATATTGTAGGCGCAAGACTTTTTTTTTTTTATCAAAAATTGGTCAAATTCATTTGAATCCTCTTCATTTATACATCTCAGATTAAGACAAACTGTATTTAAAAAATAAATTAAAAACTTTTATTTTTTAAATACAATTTGTACTTTCCAGTTTGTACTTTCCTCGGTTTCCTCTGCACCACTGTCTACCTGTAGCCTGCTCGTCTCTTACAGTTGCAGTGTTGATCTTCGCCGCCGGGGGGCGCGCCTTCTTCACTTTACCTGCGGTGACGCAAACCTTCAGCAGCGCGTGAAGCTCGAGCCCGGTGTGCCGTCACGTGGTCTACCTTAGGTGCCCTGACTCCGCCCCTCCGGGCTCGTCACACGCGCACGAGTTTGACAGCTCAGCTCTGAAACCGCAGCCCGAAGGCGCTCGCGCTCGGCCAGGTCCCCCGACTGACCTTGTTCGTCGTTCTCTGACTTTTTCTCCTCTTTCTTCTCTCTTTGCCCGAGTTTCAGAGCGCAGAGGTGGAATGAGGACTAAGCGATAAGAGTCTGTCGTCGATCTGTTTGTTGTGGAGTGTTTTTCTCTGAATCCTGTGTTTCCTGCAGCCTCCAGCATGTCCCGAGACCCTGAAGAAGTCAGCAAGCTGACTGAGAGCACCTACAAAGTAAGTGGTGTCTGATATGCTGTTTGTGTCCTGTTGGACTGTTTTCAGCTGCTCATCATCTAGACACCTTAACCTTTAGAACCCCAGCACACATTTGTCCGATGTTTTCATTTGGGTTTTTTTTCTACTTTTATTCAAGAAAAAAGTAGAAAAGTGTTCATAGGAGATGCCAGATATTTTAGGGAGATCCTAGACTTCTCAATTTGTCTTCATCTGAGATGTAAAAATGTGCAGAATGTCGATATTTGGATGAATTTGACCATGTTTTGATAAAAAAAAAAAATTTGCACCTACAATTATTATTTGTACCTACCCCTATTATTTTTTATTTTCTTTCTCTTTTTTCTTTTCCTTTTTTTTTTGCTCATAAGGAATAAAAAAAAAACACATTACAACATAATACTCAGTGAAATTGATCATCCAGAGTGTTTTTTAACTTGGAATTATTTACATTTGTAATTAAGGAAATTGATGATAATAAGACGTTTTTCTAAATTCTCGGTTCAAATAATAAAAAAAAAGAAAGAAAGAAAGAAAAAAAACAACCTGAATGTCCTTTGTTATTTATGTATGAATCAGTATGATCTCTTCTCAGGACTTTTATTCTGAAATTTGAACACTGAGCAAAGAAAGAGAGCAGACAGAACCATCCTTTTCATTTTCCTCTATAACCCATTATCTGGTGGTGATGTCATTAGCCTGGGCCTCTCTGCAGATCAGTCTCTATGCAGGCTGAGCATGTACACATGGACAGAGCAGTAAACATGCACTGGAGCCTCATTTGGCATTTAAACTAATTCAGTTGGAAGCAAGCGAAATATGGGTGTTTTCTAAGCTCGGTTATTCACTGATTACTCATGAATTCATCACATCACATGATAAGTGACCTCATTCCTCATGGGACCACCATGGGTAGTTTGTTATGATTTGCGTATCACATATGTTGGTTGCTCTGATCCCGAGAAGCTTAGCATCTCAGCATGGAACTGCCTGCAAACTGCGGATCTCGGGTTCTAAGAGTTAAAGCAGCCCTCTTATCTTTCTATACCGATATATTTAGCTACCACATTGTGTCAGAAGTATCAACAAATATAGCTAGTACCGATCCATTTGTCATGAACTTTGCCTGCAATTCCAAGTGTTATATCGAATAGATCACAAGAGGGCTGAATGAGGAATGAATGAAAAAGGACAATTCGAACATTTACTATTCTTTTTGTCGTCTGAAGTACAGGAGGCACTCCTGGATGTAGGGTAACTTGTTGAAGAGGCCAGAAATAAAGGTGAAGGCTCTTGTAGCTAAATGTCTTCAGAGACATCTTCCAGACTTCAGCGGGCTGTAATCTACCACATTCCACATTCCTCTAAAGTATCTATGAAAGTGAGATTAGGGGAATTCACTGCTACTCGGCTGATGGACAAACCTAGCAGATATATCAGCGTATTTGTTCTTCCACTGAGGTTTGTGTCAATGTTGCCTAGGTGCTTTACAAGTGTTTTCTCAGGGAGAGGTTGTGGTTTCCTAAGGCCCTGCTCCCACACCCTGCCCATGATAACGTCAGCAGCAGTCTGTTTCAGACGGCCATCCTTCTGTCAATGCATCAAACTGTGAACTGCTGGGTGTGGACCAACATGAGTGAATAAATGAATGAAGCATTACTAACCCGGCCTCAAGTTCAAACTTGTCTTCAGCTCTGTCCTCACTTCGGAGCTCAGGGTATGCAGGTGATGTTCCCACACTGCGCCTTGCATTAGTGAAAGTCCTGAGTTGTGATGAGGAGCAAATGGGCACAGGAATGTTCTTCTCATTCCACAGACTCACACTTACCGGGAAAAGTCTCCTCAAGAATGTGTCTGGACTTCTTGAACCTTTTGACTTTGTATACTCCTCTATCTATAAGGGTTTGTTGACTTAAGGCAATCAAATAGAACCACGACAGCTGAAAATACTGCTTGAATCCTGAACTGAGTCTTTGTCTGATTAAGTGGTTCGTCTCCATGATGGAGAAACTTTTTACTAAAAGGAAAACTGTTGGAATATGGTGAATCATTCTAGATATGGGATTTGTGGGCCGATATGTGTCGATATCCTGTATTTATCATAAATGTACACAGATCAGCCATAACAGTAAAATCCCTGACAGATGAAGAGAATACTATTGATAATCTCATAACATCACCGGTCAGGGGCAGGGGTTTGCATATTAAACAGGAAAGGAAGCAGGAAAAATGGACAAACATAAGGAAAAGTTAACATTGTCACTTTGACAAGAACTAAATTCTGTGGCTAGATGATGGTCGCCTGGGATGTTCCCAGTACGCAGTGCTTAATACCTACCTAAATGGTCTGAGGAAGTACAAAAAGTAAACGGGCAGCATGATAATGGCTGCCCAGTCCTCACTGATGTGATCCAAGAAGGCCCCATCTCACAACTGACAAGACTTAAAGGTTCTGCTGTTAACATGTTGGTGCCAGGATACCACAGTACACATTTAGAGGTGTTGTGGAACCACATCTACCTGGATTAATATTGAGAGAAATATAACATTTATTCCAGTAGGAGTAGAAATAAACATTCTGCTCTTCTGGAATTCAAAAACTACATCACATATCAGTGTGAAATATCAGTCAAATATGAATATCTGTCCAGTAAATGTCTATGAATACCAACAGAATACTGATATCACAGTGTATCTCTAAAATCGGCGATGATGGAGAACATTCATGGTTCATTCAGAAATATGTGGAATGATCTATGTCACTGAAATGGGTGCTGTTGTTGTAGAACCTTTTTGCTCAGACTGTAGACCAGGGTAGGTAATACTGCTCCTGGAGTGTCAAACTCCTGCACAGCTTTGTGCTCTTTCTGCTCAATCACTCCTGATTCAACTCACCTGTTAATTGACAGGTTCAGTGGTTCTCTTAAAGTAGCACTCCAGGACCAGGGTTGCTTCCCCTGCTGTAGAACATCAAGCTCTAGACAATGAAAGACAAAAGATTGGATCCCCTGTTCCTGATGTTAGGTAAAGCTGAATGCAGTCTCTTAAATCCATCCTCAAATACAAGCATTGTTACTTCAGTGACCTAATGCCTCAAGAAGAAGTAAAACAGCTTCAG
Organism: Acestrorhynchus altus; assembly: GCA_034509495.1. Classification (NCBI taxonomy): domain Eukaryota; kingdom Metazoa; phylum Chordata; class Actinopteri; order Characiformes; family Acestrorhynchidae; genus Acestrorhynchus; species Acestrorhynchus altus. The sequence continues at coordinate 16,898,410 of CM067520.1, forward strand.
TAGTAAAAATGATAGAATAGAAGTTACAGAATTATGTTTTAAGGGCAGTAACTGGACTGCTAAGGCTCTGCTCTCATCCTTATAGATTTATAACTTTATTAATCCCAGAGGGAAAGTCACATTTTACAGTAACACAATAAACAACAAAGAGTAGAAAGATTACAGAACTGCAGCCTTATTAAGAACAGAATAAATAAAAGCTATATTTAAAAATAAATAGTAATCATAATACGTATTTACATAATCATTATGTAAGTAAAATCAAGTAAAATTGTCTTTGACAATGACAAGACATTGACAACAACAAAGCAATTCTTTTGCTGAACCAACAGATGAGAGGGAACTAGATCCCAAAAGACCATTAATAACTAATCATAAATGGCTGAAGTGGAACAAAGTAAAATATTACTGAATATGTAACTGAGTAAACATATCTATTCCTACACACTGATCACACTCATCAACACGGATTCACCCAAAACGTCAACTTTTTCTTACTTTCCTGTCTCTTTCCTTCTTCCTTGTCTGTGTTCTCCATGTGACTTGGGAATGTTTTCAGAATTTATATATATATATGTGTGTGTGTGTGTGTGTGTGTGTGTGTGTGTGTGTGTGTGTGTGTGTGTGTGTGTGTGTGTGTGTGTGTGTGATTGGCTGACTGGGGTAGAGATTCTGAACTCTTTGACAGTTTACTCTACATTGACCGTATTGATTGACAGTGGGTTCAGATCACACTCTGGACTAGGAAAGATGTGTTGCTCACTGGTGAAAGATTTCTATGAATAATTCTCCATAATGGATTTCAGCATGCTGGCCGTATGCTGAAATATTAACCATGTTTCTGTGAAAGAAACATGTTCTTGCTCATAGTTTACTCAGCTCCTAAATGTGACTTAACAGTCTGAAAGTTTCCTGGTGTACACACTGTATATACTGTACAAATGTGTTTTTTTATGTTGTTACTTTTATTTTTGTAATCTCGTTATATTTTGTGTATAGCTAACATGCAGCTGAAGTTGATTAAATAAAGCTTCTTGATTTCTAGATTGTTGGCTTTGTTTTTTCTGTTTTTGGAATCTGTTTTAAGAAGTGCCAGTTATTCCTATTTTAAGCAAAATTGAAACCACTTTTGGAGCCCCTGACGTTTGGTGTGCAGACTGATGGTCATATAGTAGTATAGTTTTGACAATAATGAAGCCCAGACTCAATCTCTTTGAATAGGGAAAGGCTGATAATTGATAATCTACTAATAATTGAATTGAAGTTACTGTTTTCAAAACTTGATTTAAATCAATGGTTTAAAAACTAACGGTGACTAGTTTGTAACACTTGGCTCAATAATTCTTTTTGAGTTTGTTCTGGCTATAGCACTTGGAATTTATCGGTAACCAGTAAGCTGGTTGACTTTTTTTGTTGAAGGGTGGGACTTTATTCAAAACCACCAAGCTGATAAGCCTCTTTTGCTGAAGGGCGGGACTTTATCTGTAACCAACAAATTGATTGGCCCCTTTTGTTGAAGGGCGGGGCTTCATCTGCCAATAGACTACTGTGGAGCCACAAGAGGGCAATAAATGAGCCGAACGCAGATCCAGAGCCCCTAGTCTAAAACAACAAATTGGGAAAAAATGTAAACATTTTAAAACTGCAGTGATAAAAATTAGTTCTTCAAGTGTTTTTTTAGAACTGACCAGTCTCCTTTAGTATGTACAATTCTGTAAACAGGATGCATATGTATACATCAGCATGGGACGCAGTTCTGTTATGTTATTAAATAAGTAGTGCAAATATATGACATAGACACCTTTTTTATGGTGTATGAGTTAAAGAACATTTTTATGCTCTTTATAGAGATATTTTATAGAGTATACGAGAAAACTATAAAATGTACCCTCGGGCCATTACTCATCAAATTAGTGCAGAATGTATTGTACCAATTCTTAAATGCTGATGTGTTCAAACAGAAAGAATCCAGGAAATGAACACTTTCATGTGCATTTGTGGATCAGCTAGATCCTTCCTGCTTTCAATACTTCGCTGGATATTGGTTACAAGCAAATGAATCTGCATTACAAATAGGATGCAGTGTAGACAGCATCGTCTGATTGCTACTGATTGCATCAAGCTTACACCTCACAGATTCATTAGTTCCCTAATATGCTAATAAGTGTTTTCTTGCTATGATCTCCTCAGAATGTTATGGAACAGTTTAACCCGGGGCTGCGGAACCTCATCAACCTGGGAAAGAGCTACGAGAAAGCTGTTACGGGTGAGCATCATGTTCTAATGCTAATTCTCTGCTTTAAAGGAAGAGGAAGTTTATGGTTTAAAATCTAGATGTCCATAGGGCATCAAATAAGACTTAAGAAACTCTAATGTGCTGCTAAACAGTGAAGCAATATTCTGCTGTGATATTGCTTCCAGCTTAGAGATAAACAACAAACAGTCTGTTTGAACGTTGTCTCTCATTTGTTATCATTCCTGAGAAATCACTGTCAAAAATCCCACCTGTCAGAGTGCTATGCAAGCACCCACTTTCAAATGACTCTGCATATTTCCTAAAGTCCAAGTCCACGTACCATTGGTTGCAATTTCTGTTTTAAATTTGGTTTAATTGGTACAAAGAATGATCTGTTTTATGAACTTTTGTTCATCTCAGCCATTCAGTCATAAAAACCAAAGTTAACTGAATAAAATGGATATATTTTTTGCAGTGGCACCTATCAAGGGTATATAATAAAAAAGAAAGTAAACAATTATATATTCAGTTAGTATATTGGAAGCAGGACAAATGGACAATATGTTGTAAATATCGATAATGGAGATATATTACAAGTACATATATGGAGATATATGGACAACGTTTAAAAAAATGACCATATCATAAGATTGCATCTCTTACACAGGTAACCATCTGCACTCTTAAAAATAAAGGTGCTTCAAATGGTTCTTTTGATGCCCTAGAAGAACCATATGGAATCACTCAAAGATTAATTTGAAGTGCCTTTATATTTACGAGGGTTTGTATAATTCCAAATAAGAATTAAATTCTGAAACTTTATTACTGAACATTATACTTTGTTAAGATTTTCATTATATCATATCGTGAAAGGACATTTCTCTTAAACATATTGAGATATGAGTTTTTAGTCATATCGTCCAGTCCTATTTGCAATATGCAATAAACTGTGCCAGTAAACCAGTATATTTCCCATTGGTACATTTAAACTTTTCCTAATACTTTTATTTGATACCAAGTATTTTAATGCTTTATAATCATTTCTGTGTTCTGTTTGTTTAAGTAAATATACACAATTCTACTGGAAGAGGACTTCATTGTGTTTTCTGTCTTGTAGCTATGACCTTGGCTGGAAAGATGTACTTTGATGCTGTGTCAAAGATTGGGGAGAATGCTGCTGTATCTCCAGTATCTAGAGAATTAGGTAAGTTTCATACTTAGTTTCACCTGAAAGTGCTCTGAAACGACACTCCCTTTTTTCTTTCTTGGGGGGAACTGCTAACCATTATGCTGATGCACTAATGCTACTAGGCATGTATATTCAACATATGCATCATGCCAAACAATGGAATTAGCCAGCTTGTGACACAGGTTAAAATTAGATGCAGTAGGATGTGTTTCAGAGAACCATTCAACCAGCAGTAGTTGCCAATGCTTCATTTCCATTGACTTTAGTTCTAGTTCAGTGTCCTCGTGTAGTATAGGAACGTGTAATGTGGATAATTGTTGCAAAAAGTAATGAAAACTAATATGGGTTTATTTTGGGACTGCACAGGCCAGTCGTATTCCTTTCCCAATGGATTCCAGGACTGTTTTATTCATGCAGTCTTAGTTTCAGTAAAAGTCTTTCCTGACATTTTTAAATGCCACCATTCTCCACTATTTTCCATTTTTTTTTTAAAGAGGATGATGTGCACTTACGTAGTAATGAGAAATAGAATATCTGATCTATGTAATTCAAATTGTGAAATCACATCCAGAAAATCATTTTAGCGCTTAGCATTACTTTACTTAGCAGTGCAGCTAGGTTAGTGTACTCAGAATCGAGTTTGGAGAAGAATTTCTATTGTACTGTTCAGTAGTACAGTGATTAGAAAGCACACAGCTTGGAGGATTGGAGCTACGTCTAGCACAAAACCCAGTTTCTCACAGGTTCCAGAGAATGTTTACTCAGTTGCTGTGCTGCCGGAGCATGCTATTTAACAGCTGTGACTGTCAGGCATTTCTCTCTGGATCTATGTAAGGTCTTGGTGATATCTCCCTGGATACTCAACTGAATTAAGAGTGATGACAATAATATTGTTTTTAGTTCTATACATAGAACACTGTAGAATGTAGACTCTGAGATATACCCATATCCAAGGTCTATGATGACAGAATGGATCACACACATGGATCACATTCTGTACAGGGTCACAGATTGTTGCACACGGTCCTACAGAAAACTCAGGGTACACTTTGCTCATAGGTACTAAGGAAGTTCCAAACTCAGCTTGTTTACTGCTGAGTTCTAAAACATTCACGTTTGCATTGGTCTGCGAGGAGTGTGGTGTTGCCGATGTCTCTCAGACTGGGTCTATGTGAAAGTCCTTTTTTTTGGTGTGTGTCATGAACACCCTGTTGATGAATTCAGGTCAGAAATAATCCCTTTCCATCTGCAGTGACTGGTTATGGACTAGTAACACACCAGTCAGTCTGAAATGTAATGTGTATCGTACTGTGACTTCTAATATACCATTACATCTTTGCACACAAGGCAGGAATGTAGAGCTTAAAGCCCAAATAAGTGCTTTCCAGGCCTAAACCATGCAGTCCTGTGTCGTCTCGTTCTTGTGCCCCTTTACATTTAGCCCTTTGCTGTAAATGAGCTGTAGCTGCATCCTTTGTTGATTATCCACAGCCATTGTCGGTATCCAACAGCCCTTTAGGCTCAGCTTTATGCCTTAGCTTTGTGTTCCTTTCTTTAACGTCCTTTACTCCTGCTAGTCTTCTGTTTACTTTTCCAGTTATTGTGTTGAAGTAGTGTCAATAAACCCTGCAACGGTGTCTGATAACCTCTTATCAGACTCAGGCCTCCAGCTGACTGTTTTTCAGAGCACAGACATGTCCTTGCAGATGTGGTATATATGACTAGTTGCATTTAACTATTTTTCATTGTACGGAGGTCAGTATTTTGTTTGTAATTTTGTATTTAATGCTGTTGATTAAGGAAAAGGTTAGTTACTTTAATCAATTGAATTAAAATGTGTTGCTCCTTACAGTACCATTGTAATTTCCAACTTTATAGACCGTCCATGTCATACAGCCCTAAGCCAAAGAACAGTTTGTAAACACTTTACAATAATAGCAGATATAAAATTTTATTTGTATTAAATGCAAGTTATGGATCCTGTTGCACTATCCTTCTGCCTTTCCACTGAACGCATTAACCAAACTGCAGTCCATTCATATCGGAATGTAAATAATCAGTCTCTTAATAGCATGTTGGCAATGATAAATTATAGGGGCATGAAGGTGTCTGTAACCACATGATTCACTTGTTTTTGTTTAGAAAAAGATCCAATGCATCATCAAATGTCAAATTTCTACACAATTTGCTTGAATTACACAATTTTCAAAATACATTGAGTACACAAATGTGACTGAAGGATGTGTGTAGACACTGTATTACAGTTAAACCCATACATCAGGTTCCTTATTTTCACAATAATAAAAAAGGTTGGGCAGTGTATGTCAACAAATGAGCTCCTACAATTAGGGATGCACCGATACTGATATCTGATATTTTCATGTAAATGTCTCTTGATGCTGATACACATACATTTATAAAATGTAGAAACCATTGAAACAAATTCATCTATAGAAGTGTAGAAATGGTTTATGGTGTAGTAGCATGAATGGAATGGAGAAACATTAGCATAATCATCCAAACCTCCCTGGTCCTCTGGATAGTTCCTACCAATATTTGAGCTTCAGTTTAAAAAATAGCATTTTAAAATATCAAATGTAAATACCTTTTTTGATGCTAGTCATTTTTTAAAGTGTCAGTCAATACTGATATACTTCTATTACTGTTAGAAATTCTGCATACAGGAGTCAGAGGACTGGCATGATGAAAGACAATGGAACATCCAGTCTCCAGTCTTCATGCATGTTGAATTTCTAAAACCTTGGCATTTTCTCACCAAGTAAGTTTCAGTATGCCATCCAGGTCACAGCACCAAGTTATTGGAAGTTCAGCCTCAGGAGTCAGGAGACTAGATGTTCAGATTGTAGTGTGCAGGCAGAAAATCATACATGGGTACAACTCAGTCTGTCAGCAGTCTGGGTTTCTCTCCAGAATGTATAGACTTTCAGGGTACGCTGGGGTGAGGGGGCGGGAACAAGTGTGAAAGAAGATGTACGGGGAAAGGAGTGAGTCTAAGTTGACAATGGTAATTCTATCAGGGGAAGGCTTGAAAGGGGGTTAGGCAGGAATTACAATAACACAGCAAATGGGCATTGGCTGAAAGTCTACAGTGAGAGTTAAGGATCATGCCAAACTACTGTTTGAAGGATAATGTTTGTTGTAAATATTGCTGTAAATATGATTAATAAACAGTATTATTGATTTTTTTACTTTGAGTCATTGTAACAATATAGAACCTATGCAGTTGAATCACCAACTTTAGATTGAGGCATCACAGTAAATGCATTGTAACACATCTACTATAGGAACTTTAATAATTCTTAATAGATCATGTACTTTAGCAGCACTTTCTTGTGTAATTTTAAAAGAAAGTGCCGTTGCTGTGTCTTCTGATCAGCCTGCATCTGGCAGTCTTGGCTTGTGCTTAGCATGTGCTTTCTTATCTGCCAATAGTTATACAAGGGCAGATTTATGACACGACCTTTCTAAAGCAAAGCAAATGTGCCTGGATATTATATATATATATATATATATATGTGTGTGTGTGTGTGTGTGTGTGTGTGTGTGTGTGTGTGTGTGTGTGTGTGTGTGTGTGTGTAGTTGAAGGACACACACACTTAAAAGTACAGTCTGTGTGTCTCTACCTTAACCACAGGCATGTCATTTAGGGTCAGCTGGGACTAGAGCTTGTCTGGTCAGCTGGGTACTAGTCACCTAACAGACAGTGTACACAGTTGAGTCACATTATTATGACCACTTCCTGGTTTCTCCTCTTGCCATACAGCAGCACTTTGTAGTTCTATAATTACAGACTGTAGTCCACCTGTTCCTCTGCATACTTTGTTATCCTCCTTTCACCCTGATTTTCAAGGCTCAGGGTTCTGCAGGACCACCACAGACCAGATATTATTTAGGTGATGGGTCACCATTGCAGTGGTGGACCAGGACCATATTTCTAAAACAATTCTTATGAGCTACAGGGACGATTTAACGCTTGTTAACCAGCAAATTTTAAAGTAAAATATCAGGACATCTGTCCATGAGCTGAATCTCAAGAAAAACGTGCATCAAGACAATGAGCCTAAGAACACCCTGGATGGGGAGCATTGGTGCACAGCCATTTTTAGATATCGCCAGAGGTGGTCAGTCTGGGCTCTGTCTGGGCCAATCAAGGACATTCACAGAGCTGTCCCAAAGCCACTCCTTTGTTTTCTTGAATGTGTGCTTTGAGTCGTTATAAACCTTTGTCCCAGTCTGAGGTCCAGAGCACTCTGGAGCAGGTTATCATCAAGGATGTCTCTGTACATCGCTGCAGTCCTCTTCCCCTCGACCCTGACAAGTCTCCCAGTTCCTGCTGCAGAATAACATCCCCACAGCCTGACACTGCCATCACCAGTGCCTGGCTTCCTTCAGATATGATGCTTGGCATTCAGTCCAATAAGTTAAGAATATAAGAAAAGTTGTTTCTTATGGTCTGAGAGTTCTTTAGGTGCCTTTTGGCAAACTCCAGACAGGCTGTCCTGTTGCTTTTACTGAGGATTGGCTTCCATCTCCCCAGGCCTGATTGGTGGAGTGCTGCAGAAATGGTTGTCCTTCTGTAAGGTTCTCCTTTCTCCACAGAGCAATGTTGGAGCTCTATCAGAGTGACCACTGGGTTCTTGGTCACCTCCCTGCCCAAGGCCTTTCAACCACGATCGCTCAGTTTGGCTGGACGTCCAGCTCTATGAAGAGTCCTGGTGGCTCCAAACTTCTTCCATTTATGGATAATGGAGGCCACTTTGATCATTTGGACTTTCAAAGCAGCAGACATTTTTCTGTACCCTTCCCCAGATCTGTGTCTCGATACAATCCTGTCTTGGCTTGGTTTGTTCTCTCACATGCACTGTCTACTATGGGACCTTATACTGTATAAACAGGTGTCCAAATCATGTCTATTCAACCGAATTTACCACAGGTGTCCAGTCAAGCTGTAGAAACATACACACACACACACACACACACACACACACACACACACACACGGATATGTCCCTGGTAGATATTTTTTGACTTATATTTGGGGTTGAATATATGTATATAAGGTGAGTGACCTCTGTGTGTCCGCGGTGGAGTATGTAGCTCAGTGGATTGCGTGCTGTGCTGATTAATGAGCCAGGCTTTAATCAGTGCAGCTGGGTGAAGTGCTGCGGGAACAGGCTGCTGTAGTGATGCTCACTTCTCTGGGGTGCAAACACACTCCATTCAGATTGTTTAGTGCTGTGGCTGAAAATAAAGCTGCTCATATGGTGTGACTGAGATTCTCATGCATGTCAATCCTGCCGTATTTTATATAAGCTCTGTGGCAGTAGCAAGACAGATCCATTTTGCTCTACGCCAGCAAAGTAATTTACTCTTAGACTGAGTAATAAGAGATTTCAAATTGCCTTTCAGTCGGTGACTGACTTTTATGTTCACTTTTGGACAAGCTGTGGTTGCCTTTGTCTGTGAAAAATAGTCGTATTCCAAATGCTGAGGAAAAATATTAGGAAAAATCATTGCTTGGAAAGGCTGGGTGATGAAAATAGCTTTTTCCTCAAAACAATCCACTTACAACCTGCAGAAGAATGCTTGAGAGCAAAATAATGTTCTGGATGCCATTTCCTTGGTTCATTATGCAATTAAGATATTAAGACCAATTCGCAATTAATCTTAAGTTAAGGTCGTGGAAGGTCAAGGAATCTTTCAGAGCAAACTGTTCTTAGAATTGCTAAAAAGAGAAAACAAAACTCTGTTTGACTGCAAAAGACCTTCAGGAAGATTTAGCAGATACTGGAATGATGTGTGCACTATTTTACTAAGAAGCAACACCTTCATAAATATGATTGCAATAAAAAAAAGTCCTCTGAAGGAAACCAATCCTGCATCTTCACCTTAAAATACAGCATAACGGGTTTTGAGATGAACATCTAAACAAGCCTGATGCATTATGGAAACAAGTCTTGAGGGACTAGAAATAGAAAGAAAGGGTGCAGAATTTCAGGAAAAGAACACCTCTCAAAATGGTAAGATGGGGGTGGATGTTTAATGCTTTGCATTGCAGTCAGTGTTGGACGGAGCATTTCGCTGGTGTAGGAAAGAGTGGAGTCGTTTAAATCCCAGCAAATTCTGGAGCCAAACATCAAGCTATAAAATACATTGGAGAGATTGGCTTCTACAGGTGGATAAAGATCCCAAACATACCCCAGAATCACAATGGTGTACCTCAGGAGGTGCCCTCAATGTCCAATGACCTAAATATCATTGAATCTGTGGATGGATCTCAAAACATTATCATTTCTTTCCATTCCACAGATATTAGATTGTTGCTTTCAGGTGGTGTGGATGAAAAAGAAAAAGGCTATAAGCTGTTACTGATTGAACAAATGCCTATAATTCTATTTATACATGCAGCCTGTGCACTGAGTGTTCATACTTCTGATTGTTGCTTCTTCCTCTCCTGCACATTCTACTCTGTACCTGGGCACCATGACCTTGTCCCTGCAAATGGTAACATTTGGAAATGTCTACTAAAACAATGCACACACTATCTGCCAGCGATAAGGGCTAAAAAGCAGCTCCGCATGGCCAGTTTGACCCAGATAACCCTGAATAACTGACCTCACGCTGCGCGTCACCAAGCTTTCCTCAGTAAGTGGAACATCTTGACTCTTGGCTTTTCTGGCATGATGAAACTGGATCTGCTGTGACGTTGCTGAGTTGACATCGGATAGCCTTGAGAGTCTAACACACCTGTACTCCCCCCACCTCCTTTTCCTGGGTTGTGTGTCACAGGGATGGAGAAGCTTTTTATTCTTAACTTGTCCCACCACATCCAGGCTTCCAAGCCTGGATTCTCCAGCTGTTGGAGCGGCGTGGAGGCTCATATTCTCTAGAATATAATGGTGCCCAGAAGGCTTGTTTTAAGGGATTATGTAGAAGAATCACTTTTTCCTACAGATCTTTGCATGGATGGTTCTTTAGGGCTCTTTAGTTCTTTAGATCTAAGGATCTAGCTAAGTAAGTGTGAAAACAGTGCGGACCGAAAAATGCTTGTAGAGACCCTTTAGAGGAGATGGTCGTGGTCCATCCTCAAACAGATTCAGGAGTGGTTTGTTTGTGGTGAGAACATGATCTGACCTTGATCCGACTCTTCTGCTGCACAGAAATGGTCTGGAACACATTCATTTATATTTCTTGTATTTTATGCATGTATTTGTATTTCTACAGCTGTTATTTGTTTTCTTGCTTCCTCTTTAGACATGTCTGACCAATCAGTGGAGAGAACATTTTCACATACATTTTTGTGTGTTTAGATGTTTCCTTGTGTGAAAACTATTCAAACCACATTTGAAAAGTTCTCAAAAAGTGGTAACTGATTCAGACCAATGCAAGCCAACAGGTGTGAAAACATGCTGAATGAAACTATAAAACAAACACTTTAATACAGAATCTTTTTTTGTACAAAAAAATGTGAAGAATCTTGTCAAAAGTATAAATGTTTCCGTTTTTATTCTAAAATGATACAAAGCAAGAAAGCAAGAATCCTATTTTTTGAAAGCAATTTATCAAGTCATGTCAAGCTGAGATTTAGGGTTGATGCACAACATGGTTATAGCACTTAGCTGTGTGTTTTATTGGACATTTTGCAGTGCTGTTTTTGTGAACATTTGGTGCTCTTACAGCCCTGTTCCATTTCTGGACTGAAATCATTAGCAGTATGCCATATTTCTCTGACACGGTTTGCCACTGATCAGATGACACTGAAATCTTCCCTGGAATGTAATCAGAATTCTGCAACTCATTCTCACGGATGTGATCTCTTACTGCAGACCTTCTTGGCAGAGTTTGATTGTGTGTGTGTGTGTGTGTGTGTGTGTGTGTGTGTGTGTGTGTGTGTGTGCGTTTGTGTGTGTGTGTGTGCGTTTGTGTGTGTGTGTGTGCGTGTGTGTGTGTGTGTGTGTGCGTGTGCGTGTGTGTGCGTGTGCGTGTGTGTGCGTGTGCGTGTGCGTGCGTGTGTGTGTGCGTGTGTGTGTGCGTGTGTGTGTGCGTGTGTGTGTGCGTGTGTGTGTGCGTGTGGGCGTGCGTGTGGGCGTGCGTGTGGGCGTGCGCGCGCGCGCGCGTGTGTGTGTGTGTGTGTGTGTGTGTGTGTGTGTGCATGTATGCGCGCGTGTGCGTGCGTGTACACTTGTGCACATACTTTTGTGTGTATGTATGAGAGTACAATTCATTCCCCCTAAGGCACTTGCCTTATCACAGACATCGTACAAGCTCAGCTCTGCTAATGTTCAGTAAAACTTTTATCAAAAGCCCCTGATCTTCAGACAGAGCTGAAATCAAAATGGAAAAACTGCTCCAAAGACACTCCAATCTTCCAGACGGGAGACAGAAGAAAGAGTGTAGAGAGTTTTTTTTAATGTTGTGCTTTTAAAGGTTATTGTATTTGTTTTTCAAAAGCAAATCCATAATCTATACATTATTCCATTTAAACCTCACTACCCTTCACCCATTTAAACAGGATGTGCATTTTAAAAACTGACACGACATGGAAATGCTGTTCCATTATATGCGGGAAAACCCCAGACATTTATTCCACTGGGAAAAAGGGGACTGTACGCAGTTCCACAAATGACTAAGCTGTTCTTTCTATAATATCATCCCAGGGGATTTAGCACAGGCAACAGCCTGTATACATATAAAAGTGAGGGAGTCCAGCTTGAAAGAAATGGATGCCCACAGGTGCTTAATTTTCATTGGCATCTGGCTAGAAATGTCTGTGCGGACAGACAAGCATTTACATTCAGTGCAGGAGCCTCACATGCATGTTCTTCAGGTCAGTGCAATAATCTCATTGGAGGTAGGAGCAGAGGACCCACCAGCGTTTACAGGAGCAGAAGTCAATGTACATAGATTCTATTCTATGATGTTATTAAAGGCCATTTTGGACCATTTCTGTTGGTCCATTCGTCATGAAGCTTTGACACAACGTAAAGGACAACTGTTAGAATGTCAGAATGAGATCAAGCTGAAAAACATTACAAAAACATGTGATGTGTTCAATTTTACTGTTCAATTGTTGTGTAGGTTTTATTATCTAGTGTTGGCTCAGTCTTTAGAGCTCTAGGCTATTTTGTTCATAAGGTTGTGGGTTCAATACCCTGGTTCTCAAAGATGCCATTACTGGGCCTTTTAAGCAGCAGCTCTGAAGTGAAAGGAAATGTGAAATAAAGGGCAGTGTGAATGCAGCAGCTTATCTGTTAGACAGGCTCAGAGTGTGTTATCCTACTGCTCAGCCGCTTCCTGAGCCACCCCACCACCGAAAAACACACCCCACCTCAGCTTGCTTTGAATGACTTCCAGGGACACTTTACATAATCTGCACAGGCCTAGTCCAAATCAGGTTTCACCTGCTGATTTCAGACCACCGTTTGTGTACACAAGGAAAGTCAGCGAGAGAGAAACGTAAGTTCGAGTTGTGAAGTTGATGAATATCTACAGCCTTAATATGGTTCTTCAAAGGTTATTTAGTAAAGGCAGTGAAACCATTACAATGTTGTACGGTATGGGTTCTGAAACTTTTGACCGGTATTGTACATATATTATGCAGTGGCATGTTGTTAATCAAGAGATCACATCACAACATGATGATGGATTTGTTTTACTGGTTTAAAATCAACCACAACATTGTGACCTCCTCTCTTTTCTACAGCCACTCTTCATTTTTATCTGCTTCATTTTCCACACTTTGCGCTTTGCAGTTCTGTAATTAGACTGCTGTCCATTTGTTTCTCTGCATACCTTGTTCAGGACCCCACAGGACCACCACAGAGCAGGTATTATGTGGGAGGTTGGTCATTCTCAGCACTGCACTGACGTGGTGGTGGTGCGTTAGTGTGTTTTGCATCGGCATAAGGGAATCAAACACAGCAGGGCCACACACCCGTGCCATCTCAGTGTCACTGCCGTGCTAAGAATGACCCATCACCCATGACCACCTGCTCTGTGGTGGTCCTTGTGGTCCTGACCATTTAAAGAAAACTGACCAGCTGCACATTTTTATTACAAATTCAGAATAACTATGTCAAAATATCAAGATAAATATCGTGTGTTGTGAAAATATTGTGATATTTTACCGTATTGCGCACCCCTAGTATGTTGTCCACCTCTAATGGAACCTTTGATCGGAATTGTCTAGTTTAGGAACAGAGACGTTCAACACTGTGTGCTGTGCAGCTTGTTATATAAAACAGTAAAAGTTGCCATTTATTTATTCTGCACCATGGAAACATAGATAATATGGTAACAATAGGAAGTACAGCAACATGAACGCCTGTGACATGATTGCAAACTGCATTGCGTGAGTGATCTGGGACTGAACACAGACTAGTGGTAATTTGCATGTTGTTTTCCTGTGGTCATTTAACTCTGCGCCCTGTTCCTATAAACTTACAGAAGCCTGGCTATTATACCTCAGCTCTACTTCCCTATTGCAAAGCAGTGTTTATCCAAAGTGAGGTTGAGCGTTCCACCGTTTCTGTACACTCTACAAAAACGTACCAGGGTCTGACTTTTTGATTCCGAACTGAATTTATCCAGTGCTTTACCGAAGCCCTTCACAAAACACGTGGCACTTTGTTTAGGCACGTATTGTATCGATTAGTAGGAAGAGTATAGAGTGGACTGGCCTGTGTCTCAAGATAAATGACTGGCAGATTCAACGTTCAGCAGTGTAACCAGTAAATATCTTCCTATCTCTTGTTTATCTTGTGTAATGTTTATAATATCTAGGGCCCAAGTTGTCAGGGGTCTGAAACTCATTTGCAAGTTGCCAAGAAATGTGTTGTGTCAGGAAAGTCAACACACAGAAGAGTAAGCAAGAGAGCCATTGTGGTTTATTTGAGCAACGAGGTCATTCTTTGATCCTGTTTATTGATCTGTTACTCAGATATTAGTCATAAAGCTGACTGACTCTTTTATGTTGAAGTTAGACAGAGCAGAGCACATGACTGCCTAACATCTGATTATGAGGTGTGGCTGTAGTCTGTGGTCTGTAATGCAGTGGCTCCGAGGTACAGCTCCATGACATTATATCATATTGCATTTGGGATGTGGTACATTCATCTTTACGTGTGGAGTTAGTGTTATTGTTTTTCTGCACTGTGTAAAACACAATGACATGATTAGGATTTGCAAGGCATAGGTACTGACATTACTTGAAAACACACATTAAAAATTTTAATTATGTTTTATAACTCAAAAACTGAATTTAAGCGAATGAACTCCTGCACGGGCTGGGCGATATATCGGGTGATAAATCGGCGATATATCGGGTGATAAATCAGCAATATATCAGGTGATAAATCAGTGATATTTTGGGTGATAAATCAGCGATATATCGGATGATAAATCTGGATATAAACAGAGCGTTATATGGACTGAGGTGTCTTCAGTTTTTTGGAAAATGGTTTTAATTGTTCCCTCCTTCGCTCTGCTCTGCCCCCTGCTCTCAGCTCCTCCTCTACTCTGCTCTCCTCTGCCTCATTCACACTCGCATGTACATACTATGGAGGGGGCTTAAGACAAGAAGAAATGAAGATCAAATTTTGAAAGGAGAAATATAACATTTTGAAGTGCTAATGTTTCTTTTGCGCTAATAGTCAGACAGCCAGGGTTTGATAAGTTAGCTAAACACCACAGTACAGACTGTGTTCCAGTTAACTGAGGCTCAAGTCTCACAGGTTTAGAGGATAAAGCCTTATATCTGAGAGCACAAAGTCGTCTGAATGGTTTTACGAGTGATTTTGACTGTTCTGAGTTTAAGCTTGTGGACTGGTTCATCCAGGTTTGCTTGTTCTCCCTTTTAATCAAACCCATCTTAATGAATGAACGAGCTATTTTGGCCAATTACTAGGTAGACAAAGAACAGGAATTTGACACCTCATACATGCAAAGCACCATCCTCGTTTAGACATACCATCATTCATTTTTAAAAAGCGTAGAATACTGTTTTACGGGACAAAATATCACATTGAGATTCTGATATAGCTTTTTTACGTAATAATATTGTAAAACAAAAAATAAAATATTTCCCCCTCCTTATACACACATGTCTCAACTCATCAACACACACTAAACATGTTTGTTACATTACTATCACAATCACAATGGGAATCCCTTCAGGATTCGGAATCCAGGAACCAAGAATTATAACATGGCAAATGGTTCCTGATTCAGTCCCAGGTTGGACAACAGTCTTTTTCTGTTTCTAGAAGGCTGTTTCAAGATTCTTTCCTCTGACTATGAGTATAACTGTATTATATTGATAATATAGTCAGATTATGTTTATGATTAATTGAGTTAGTAACAGTAAAACGTAATATTTAATGGAGAAAATGGATTTTTAAAATGTCTATATGGCAAACACACAAACATATTATTGGTTGCATTCGTCATCAATTGCTTCTCACTGCAAATAGGATAATTCAAAATATGAAGTATTTTCATACAGATGTTAATAAGTAGCACTGTGTATTGGCAAGAACCGGGCAATATGGTACGAGTCACAATATCGGAGTCAGGATATATTGCAAAACTGATTGATTTTTACTCCCTAAGCCAGTTTTCCTGGATGTTTTGATAGTTTTGTGGACCTTTATTCACCTGTATTTATAGGAGACAGTCACACATAGATATAGTTAGTTTATTGTTAATATCAGAATATCCTAGTCTACTGAAATATGACTTTGAGGTCTAAATAGAGAATGTAGATATTTGTATGAATTTCACAATGTCGTTGTTGTTGTTGTTGTTGTTGTTGTTCTTGTGGTTATATGGTACATATTTGGTTTTAGCTGAATTCATCTCAGATTTAATCAAATAGAAGAATTGCCAGATTTAAGGAGCTTTCACACCAAGTAAATGTGTAAATGGGTTTTTTTTCTGTGCTCCCTGTCTGGGTTCTGCTTTCTTTAATTTCCCTCCTTGACATGATTGCTCGTTAATGATGGAATCTATAGTTTGTGGCTCTTTGGCCATGAACAGACTATGATACAAATGGACAAAAAGGACTGCATAAAGTAGCTGAAATTTCTCACCATCATTCCCCAGCTTTTCAGCTCTGCTCCACCTTACATTTCCTTTCACCTCCGTAACGTTAGTCAGTGTGTTGCTGGTCATGTAAACTTTTGTGTGCTTCTACAAACAAGTTGATGTTCTGCCACTGTCTTGATTATTTTGGTGTGCAGGTACAATAACTGAGGTCTGGTTGGTCAGCCTGATTAAAAATAAATGAACTTCATTAATATGCATGTGTTTGTTTTCAAAACCTGGTGTGCGTTTTTTTTTTCATGCATAAAAAAGTTTGTCTGTTTATAGTCAGCTTGAATCAAAATTAAATCACATGTTTTTGCCTTGTGTTGTGATGTATTAATATTTATTCTTATTCTTATTATTATTATTATTATTATTATTATTATTATTATTATTATTATTATAGAAACAGCCTGCAAAGTGCTAGTGTCACATCTACATGAATTAAAAATGTTTCTGAGAGTTGCTACAGTATTGCAAAACATAATATCACAATACTCGGGTGTATCAGTATTTTACACCCCTTTTAATGGCTGCCAATTAATACAAAAGCTACTAATATATACACAGCTACATTTTTTAACATTTTATAAATTTATAATCAAGGCCTTTGTACAGTTGACCACTGCCTGTAAGCTCATTTTGCTCCTGCTGGGCCTAAAAGGTTAAAAACGTTAAAAAGTGTGAAGTGTGTATTTTGTTTTGAAGTAAAGTCTCTGACTTTCATGTCAGAGAATATCAATTTCCGTCTTTTATTAAGTCATTGCTGAGAACACTGCCTAATCAAATACACCCACACATGGAAATGCTCTCCGCTACCACAGTATTTATATGAGGAATTTATATTTAACTCAGAAAGGCCCTGCAGTAAAGAATGGGTTTTGTTTCACCTTCTGTTTGATTCTCTTTTACACAATGTGACCTGCCCTGATGCCCAAACCCCACTGCGCTGATTTGTATAGTAGTGGAAAGAGAGGTGGTCACCAACCCCTCACACAGACACTTGCACAAACACACGCACACCCTCCCTCTCTCCCTCCCTCCCTCCCTCATGCCACAAAGGAAGCTTTTTACCAGGCTGTTCTGGTGACCTTTAGTCTGTCATGTTGTTTGAACGACACTGAGCAATTCTGGCCGCTGGACAGCAGTCAAAACACACCCAGCAGGAATGAGCCAATCTGATAAACCAGCTGTTTTTAAAGGGACGGTTGCATTTCAGGTGTCCAGTTTTGCCAGGATTACTTGCAAGGGTTTCATTTAGGGTGGAATGTACTTAAATTGCTGTACAATTTCATCACTTTTTCTGAATATTTGTCGTTTCCTCAAGTATTTTTGAACTTGAATGCTCACTTCATTACACATCCGAGAGAAAAAACACACGAGTGGATCTGACCCAGCCGTGCTGCTGGAGTGTTTAATCCCGTCTGAGTTACTGCTGGACTGAGAACAATCCACCAGCCAGAAATATCCAGCTAACAGCCTCCTGTGAGGAGCATCCTGTGAGCACTGATGATGGACAATACAACGACCAAAACACACTGTACAGAAATAGATGAGCTTCTGTCTCTGACTGACTCACTGTCTCCCTCTGAGTGGACAGTGAGTGGACACGGTACTGCTGCGTCTGATCCACTTGTACCAGCATAACACACACTGTGGGATCCAGTCCATTTACACTGACCTCCATTGAAAGTTCTAAAGATTTCTTTCTCCTCTGTGAAATTAAACCACAGCAATGATGTGATCTTATTGGTTAATATGTATTTTCTCTGTCTCTAAAACGATGATTACATAGCCAAAGATCTGGAGGAGTTTGGGGGGGGGGGCATAAAATATGGACATGTTTGTAAATGTAAATGTTGACCTGATGATTATAAGTGTTTTTCGGTCAGAGTTGGGTCAGGCTTTAGTCTTCTGCTCATCATTTCGTTTTTCTTTTTCTTTCATTTTGCCTCTTCATCTTCACCTTAGCAGCACTCAGCCAGTGATGGATGCATCTTCCCCTGCTATGGAAATTAGATTAGCCGGGTGATTCGCATGTAAGTGGTGAGACAGGAATAGATCTTTCCTACAGCCTTAAAAATAAACATGCCAGAAAGTTCTTTGGAGCAAAGAACCATTATTCTTGAAAGGAGCTGTTTTGTAAACTACAAATGTAGTGGCTAGAAATGTTTTAAGGTATAAAGAACATCCACAGATGGAGATAAATGAAGATACTCTGAAAATCAAAGCAATGATACACCATATCACACTGTCTTGCTAGAATTTGATGCCCCACCGTGCTCCTGAATAATGATTCTCATTGGATTGTAGAAGCTCAGCAGAGCACCATTGGTTTGATTCATCAGAGACCCACTAGTGTGTTCTGTACTGGATTCCTCATTGTCCTGGACCTGCCTGTTGTTGCCGGTGATAACACAAAGGCTATGGACAATCTATAATCTTTTGTAATCGCAAAGTAGCCATCTACAGTAAAGCTCTGGCCATGCCTCTCGTGTGTTTATATGTGGCTGTTACACCATTGTGTAACCCTCTCTCTTTGGGCCATTGTTCCAAGCAGTGGAAGTTTCTGTCTCTATCTGGGTTGCACCCCATGCTGCTTTGATCAGAATGTGCTCATAAACGCCCCCTCCCACTCGAACACTTGACTGCAGAGTCTATAACTCAGACTTGATTAATAGAAGCGCTGAGATGTTTGGGAAGTGGGCAGCTATTCTGTTCGATTAATAGTGGGACATTTCTGGAAACGGTACATAGATATGTACAATGCTGGTCTATGTGTATTGTATATGTTTATGCTGGTTAAAGCATTCCTGCTTGGCTATTTTTACAACCCTTCCATTATTTTATGATTTAAATTGTGAGGTGAACTTTTCCCTGTATGCAGAAGTTCTGCTGTTCTGAGTGAACAGCAAAGCACTTTTGTAAGTCGCTCTGGATAAGGGCGTCTGCGAAACGCCATAAATGTAAATGTAAGTTATTTCCAGCCTTGTAAGCTGATTGGTTCAAATGTTCCACTGAACACCAATAACTCTTATAGTAGCATAAGAGAAAACAGATATGACATAAAACAAGATTAAGACAAAAATACACAATATTCAAAAGACACTGGACAAAAAAAAAGTTGTGAATGGGTAACAGATTTTAAAATGTTGATCTGTGTAAGGAGCTGGAGAAGGAGCTGTTGGTCGTGCTGTGAGTGAGTGGTGTTACTGTGACGTACCAAAACGTTGATAGTTAAATAACTTTAATTTTGTTGAAGTAAATGCTAACATTTAAAGATAGTAAATTCTCAACCTAATGTTTTTTGTTTCCAAACTGCTGTCCAGATATTACATGATGAGTACACCAAGATCTAAGCTGAGTTTTATTCTATTCAGGTATTACTCTGTCACGTGCACGCAACAACAACGTCAGTGCTTACAAAAAAAAAAACTCTATAAAAAAGCAGCAACTTGCCAAAGGGAATTTCTGACCCTTAATAAAATGTTTATAAACTGAAAGTGAAAGCTAAATGGTGTAGATTTTATGTTGTTATTTGCACACCATCCCAAGGGTACACTGTGTGGTATGAGACATTGATAAGTTCAGCCAATCAGAGGGAACATGAGTTGTTATCTTTGTTGTTATGGTCGCCATTTGTGTTATTGCTAAATTAATTGATATTAATTTTGAAGGATAGGTGATTGCCAGCTTTATAAATGTGTCATCATTGTGAAATATTTGGAAAAACACTGAGATATTGAATTTTTCCAATGTTGCCTCTGTCATTTTGTTACTTTTGCACAATACAGCATTGATGCATTGATCATAAAATTTTGAAAATCAGTTAAATTTTGTTAAAAAAGTGGAGAATAGCAAAAACGCATATATAAGGTTTTGCACGACAGTGATTATATTTTAATATAAATCAATGAAGGTATTTAACCCATAACTGTTGACTACCATATGACAATCCTGAACTGCTCTAAGCTTAATGATTCTTAACTGTGGCTACACTGTGCTTGGAAACCTGGCGTGGATTTTATTTGTACTCTTCTTTCAAAATCACACCATATCACACCATATACTGCTATACCAGGGAGAAACTGGAAGCATTTGTTTGTTATTTGTTATTTAGAAATAACACACACTAACTCCCTGCTGTTGTTAGCTGTGTGTTTCTTCTGGGGTAGTGTTTGAGTATGATAGCTTAAGTGAAGCTCATTTTAAAGCTTAGTTTTTAAAAACTAAATTCAGGCCAGTATCAGCTGATTCTCTGTTTCATTATTGGGATCAATATCATGCCGTTTCTACCATCATAAACATGAGTGGCACGAATCCAGAAGATAGGAGAATGAGATCAGGGTAGTTCAGCACATTCCATGCCACTCGTTTCTTTAAGTGTGTGAGATATGACTCCAAAGATCACTGGCTTTATGCCACTTCATCTGCCACATAAACAAAATCACATGCTTCAGCTCTCGTGTGCCCAGATAGAAACGATCAAATTTGCAGTGTTAAACTGAATCTTACATTTAGCTCCATGCACTTCAGAAGTCACACCATCAAAAAACACCACTGATCCAGTTCCAGATGACAGATGATTTGTGGTATACTTTGGATAATTTCCCTCTCCATAGTAAGTTAATCAAGACACTATAACAATAATAATCTTGATCAGGTGTCTGAATAAACTCTTAATGACCTAATGACATTGTCTTCTACACATTGTAGGGTTGAATTTCCAGTGCATTCAACTGGGAGCTCCGGGACATTCAGCTTTGGGTGATTTCACCATATTGGTTCACTAGGCTGCGGGAAGTACAAACACCTGTTTTGCTCAGGTGGCTTTCATAGTCTCATGTCTTCATGTTGAGACATGATCAGTATCAAGGTTCACTTCTTCAAATGAACATAGGTCTGCTCTTATCCAGGTGGATTTATTTAAACCAGTGATTTGGTTATGAGTCATTATTTGTGCGTCATTTTCCGAGATCTGTGTAACAGTACATACTGTTGCAGTGCTGTAGATGGGAAGTCAACGTAATGTGACCGGTGCAGTCAGTGTCACTGGGTAGTTTTTAACTAGATACTGGTATTATAGGTCAGATTCTATTACATGCTGTAAAATCTGTCTTGTCAAATAAAAGGAGCAACGTTTCTCCTGCTATTGCCAAAATGTTTTGGGCCCCTCCCACATAAGCAAGTCTTATTATCTTCCTACACAAATCAAGGGCTTGTTTTTATTGGACTAATGAGTCACCTTCTAATGATGCCAGATCATTTTACATGCCATTTGGTGCCGTGGTGTGTGGTTTAGGATGCTACATATATTTGGTAATATGGTAAAAGAATACAACTGCAAGGATTATTTTTAATGCTGTCAGCTCTTAGATTGCTAGATGGTACGTTGAAGGCCATTATCCTTCTGTGCAGTGAATTGCTGTTCTATCCGTTCTATTGAGAAAATATATCTCTATGCGCTTGAAAATGTGTGTCATCAAAAACACTACTGATCCGGTTCCATTGGCAGCAGTGTATGCCAATGTTATAACTTCCTCCACCATGTTTGACAGGTGATTTGTCATATGCTTTGGATGATGAACCCATCATTTCGTTCTCCATAGTAGGCTGCTCTTGCTTTCATTTGTCTAAAGAATCTTGTTCCAGAGAATCTGACATTTCTGTTCTTCAGTGTGACATTGAAGTCGTTTCTTGCTTGCAGATGTTGACAGTGGTGAGGTTGACAGTGATCCTTCCTCCTCAAGAGAGCTGTTGACTTGAAGTAAAAATGAAAATATTCTGCATTCACTTCTTTAGTTGTCATCTATGACTTTCCAAACAGGCATTTTGGTATTGCTGAGCTCACTGGTGCATTCCAAATCCTTGACTTGGCCACTCTTGAAGTTTCCACTCTCTCTCTCTGATAAATGTGTTTGTTTACTCTAATGATGGCCTTCTTTACTTGCATTTATATGCCCTCTCTTTGGGCTACATAGTAAAAGTGCCCATGAACAGACACCAAATGCAAATCAGTCACCAGACCCTTGTCAGAAGAAAACAGGCCAATCCTATGAATCAGTCAAGTGTCCAATTACATTTGAGCCTTCACTTTTGATCACATGTTGATTACTTCACTAATGGTGGACAGCAAATGGCAAAAATTGTGTCACTGCCCTAAAATACTAAAATATTTGCCCCCAGCAGGAATCAACTGATTATAATACACAACTATAATGATGTTGTGCCAGACTCATGGTGTCATGGTGTCACTCAGAATGGCAGAAGGTCTTCTTGGAGGCATCTTGATCAGCCGCAAGATCAGTTTGTTGTCACACATTCAGAAGAACTGATGTCATGGTGTGGGGTGCAATCCTACAATACCACATTACTTTTGGTCTTCATTACAGGAAGTGACAGCCCAATGATATGTTAATGAGGTTCTACATCTAGTGGGCTGAACACACACTCCGGTGCGCTATTTTTACAGGACAACACTGTGCATACAGCTGCCATCTCAAGAACTTGCCCTGAAGACACAGACACCATGCCATGGCTAGTCATATCACCAGATTTATCCCATGGTTAAAAGTATATGGGATGCTACCGGACGCGCTCAACACTCCACCTCTGCTGCAGCATCTGTGAGAATATTCAAGCTGCATAGATGGATTATCACAGGACACCATTAGGAACCTCTACAATTCCATTGTGAAATGTCTGGCATGTTGCATTATACCTGATGCCGTACTTGGAATAGCATTACAACGTGACACTTCATTGTGCGTTCCCAACAGCGTACAGTGTAATGTCATCATGCAAACCAGCAAACAATCCCTGCTGTTGCACTTTTAAATATCAGGTTTTGCTGATGGCTTATTTTTGACTGGACAATATGGCGAGAATTCCTGCTGAGAGAGAGGGTGACCGATTGCAGTCTTGAGGACATGTGGACAGATGACGGGGCTAAATCAGCAGTGCTGAAAAAAGAGACAGAGAGCGAGCTTTCTTCTGTGTTGTTTCCATGGAAAGCTCGCCGTTTCCCCTCCCTCGCTGTATGGGCAGAGAGCCCCTGAGGACTTATGAAGTTTGTCTCCAGATCTCTGAGAGAATTGGCTGGAAGTGTAAGCACCAGGCATGAACTTTTGAGCTTCTGCCCAACCTTGCTTGCTGAACAGTGGCTCACAAATAAGTGTTGACTAAGTGTGTTGTGGGCGGATCCGTTTATACATAAAGTGTTATAATGCTTCTATTTTTTTTTTGGTTAGGCTGAAGTGATTGCATTTTAATCCTCATTTGATTGCACTAAGAAAGAGCATGCTGGGAGGAACATAACGCTGTGCTCCATGCTGGTAGAGCACATTTTAATTACAGTTACCTGCACGAAGGGAGGGTCTGGTGATGGAAAAAAAAGGCCTTTGGGCTTTAATTGTCAGAGGAGACTTGTGATTCATTATGTGGTTGATTGTATGTTGAATATTGCAGATACATGTACCTGGAGGAGGTTTAACCTGTGTGTGTGTGTGTGTGTGTGTGTGTGTGTGTGTGTGTGTGTGTGTGTGTGTGTGTGTGTGTGTGTGTGTGCGCACATCTGCATATGACTGATCACTGTGATTTCTATCTCTAGGTGTTGTGCTGATTGAAATCTCTGACGTTCACAGGAAAGTTCATCTAGAGCTGGAGGAAAATGTAAGTGTTTCTGATAAAAATCACATACATAGAGATATTACTTAATTATCTTTATATTGAGCTAAGCCTGGCTGTGTGTGTTTCTCATATACATTTTTTATGGAATCCCATGTTGAACCTCTATTTACATTGAGTGCGTTGATTTGCACACACTCACAGAATGTGTGTGATTTCAATGCGTACATCATTTCCACACAAATAAAATACATCAGAGCCACGCATTTATTACCCAAAGGAAATAAACCACAAGATGGAAGGGGTGGGCAATATGGACAAAAAGTTATATCCCGATATATTGTAGCTGAATGGTGATAGATGATATATGATTTGAAAAATACAATGTGAAAATGTAGGACACCCCCAATTTTTACTATTTTGAAACATACTGAATTTTGATCTTCATTTCTTCTTTGTACACACAAGTATTATGTCTCCTCCATAGTGTGTATGTGAGAGTGAGAATGGGGGCGAAGGGGAGCAGAGTAGAGGAGGAGCTGAGAACACGGGGCGGAGCAGCGTGAGGGAGCATAACAAGGTTTAAGCAAGATTGAAACAGAATGTTATTTAAAAACTTTAAAACTCAATATAAACAATAATCTCAGCCCATATCTTGCTCTGTTTATATACCAATATCGATAGAAATATTGGTAAATTGACCAGCCCTACAAGACAGTTTTACTGTATGTTGATTTAATATTAAAAAAAATGTTAACGCATTAAAATTAGCACATATAGAGAAATACCATTCTCCTAATACACTACAATGTATGTGGCAGTTTCAAAAGCTCATTGTTGATATTTGAGGTTGCACATATCACAAAACATCAATAACAACAAAAACACTCATTCGTTTCTTGTATTTCTTAAATGGTTTGTTCCCCAAATACTCAATAAAGCTCTCAATAAAGCTTTCATTCCTCTTGTGTTCATCCAGATAGATATAAGGCTGTTCAAACTAAAGCAGGTTAGGGAATAGGAATTATGTGCACCTGCTAAGATAGTAACATTTAGCACAACAGGTTTCAGCATGTCCTGTCTTGCACCTGAGGCCAGCTCTGATGGCACAGTGCTTCGTGTTAATGCAGCACAGATGCATTCTGCTTACTCACCTGTCCCCAGTGCCGCAGGCTAATTGATCGAGCCGTAAGTGTAAAAAACACAAACAACATAAGACTAGAAGGATTGAAAGAGTTTGCAAGACTGGTTTGCAGCTTTGTATTTGAATTTAAGTGGATGTAGTTGTTTTTGTTTTCGAATGTGATAAATCAGACCTGACAGATTCGAATATAGTGCGCAATACATCAGAATCAGGAATACTTTATTAATCCCGGAGGGAAACTGCAGTAAACAGGAGTGCTGTAACAGGCTGCGTGACATTATGCAATGTAGGGCTGGCTGATATATCAATATTTATATTTATATCAGGATATAAACAGAGCAATATTTGGGGCGAGTTGGTATTGTTTATATTTCCTTTTAAATAACATTCTGTTAAAATCTTGTACAAAAATGTATAATCGTATATTGCTGTTCAGCTAAAATATATCGGGATATGGTTTTTGTCCATATGGTCTAGCCCTAATGCAGTATTACATAAATCAAATTCTTGCTTCATACAAAAGGAAAATATGCAAAATCCTCAATGTCATTTATTGTACTTCAATCTTTGATACACAGACGGCTGTAAATAATAGTGATAAACAATATTATTGCCATTTTAAGGCCATTATATGCCACTGATGTAGTAGTGATATAATAGCATGATAATGTGGCTACATATTATAAAGCACTTAACTTTTAATCAGTAGAAGTATTCAGACATTGGAATTAGAATATATCATTTTTTAAATATTTGAAACAAAACATAAAACTGAACCACTGTTTTTAAACAAATCAATGTACATGCTTATTCATGTTAATGTCCTCTGTGATTGGCTAAGAGAAACATAAGTTTTATTAGGGTCAGCAAAAATTATTGTATGATGTCATATTTTGTATAAATCAATAACATAATTATCATGATTCATGTAGTTCTGAGATATATATATATATATATATATATATATATATATATATATATATATATATATATAATATGTATTTTAATATTAGGTAGCCCTAATAGAATATAATTCAATTACACAAGATAAACACAAGCTAAATGTGTTTCATTTGAGAATTAACTGTGTAATTCATTTTGAGTATATAATTACATTCAAAGGGTATCATAATCACATGATATTAACTCTCGACACCTAACTGTTCTCCTAATGCTGTGTGTGTGTGTATATATGTATGGCATATATATACACGGCATTTAAAAATACTCATAGTTTCCATAGTTTCCGGAGTGAATGACTGTTTCCATAGAGAATGACTGTTTCTATAGTGAATGACTCTGTGGTGTTCTCACTAGAGTGTTCTAGGGTGGGTAGGCAAAACTGGTCTTGTGTCAAAACTGGTGGAGTGTCACACTGTTGCACAACCTTGTGTTCCTTTTGCTCAGCTCTCATCCTTTTAATTGCCAAGTTTAGTATGTCGAAGCAAGGAAATCAGCAAACTCTGCAGGTGGCTGGTACTTCAGAACCAGAGTTGCCTGGCACTAGGGCATGCTAATGTCTATAATGGTATGTTCTGGAGTGTGGGTTTGTTGTATATGAGCAGAAATAATTGTATAGCTCATGAAAATCAGAAATCCAGTACCTCAAATTCTCAGAATATTTCATAAGGTATATAAGGTATATAAGGTATATAAGGTATATAAGGTATATAAGGTATATAAGGCATTCTGGCACAGATAATAGGTGCTGAGTTCTGCTGGAAAAGGAAATCAGTGCTCTAAAATCTACCAGTAGATGGTGTTTTGACTCTGAACTTACGTATTGGACAAACACCAGCAAACAACATGGTACAGAGTGCGGAAACTTCACACTAGACTAGACTAGACGTCTGCGTGTGGTCACTCTTCATTCACTGACAACAGCCTTGGTCTATTCCTTGTGAAGCTCTCCCAAATTCTTGAATTGTCTATTCTTGACAGTCCTCTCAAGTCTGTGGTCATCCACATTTTCCTCTTCCAGTCAACTTTTGATTCTTATAATTTACTATTTTTTAAATATTATTTTTAATGAGCTATAAACTATTCTGCTCTAAATGAAACAAAAAAAGGCCTAAAATATTTCACTTTTAGATGTAATGCATACATGGTTACCATTTTTAATTAAATTATGAATCAATAAAATATTTCATTATATTCTTATTACCTCATAAAGTTGAAGGTATTGCTTTGTTAGGTTTTCCATATAAAATGTATTTTGAAAAAAATACCTGTAACATTAGTTGGTCAATGGGAGGTTCATGTTTGTAAGCAAGGCTATCAAAGATTATTCCATGAAATGCACAGAGCTTTACTAACTTTAATTCAGAATTCAGTTTCCTGTGTGTGTGTGTGTGTGTGTGTGTGTGTGTGTGTGTGTGTGTGTGTGTGTGTGTGTGTGTGTGTACAGAGCTTAAAACACAGCTCACGCACGTTTGTTTATGTGACCGGCGCTGATGCTCGTTGCTGATGAGGAAGTGTCTGAATTCATCTGTGTTTCTACACTACTTAGTAAACTAGATAAATTCTCATATATCTCATCTGGCATAATGTAAACGCCACATTTTTATCTAGAAAACGGAACTGTTTGTCATGGAATCCGTTCAGTAGGGGAATGGCAGCGATAGAGTTGGAGTTTTAAGGTGGATAGCAATTGACTGTTAGGAAACCTCCCATTTCAAGCTAAAAAAAAAAAAGCTGGACCTTGAAGCTGAGCTACACGTTTTGTAGTTAGGCAGTTCTAAGAATAGCCTCACTACTTATTTCCATTTGCTGTATCCCTCAGGAAACTGCACTGTGCTGATTCTTTCAAAACTGGTTTGAAAAACTTGAAAATCCTCATGATAAGCTAAACTTGGACCAGTTCCACAGACCAGAATGTTATGTTTATCCACACACACTCCTACCAGTCCTTTTTAAGTACTGATAAACTGAGAAACATAATGGTTTCTCAAGTTATGGACTGTGTTATAGACACATAAAAATGAATTTATCAAGATGATGTCAATATTCATTATGTTTTTAAAGGTTTCTCACACTCGCACATCTCAAAACTATCAACTGGTAGTTCTTCACATTTCTTTAGGGGACCCAAAGGGCTCTGCACAGTGTTCCTCCAAAGTAACTTCTTCCTGGCACTTTGATTTTTAAGAATGTGGCTTCCTGTTTCTTATTACTCTGATACTCACACTCACACACCCACACCCAGTATATCATACACTCCCTGTTTTTATGGCTTGGTTTTGTCTCCAGTTTATTGTTTCTTTCCTTCTTTCCTGGTAACTGAATGCTAAAAATAGCATAGCCTGATCACAAGACATTGCAACGGTGGTTCAAAAGAGTTCAGTCTTGCCTGAAATCAGACCAAATTGTCAAGGATGGAATGAATTTTTTTCCACTTGTGAATGAACCATCTTTGTGAATGAACGGACATGTAAGTGCAGTGTAAAAGAATTCTAGCAGAACGGCTCGGTGTGGAGGAGTTTTGAAGAGTTGGCCAGGGAGATTGAGTGTGGGAATTTGCATATTGTCACAGGAAAGGGAAAATCAGAGATCATGAAAGAGAAGAATGGGTGGGCGCCACTTGTCACCGCAGCGGTGAGGTCCGTTGTGATGTAATCACTCGCCCGCGCTCCACTCTGTGTTTGAACAGGCTGGGTTAGGAGTGTGTGTGTGTGTCTGATTATTTGAATGAGGGTTAGAGTGTGGGGGTGGAAATGAGTTGGGGTGGGCTTGGGGTCTTTGGGCAACACTAGCCTGTGTCTCTGACTCATCTTTTTCATAAAGGCCATTATCAACAGCCACTTTGGCTTATACAACAGCAGCCAAGGCCATCGGCGCTTTCACTCAATGACCTATTTTTACTTTTCTCTGTGTGCATTTGAGTGTATTTGTGTGCGTGCAATAATCTAGGTTCACCACCGACGTAACTCCCCCTCTCTGTTTATAATATTTTACACAGAATACATTTCTGTCTGCCCCAGTCGTCTTTTGATTACTCTCTTTCTCTTTTTGCAGTTTAGACGCTTCCATCGGGAGATTATCGCTGAGCTCGAGAAGAAAACAGACATGGATGTGAAATATATGACGGTGAGAGTTGTGTTACATGGAGAAATGGGTCTGAAAAGTGTGATTCCTCTAGAAACATGCAGTGGCAATCATAAATGTGAAGTGATTCATGATCAAAACTGTGAATAGTGGAGCCAGAAGAAGAACAGATCTCTAAAAGGCAGAAAGTTAACGATTAAACAATATTTTGAACTTTTTAAGTAGGGTAAGTGTATTGTTTTTTGTAAAAATAAAATAAAGTAATAATAATAATAATAAATATATTATTTATGATATATATGATCAAGTTCAAATAGAACTTTATGGCCTCAAAGAGCAATGGAAATGAGAAATAGGGGTGCATAATTTCCTTCATTAAAAGAACACCTTTCCACCTGATGGGGGTGGATCAGCTAGTTGCAGTTAGAGCCATTCAGCTCGTGGCATTTATTTAAATACCAGTAATATCTGGGGACAAACATTACACGTCTATAAAAAAAAAGGCTGAAAAAGATGAAAAGAGGATGGCTTCCCAGCGAAATTAGGGAGCAGATAAAAGGTTTTCCACAAGATTGAAACTTCATATTGAAATATCACCTCAGGCCATATCTTGCACTGTTTATATCCCAATATAGATATAAATATTGGTGTATTGCTCAGCCCTACACAGAGGGCTTTTGGAAAGGGTGGCAACCCTTACTAAGTCATGGCCATGACTTAACAATCCCTTTCCCACTCCCTACTCAGTCTTGGCCACAACTTAATTTGATTTATGCATCATATCACCTCAGGGGCTTCATAGCCCCTCAACCTAAACATTGTCATAAATCTGTGGATAGACCTCAAAAGAGCAGAACACCAAGACAATTTGAGAAACTCACAGAACTAGAATCATTGTGCAATAAACCCTTAGCTGACTACAAAAGGTGTTTACACGCTGTGATACCTGCCAAAGGAGTTGTTACTAAGCACTGCCCATATTTTGCATGACCGGTCAAATGTGTAAATTGGATTTTTTTTGCTTTAATTGCTGCAACATACAAGTCACTGCATGCCCTGCCCTTTATATCCCGATTGTACAAGTGTGAGCAGGATTCACGTGTTTCCACAGGCCACATTTAAGAGGTATCAGACAGAACACAAGATGAAGCAGGATTCATTGGAGAGATCTCAGGCTGACCTGAAAAAGCTGAGGAGGAAGAGCCAAGGGAAGAACGCACTGAAGTATGAGAGCAAAGAGAACGAGGTGATTGAATGCAAAAGCTGGCGGCATTTTCACTTCCCTGTCATGACACCAGAGACGGCCACGGGGTTGTGTTTTAACTGCCCACATGTTTATGAAGACAGAATAATCATTGGACTTTGTGTTATGTTTATGAATTCCAGGAATACACCCTGCTGTTCTGAGTTACACCCACACACATGCATACAATTTCCAGACACACACACACACACATTATATATATATATATATATACTGTACCTTGCCCTAATTGCATATCA
Source organism: Acestrorhynchus altus (assembly GCA_034509495.1). NCBI lineage: Eukaryota > Metazoa > Chordata > Actinopteri > Characiformes > Acestrorhynchidae > Acestrorhynchus > Acestrorhynchus altus. Next base: position 16,929,256 of record CM067520.1, read on the forward strand.
GAAACAGGAAAACAGCCTAAAGTCCTCTAAGCTTATTTGCGTGTTCAGAGTGTGTACTTCACACTCAGAACATGGGCCTGAAACTAACTGTATCTCACAAGTGTCTTAGGCAAAGAAGCATTTAACAGTGAATGGTGAATCACTGTTCCCAGATAGTTGACATGCAAAAATAGATCTGAAGGCTCCTTTTAAGCTAAATGAAATGTCAAGACAGACTGGAAATTGTGTGTGTGTCACGAGGCAGCAAATAAAATGTCTCCGAAAGCTTATTTGGATGCTGTTAAAAGCTCTTTGTCAAGACCGGCATGGGCTGTTAAAGCAATAGCTTAGCAAGAAGTCAAATGTCCACATTTATTGTTCTCCAAATGAAGTCAATTATTCAAAACATGCATAGTGTCACAGGATCGCTTCGTTAGTTTTGCCCTGTACATATGAGGGTAATGTGAATACACTAAATGGAGCAGTAGTGCCTTTACAAACACTTGTGAAAGAATGGGCTCTAAAGTGCTCACTGAATTTGAGTGGTGTGCTATAATACAATGCCACTGTTGCAGCAAGGTCAGGTTGAAATTTCTTCTCTCGTAGATATTCCACGATGGACTGTGAGTGGTATTATTACTAAAAGTGGTTGCTGAGTGCTGAGAGGTGAATACTTCCTGAAAGTCACTAATGCTCTGCGGAGTTCTAGACCCGCTGACAGAGTTGCAAAGTGGGGACCAACTCCAACTCAATGCCTTTGGGTTTAGAATGGGATATCATAAAGGTTCCTCTGGGTGTAATGTGTAGGTTTTGTCCATTTGTCCACGTACAGTCATGTGAAAATGTTAGGACATCCATTGAACAGCAGCTTTTTTAACATATTTAAAATGAGGGCATTTAAAGCTCATTTTGACCAAACTGAAGAAATATCTTCTTTTTCCTTTAATCAAGAAAAAATTAGCACCCTATGCACCTAAGATGTCTTCTCTTACTGTGCCCAAATAATTCAACTTTGAATTTATATGTCCAAAGCATATTGTTCCAGAACTCCTGGTCTTTGTTTAGATGTGCTCTGGCGTATGTTAGTCTTGCCCTGATGTTTTTTTTTGTTTGTTTGTTTTTTTTTTTTTTATAGCAGGGGGTTGATTCCTCCTTGCACATCGCCAATGAAAATCAAACTTGTTTGATCTCTTTCTGCTGGTAGATGCATGCACTTTGACATCAGTTGTGGTAAAAGCTGCCTGCAGGTCTCATGATGACAGTTTGGGAGTGTGGGATTGTTCTTTATGAATTTGCTAGGATGTCCTGACCTGGCCATGTTGTCAGTGGTTATAAATTTGTATATTAAGTTTGTAAGTTCTTTTCCAGACAGTGGAATCGCTGATTTGCAATCTTTTTGAGATCTTTTTAAATCCCTTCCCAGTCTCAGTCTGAAGGGCTCTTTGGATCTGACCAATCAAGAGCAAACTATTGTCTGAGGTTTAAATTAGGCTGCTGCCTCCAGAGTTCTCTTTAACTATGATCTAATATTTGCATTTGATGTCCTGCACCTGATTCTAATTTTAGGCCAGTAGTAATATATATGGGGTGTGTATAATAATATATATCCTAACTTTTTCCTTACAAGAAAATTGGATTTCTAATTATTATATTTTAAAGACATTTCTTCTCTTGTTTACTTATATATTAAGTTAATCTCTCAATATTGTTAAAATAAAGATCCATCCATCCATCCATTTCCTGAACCACTTATTCCTGAATAGGGTCACGAGTGAGCCGGTGCCCAGCCGGCAACTCTGAGCGCAAGGGCAGGAAACAACCCTAGACAGGGCGCTAATCCATCGTAGGACACACACATGCACACACTAAGGGCCACTTTAGAGTCACCAATTCACCTATCATGCATGTCTTTGGACTGTGGGGGAAACCAGAGTACCCAGAGGAAACCCACGCAAACACGGGGAGAACATGCAAACTCCACACAGAAACTTCCCAAGTCGCCCCACCCAGGGATCAAACCCGCCGCCACCGCTAAAATAAAGATCCATCCATCAAATGTTTATTTGTTTAAATGTGTTAAAAAATTCAAAGGTGTTCATGGGGCATCCTAATTGTTTCACATGACTGAAGTACAGCAAGTACGTCAAGGTGATGTACATCACTTTGGATTGTATGTCTTAATCCTCACACGTTTCCCTCAAACCATGCTGAGTTCATAAGTAATCTAAAATTGATGTGCAACACTAACGCCCAGTATCTCGCTATTACCAGCTACATTTGGGCAAAGGGGAATGAACACCCACTCTGGTCATAATGGGTGGTATAGCAAAGACCTCCATTTCCAGTCCCAATCATTTGTTGGCTTTCAGCTCATACATAAGCACTGAATGCATAATTCCCTTCCAGAAGAATATTCATGACAGTCACCTACAGAGATGAAATGCTCCTCTGTATGTCTGCCTCCACATGTCTGTGGATTATGCAACAGTATAACAGTGTTTTTCTAAAAGGCAACTGTGTTCTAGTTTCTACTGGTCTTGCAGACTCATGAGATAAGACCTACCCATCTTCTCCACATCTCAGACACAAAAATCATATCTTTGTTTCTGTAGTTTCAGCCACCTTTTTTCTTTTTAGTGACGGTCATACCAACACTGCTGTTATCAACTAAATGAGTGATGAGCTTTCCAGAAGAGAGCAGTTATGACAACATGATCAAAGTCTGTGGGATTAAATGTTCTTAGTCTGAGCCTCCAGTTTCACTCATATAAATCCATCTGTGCTGGATTTTGACACACTCCTGTAATTACAGCACAGTTTATTTATAGTTGCACATTGCAAAGCAACTGTATTTTTCTGGATTATAAAAATCTTTAGTTTTCTTTTTATTGTTCACAGTTTTTTTGAGATATTGATACCATTCCTCCTCCAAATAATTCACTTGGATTGTGTGATTTGGGCTTCTTTCTGATTGTATGTACGGTTTCTGCATAAAAGCAGTTGTTTAACAGATGTTTTTTCCTGTGTGAATGTGCACCTTTCCCATGTCACACTGATACTAATGAAAAAACACCCAACCACCAACAAGGAGAACAACAGCAACACCATAACAACCACCTGAGACACCTTACCATCCACCTGAAATACCATAGGAATTGCTTAGCAACCACCTGGAACACATTTCAGCAACACCATAGCACCCATGTATCAACACCTTAGCAACCACCTAGGGTACCATAGCAACCATCTGGAAAACCAGTGCTGTTATTGGAGAGCTACATTCCTGCAGGTGTCAGCTCCAACCCAAATCTTACACACCCCATTCAAGAAATTCTGAAGGCAGTAATTGATGGGATCAAGTAGAATTGATTAGATTAAGTCTGAAGGGCGGTAGCTCTCTGGGGTTGGTGACCCCTGGTCTAACAAATGCCTGGAAGTGGTTAGATCTGCACGTCTAATCTCACTTTTGCAGTGTGATTTAATATTCTGCTTCATTTTGCTTCAACTTGATTGCATGAAGAACTTGATTAAAACTCACACAGAGGCTCCTTTGGAGCTGTGACTGTGTCTAGATGCTCACACTGTGTCTTTGGTGATCGCTACCATATAGGATTGTTCAAAATTTTAATTGCAAATCAGTGCCAGGTTACTAACATAATTTAGTAAAACAACAACAACAACAAAAAAAAAACAACACCTGTGTTTTAGGGAACTCCGACTAGAATGGTATTTAAGTCCCTCATATCTCTGCTGTGTCTAATAGAACTCAAGCCTCTATTACCAGGTGAAATTTAGGTGTCCATAGCAACAGGCTTTAGCGCGGATCACAGGTTCGGGGTGATAAACAGCCAGCTCATTGTGTCGGACCTGGTCATGCCTGTGTCTGTGATTTATAGCAGTATAGGTTGTGCCTCCCATGCTCTTATCGTGGCTTTAAACAGCTCTCTAGGGGAGTAAAGCTGGAAAGGCTTGTGAAAACACAGCCACCTTCTCAAATCTCAGCAGAACACAGGGTTGGCGTGTGGCTGTTCCTGTTGTATTACGAGGATGTTATGTGTTATCGCAGCTAGCCAGACCGTTGTCTCTCTGATAGCATGCATGTAAGTGAGCCCGCTGAGCTCTCACACTCAGGTAATTCCCCTGCCACTGCGAGAAATGCAGGATGGCTCATTCATGAGCATTTGAGGACGGTGCCCTGTTTGAACAGGGATGAGATGGGGCTTGCTGAAAGCAACCTGGCCAGTGGGAGCTGGCACTCAAAGCAGGAAGCAGATAAAAACAGAAGCAGCTATAGAGCTCCAGGTTTTTCCTAACAAAGCCAAGGGGGCTGCCTCCAACCAGACCATCGCCCAGGTCCTTCCTGTACCAACACGCTTAATTGTTTTCTTTAGACTTTTGTATACAGTACCTGCAGTTTCAAAACAATCCTATCAAGTGCCTTTCCAAGAGGTCATATGCAGGTTTAATAAAAAGAGGACACACATGCCAAGATGTAGATGGAGGATTACCTAAAGCTGTGAATAGTGGAGGGTGGACCATGTTAATTCATGGTCCATGATAAAACAATACATTCCTTAAAGCCAAAGATTGAACTTTGTTCACAGCAGACCAGACATGACACCAGGTTGAGTCACACTGTATGATCATGGCTCATCAGCCTTTAGTGATGACAGATGAAAATTACATTTGGACTGAGAGACAATAAAAAAAGATAAAAAGAAAATCCAAAGCAGATTAAAACCTTATTGTAGGAAATACCCAGACCAGACCACCTGTTTTCATCTCATCAGTGAAATACTTAAGGCTCATGTTTATAGACTTTTATGTATTGATATGATCACTGAACTGACTGTACATGTAATCAAGCCCAAAATGTTATGTACACTCCCTGTTATCCCCTGGATTACAAAACACACTGGGCGAGTCTGTGAATAATGCAGTTTTATGGCAAGAGTTAACTGGCCTCCCATGTAGGCTGTATCCTATTCTACCTTCTCAGTTAAGCTCAATTACTATTCAGTGTTACATCTACACGTTTGTACCCAATGTTGTACCTGTTAAGTGGGTGGCTAACTATCACAGGCTCATAGTCCAAAAAATATTGCTCTTAAAAGTAATCAACCCACAGGAATGAAACTTGGCTTGGCTTGTGATGTAAGAAAGGAGGGGCCTCATCTCTCTACCTGACTGATTATATAAGGTCATCCCATTTCATTCTCACTCATGCTGTTTAGTTGGTAGCATCCTTAGCAAGCAAAGCATGTCTCAGAGAACAGTTTGAGATAATTCACATTTACATTTATGGCGTTTAGCTGATGCTCTTATTCAGAGCGGCTTACAAGGTTACTCGAATTACAAAGGTGGGCCTGAAGAGTGATAGCAGTCTTGCTGAAGTGGTGCAGTATAGCATAGTGGCCCAGACTGGGAATCGAACCACATGTGGGACACCCACATGCTGTAGCGGCTCACTAGTGCTGTTATCTGCTGCGCCACATGAACCATTTCATGGTTCTCTCTGCAGATAAGCCTTATAGAAATGCCGATTTTCTTTTCCAGCAGGACTCATCACCTACCCACAGTCCTAAAACTACTACCAAATGGTTTGCTAACCATAATGCTACTGTTCTTGATATCCACATTTTTTTTTTGAGCTGCACTAAAAGTGACCCTAAACCATGTACCGTATTCATTTCATAATGATGTGTGAATTGTGTCCATCAGCATATGAACGTTTATCATAATTGTTCCATCACTGAGGTCCCACCTAGACAGAGATGCTGATTTCTTGTTATCGTCACTAATCATAAATAGATCTTTTTGGAAATCTGGCTGAGCAATCCTCCATTCTAAGAATCCTTGCTTACCATTATCAGTGGTTGAGGTGCTGACAAACAATAAAAAATACTTTTACGAGCCAGTCTTGTCTCTTTGTGTTCCCACCCTTTCTGACTTAAAAGATAACAGCAGCTAGATTGACTGTTCATTTCCATCACAAAGGCTGACATTTGAGAACACAATATCTGCTCGGCCTCTTTGTTCCCTCACAGTATCTTACTGCTTTAAAATGAATAAGTGCCATGTCATGCCATTTTGGCTTGTGTGATGGTTTGTTTACAGTGAAAACCATAGAGATGCACTGTGTATGTGGGCCAGCTGATAAGGGTGTATTTTCTTTTTGGGTGTATTTTTTTTTTTCCTCAACAGTGTCTGGAGACCCTCACACACCGCCAGATGGATATGCAGAAGTTTATAGCAGAAGGTTGTAAGGAGGCCCTTCTAGAGGAGAAGAGAAGGTTCTGCTTCTTGGTGGACAAGCACTGTACTTTCTCCTACCAGATAGCAGCTTTCCATGACAAGGTCATTCATTCTTCACATATTACCAGTCTGCCACGTAAACTCTTAGATCAGTTTAAGAGGTTTATACTGTTTATATTGTACGGCTGCAGAAGTGTATTTACATTTAGGAGAAGGCATTAAGGCAAATGCCTATAAGATAAGAGATGGCAATCAATATATAATGCCTTTCCATTAATTATTAAGAAATAGAAAACTGGTTTATTAATGAGAGTGTACCGTGTCCAACTGTATAAACACAATGACTTTAGAAATAACCCTGAATCATCTTCTCAACTATTGTTTCTTGTTTTAGTTAAAGCTGTTAGTTTTCTGTTGACTACATTGTGTTCCAAATTATTATGCAAATTGTATTATTCTCTGATTTCCCTAAATGGTCCGTGTAAAAGATGGTTAGTATAATTTTCAAGTCATTAACCATTTTATTGAAGTTTTAGTGAACAAACCTCCCAATAATAACAGTATTTTTCACCGAAAAAAAAGAAAAAAAGAGAACTGAAAATGGTAATTTGTTGAATTTACATCATTAAGAGGTCACTTTGACTGAAATCAAAAGCTACTTCAATCAATAATTCTTCAATCTTCACATCCATTAAACTTTTGTTTCTGGACTCTTTCTCTTTGAAGTCTTTGCAGGATGTCAGAATAGCCTCCCAGAGCTGCAGGTTTGATGTGAACTGCCTCCCACCCTCATAGATCATTTGTGTTAGGATACTCTAAAGGTTCTCAATAGGATTGAGGTCAGGGGAGGATGGGAGCCACACCGTGAGTTTCTTGCCATTTATGCCCATAGCAGCCAATGACACAGAGGTATTATTTGCGTGAGATGGTTCATTGTCATGAATTAAGATGATTTTACTATGTAAGGCACAGTTCTTCTTTTTGAACCATGGAAAAAAGTTGTTAGTCAGAAACTCTTTATACTTCGCCGAGGTCATTATCACACCTTCAGGGACCCTAAAGGGGCCTAACACGATCCCTCATGATCTTGGCCCAAAACACGACTCTGCCACCTCCTTTTTGACGTCGCTGTATTTTTGGGACCTCCACCAACCATCCACTACTAGTCAGTCCTGAGAAACAATACAACCCATGAGTTTAATTGACACTTAAATCCAATTTGCATAATAATTTGGAACGTGGTTGACCTTCATCAAAGGTTCTACCATTTGATGACTCTAATCACTGTCACTTATTGTTTCCTAAAGGCAAAGGACATACTAACAGAGAAGATATCTAGCTGGCAGGACAAATGCATTGACATTTCCAATGTTCCAGAGAGCGTGATGGCAATGATAGATGGCCTGCGCACTCCAGTGTCCATAACCCCTCAGGCTTCTCCAGCATCAAGACGCCACAGCAGGGTAGGAACACCTCAGCGTGAGCTAATGCAAACAAAAATAAGCAATACGTGCACACATTAAGCTCGGAGGTAATCTGAATATATCCAAAGTTAATTCCATTTACTACCATCATTCTAATTAGCACTGAGCTTATTAGCTTCCATAACACCAATGTTCTACGCATTCATCTTCTGATGTTCATGGTAAAAACAGAACTGGTGTAGATGCTTCAACATTCATTCATGTGTTGTTCAAACGTGCTTTTGAAATACTTTCACAGGCTAGTTCAGAGGTGATGATTCCACCTCCTGCTCCCCCTCTGAAGGCTCAAACCAGTCCACTGGCCAACATGTTCACACCAGACATCCCCAAACAAGAGAGTGTTCCTGGTAAGGTTTAGTCTACATAACCCTACTGCACCCTCATCAGCATCATTTTTAAGCATAATTCATGCCACACTACCTACTCAAGTGTAATCAGTGTGATCTTACATTCTGAAAGCATACACACATGCTCTCACGCCAGTCTGAGCAAGAGAATGGTACATTTGAGAGAGCATGTTTGCATTTTGCATGTAAACAAATAAAACCCGTGAGTGTGGAATGAACTGTGCCCTCAACCTAAAAAAAAAAAATCAACTTTTGGCAATAAAATACCACCGTAGTAAGTCAGCTGCATCTCTTTTCACTATACTTTCCCTCGCAGATCATAATAATGAAGAGAGTGGGTTAGCCAGATCTGTGTCAATGGCTTCAGGGTTGAACAATATGGCTCGAAGGCCCCGTGTCAGGACCATTTTTCCACACAAGTCTGGCAACAACAGCACCTTGCTGAGCTTCGAGGAGGGAGACATCATTGCACTGCTCATTCCTGACGAGAGGGATGGCTGGCTTTATGGAGAGCTGGAGAAGACCAGACAGTAAGTTATACTATATCGAAAGCAGTGCTGATGAATTTGGACAAAATATTAATGTTGTCATTTTGTTGCTACAGTTTATGTCCAAATGTTCCTGAACAGCCCTTGTGAATGCGTTCAGCTTGAAAGTCGCACCTATTGCTGACACGGATGTACAAATGCACACAAACAGCTTGTCTCGTCCCTGTAGAAAAGTACTGCCAAGAATGGACTCTGGAACAGATAAATATGAACCTATTGGCATCATGCCAAAAGCCATACGTTGAGTAGAAGAGTTTAACACCCCCAGTATTGAGCAGTGGAACAGTAGAACTGTAGCCTTCCCTGGACAGTAGAGAGAGCCCTTCCAGATTATTATTATTATTATTATTATTATTATTGTTATTATTATTATTGTTATTATTGTTGTTGTTGTTGTTGTTACATTAAAATATTATTATTACATTAAAATATTATTATTACATTAAAATATTATTGCTGAACTGAATTTATGTTATAATAACACTGATAAGATTGATTTTTTTAATTCTTTCAGCTATTCTTTCATCTTTAATGCCTCAGGGAACATTTCTGTCCACTGTGTTTAATCTTCCTTTTGTGGACAAACAGAACACTGAGAGCACACATTGCAAGTTCTAATACTTCAACTCAGACCTGCCTGTACTGGCTATAAATCATCCCAGCCACAGATTGCTATGGCATTAACAGGGACCAAACCAGTGGTCTCCTATTTGATAAAGCCACTGCCTGGACAGTTGCACCACTCTGTTTTAACCAGACTTTGTCTCCTGCTGGCTTCTTCTGTTGAATTATTCGGAGCAAAATCTCCATAAGCATAACCAAGCTATCTGACATCCATTCCTGTGCCTTTGTTTAACTGGCCATGCAAGCATTCTGTCTGCATTCCCTGAATGCACATCCCGCAGTCAAGTTAACGAGAACCTTATCTTATTTAAGGCATCACCACCTGAAAGCTGAAAAATATTTAAGTGGTTCAGGGAAAGAGTAGTAAACAGTGCTATTATATGGCCAAACCTGTATATTGTCACTGTCGGACAAAAAGCTTGTAATTCCAAAATAGTAACTATACGGGAGAATGAAACAAATTTATTTTTATTTTTATTAGAAGTCAATATAAAAAGATTTTATTTCAAGTTATTTTGATGCATTACCGTTGGTCTATTCATGAAATATTTGTACAATATATAGAGAAATTGCTAGATTCAATTTATGCCAAAAACACGGCAAAATAGTTTTTGCCCATCAATAACAATATGTGTGGCCTGTTTCACTCATTTCTTCCTGCTCACTCAGTTCTGTATAGTTTTGCTTGACTGAGATTGCAGGTTAAGAATGACAGACAGAGGGAAGTCATTTAAGTCTGCTCCTTTTTGAATGTTAAATGTAGACTCATCAGAATAAATCAACTGATTAAAGTGCACAACAACCGTGATTTGGTGCTATGACTGTCATCAGGTCAATAAAGTGGGTCATCTTCATTGACGAGTCCTGGGTTTCTCTAGAGGTAGACAGCCAACAAACCATGTTTGGAGGCACCGTGGTCAGTACCAACATCAACGGTTTGTTGTCATGCATCCAGAAGGCCTGGTGTCATGGTGTAGAGTGCAATTTTACATGATGCCAGATCATCTGTGGCTAAACCCTTTCTGAATGCATACTCTAGTGCTCTATTCCAGCAGGTGAGTGTATGCATTCTGCTGCCATCTCACAAGCTTCCTTGCCATAGCCAGCTGCATTGCCAGACCTGTTCCCAATAGAAAAGTGTGTGGGATGGTTGGGAACACCCCATTAACACTCCACCACTACCGCAAAATCTGCAGGCACTGAGAGAGTATGTTCTGGCATGCTATTGCTGTATGTGTAGCTCAAGGTATATTGTCCATATCAGTCAAAATGTTTTTCCTGGTAAACTTTATCATCCTTACAAATAGAATTACAGTCCAGCACAACTTTTTTTTTGACACTGAGTGTAAAACTCAAATTTGACATAATATCCACATTTGTAATATTTTACATGATGTTCTTTGACTTCTGTGTCAGATTTACAAGAGCCAAATGTAAGTTCAGTTGTTTGCAGAACTAGCTTCGCAACAAATAATTGAACCAGTACCTCAACATGCTGCACTGCACCTGCTGAGGGCTTTTTCAGCTCGCCAGAGAGATGGTCTGTGTACACAACTGTTCTCGTCATTCTACGAACCATCTGTGGCAGAGAAACACCCATTTCATCTCTGTCAGCTGAATAGCTTTTTGACGACCTTAAAGAACTACCAGACAGTGACAGCTTGCTTGAGATGTGGCACATGCAGCGGCTAAGCAAACAAGTTTTAGAGTGAGAGGAGGAGAGGCAATCAGAGCACAGCTGGAGACAGAACGACACAGCTATGTGGGAGATCACCTGTCTCCAACGCTAACCCAAATATTTATGCTATCTTTTGCATTGCCAGCTTCTGAATGAATCCTACCAGATGGTGCTTGCAAGCAGGGAGCGTTTTAATGAGGTGCATTTAAACCCATCAGGTTCATTCCCTTAGGAATACCAAGAGCACTTTTCCTTTATTACCAGAGTACAGTATCAGTGATCTGTGATTACTGCAGCGCAGTGGAAGGTTCCTAATGAAAAGGCTTTTAAAAGAAACCCAAGCATTAAAAAGGACACCTGCCGAGAAGCTATTGGAACATGGCTGCAAGAGAAGCTGATAAAGATGTAATTATTATTATATTCTCAATGGTGTGTTGTTCTGTTGTGTCTTTGACATCAAAGCAGTAAACAGGCACTTTCCTCCCAGTGTTAAACTGTATTAAGGGCATTTCATTGAAAAGCAACCATAACAATCCATTCATTATGCAGGCAAGCTAGATTAACTCCATTAAACTGGGTGCATCTATTTAAAGAAGATCTTAAGATCATAAGCATTCTTATTAATAATACATTCTTCTTTCTTCTGAGCTTAATTAGAGTACTCTTACATGGTTTACGTTTGAGGGTGAATCTAAAAATGCAAAACCAGTAGGGGGGCCAATCTAATGGGTCTAAACCCAGTTATTCAACAAGCAGGTGAAAAAATGAGAATGGTAATATACATCTGATTGCACCTTTAGTTACTGTAGACAGAAAAACATGACCATTTTTGTCTAAGGGCAAGGGTGTGTACGTTGGTATGTACGTTTCTTACTCTCATTCTTCAATTGAATTTAAGGACCTGCGATTTGTCCACTAGATACCGTATTTTCCGGACTATAAGCCGCTACTTTTTGTCCACGCTTTAATGTCTCATTGCCAGACCTGTTCCAAATTGAAAGTGTGTGGGATGGTTGGGAACACCCTATTAACACTCCACCACTTCTGCAAAATCTGCAGGCACTGAGAGAGTATGTTCTTCCATGCTATTGCTGTATGTGTAGCTCAAGGTATATTGTCCATATCAGTCAAAATGTTTTTCCTGGTAAACTTTATCATCCTTACTGCTTTTTGTCCACGCTTTAAACCATGCGTCTTATAATGAGGTGCATTTTTGTCTTCTTATATATGGTATTTTCCAGGGTGCGGCTTATAGTCTGGTGCGGCTTATAGTCCGGAAAATACGGTATGTGGTGGGTGAAACTCGAGATTTTCAGTTAGCTGACTGTCCAGGTTGGGTATCCTGAATATCAGACACACACATTCTCTCAGACACACACATTCTGTTTATCACAGAATCTTTGGTCTCAAGTAAAACATGTTTGAAGACAATGTTGTCATACTGATTGCAGAGGCATATGTCTACGAGAATAGCTGACATTTTCAGCAGAGTTAAGGAATGTTATCAAGGAAGCAGCTTGTAACGTTTGAATTTACGGTGCAGAGAGATGCTGTTGAATGTGTGTACATGGTTTCAACAAACTGTTACACCTGTTACTTGTAAAAACTCTCGTTTGAATTTTCATGTCAATTGCACTCATATTTAACTTGTATAGATTTAGTGACCACTTTTTAGGAGCCAGAAATGAAATTCTAACCAGCTCTCATTCCCACAAACCATTATGCCTTCAGAAGTGAACAGGTTTCACAACTTTATAAAGTACAATAATAAATCATACTCCAATCAGCCATAGAAACATTGCCTACTATTGTGTAGGTCCCCCTTTGTGCTGCCAAAACAGCTCTGGAAAATGCATCTACTCCACCCAACATAGCAAGCATGTTGCAGTTGTACTGTAGCTCTTATGTGGGATCAGACCAGGCTAGCCTTTGCTTTCCATGTACAAAAAGGATCTTTGGCTGCACATGACCCTGTTGCTGGTTCACCTGTTGCCCTTCATTGGATCTCTTTGTAGGTACTAACCACTGCATTCCAGAAATACACGAGACCTGATGTTTTGGAGATGTTCTAACCCAGTCGTCTATGCATCCCATTTTGGTTCTTGTCAGAGTCAATCGAATCTTTGCTTGCCAATCTTTTATGCTTTTATCAACTTGAACAACTGACCTTTCACTTGCTGTTTTTAGATGTCTCGTCAGGAGACAGAAACATTCCCAGGACCTGCTGATTCAGACTGATAACACACGCAAAACTGGCCTTATCACTGTACCAAATCTGAATATATGAGGATAGGATTGGAGACATGGACACAATTCGTTGGTTGTCTGTATCAAAAACAAAAACCAAAATGGGACACATCTCTAAAGACCCTCTGCCATTCGGAGCGACTCCAAAAAAAAGCAGACACGATACCTTTGCAGTGTTTGGTTATTTTTACGTGGTGGTAAGGGCAGTAGTCACAATGGAGTGTGTGCATGTAGCTGCGTGTTGTGCAGTAGCTGTCTGCTATTGGTACTGGCACTAATATTTACACCCCATAACTCAGGGAGGGCATCACATCCCGTGGAATGTTTGCATTTGTGCCTGTTGGGTCACTCTATGTATATCAGACGGTCCGTTTTCCCTCTCTATGGTTTTTACAGGTCTCACAGAACCTTCATGTCGCTGATGCGCATTTTCTTCTATCCACTGTTGCCAATAGTGTTCTATGGTAATATCTGCACAACTTGCTTTTGAACTCATCTCTGAGGCATATTTCACATGCGAATGATGCTACCAACACAACAGCACAAGTCAGAATGGAAAGCACACACAACAGGATAACCCTGATTAAAAAATGTGTGGGATACTACAGGGGTTATCCTGTTGTGTGTGCTTTCCATTCTGACTTGTTTTGGACAGACTATCGGTACACGCCACCCCTACCACAAAATCTGTAGGAACTGGTAGTGAGAGTATTTAACAACATAAGGAAACTCTACAAGTCCAATAATTGGATAATTGACACTTTCAAACTAGGTTGAAAACTGGGATAAAAAAATCAGTAATAATAATTATAAAATGGCATCTAATGACAGGCAACCAATTGCCTTTCTTTTGGATATTTCCCACATCAGTCTACTGATAACTAGTCAAAAAACTCCTCTTACATTCTTTTCTGAAGAATTCCATATATTCCAGTGTATTTCACATACGTAGCTTAAGACATTGAAGCAGTTGGTGTCTGATGTACGTAATTGCATGATTTTGTTGTTTTCTAATTTAAGTAATGTGCTTTTCTGTTTGTCTTTCACAGGAGAGGCTGGTTTCCATCCTCTTATTGTCGTCCATATGTAGAACCTGCAGTAAATAACAGGTAATCAGACTCTCCCCACACACACACACACACACACCGACGCACACTTCTCTGTTGTCCTCCTGATTACTGCTGATATGGATCAGTCATCCTTTTAGGACAAGGAAACCCAAGCTGGGGTCAAGCTCTATTTTAGGCCCATTACATTTGAAGACCTTTAGCCCTCATTGTCCGAGAGTGCCGCTGCGCCGCAGATTCTGAATGGTAAATAGAAGTGGCTAAATTACGTAGTAGGTTGAGGAAATTCATTACAGGGTAACCAATCTCATTGTTCTGAGGAACCTGAGCTCCAAATAATACATTCAGTGCTCAGCCTTATTGATTTATTGGTTTGATCGAAATATATCAAACCACATTAATGAACTGATAAATTATTAGCAAAATAATTATTTCAGATCTCATACAATTTTACAGTTATTTAATTTTATTTTGAATATTATATTTCTTTTTTTTCTATTATAGGCACTACTACACTGAAATTAGCCGTTGAAAGGGTCGTCTGACCACAGCTGTATAGCAGTGGAGTGACTAAAGCGGTCTAATATGGCTGTCTCTGTTCAGCTTTAGTGAATTCAGTGATTCGGTCTATAGATATAACTGCTACTCCTGAGCCCCGTCCCTTTTTTCCTGATGTACATAAATCTGTGTAATTGTTTCAGTTGTCTCTCAATTTATGTATCTAGGACAGAGGTGTTAATCCCAAATCCTGGGCAGCCACAGCCCTGCAGAGATGGCACTTTTCCACTCCACCAAATTCCACTCATGAAGGCCTTGCTGGAGCTTCTATTGAGCTACACACTTAAAAATTAAGGGATCTTCAAGGGTTCTTCAGTAAAGAAAATTGTTCTATATAGAACCATGAACACTTAAAGAAATGAAAGGGTTCTTCAGGTAAACGGAGAATGGACGTCTTTAAAAGAGTTCTATATACCACATAAAAATTCTATTGTTACGAGCTGCAGCATAACAATAGTAGAACCCATTTCAAAAGAGTTCTATACGGAGCCATCTACAGTGCATTCTCCAACAGTCTCAAGAACCCTTTCTTGATGCAGAGAACCCATTCTTTGATGTTCATAGTTCTATACAGAACCTTTTTTTCTACTGAACACTCAATTTTTGTTAACCCTTTCACATGTCATTTCATTTGTATGTGAGATCAATCACACTTTTGGAGTTGATTACGTGAACACACATACTCGTGACTATGGTCAGTGAGCATACAGTGGGGGGCAGCCACCTTTGTATCCAGGGAGCAGTTGGGGGTTCTGTAGTGGTTCCAAGGAAACTGAACAATTTGCATGATTTGACCAAAACAGAGTGTGCTCCAATTTCTCATTAAGTTGAATAGCAGTTTTGCCAGTGTTCAGTAAAGCTTGTCCATTAGTTAATGATTTTATTCAGGCTCGTTAAATGGAGTAATGCTAAACTCTCCAGTGCTGTGGCCTTTGATCTAGAAAGAGCATATGAAGGTACTTGAACATTGTGCAGGCTATTGGTTTTTACTACCGTTCTGTGTGGATTGCTAGATGGTGTTAATAAATTATAGTGGAAATAAATGCTGTGTTTAATTGCATGGTGGGAGTGTGGTAGTATGGGATATATGTTTACTAAATGTGTGGTCTGGTTTTCAGCACTATTGGGAACCATCCAGTACGTAGCAAAAGTGTGGCAAACCTCACACAGCAGGACAATGACGAGGACATGATGGTGTTGCCTCCACCCGACTACAGCGACTCACCTGTCAGGAGGAACTCTACCAAATCCCAGACGTACATTCCTTCATCTGAAAACTCGGTCAGTAACCCATTAACTTCATTTCTGTGCTGCAGCAGGATGTGAGCGTAATATGTTTTTTTTTGTGGATTGTGGTTCATCGGTATTGTTTATAATAGGTGTAAATGTTTAACCTCACAATAACCTCACAAAATAATACACAGAACTGAGACATAGAAGTTCCACATAGACAATAAAAACAATATACCAATGATTTGTTTACATTTAATGTAGTTTGGGCTTAAAACTCATATTTTAGCTATTTGTAATTTTGCAATTAGTAATAAGATGAGAACGATTTTAGGATGGGTGCAGCAGTGGCAGTAAGGCAGTCACTGTACTGGATGCAGTGGTGAAGAGAGAGCTGAGCCACATCCCCACTCTCACCTATGGTCAGGAAGGGTGGGTAGTGACCAAAATAACAAGATTGCGAGTACAAGCGGCTGCGTTTTCACCATCGGTTAGCTGGGCTCATTCTTTGCGATGGTGAGGATCTTATCTGAGGGAGGGTCAGAGTAGAGCTGTTTCTCTTTTGCATTGAGAGGAGCCAGCTGAGGTGGTACTAAAATCATCATCGTCATCGTCATCACATTATTTCTGCTTAATGCAGTTCAGGGATGCAGTGGCAATAGGACAAAACATGGGCATCTGGGCATCGGCTGGGCCTCTGATGAAGTGGAAAGGGAAGACCCCACCCATAATAGGATAATATAAACTAAGAATATGGGGATCCCAGCAGGACCTGGTGGAGCTTTTGGGTACATGGATGCCTGGGCTTCTGTAAGTGCCATCACAACTCTGAAATGGACTACGCAGAAAGAAGGTGATGATGATTATAGGAGTTATTATTTGTATAGATTATAATTAAATTTGAATTTTATTATTAAATTATGCATTTTTGCTGCACTGATGCATTTTATTACTCCTAGTGTGTCGTATAATTTAGTGTCATTCTCTAAATAGTAAATACAAAATCAATTGTGCTTTGCTGCTTTGTTAGTTTCTTTCACAAGCACATGTAGGAGCTTTCAGAACTAAAGTTGTTCCAGAAGCTCCTGACATTTTGTGAAGAAATATACACTTGCACAAAAAGACATTTCCCAGAGATGTCAGCATGGCCTAATTGAAATAGGTTAATCTAGCTGTGTGTATCTATTGGCACGGAGGTGCCAAACGGCCTGGAGTGACACGGGTATTATTACAGTCCACGTGGCTGAGTGGATCATAGGATCGGGTACACCTGAAAGAGGATTGCCTGTGGAACAATGTTAAATCCTCAGCGCTAGGTCAGAGGAGTGGCATACACCACACTGACTGAGAAAAGGCAAACCATTATAGAGTCACCTGACCTGGATCGCTCCTTTTAACATACCTCAAATTGGGGAACCCTGCTTGCATGTCTGACCGGCTACCTGCACGTAAGGCACTTTGATAAGCTGACATTAGCTACTGATGGTATCAATGTGTAATGCTCAAAGGTGACTTTATCCACTCGTTGGGGCTCTGTAATGTTTTACATGTATGTAAATGATTAACAAAAATTGAGGATTTATATGCTTATCACTTTCTGCATCAAGGGTACATGTAAATAATGTCATTTATACAGAAGCAAGCCTTTGCTGTATTGCAAAAACACAAAAAGCACACATGCCAGTAGTCAGGATCGTTTACCAATTGATCTGTTATGTCAAGACTTTAGCTATGCATGCTAGAGCATTATATTGAGGGCTTTGTAACTCGAAACCTGCTACAGAATGTCCGAGTCCAGGTCTGTTGTATTATTCTCTGTGTAATTCTGGTGCTAGCGTTAGCGTGATGTGACACATGATCTTAGCTGTGCTCTCCTCTTTAATTTAATGAGCTGTGGCCTGTCTCATGGCTGTGCAGTCTTATTTAACATCATGTGATCAGTAGGTGCTCTCATCTAAAACTATATTTCAAACGATAGTAGGATAGTAAGGTTAATACTGTGGAGATTTGGGATGTTTCGCCTGGAGAAGGCTTGAATGGTGAGGCCCTGAAAGGGGATACTCCTCTCTAAGCACAGTGAAATATTCATCGCCCACCCAATCCTCCGGTTAGCCCCGGAGCCTCTGGTAGGTGCCTTACCCACGTGAGCGACGCATCCGGCCCCGTGGCTCAGCCTGGCCGATGGAATTCCACACTGACCTCAACCTGAAACTGGCACCTGTCTACACGCTGGACTGGGTCAGTCTGCCGACAGCTCACGTCCATTCATTCAGCTCTGTGGAAGATAAAGTAGTGGGATACTCTGCTTATTGTTTTAGTAGCTGGAGTGCAGTTCTCTAAGACAATTGGCAGTTAAAATAGTACAATATTTTATATATATATATAAATATATATTAATACATATTTCAGTAATTGTTGAACAGTTATGAGCTGAGTATGATTTCTAACCTTCTAATGTCAATATAGCCATATCACTCCCTTTAGAGTGGTAGGTTCTAAGACCTGAGCGATGTATTAAAAAAATTAGCAATATTGCAACCCACCTATCCCAACATCTTCTGCACCTTATACTTTCACGCTTTTCTTCTAACCTTTTTTTATTTTTAATGAAATTTATGTAATGAGATGGATGGATGGATGGATGCATGGATGCATGGACAGACGGATGGATGGACGACTTTCTTAACCCCAGAGGGAGCTGAAAGGTCACATTACTCAAACCGTACTAATAAATGTAATAAATAAGGAGATATATTACAATAACTAAAAGTCGTCCTCTACACACTGTCATCAGCCACCAGAGGAGCCTGTTCAGTGAGAGACTGCTCCTTCCCAAGTGCAGGACCAATAGACTTAAAAACTCTTTTGTCCCGTATGCCATCAGACTGTACAACTCCTCTCTGGGGGGTAACAGGAGGATAAAGGATGGGAACGAGCAGTAACCAAACCAAACCAAACAGTTAACAGTAACCTGCAACCCGACCACAACACAACTGGACTCTCTGTGCAATAAACATTTTCAAAAGTGCAATAATAATGTGCAATACCCCCTCCTACAGGACCCTCTTCTCATGCACTATTATCTATATTGTATATTGTAATATAGTCTCTATATTATATATTATATATATATTTATATAGTGTTTTTTACTAAATTATTATTATCTATCTTTCTACTTTCTGTACTGTACTGTACTGATGCTGCTACAGGAACCTTAATATCCCTGAAGGAACCCTGCCAAGGGATCAATAAAGTTCTATTCTATTATATTCTATTCTATTCTTCTATTCTAAAAATTAAGATTAAAACTAAGGATAAAACTAAAACTACTTATCTACCGAACAGAAGTGTGCCGTTATGATCATTAGTATGTAATACGTAGATACATAAACATGCATATGCAGGAAGAATCATGACAATACAGTACACATCAAGGCTCTGAATGGATGTGGACTAAATATTGCTGTTATGCTTGGGAGCGAGTGGTTACCTAATACAGTGAATGCGGGAGCTGGATGACATATTCATGCAAAAATATCCCACAAATTAATAAATAGCCCATATATGAAATCATAATAATCATGCATCATATCATATTGTATTGGCCCCGTATTTGGACCAGGTCTTAAATCATCTGCGCCCTGTTATCCTGCAGAGTATGGAAAGCAGGGGTGGAATCATCTCCCTGCACGACCAACAGGACCAAAGTGGTGGCAGGGAGGAAGTAGGGAAAGGTAAGATTTTAGCATCTGTAAAGCAGCAAAGAGGCGTGTGAGTAAAAACCTTTAAAGACAGGTAGGGGCAAGTGATTGGTTGAGGAAGGAAGTAAGGCGTGGGATTTGAGTTTCCTGGTAAAACTTTGGATTTTTTAGTCATATCGCACAGCTCTAAGACCTCTTTTGTGAAAAACTGTTCTCTTCACATCTGTAAGATCCTCCTGGTGTAAGTTTTCTTTTAAATGAGGCGCACAAACGCGACTTGCATTTTAATAGCACCCTCTTGCTGGAGAAACCATGTTATAACATGTGCTACAGTTTCTCTTCAAATTGCTCAGTGGTCTAATGGCTTGGTACTATGATCCGAGGGTTCGAATCGCAGGTCATGCTGCATGCCATCGGCAGCCAGAGTCCAAGAGAGCAAAATGTCTCTCCCCACATCACATCTAATGTGTTGTAAGAGCTGCAGAACCTACACGTTCCTCTGAGCACATAGGCTGCCCAGCTAAAATGCCGTGGTGGCAATTTGAAAAGAGGCGGTGGCTGGTTTCAAATGTATCGGAGAAAGCATGTGCTTGTCTTCTCCCACCCAGTCTCAGGAGCATTCTGTGTAATAGAGGGAGAGTCTTAACTGGGTCGGGTAATTGGGTTCCTGCAAATATTCATAATTTGACAGTTATTTTACGATTAAATTAAATGTAGCTTCTCTCTTTCCAAACATGGTAGTCATGTTTCATCATTGTGTCACATCACCAGTATTTCAGTGCACTCCTCATATGTAATGATATTTTCTGCATATCATTACATTGTTTGAAGACAATAAGTACTTTCCTATCAAAATACAATCAGTTGTGTAGGTGTAGAGCCTGTTGTCCAACACCTGTCCTCCCTGCTGAGGCCTGTCTCACTGGTGTGACAAAAGAGGGCTCCATGCCACATAATTACTCAAGCAGGGCTTGGCTCTGTGTTGTGAATAGTGGAGGCAAAGGCAGAGATGCCACACCACAAGCACTTCTTTCATCAGCGAGAGCGAAGCAGGAAGATGATTCCGGTGTTGTGTTGGCAACAAAAAGGCCAAATTTCTTCACACAACCCGTTGTATCAGATTAGGTGGGGGTGTGGGGTGTGGGGGCAAGAATGGGTCATAGCCCAAGCAGCTGTGTGAGAAATGTTTATCTCCTGTTTTCCTGTAAAGGAGTGACAGAGAAAGTGAAACAGAGAGAAAGAGGGTAAATAAGGCACAGATAAGTAAGTTAGGGATGTCACTGTTTATATTCATGATATTATGTCCCATCCTGTTCTACACAGCATTGTTTTTTTATTGAAAGGAAAACAGAGTACAGGACTAGGAGGGGTTGGTGATATGACCTCAAAACAATATCATGATAAATGAATGTTACCTTGATTACAACTAGTGAATTAATATTTTAAAGGATGGACACTGAATTTTTCTTTTGTACAAGCGGCTCAGTGTTTGAGTTCCCTTCCAATTTGCGTCCATGTTGTAGACTGGACAGGTCAGAGTCATGTGATTACAGATGGGGTAGTATTTTTTAAGGGGACACTGCATGTACATACAGAAAAAAGATTATATTAATGATTATTTTTTATTAGATTATAAAAAAGAGGAATAATGAATGAATAGGGTTTGCCTGAATAGCTGGTTAATTTTCACTTAATTGCCCGGCATGGCCCTCCAGCTGACACTTAAACATTTTTGTGCAGTATATAATTTATTAACATTTTTGATGTCCTGCATCATATGATGACAAACTGTTCACAAACTGTATGGGGGAATGAATTATTTAGATTAATCAATTAATCAGTAAAATAGTCGATTGATTAATCAAAACAAAAATTGTTAATGGCAGATCTATGTGTGTCTACTTCTAAAATAATATATAATACAAATAAAATAAATCAGTCATTTTTAGTAATTAAAACATTTACATTTCAATCAAATCATCAATAAGGGCAGTATGTGATTAAAGAAAGCAAACAAGAATGGAAAGAAAAGACAAGGCTAATCATGTCAATATATCAACACAGAAATGCAGGAACAATGGGAAGCGTAATGGGACATGGAGTGACTCTGCTTTGCTGATAAACACTGTTGGACTGAAACTAACTTGACTCAAGAAGGAGGGTCTAATTGTATATGCTTAGAAGGACAGAGTTACCCAACCTGCTGCCACCAGTTTTGCTTATCTTCATAAGGAAGAGATAACCAGGGGTTACCTTATAAAGGGGCAGTTTGGGGCAGATAATATCCCAATGTAGGTGGGAAATATGACCATAGGTTACTATGAGAAATGCTTTTCAGAGTATATCATGGGTTTTGTCAGTTTCTTTGATACTGATACATTATACGTCCAAATGTTTGTGGACACCCCTTCTAAGGAATGCATTCAGCCACTTAAATTGCACCCATTGTTGACATAGATGTGTAAATGCACACTGCTTGTCTAGTCTTTGTAGAAGAAGTACTGCCAATAGAATTGGTCTCTTTGGAGCAGATAAGCATGAACCTACTGGCACCGTGCCTAATGTCAGGCAATGGCTCGAAGGGTACAAAGCCCCCCATTATTGAGCAGTGGAACAGTGTTCTCTGGAATGAAGGTGCTCAATCCAGCATTTTTGGGATTAGTTGGGGATGAGTTCTTGTTGCTGAATGCAGTCAAATTCTCACAGCAGTGCTCCAAAATCTAGTAGAAAGGCTTTCTTTGACTTGATTTCGCAGGTGTCCCAATACTTTTTGCTTATGGTGTGTATTGTACCATGATGTTTTGTTTTGTGTTGTTGTTGTTTTGTTGTTGTTTTTTATTTTCTTTGCAATATTGCTAATCCTCAGTTCAAACAGTGCAGGGCTTGATTAGATTGCAGATTAAATGGTGCAGCTGGACAGGTGCTCTTTCCAGATGTTTTAGCCTGGCTACCCCTGAGGGTCAGCTCTGGCTGTACTGCGCATTCCCAACAGCTCATCATCAACTCAGCTGGTCACTACTGCCATCTAGCGGAGACATTGTGCCAGTTCTCCATTCAGTGCTCTATGTTCTATGCTGTTTTGGATTTAACATAATGCTTTTGAAAATGCAATTATGACTGTAAATCAGAATGTACGGATCTACATTTACTCCTTAAATCATTTTAGCTTCTTGATTAAAATGCTGCTGTTGTAGTATGTGCCTGCATTACCGTATTTCAGTATGTATTTGAGGGTAATGCTGCTTAAGTAATGCATTTTCAATCACGTCAGGAATATTTACCTGTAACCTGTAATATTTATTGTAACCTTGCCTTAGGACAAGCACTTTCGTTTTAGCAATAACAGATGAAAAGAATTCTCAACAAGCACTCTGCTGTAACTGGTCTGGTGGTAACAGCTGACCAGCTCTTCCAGCAGGGCCAGATTCCAGGCCGACGATGAAGTGATGGCTCAGTCCACATGACAGTGTTACGGACTTAGCCAATCAAACCTGTTTGACCGGCCTTCTCCTGATTTATATCACAACCAGAGATCAGTTTTCCCGGTTTACTCTTTTCATAAATGACACCTGACCCTAGATCAGGGGTCAGCAACCCTGCTCCTGGAGCGCAACCTTCCTGCAGGTTTTAGATTCAACCTGATTCTACTAATTAGAAGTTCCTGACACATCTAATGGACTGTTCGATTTGGGTTGGAGTTGAAACCTGCAGGAAGGTAGCTCTCCAGGAGCAGGGTTGGTGACCTCTGACCTAGATCAACACACTGTGTAGAGCATCTGACAGCACATTTCAGTCCTGTTTATCTGCCAGCACAACATTAATGCAGTTTTTAGTGTTTACTCGGGTATAGAGAAGCATGCTGAGGTGATGTGTTTCTTGCTCTTCTTTTTTAAGGCTCCTCAGCCAAATGGAATCGCAAAGCCTCCTTTCTTGAGGTGAGTATGCCTTTTAAAGACTGCAACCAATTTAACCTCTGGAAAAAAAATTCTTTTAGG
The DNA here is from genome assembly GCA_034509495.1 of Acestrorhynchus altus. NCBI lineage: Eukaryota > Metazoa > Chordata > Actinopteri > Characiformes > Acestrorhynchidae > Acestrorhynchus > Acestrorhynchus altus. The sequence continues at coordinate 16,952,970 of CM067520.1, forward strand.
AGTCTTATGTCGTTGTCACAATGATTCAAATGAACACATATGTTTAGCAAATCAAAATGTGGCTGAAATTTTGTTGCTCAGAGCAACTTACTTTTGATGATGTTACACAGGTAGGAGGATGTGATGAGGAAATTTAAATCGTGTCTGCCACAAAACTTATAAACAAATCAGAGACACCTTGAGGAGCATACTGTGTGAGAACCTGTATAAATGTTTTCTTTACTGTACAGTAATAATACAGTGGCAAACCAAAGTCTGGACACATTTCTGTGACTGTATAGCAGGGGTGGGCAGCTGAGGGCCAGAGTCCTTTGTTGATGTGTCTGCTGGTGAGTGGAATCAGGTGTGTCTGATCAGGAAAAACACAAGACGGCAGGAATCCAGCCCTCTAGCACGTTATGATCTGATTTCCAAAAGGCATACAGATAAAATGTGTATGTGCAGATAAAGTTTGAATGTAAAATATATCAATATTTCTGGTTTATTTCTATCTTCTATCAGGTCAAAGTGAGTGGTAGGGTGGCCACGCAGTCAGTACATATGCCAACTGTCCTACCTTGGTACAAGATGATTGAGGAACTTTTTGAAGGTCTTCAGTTTGTAACTTTTTGAAGGTCCTTTTAGGCACCTTAAGAGGTTTTGAATTTAATAACCTCTAAAAGTTCCTCAAGTATCTTGTACTTTTAACAATGTAGGTGGATTGGTTATTCGAAATTGTGTTGGACTTTGTGATGGACTAGAGCCCTCTACATGGGAGCTTGCGCCCAATGATTGTAGGTAGGCACCGGACCCACTGCACCCCTGATCGGAATGAATCAGATTAGAAGATAAAAAAATCATTTCATTGTGGGCAGCTTTGTGGAGTGGTGTGCAAAGAACTATCCGCTCCTTAATGTAACCAAGATCAAGGAGATAGTGGTGAACTTCAGAGGAAGAAGACCACAATCAGGCCTGTTACCATCATGGGTCAGAACGTTGAGCTGGTTGACATCTGGGTGTCCTGCTGAACAACAAATTGGACAGGAGGGCCAATACTGAGGCTGAGTAAAAGAAAGGGATGAGCAGACCACTTTCTTAAGACGTTCAGGTCCTTCAATGCGTGCAGCAAAATGTTGGACATCTTCTACCAGTCTTGTTTGTGGGTGCTGTCGTCTTCGCAGCAGTCTGGTGGGGAGACTGCGCTGAAGGTGAAGACGCCATGAAGATCAACAAACTGATCAAGAAGGCTGGCTCTGTTCTTGGATGCTCACTGGAGAGTTTTGAGGTGGTGGTAGAAAAGAGAACTCAACAAACTGACCGCTGTCCTGGACAACATCTCACCCCCTCCATGACTTACTAGTCATGTTTTTCTCTGAACATACAGAATCAAAAAGTTCTGTCCACTTCCTGCCTTAATGATAGATGTTTGTGTGATGCCGTTTTATGGTGAGGTCACAGTAAAGGTTTTCTTTGGATGACTCTTTCACAAAGCTCACATTTTTACAGATGTTGCACAAAAGAAGAGTCTCGATTCTTGGTGAAGGTCCTTTGTAGTCAAAGAGAGGCTTTCATTTGCCTTTCTAACAACCACACCCTCAACTTGTTTTCCACCATTTCTTTCATGTGAGCATCAATTATTTAACTTTGTGCTCAACAACTGCTTAGAAGAGCCAATGTCTGCTGCTTGTTGGGGCACAAAAATGTGCATGACCTGGCCTTGACTAACAACGGTTGTAAATAAGCATTATTTTTCATTCATTCACTGATCTTCTCATCTGCTTCATCCTGGTCAGGGTCACAGCGGGTCTGGAGCTTACCCAGGATCATTGGGCATAAGATATATAAATATAAATAAACTTTGATCGATTGATTGATTGATTGACTGTAGATATTTTTTAACTTAAAAAAAAAAAACAAAGAAAAAAAAAACACCACAAATCTTATTTAATTTTTCCTTTTTTAATTTGATTTGAATGACTTTGGGACAATCAATCCTCTACTCATGCCAGTCCAGTAAAACTTACCCTCACCTGTCCCTGCTGCACATAATAACACTGTCTGTTTCCCCACAGTGGAGGGAACCCATTCGCAACAGTGAAGCTGAGACCCACCGTTACCAACGACAGATCAGCTCCTAATATTTGATGATCATGACCACCGTCATCCAGCCTACAGACAACCGCAGCCCCTTTACACACATCACCACCACCAGTAACCTGCAGACAGCACCGTAATCTGTGAACGACGGCATTACATAAAGCTTTGAACCTGGCTTCAGTGGATCCGGACCAAGAGACTCCACCAGAGATGCCACTTAGATTTTAAGCAGCGCTTGCTCACTGCACACGATCACCACAAAACGGCAAACATAAACATTTATTTATGTACCTTTTAAAAGCCAATATACCTTCACTTTTCTTTTCTTTTTTATATAAATGAGTGATTTTACATATCACTAACATCATTAGACATGTTTGATTGTGTTGCTGAAAGAGAAAACCTTCCAGGCCCACACATTACGAGCAAGAGCAGAGGCAGAAAATACTTCTACTCCTAAAAACGAAAACAGCAAAGCGTAATTTTTTGTCCCAGGTCTCGAATGCTTAATCAAGGCCCTGATGTTTGCTTTTCTGTTGAGTGAATATAAAGCTGTACATAAAGTGTGTTGAGATGGACTGGAATCCAGCTTGTTCTAATTACTGTTGAGATTTTCCTGTTGCCATAGGACAGTTGATGAATGTAGGAGGGACAGAGGCGCTGAACTTTGCAGAGTCCAGATTAGTGTTGTTGTTGTTGTCATTTTTTCCAGGAAAATATCATTGCTGTTGTAACCAGAAAGGGCATCTCCAAAAGATGTATCTCTCTCTGTTGACATTACAGGAGAAGACCTATTATGTACAATTTGTGAAGTGATACAAAGGTTGGACAATGAAACTGAAACACCTGGTTTTAGACCACAATAATTGATTAGTATGGTGAACTAGGGCCTCCTTTTGTGGCCAATACAGTATCAATTCGTCTTGGGAATGACTTTTTTTGGATACAATCCGGGTTAGCACCCCAACATCCCTTTCACACAGCTTCCTCTTGCGTCCACAGTTAATCCTGTTGGATGTGGTTGGTCCCTCTTGGTGGTGCTGACATTACCCTGGATACCGTGGCTCTTGATACATCACAAAGACTTGCTGTCTTGGTCACAGATGCGCCAGCAAGACGTGCACCAACAGTTTGTCCTCTTTTGAACTCTGGTATGTCCCCCATAATGTTGTGTATATTGCAAAATTTTGAGCAAAACTGTGCTCTTACCTGAACCTTCACACTCTGCTCTTACTGGTGCAATGAGCAATTAATGAAGATTGGCCACCAGGCTGCTCCAATTTACCCATGAAACCTCCCACAATAAAATGACAGGTGTTTCAGGTTCATTGTCCAACCCCTGTATCTCTAGGTTAAGTCATCTTGAAATGTTCACTCCAATCTTAAATATAAAGGTGCTACAGGGACTGCTTTTACCATCAGCAGCCAGAGCCCCAAGAGAGCAACACTGGCTATGCTTTCTGTGTGGGTAGATGGCGCTCTCTCCTCATCATTCCCCTCTGTTGACTGATGTACCACCACTGGGAATCTGTCTTTCCTCAGAGTGCGTTGGCTGCCCAGTTTGGCAGTGCCTAACGTCACGTAAAAAAGACGAGCCATGTATTTGTCCGTACAAGTGATGCACTTGTAAAGTCCTTACATTACAAGTGATAGCAGGGTTGTAGTGAGTTGGTGGGTTAATTGGATCTACTAAAGTGGGAGAAAAAGTTGAAAAAAGGGAAGGAAGGAAGGAAAGACCCACGGGTTTTAGTGTTTTCCCTGAACTCCAACACACCTGATCCAGATAATGACCTGACAAACCCTTGTTAAGACAAACTGGGTGGGTTTCAGCAGGAAAATACTAAGTGGTACTCAAGGACCAGGATTGAGAATCACTGCCATAGAAGAACCATATTTGATCCCTGAAAATTCATTTTTGTAAATAGATGTGGGTGAAGATCCTTTCATAGAGTTGATGAATCTGATGGTTTGAAGGTTCTTTACCAATTAAAAGGTCTTCACACACACACAAACACACCTTCCAGAAATGCTTGTTCACGTTCTTCTATGGCTTCACTTAAGTAACCTTTTGCACCTGTATTTTTAAGAGGGTATGTCAAGGGCAGTTGCCATTTTGAAATGATTGACAAGACTTTGATATGACAGTGATGATATTATCTTATTTATAATCTCAATCATTGCTAATGGTACATTAGGATTAAAGACCTGCTCTAAATGCTTGATATGAGTGTTTATAGACTGAAAGCTCTGCTTACATAGAGAGGCTATACACTTCAGAAGCATTCCCAAATAGTATTTAATATCTATTGTTATTTTTGTTGTCCTGCATATATTTGCCTTAATTTAACACATTTTTCTTGTCACACCATCACTGAACACGATTTAACTCTCTCAGTGTACGCTGTTCAGCAGCGGACGCGATGTCTGTGAGAGTCACTTTGATGAAACTGACCTTATAATCATGTCCACTGGGCAGTAATTGCACTTGATGCTTCAGGGAAGCCATTCATTTGCCGTTATATAAATGCACTTCTTTCTCTTGCTGCAGCCCTTCCCCTGACTTGTGGATCACTGCTGTATAAAAATAAAAAGGTTTTATTTCTGGAATTGTGCTATTTATACATCTCTTTCTACACACAGACTGTGCAGATGAATACATGGTAAGTAGCATTCCCATTTGACATTGTGGAACTGTAACTGAAGTTTAAGCTCATGACTCTTGAAAAACGTCTTAACAGTCTGAGGCACAGTGGTCATTGCAGAGGTAGGAATTTCAGGTCCAGGGTCAAAATCCTGGGGAGGATTTTGACTTGCTGGACCGGAAATGCCAACTTGGGGTCACTTGTTTTTCTTTTGACCCTTTGAGCAATGCCAAAGGAGAACTTTTGTTTCCTTGTAGAACCACGAGTGTGGAGAATCTTCCAATTATAAGGGTTCATTGACTTAAGGAACTGAAAACTTTATAGAATCTGTAAATAGCATGAAGTGGAAAGACACTAGCTTTCCTGATAAAGGCCTTCCTCAGTAAATCAGCAAGAAAATCAGACCACTTAAACAAAGGCATGGATTCAACCCCAGGGCAGCATTATGAACAAATTTGGCCTGAACTCAAAAAGTGCATTCATAGAATTATCTTTATTTACATTAACTCTCTTATAAAAAGTCAGAACCGATCATAACAGCGTGCGTAGTGTTCTAAAGCAGATCAAATACCCCTGACTATGTTTAATTACATCATGAAAGAACATTGGCAAAGACATTATGACTTAAAAACCAAACACTAGGAACACATTCACTCTAGACTGATTGTCGTTCATTGGGCGAGGAACGGTAGTACTGTCGCAAAGTTCAACACAGTGCATGTCCGTTAGCTGTGGGTCGAATGAAAAGATCTAGGTTCTAGACAGTTCTACATAATTGCCCTATGTGGGCTCCACCCATAAATGTTTTCTTTTAGAGCAACTGTTTAAAGGGTTGACAGGCTTTGTGGAAACGAGAAACTGTATTGAACATTTATCAGTTTCATCACAACATTACAGTGAGTGGTTTACAACGTACAGGAAAGTTGGAAATGACAAAAATTTGGCATCATGTTAAAATTAGCTGCAGTGCACACAGAAATATACCTGCTCTATCCCAGCACAGCTCTTTCACATGCAGACAAAAACATGACATCGGAAAAAATATTTAGATAAAAAAGTCCTGCAAAGCTTGTCCATCCTAGCAACAGTTGCTACGAAAGATATCATTAGGTTCAGGCTTCAGTTGAGCTCTGAAAACTGCAGCGCTCCAACACTGATTACTAGAGCAGTGCCATTCAGAAAGTTTCATCAACAGACAGAGGCAACACTCGAGTCGTTCCCAGCCATTTCCCAAGAGAGCGGCTTTTGTCCACAAGACATGAACCTCTCTGCCTTATCAACTCCACAGTGTGTTCTGAGCTAGAAGTGATGACCCAGCTCAGCCTGAGGGAAATGGTTGTACAATGTACTAAAACAGGCCTGAGGAACCTGTTGAGAAGAATGAAGTGGAAGTGGTTTGGTCTTCTAGAAGACGGATACTGCAATTTAACATTGGGTGAGGAACATGTGAACGATTAGATAAAAATGTGGTACAGGTTTCCATCCCCACACACGCCAAAGCACCAGGCAGCTTACAGGCTCCTCGTCTCTTCCATTCAGATGGAGGAAATGCCCATCAGTGAAAGGAAACCGATCACAAATGTGGCATAATTAAAACTAACCTGTAACAAACGTCTTTTGCGTGTCATTTAGAAAGAGATGATTTCTCTCAGACAGAGTCGTCATTAGCAGTTCAAAAGGGCATGAGCTTTTATCTTCTTATCCCAAGTCCCTTTATGGTCTTCATGCTTCTGCAGCATACAGTTCTAAGTCATGGCCATTTAAAAGGCACAGGTGATTGGATGACAGAGGTCTGGTTTGCATGATATAATAATAAAAAAAATGATCTAAAATCACCAGTCTTTAAGCTGTTTTTCCCCCACATTCATTAGGGACAAATTTAAAAACATACCCATGCGACTGTTCATTATCATTATTGTAGATTATCAGAGTACACAAGGTGTGCAATTATTATTTTCTATGACATAAATGCGAAAAATACGAATAAAAAAAGCCATGGTCATTGGGCCCCAAAGTGGTGGCTGCAGTGTGGTCCCTCTAGCCGAAAGTGGCTCCGCAGTTGGGACATCTCCTCTGCCGCAGGGCCAGGCAGAAGAGGATGCCCAGGGGGAAGAACAGAATGGCACACATGATGCCCAGACAGGTGAAGTCATCCTCCAGCACCCCCACCCTGCAAAAAAGAGCGAGTCATTAGGAATAGAGTCATTAAGCTATGTAACAAGATCATTACAACTACACACTAAGGAGCCGTTGACTTGGGTTAACGATTTTTCCATTAAGATTACCAAAGGCTGGTCAATAAATCAGTAATTATATTGATATTGAGATATGAACAGAGCAAGATGTGGACTGAGGTGATATTAAGTTGAGTTTTTAAATTAAGTTCCATTTTAATGTTGCTGATTTTTTTCTGCTCCTCCTCTCCTCTGCTCCCCTCCACCACCATTCATATTCTCACTTCCACACTATGAAGGGGGCATAAGACTGTAGTTAGTGTGTTCAGTATGATTAACTCTAGTAAAAATGAAGGAAGAAGGATTTCAGGGAGTATCTTTCACATCATATAATGAGCTGTAAGTTACAAACATTCCTGAATTGATCATAATCCTAAACAGAAAAGGTCAGTTTTCACAGTTTTTTTTAAAAAGCAGTAACAACAATTTAAGAGTTTAATGCAGAATGTTAGTATACTGTGTTTTAAACATCTGATGAATTATAAGCTGTATTCATGCAGTACACATGTATAATCAGCTCCATCTAGTTCCTGAAGTTACCCATACATTTAATTTAAGTGGTTTAATGAAGTCACTGATATTGATAATACACACTCTGTGTATGAGAGCAGTGTGAGTCATGATAAACACATGTTAATATGTTTTCAGACTGAAATTTGATCATATTCTGTAAATTGGTGAAACATACTGACTTATTACATAAACGACTGGTTTCCCCAGACAGCCCTGTTTAGGATGACACAAAATTCCAAATGGAAATAATTAATTAGAAGAGATCTGGACAAAACCAGCGAGGCAGAACCGCTTCGTTTTAAGCTGATTTAATCCTGAGGAGAAGCCGTTTGACTCGTTTTGTAATTAACAGTGTGAGTGACACCAATCATCTTATATTCCATTTACTTCAACAGCATATTTAAACAATGCAATTCATGGAGCTGAAGTTATTTAACTTCTATTTCATGTTATTGTAACTGAAATATGCCTAAATTAATTGACATTAAATCTAACCAATCAGTAATTACACTGAATGCTGAGGATACTGAATGAACACTCAACAATACAGCCACAAACTGCAACTTTTATTGATGCATTTGCTTTATTGACGTGTTATGAAGTGTAATCCAGGCTTTCAATCCTTAGTAAACTGATGAGCCTCATTTTAGCAAGTTATAAATAATATATTACATACATATACACTTCAGTTTATGAGTAACCAATGAATGACTGCACAGAAACCTCACTGCCACTGTGACCAGCTCAAACACACCGATCTTATTTGCTTTGGACCGGAACTGAGAGTGACATCAGGAACATTGTGAGCTGCTTTCATAATGACCAGGCTGATTTATCCGCAACAGCCAGTGTGACTCACAGTGTGACCAGGCTTGCACTCAATCACATGAACAGTGAGAATGTCACAAATACACACAAGCGTAACACTTCTGAGGTCACTGCTGATGCGCAAGACACAGACTACAGAGAGGAACTGAGTACGATACACTGCTTTACAGTGCATCTGCTTCACTTCACATTTTGTTACAGCCTTATTTCAAATCAATTTAACAGAATACCCCATGATGACAAAGTGAAAAACGTTTGTTTGCAATTTTAAAATAAAACAAACAAACAAACAAACAAACAAACAAACAATAATACATGTACATAAGTAATCACAGCCTTTGCTCAATACTTTGTTGAAGCACCTTTGGAAGCAATTACAGCCTGTATGATGCTTGGCACGCCTGTTTTTGGGACGTTCTCCCCATTCTTCTTTGCCGAACGTCTCAAGCTCTATTAATTGGATGGGGAGCATCAGTGCACAGCCATTTTTAGATATCTAAAGAGATGTTCAATCGGGTTCAAGCCGGGGCTCTTGCTGGACCATTCAAAGACATTCACAGAGTTGTCCCGAAGCCACGCCTTTGTTATCTTGGCTGTGGGCTTAGGGTCACTGTGCTGTTGGAAGATAAACCTTTGTCCCAGTTTGAGGTCCAGAGTATTCTGGAGCAGGCTATCATCAAGGATGCCTCTGTACATCACTGCAATCATCTGATTAGTCTCCCAGTTCCTGTTACAGAAAAAAACGTCCCCACAGCATGATACTCCATTCGAACTGTCATGTGCCTTTTACTGAAGAGTGGATTCCATCTGGCCAATCTACCGTACATGCTGACTGCTGGAGTGCTGCCCAAATGACTGTCCTTCTGTAGAGATGAACACTGGGTTCTTGGTCACCTCCCTGACTAAGTCCCTCCTGCCACAATCACTCAGTTTGGCCAGGCAGCCAGCTCTAGGAAGAGTCCTGGTGGTTCCAAACTTCTTCCAATTAAGGATGATTAAGGCCACTGTGCTCACTGAGATCTTCAAAGCAGCAGAAGCTTTTTGGTTCCCTTCCCCAGATCTGCGACTCAATAGAATTCTGTCTCTGAGGTCTACAGGCAAGTCCTTAAACTTCTTAACTTGATATTTCAACTTATATAAAAAGGTGTGTGCCTGTCCGATCAACCAAATTTACCACAGATGTTCTCCAATCAAGCTGTAGAAACATATGAAGGATGATCAATGGAAACAAAATGCACCTGAGCTCAATTTTGAGCGCACGGCAAAGGCTGTGAATACTATGTACATTATGTTTTTGTGTTTTTATTTTTAATACATTTGCAAATATTTTAAACAAACTTTTCTCCCTCTGTCATTGTGGGGTGTTGTGTGAAGAATTTAAGGGGAAATGAATTTAATCAATTTTGGAATAAGGTTGTAACATAAAATGTGCTAAAAGTGAAGCACTGAATACTGGTTTCAATACAGTCCAATATAAAGGCTTGTCAATATTCTACACAGAAGAGAGATCAGTCTATTACAGTGTAGATGTGCAGAGATGTTGGTTTAACCAATAGAAATGCCCCGTTTTACAACATATCCAATAATATAACACATGACATATAATAATAATATAATATGACATCTAGGATAAGGATGTGCAAATCATGTAGACTGAACTGTTCTGGTAAACATAAGTAAACTTTCCATGAACTCCTGCCTTTGCATTTCAAGATACATGTTTTTTTCCTCAGGACAACTGATCTTTGTCCACTGGACAATTATTCACAGGAACAAAGACTCACTATTATGTGTAGTTTAGTCTGCATTTGTTCTTGTTTATTACTTAACCAACTCTTAAAATTCAACGAGTGGAGCCCTCTCATATGCAGAACTGAAGTTGACATAGGTAAATTATTTCCACCAAACTAAGGTACTGAGTTGTTCTCTATCTTGTGAATAATTTACAGCCCCCCCTCACTGTGTTTAATCATTGTTCCGATACAAATAAAAATAAATCCCTTCAAAGCACAGCAATGAAACCCCAAATCATACAATCAGGTTTTCAAAAGGCTGCATTTCTTTCGGGATATATGTGAAAGATCCAGAAACACGGTGTGAGCTGCCTGACTGCTGGCCTCATTCAAATGTCAGTCATGTGCTTGCCAGAGCTGACAGGAAGAGGAGCCGAGCCTGTGGTTGGAAGCCACAGTGGTGACAGTCAGTTACTTCACACCTGTAACATCTTCCTGTGTCCTGTGTTTGTAATTATGAGGAAATTAAGTTCCAAAAAGTTACGCAGGACTTGAGATTTAAACGAAAAAACAAGCTGAAGGTCACAAAAACCCAAGCCAGATATTTACCTACGTGCACTTTTTCAACTATACACACACTGGAAACAAGTCAGCATCTTCAAACATGTGGGTTAGAACTGAATTCACACAAGTCTCATTATACATTGAGCAGCCATAACACTGTGACCACCTTGTTTCTACACATTTTAGTACACACCACTTACCACACCAGTACTCTAAACTGTCACAATAATGAGTGGATCAGACACAGCAGTGCTGCTGGATTCTTTACACACTGAGTGGACACAGTGTTTAAAAACTCCAGCAGCACTGCTGTGCCTCATCTGCTTCTACTGACGCAACAACCCTAACACAATACCACCGTGTCACTGTCATAATACCTGCTCTGTGGTGGTCCTGGCCTGACCAAGTATACAGAGAAACACATGGACTACAGTCTGTAATTACAGAACTACAAAGTGTTCCTATGTAGTAAGAGGAGCTGATAACATGTGAGTGTAGAAACAAGGAGGTGATCATAAAGTTATGCCTGATCGTAGTGATACATGTATAATCTGGTCTGTCTGCATGCTCTAGCTGCCAGTCCATCTGTTATAACCTTCTGAAAGTAAGAAGTGGAACTGAATTCTATAGAAAGGCCTATATAAATAAGATGAAATAAAACCTCATTTCCTTCCCATGTGCAACTGAATATATGGCCCTATAATTCTACACTAGCTTGTATTAAAAATGAAGCATGCTTTTTTTTTTCCTTCTTATATTTTTTAAACAACAGGATTTAATCTGACAGCAGTCATCAATTTTTCATGTACAGATGTGACTGTTCAGGGACACTGCTACTGTCCCAATGCTACTGTCTTTATGTTTCTGTGCAACAGCGAGCATGCATTCAAACATTCCTGCTCCAAATCTGAAATTTTTGTGGGCTTTTGTTAACAATTACACAATTGAGAATTGAATTTCCCCACCTGCAAGCTGGGCATCCTCCCACTACCACTACAGACGGCTGGATGATAGTGTATGTGCTGGTATAGTTGGGCTGCTGGCCGATGGGGGCGGCCGGGGCCGCAGCAGCTGCTGGAAATCCTAAAAGAAAGAATGAGGAGGGAATATTTTATAGTTCATACACTATCTGATCACTACTCGAATAGGACACAGGCATGTTTAAGACTGCTGCAGCTGTAAACTGTAGCTGTTGCTGAAAGCTGAGCCATAACCAGAGCACTACAAGAACACTAAAAACAGACAAAAATGGAAATACGTGGTTTTCATTGGACAGCAGTGATATGTTATTCAAATATTTTTCAAGTACTTTTGTTCTCCTGTGCATAGTTTTAATTTAAGTTGCCCTTTAGCCATTATTCAATACTTTTACTTTAGTGTGAATTGAGGGAACTCCATTCATCTCTTCTTCTAAAGGCAAAAAAGGCCAAACGTTAGAGGAGCTACTAAAATAAAGTGTGATATACAAGCCACTGAGAATCCTACAAGACAAAATGTTTTATTAAAATGTTTGCTAATGTTTTTTCTTCTGTATGTATGTGGTCACTAATCTAAATAGTGTCCAAAAGCATATTTGAGGTGTGGTAGCCTTGAACTTTAGCTGTAGTTGAAAACCTGTGTTGTAAACAGAGGTGGGTCATTTACCTGGTTAAATTTATCTGCTAAAGATTATTTGAGGACAGTGATCTAGATCAGGGTTCATCAAACAGTCTGGGACCACCAGTGAGCCGTGAAGCACATGCATTATCACTGTCACTGTTGCTCCTTTGCTTTAGAGTGAGTTTAGTCTAGTTTGTTTTTTAAAGTCACAAATAATTAAAAGTTAGAAGAGCTGTGATATATTACCAGCTACATTTTACAAAAGCCTGTAAATGTAAATTTCCCTCTGAAACAAAGCTAGATCTGTAAATTTACAATGGTCATAAAGCAGGAAATGTGTCTTAGTCACTAGTCTGAGCCTCATGACCTCAATGGAAAGTGAAAGCATGCTCAGAAAAAACAGTCCTCAAAATGTGTGGCCTAGCAGTACTGTAGAACACCTGACTGTAAATTAAGAACACAGTTGTCTTTAACGGGCTAATAATAAATGCTAAACAAGTAACACACAGGATCAAACGTAAGCCATTAATGGCCAACGTTTAGGTAACTAACTAACTTTGAACTGACGCAATAAGACATTAATGAAACACTGGATCTGCACTCTGTGGGCAGTTACATGCCTGTAATCTAGACTTTACATCTCAGGATCAGAGTAACCTACAGAGATCTCATCATTGTGTTATGAAATATTTTCTCATTTCTAACTGAATTAATCCAGGTACAGGGGCTGCATCCAGGACCATTTCAAAAGGTTCAAATATAAGTAAAGGAAAAACAATAACATTGACTGCCATCACATCATCTGCAGGAAGTGCAGTGAGATTGTAGTGTTCACTGTATCTCTGCAACAAGCAGGAGTTTATTCACAATTAATGCAGTTAAATGGACTGAACTGCTGAATATGTGCGGTTCTCTGCAGCAGCTGTGATTAGCTGGGCAGTATTAGGTGTGAAAGCGGGGCAGGAGAGGAGCCGGAGGAGAGCAGGAGGAAAAGAGGGGAGGAAAGGAGGGGTAGGAAAGCAGGAGAAGTGGAGGAGTAGGAAAAGAGGAGTAGGAAAAGAGGCGTAGGAGAGGACCAGTAGGAAAGGAGGAGTAGGAAAGGAGCAGGAGCAGTAGCAAAGGTTTCTGGACAGGGTTAAAGGGGGAAACTGAGAAAGACGGGGCTGTTTGCTCTCCTTCTTTGCTCTCAGTGTTTTTAATTCTGAATAAGAATTTCAGGATAAAAATCACAGATTTCAGAATAAAAGTCCTGAGCGGGAACAACACTGATAGATACTAAAATAATAAAGCTGTTTAATTTTTATTTGGACTACCGCCAATCATCCCAAAAACTAGTTATTATAAATATGTGGCTTTAATCATCACAAACAACAGCTCACAAACACTGGAGGACACATCTACACGCATATCCCCTCAATCTGCTGAAAGTAAGAACCTCTGGCTGCTGCTTTAAGGAGCGCTCGACTCTGTCGGGGAAAGTGAGTGAAGCAGGACAGCGTGGCCTGCGGAGAGGAGCGAGCGGCGGAACCGTCCCTACAGCTCACAGCTTTCCTCTACACTCGTCCACGCGGGTGTGAACCCAGCGGTCTGCCGGGGCAGGTTACGACCCCCGCCCTGGCTTTTGTGTGTGAAGGGGGTTATTAATAGCCCCGTTACCTTGGCCCGGCGGTGGGAGGTGATAGGGCGGGGGCGCGGGCGCTGGCGGCGGGATGGCCCCGTACTCATAAGCGCCGGGGACGCTGTGGTACGCCGGGGGTCTGTCCTGCAGGAGAGGCTTGTTATCCATGCCGTCTCTTCTCTTTACGGTGGGCCTAAACGGGGATCAGCGGACGAGCGCGGACTCTTCCTTCGCTTTCCGTGAACAAGACGCAGAAAACACGACGGTCGCAGGCGCAACTTCTCCGCCCTCCATGCGCCAACTTTGTCTCCCGACGCTCAAACCAGCAGCGCCCTCAAACCATGCGGACTGGAGCAGGCGACGGCCGTTAGCAACCGTTAAACAAGCGCCATAACGGCCCTCGGACGACTCCTGTCCCCCTTACAGACGCAGACAACAAGTCCCCCAACAAACTCAACCACCGCTCCTCCGCGAGCTGCTGTCACGAGACACGGCGGTCATGTGACCAAGGGGGACGCGCGCGCCCGAACGGAGCAACGTTTCTTAAAGGCGCAGCGGCACTTTACCGAAGGAGCGCTCGCGCCCCCGCTCCTCACTGCGTACCAAGAAAACACACATTTATCGGCATGGCTCTCTTCAGTTAGAATGGAAGTGAATGTAAAGTATTTGTGTTGGTCAGCTCATCCAGAACTATAATTATTATGATTTACTTTAAAATGTTTTCTCTATTTTTACACATTATCACAAACCAGTGTGTCCCGATTCAAGGACGTCTTTAATTATTTATAATTCATTAGGTTAATTCTTTTTAAATAATATGCTATTGCATTAAAAGTATTTATTTATTTATTTTACTATTTATTTGCATTTTACCCAATTTTCCCCTCAATTGTGGAGCTTCCAGCTGCCCAACCCAACTCCAAACATAGTGCTGACACCAGATTAAACAAGTAAGAATGAAATATGCGAATAAAAAGAAACATTTAAACCCTACGTTAAAGAAGAAACACGTTTGGCTCAAGGTGAAAGTCTGCCAGAAGCAGGTGGGGTGTTATTTAGCGAACACGTGACCCTCGTGAATATTAATTATTGATTAATTATTGAAAGAATGAATAATTGAAGATTTACATGCGCGTGCATTACAACCGCAGACAACACCCCCCGCGCGGACTGTCCAATCACCGGCTTGATTTCCTGAGCTTGTCTGCTTAGCAACCAATCCGAATGTGAGCCGCTCTGCTTCCTGTTGTGGAGCCGGAGCCGAAGGCAGTAATTCTCCGCTGGAATCGGAATAAATTGCTGGTGTTTATGGAGGTCGAGACGGAGGGTGCCGCTCTGCAGATCCAGTCGTCAGTATAAAGCGTGAGTTTGTGAGTTTCAGCAGTGAAGTGCGTGTCCAGGGCCGCAGTAACCCGAGATCAGCCGCTTCAGCCCTTTAAAGCCTGTCCGACAAAACAGACACACTGACATGTTCTTAAACCGTACGATCCTGGTTCACCTGCGTGTTCAGCGAGCTGTGAGGACGTTCCAGAAGCCCGTGTCACTGTTTCTGGAGCTTCTGCGAGTCTGCAGCTTAGCTTAGCTGTGCCTGCTGCCTTCACACGGCCAGCTATTTCCACCAGTCCCTTCGATAAACCGTTAAATAAACCGTCCGATAAACCGTAAAATAAACCGTCCGATAAACCGTTAAATAAACCGTCCGATAAACCATTAAATAAACCTTCTGAAAAGCCTTTAAATAAACCGTCCTATAAACCATTAATTTAACCATCCAAAAAACGCTATATAAACTGTCCGTCCCATTTACCGAACCCTCTGATAAACCGTTAAATTAACCGTCCGATAAACCGTTAAATAAACCATCCATCCCGTTTAACAAACCCTCTGATGAACCATTAAATAAACCCTCTGATAAACTGTTAAATTAATTGTCTGAAAAAACGTTAAATAAGCCCTCCGAAAAACCTTTAAATAAACTGTCTGTACAGTTTAATGAACCCTCCAAAAAAAGTTAAATAAACCGTCAAATAAACCGTCCAAGAAACCGTTCAAATAAATAATAAACCAACCGCCTGTCCCGTTTAATGAACCCTCCAATAAATTGTTAAATAAACCATCTGTCCTGTTTAACGAACACTCCGATAAACTATTAAATAAACCGTTCGTCCCGTTTAACGAACCCTCCGATGAACCATTAAAATAAACCGGCCGATAAACCGTTAAATAAACCATCCGTCCTGTTTAACAAACCCTCCAAAAACTATTAAATAAACCATCCATCCCGTTTACTGAACCCTGAGAAAAATCCTTAAATAAACCGTCTGTTCGGTTTATTGAACCCTCTGATAAACCGTTAAATAAACCATCTGTCCCGTTTATATAATAAATAGTTTACATAATAAATAGTCAAATAAACCATCCTTCAGTTTAATAAACCCTTAAATAAACTGTCCTTCAATTTAATAAACTGTAAAACAAATTGTTGTTTAGTTCAATAAAAAATCAGATAAACTGTTCTTCAGTTCAATAAAATGTTTAATAAACCGTCCATCAGTTTAATAAATCATCCTTCAATTTTATAAAGCTCCATTGTCGATGCGGCCGTTCGGACCTGTGGATATAAGGTCACCAGAGCCTGCCGTGGCCCGGTGGTGGACACCGGAAGTAAGGGATGCTGTCAAGCTGAAGAAGAAGACCTATCAGGCCATGTTGGCCTCTGGGTCTTCCGAGGCAGCCGATGGGTGTCGGGGGAGAGGGAAGTCTGGGCATCCCTGCTCAGACTGCTGCCCCCGCAACCCAGGCCCCTGATAAGCTGATGAAAATGGATGGATGGATAAACTGTCCTTCAGTTTAATAAACCCTTAAATAAACTGTACTTCAATTTAATAAAATGTCAAGTAAACTGTCCTTCAGTTTAATAAACCCTTAAATTAACTGTTAAGTAAACCATCCTTCAGTTTAATAAACCTTTAAATAAACCATCCTTTAATAAACCATCTAATAAACTATCAAACAAACTGTCCTTCAGTTTAATAAGCCATGGGATTTACTGTTGTTCAGTTTAATAAACCCCCTGTTCTGTAAAGTAAACCATCCTTCAGTTTTTTAAACCATCCCTTCAGTTTAATAAATCATCCTTCAGTTTAATAAACCCTTACATAAACCATCCTTCATTTAAATACATCATTAATTAGACTGTCCTTTAGTTTATTAAACTGTCTAGTAATCCATTGCTTCGGTTTAATAAAATGTCCTCCAGATCAATAAACAGTTAAATTCATTTTTATTCAGTTTTATAAGCCATTGAATAAACCTTCCTTCAGTTTAATAAATCATATAATAAACCGTCCTTCAGTTTAATAATCCATCAGATAAACTGTCCTTCAGTTTAATAATCCATCAAATAAACTGTACTTCAGTTTAGTAAACTGTCAAAAACCATCCTTCAGTTTAATAAATCATATAATAAACCGTCCTTCAGTTTAATAAATCATCAGAAGAACTGTTCTTCAGTTTAATAAATTGTCTAATAATCCATACTTCAGTTTAGCAAACTGTTAAATATAAAGTCTCTACAGTTTTATAAATTGTTAAATAAACCGTCCTTCAATTTAATAAACCATCAGATAAACCATTCTTCAATATAGAAAAAACATTAGATGAACAGTTCTTCAGTTTAATAAACAGTCAGATAAACAGTTGTTTAGTTTAATAAACCATCTTTCAGTTTAATATACCATTTTATAAATCATCCTTTAGTTTAATAAACCATCTTTCAGTTTAATAAACCCTTAATCCCTCACTTCAGTTTAATTATCTGTTTAATAAACCATCAAATAAAATGTCCTTCAGTTTAATTAACTGTCTAATAAACCATCCTTTAGTTTCATAAAATGTCAAAAACAACTGTCCTTCATCTTAATAATCCATCCTTCAGTTTGTTAAACCTGTCTTTCAGTTTATTAAACCATCAAAAAAACATCCTGTTATAAAAATTTGTAATTGTGCTTCCTGTGTCTCTAGTTTTCTAGTCGGCTCGACATGCCAGGATCCCTCCTGTGGGCTGTTGATGTATACGGGAGGGTGTTCAGTCTGTGCACCACTGGAGGGCACTGGGAACGATCTAAGGATGTGCTGCTGGAGCTGAAACGGGTCGCTGCTACAGAACTGGGCTGCTGGGGCATTGGCTGTGACCATCAGGTCTACCTCAATGTACTTCCAAGTGATGTGGCTATACGTCACCAAGAGGAGACTTATGAGAACCAGGTACGGTTTATTAAACGGATTCTTACAATATGTCCAGAAGTTTGTAGACACCCATTAGAACTATTCAACAACTTTAATGTGCATCCATTACCCCATTACGTACAAACAACTTAACTGAGAATGGACATGAGTTTAAGGAGCAGTAGAACTGCATTCTCTGAAGTGATTTAGTGATTTAGTTGTTTAAGCATATCTTTAGCATATCATTGTGATTTAAAATGATAGAAGGAAGCATACATACATACATACATACTAGTAGTTATTTTTGATAAAATTGTCTAGGCCTTTCACGCATAGTGGTCACTACAGTGGACAGCTATTTAAAATTATTATTATTATTATTATTATTATTATTATTTTTTTTTTTTTTTTTTTTTTTTTTTAGGAATATATTCTTTTATATTCCTTGTTTTTTGCCTGAAGTGTTTGTGGAGACTCACTCAGTATTTATTATTGATTTATTTATTTGAAAACAGGGAAATGGACTGTTTTCACAGGGCAGTGGACCGTGATGTATTTATTTTTTAACATAACCATATTAGTACCCGTACATGTTTATCATTAAGTATAAAAATTATATACAGCATTAAAATGTCCACTTCATTTATTTGTAAAAAAAAACAAAAAAAAAACAACTTCATTTTTAATGCAATTTCACTTGTAGAATTTGCATATCACATATGAATGACTTATAAATAATTCCATTAAAAACATAAAATTCAGTGGTTTTTGTCAGCCTGAAAGGAGCATAACATTGTTTAGGGAACAAAATCGTGATCATGTTGTCATTATTCATGCATGAAAGGGCTAAGGAAGGCTTTCTACTTGAATTTTAATAGATTATGTACTAGATCACTTCTGAGAATGCAGTTCTACTACTTCATAAGCACATGTTCATTCTCTGTTATGGAGACTGGGGTGCTGTTGTGAGGAGACGCATGAGAAAGGAAGGAAGCTACACATACAGATGTAGTGTCTCTGAGTTCGTCACTGGGAATAACATATCGTGCTTGACGTCTTGGAGACCTTTCGAAGCCCATCGCAAGCAGCTTGAACATTCTCTCTCACTTTCTGCGGTAGAGCTGGAGTGTTGATAGTGCATCCAATAGCATCCCAAACTTTTTCAAACCAGGGACAGGTCTGGTGATGCGACTGGCAATGGCATAGTAAGTGTCTTTAAGGCAAATCCTTGAGTGTGCCTTCAGAACACTCTGCCTTCAGAACACTCTGCCTTCAGAACACTCTAGAGTGTGCCTTCAGAAAGAGGTAAACGCAGGGGTTGAGGATTTAATGTCAATAAACATGAAGGACAAATCAAAAATGAAACAAGCTGATAAACACTAAACAAAACTAACAAACCAACAGGGAGACAAAAACTAACCATTACAGAAACAAACCTACAAACAAACTGACACAATCTCGACTGACACACAAATATGGAAACAAAAGGACTGACAAAGACTGACCGAAAGGAAGGGACTTAAATACAAGACAACATTGGACTCACTTGGGACACACTGATTAACAAGCAGGGTAGTGGATGAGACACAGCTGGGAATGGGTGGAGCAAGGGAGGAGACAGATCCAAAACAAACACAACCCATGCGCTTAGGAGCACATGGGGAGAAACCACTAGAACAAGACAGGAAGACAGAGGTGAACAGGACTGACACATGACAGACCTGACAACAACAAATACCTTTGTTTCAAGTCAAGTGGGTTTGAGAGGGATTGTTCCGAGATGGGTAGTTGACGTACTAATGGTTTGTGGTGGAATCAAAGGAAATTCTCACTTTAGTGTTACAAAATATGAAGCATTGCCAGAAGAACAGGATGGTTTCCTAAACATACTAACGTGACTTCTAAATTTTAGAGGGAACATCACACTGAACACTCTCTCTGCTTCTCTCTCTACTAAAATGCTTTTGGTAAGCGTATGATGTACGTGTCATACCTGGTATACTCTATAGTCTCTATTGCGTGTGTGTGTGTGTGTGTGTGTGTGTGTGTGTGTGTGTGTGTGTGTGTGTGTGTGTGTGTGTGTGTGTGTTTCAGAGATGGAACCCAGTTGAGGGATACACAGACACGCTGTTGCCCACAGATCGCTGGCAGTGGACAGATGAGTCTGGACAGAAACCACAACCTCTCCACAGCTTCCACCTGCCATCTGATAACTGGGAGTGGGAGGGGGACTGGTTTGTGGATGATGAGAGCTGTGGGAGAGAGTCCACCGCAACAGGGGTGAGTGACTGCCCCCCAGATCCCTCCCCTCAAACCCAAAAACTCAGTACAAGCTCAAACAGACTCTTTCGAAACTCTATGAAAACACAGGTAAAATATGTGTCCATAGCAGACATCGTAATGATACTGGTTTGAAACGATGGTTGTTCATGTAGGGCTGGGAGTATGCTGTAGACTTTCCTGCCACTTTCACCAAAGAGAAGAAATGGAACTCGTGTGTCCGTCGCAGGCGATGGCTTCGCTACAGGAGATATAAAGCATGGGGGACATGGGCCAAGGTACTGAACCTCCGACATTCACAGTGGTAGAGAGTTGAACATTGACACAAAGAGAAATATGGAACATTGTGGGCTTTAAATAATCATACTGAAGCAATGTTTTATGGTATACGTTTGTGCTTTTTAGTTGAACTCAATTCCAGATTCAGCACTTTACCAGTATCTCACATTCCACCTTAGTATAATTCAGAATATTTTATTTTTTATTAAAATAAAATGAATAAAATACAGTTATTTTAGTTCAGTTTCACAGTTAAATATTCTCGTGAACTATAATAAGTACTTCATAAAATATGGTTTGAAAGATTGGTCAAGTGATAACCTCTGTCTGATGTCGATAATTTATTTCTCTTTTAAGATCACGATATCTGATATCATCAATCATCATTACTTCTACTACTATTACTAGATTTATCAGTATACTATTACTACTTTGACTAGTACTACAGTTGTGCTACTACCAGTACTATTACTATACTATTATTACTAAACTATTACTACTTTTACTACTATTGTGCTACTACTATTACTATACTATTAATAATGTACTATTATACTAGTACTAATCTTGTGCTACTACCAGCACTATTACATTATTATTATTATTATTAATATTATACTATTACTCAGTCTAGTATTACTACTACTATTTTATTTTATTACAATCTAACTAGTCTTACTGCTACTATTATAGTACAATTCTACTGCTATACTATTGTACTACTACTGCTCCCATTTCTATACTATTATTACTTTACCATTACTACTTCTACTGCTAATAATAATACTATTCTGTACTACTAGTTCTACTACTATTTTTGGACTACTATACTACTGCTAATATTACTGTACTGCTACAATGATACTACTTGAATAACCAATGATATGCTACTACTACAACATTACTACTACACCTCAATTTTTTTCACTGATGAGTTTGGTTTCTGAGCTGCTGGGACACTGATTTGTGTGTTGTCATTATTGTTATGTGCTGTACCTGTTCAGGTGCCTTTAGACAGGGGCCGGCCTCCTCCAGAGCCCTTCGCTGATATCAGCTGTGGAGGCTGGGAGATGAGCGATAGTCCAGAGAAGCACATCTGTCTGTGGGCTGTGTCTCAACAGGGGAAGGTAAGACAGAAAAATTGCACAGTATTGCAGCTGCAGATCCACTACGTCCTCACTTTGCACGTGGTAAATTGAAGTGATCTGGAATTATGTTAAATTTAGTAGTATGTCAGAGACACACAATTCCCGTGCTGGAGGACCGGTCTACAGCAAAGTTTGTTAGTTGCCCAACTTAAACACACTCACTTTTTCTGGTAATTAAATGTCATGTTGAAGGTTTGTTTGAGTAGGCCAACTAGAAACCAGCCCTCCAGGACTGGAGGACTGGACTCGTGCATCCAAGAAATATGTATTATAATTCTGTCAAGAAAAAAAGTGCTTATACGCACTGCTTTGACCACCAGAGGGCAGTGCAGCTCCATGATGTTTACCAGCTTTCACAAAAATTGTTGAGATGAGCTGGAAGGGCTGGTGCTCTGCTAACAGACTTCTCACAGTGGCTGCTTTGGGAGATTAATAGTGTTCCTATTAGTGTTATGATTAATTGATCAGTGAGTGTACCGTCTTAGACTAATATGTTTACACACAGATAAGACACCATCTCAGGCTATATCATTAGTTCTGCCAGCAGTACTGGAAGTGCAAGTACACAAGTTAGTATCTGAACTGACTGATTTCTTCTGGTAACCACTGATATTGTCATGTGACCAGACTAAATCAAAATTTTTTGACCCTTCGTCAGGTGTGGTTCCGTACAGGTGTCCAGCAGCAGAACCCAGAAGGGACGATCTGGGAGCTCGTCCCTGTACCAAAAGAGGTGTCACAGATCTGCGCCAGTCCAGGGGACCTGCTGTGGGCTGTGCTGTGGGATGGACAGCTGCTAGTCAGAACCGGCATCAGCAAAGACTGTCCAAAAGGTCAGTGAGTTATAGAAGAATATTATGTATGTCATATATACTATATGGACAAACATGTTGGGCATTCATTATTTGTTCTGCATTGCTGTGAGGTGTTGATTGCATTCGGTAACTAGTCTGTTAGAGAGGTGAGGATGTTGGATAATCATCTCACCTCATCCCCAACTCCCTAGAACTTCCCAACCACTATTCCAGAGAACACAGTTCCACTGTTCTACAGCTCAAAGCTGGGGGCTTTATACCCCTCTAGCTCACGCTTTGCATTAGGCATGGTGCCAATAAGTTATACATTACTAACAAATATACATAGTTAATAATATTTATTATAATTGTTGGCCAGTGTACTGAAGCACTGGTCGGTTGGTTTCTTAACTGCAGGTGTTTCATGGGTGACAGTGGATCCTCCAAGCAAGGCTGGGGCCATCCACATAGCAGTGGGTGTTAATGTTGTTTGGGCAGTGACCAAAGATAATAAAGTAAGTGTTCACTACAACGTTTTTCCTCTGTGATTTATATACCTCAGGTCTGTCCCAGGTCTGTTTGGTCAGTAATAGATATTTGTGCATGTTTGAAACTTCTGTTAATCTTATGCAGCCTAATGTGAGATAAAGGTCAAATACTCTCTCTCTCACACACACACACACACACACACACACACACACACGCGCGCACACTTCATGGACAGTAGACAACTGGCTGTGTTTCTATTTACACTTGTGACTTCCACGTTAGAACAGAATGTGACCCAATGTACAAATGTGCATTTGTATGTATCCATGTATGTCTGTTTTCGTATATGCATGTGTGTGACAGGTGTGGTTCAGAAGAGGAGTGAACTCCCATAACTCCAGTGGCTTAGGCTGGATCGGCATTGGTGGAGAGATGGTGATGATCAGCGTGGGGCCCAATGACCAGGTGAGGCCTGGCGTGGGCTGGAAATAGAGGAGATGAGAAGATTTTACGGCCCAGCTGTTACGTTTCTTTTAACACGCATCAGTGCCTTTAAAGACGTGCAAGGATACCCTCAAGGTCACCTAGTCACAGCTATATGGCTACAGATGGTTCTTCACATTGTAAAGCAGTAAAGATAGAAAGCCTGCTGTACTAATGTACATTGCGAGTGTCTAGATTTATTCCAAATATATTTCCAGCATTATATTGACACTCCAGGCACCGTGAGGTGTGTTCACACGAACATGCTGTTTATATCATTGCTGTCACGCCAGAACCGTGTACCTCTATTTATACATGACGAATGGACCAATAGAAATGTCAATTTGACTTCCCTCAGCTTGCCTCCCTTCTCTACAGCTGCCATTTTGGAGATGTAAGGTGTTTGGCTGGGTGTGACAGTGAAGACAGGAAACTTCATTCCATTTCTGGAAATGTATTCCTTAGATGTGTTCACAAGCGTTCATTCAGTTGTTACGGTAAACTGTTCAGTAAACTGTATGTATCGTATGGGTGTATATATCACGGCTGTATTATATGACTGAGTGTAGCTCAGCCAGTCTCATTTCAGAAGCAGAACTATATGCTGAATGATATAGTTTATGATTTGAATCTATGCAGGACACTTTTAAAACACTTCATCTTACATAACGGGCTGTTCAGGGGCTCTGGCTCTGTAAACGGGAAACAAACAAAGTGACTACTCCAGCCAGGCAGCAAGAAGTGGCATTCCTGCTCGTACACAGGGTGGCGAAAAAGGAATTGCGCAGGAGACAACATGCATTGTACACATACAACAGAAGCAGTACAGAGTGGTCAATTAAGAAACATGTAAAAACTGATGAGGCATTTGGTTGGTGGAGAGACCTGCAAATGTCAAAAAGCATGAAAAGACTTGAGGATGTTGCTCTACTCCTGCATGAACTCTGGGTAACATTGCCTTATTTGTGGTGTTCCAGAGAAATAGGTCAGTGTTGTTTTGTTCCATTTGTAAATGTTTGTGATAGATGATCAAATCTGGCATAGAAGAAGACAATATGGTATGAGAGATAGCCAGTGGAGCTATCAGGGGAGAAGGGCTGAGTTCACTAACATTAACTGGTGGAGCTTTCAGGGGAGATGGAAGCAATACTGGCCAAGTTTCATCACATGAGCTGGTGGAGATAGACCAAAGCAGCATGATGGTGGAGCTATCAGGGTAGACAGGGTAGCTAGTGGTGCTTTTTAGGCCTTCATAGCAGCTTGCTAGCTAACAAAATGCAAACCTACGGTCCTGTTCTCAGTCTCTAATTTTGTGGAAACATCCTTGTTTGCTGTGTTTGGAAATTGTGTTTTGGAAGCTGTGTTTGTGTTTGCTGTCTTTTTGTCAACTTAGTGTTGTTACCTCGGCAAAGTGCAGTCATGAATTTGGGAGGCGGAGCTTCAATCAATCGATTTTTACGGCTGATGTTCTCACAGAGCAGCAGTACAGAAATCAAAAATAAGAAGGTGAACAGCACATGAAACAAAGGATAAAGACATAATCCAGCGACAGTGGCGAGGAAAAACCCCCTCAGAGCTGCAACCAGGCTCACAAGGGGGGACCCACCTTCCACTGTACCATGGGTTTGATTCCCAGTCTGGGTAACTATGCTGTGATACACCAATAAAAGTCCTTGCGCAAGACTCCTAACACTGCTGTGGCCCACTTCTGTAATCCTCTAAGTTCCTCTGAATAAGAGCGTCAGCTAAAGGACATAACTAGACATGTATTCTCAACTCTTATTGGATCATTTTACTGACCTCTCTGGGTGGCGTCATGGTCCACACAGTGGCACAACACGCAGTTAGCTAGTTAAAGAGAATTTCTCCAGTTCAGTGCTCTAGTCAGCCAATTTCTGAGTGGTGCTTCACCTAATCAGATAGCTTGCATTAAGTATTATCCAGAGATAAGTGTAGTGAACATATGTAAATATTGGGGGCATAATTTTTTAGGAGTGTTACGGAACAGCTTTGAGGGTTTGTCATTTTGTGGACAGAACAGTGTTTGAATATATAAATATAAACAGTGTTTATGTTTATATATAATTATGTAGTGATATTCTAATAATATTTCATGGTTTTATTCCCCCGTGTGACTGTGTGGCACACATGTAAACAGCGTGTCCTTGGGGAATCCCATCTGCTGGGCCTGTCAGTGAAGAAACGAGGGGGAGCGGGTGCAGTTCAGTTGAAATTACACCATCATTCTCACATGCAACTTTAAGGATTAAGCACCATTAGATCCTCTCCTCTGACAAGCAGTATGTTAATCCAGAGGGGCAGAGTTGTACTCCATCTGTACACACACACACACACACACACACAGACACACACACACACACACGGGGACACATACAGTCAAGACTTCAGCTCACACCCTCTTCTCACATTTCCCTGGGTGTCGCTTTTTGGAAGAACGTCTGGAGCTGCTGAGTGTCAGTATAGAGTTTGCTAGCGATGCAACCCCCCTTCCTTCGCCAACTCTCTCTCTCTCTCTCTCTCTCTCTCTCTCTCTCGCTGTAACATAAGCACCAGTCTCGCTCGCTCTGCCTGCGTATCCCAGCCATATATATACTCCTCCTATACTCCGACCATACGGGAGCATATCTAATTTGAGTTTGGCCTCTGCACCACATGCCCATATTTCACATTTCATTCCCAACAGCTCTTGCTGTGCACAGGGCTCGGATGTAGTGCTAATATTTGTCCTCTTCTCTTAATTTGGGCTAATCAGAAACAATATCCCGGCTGTGAGAACTGTGCCAGGACACAACGAATGACAGATATGCCCAGCTTTTCCTGATTGCCTCCCAGAACAGAGCGCTGTAATGCTGCTGGAAAGGCTTGAGGATAATGACTTTTCATCATAACTTTACTAAAATATCGCTACTGCTTAATTTCAAATGAAGTCTGTGCGACAAAATAACATTTAATGGCATTTGAACATAAACGGGGTTAATATGTCTGATATTTTTCATAGGAAGATCAGCAGCAGGGTGGAGAGTAAGCATTATTTCATACAACGATTTGTGTGCTCAGGTCGTTGTTTTGCTGCATGACCCACAATCAGAATTCAGAATTCATTGTTCCATCAATGATGGCAAGCCATATTGGCCCAGATGCAGAGGACAGGCTCAAACCATGCTACCACCATGTTTCACAGATAGGATAGGGTTCTTATGATGGAAGGCAGTGTTTTGGTCTCATGTTGTCACAAAACATTGTTCCAGTAGCTTTTTAGATCATTTTCCTCCTTAAATTATCATTAAAAAATCATTTGCTTTACGACTTCTAGGTCAGATTAATGCAGAAACATTCTAAAGGGTTCACAAGCCACTATATACATGTAGAGAGATAGATAAATGAACAGACTGTAGCACAAAAACCTTGTATCTCCAAAAATGCAGTTTTATAATAGTCATTTTTTGATCCATTTCGGTTTCATATAGTATCCAGTATAAATAAATAAGTTCAGAAGTGGGAATGTTCTGGTTTCTTGTATTTCAGTACTGCAAGTACTGGACTGTATTTGATATGACACTGCCCTGACCTAAATGTCTGCCACTGCCATGGACAGTGTGGGGTGGTGTATGACTATACAGTTTAAGGTTTCTCGGATCTCTGCCACTGCTGGGATGCAGTCTGTTCATAGACTACAGTCCACAGGCTACAGTCCTGATCAAAACATGCCTGATTCAACTATCATATAGTCAGTAACTGATACTTACTATCCTAATGATTTTGATTAGATTTTGGTACTCCTGACAATGGCATATGATGTATAGAATTGGCATATGTCAAACACAGCTTTTCAGTAAGGAATAATGAATCATTTTTGTAATATACAATGTAGTGAAATTGAATCTGAAAATTTCCGTGATCTGGAAATACTGGTTTAATATTTTGCAGGTGTGGGGGGTTGGCAGTGAGGACAGGACTGTTTATTTCCGCCATGGAGTGACCCCCACTGAGGTTACTGGAACGGCATGGGTCCCTGTGTGTGCCCAACTGGACAGCGGTCATACCACATACAGGCCCAGGTCAGTCAATGAGACCTTAGTGCACTTAGGTCAGCAGTAACCTGTAACCTGATCAGCACAACACAACCGGACTATTGCAATAATAGTTAAACAAGTGCAATAATGTGCAAGACCCCTCCTGCTGGACTGTTTTTTCAAAATTCTATATTTTCTCTATATTATTTCATTATTATATTATTATTACATTCTTCCCTGTCTGCACTGTAATGATGCTGCTGGAATTTGAATTTCCTTGAGGGAACCTTCCCAAAAGGATCAATAAAGTTCTATCTATCTAAAAAAAAATGTTTCATTGTCATGCAGTACAGCGTTTTGACCAGCAAGGGGCACCATTTAGATTCACAAAACACCATCTAGCAGCATCCCTTTCAGTATATTGAATCACACAGCTGATCTGGTTAAATACTTGCCTGGATTAAATTAAATAAATAAGAATGATATTTATTTGCACTGAAGCCAGTACTGTAATCACGAGTAGCAGTAAATGTATTTTGCCACTCTTGAGTGTTTGGCTCATGTTCACGTGAACTGCTTTGCCCCCTCTGTGTGGTCCACTGTGCAGTGACGGCTGCCTCTTCAGTGGACAGCTCACTTGCCCATCTCAGGGTTCTGTGATCAACTGTGAAGACTCAGACGTCCCCAAGCTGCACATCCCCAGGATCACCAGCGATAGTTTCATCTCTGCCCTGGTGGCTGACCGCAGTGCTCCTCCGGAGGTGGAGCCCTCAACCACAACACTAAACACTACTGCATGCGAAGAGAATGGTAGGGCTAAATGACATTTTGTCCATATACAGAACAGCATCGACTGATCTTACCGTTTCATAACACCTACATAAACATAAACGTAAAGGCTGCTCTGCTGACTTTGGATCTCAATTCAGCTTTCAGGCCTCGATGATTATTATATAGGGTCACATAGAGCTTATCGGGATGTTGTGTGGCCTTATGAACAGGTACACTTCAGTTAAGTGTTGCCATTAACAGTTCGGTCATGTGCAAAAACGTAGAAGGCCTTAGACAGCACTTAACATCTTGCCAAGGTGATCCCACTCAATTCAACAATCAAGTGCAAACCAAATGAATGTCTGAGGTTTAAACAGGACAGCTGTTATACTGCACCTGGTTCTAACTTCTTCTGTTTTATGTGTAGGAGCATCACCTCCATCCCTCAATATAGTTAAATATATATATATATCTATCAAATGTCATTATGTTTAAATATGTTGAAAAATACAAAGGGGGTTATCATAGGGGGTCCTACTTTCCTCTTGACTGTATTTGTCCCCTTTGTAAGACATTCCAAACACACCAGTGTTGAGGAAGCACGGATTATGGGTTATAGCAAACTTACATCTCATTCCATGGTCCTAAATTATATAATTGTCACCCAGCATTGCAGGAGGGGGTGGTGGAGGGTGATACTCCTGCTCAGCCCCCAATACTTCCATCCAACCAGCTGAATGGAGGTGAGCTTCCATGGAGTAACGTGGATCTGGAGGAGATGAAAAGTCCTCCAGCCAGTGCTGCGCAAAGCTCAGTGGCTACATACCCCATGGAGTTGGGAGCCATCGTGGAGCAGGAGGAGGGGCCGCCATGGGCCTGGATCTCAGGAAGTGGATGTGAAATAGACCCTAACTCTTGTATCAGCTGGCTGGAAACTACAGGTAGAGCATACTGGTGGCACAGCGAGTCATACTGGTTGTGTGTCAGCGCATTCATTATTAGTGAAAATGTGCTATTTTAATAGCATGAAAGCTAACATGCTAGCTACAATACAGCAATAGAAATATCCTGTAATACAGTGTCATGATATATTGAATGTATGGTCATTTTAATCTATGGTCCTTTTGTCTTGAAATCGTCTTAAAAACCAGCAAATATGACGGCTATTTCTTCCAGACACAGGCCTGCTGTCTCCCTCAATCACCCCTGCTCTTAGTGCAGCAGCTGCTCAGGGCCCTCTGGCAGAGAAAGAACTGCAAGAAAAAGAGAAAGCTATGGAGAAGGTACTCAAGATTCAGTCTGCGGTCATTACTTCTAAGGGCAGGGCAGTTAATCAAATGTGCAGATATGCAAGCTTAGCGGTCTGCTGCTTTAAAAAATTGGAAATGTCAGTGAGTAAATAATAATAAGTCATTTGGAACAAAAATGCAAAATGAAAAATTGACTAAGCAATACTGTCAATGCAAATAGAATTTTTAAAATTAAAAAATGTAATTTAAGTTGAGGCATTTTTCTGTACATACAATTGGTAAGTAACAGTACTCAACTAAAACAGACACTGTGTTAGCCAATGCCAGCTGAACCCAATAAACGAACGTTAAGCCTTGTTTTCATTTCTCTCAGCCATCTAAAACCCTAGGACAAATTTGTGGGATGTTTTTATAGTTCGACGTATCTTTATTCACCAGGAAAAACAGTCACACCTACCAGAAAACAGTCACACATACCAGATGTCTTCATTTAAAATGTAAAAATAAATAGAAGTTGAAAATTTATATGCATCTGGCTGTGTGTTGATCAAAAATGTACTTGTGCCTACAATTGTTTGTCAGCTAAGAACTAAAAATCACTTTGAATCTCACAAATCCTGGTGGAAATTGGTCACCCAGAGAAACCAAATTTAGTTTTTTTTATGTATTATTTATGTATTTATGTATAAATATATATAATGATTAGCTTGACAAGGATATGTATTCTTCAAAATAGCCGCCTCCACTTAAAACAACCTGAATGTCCTTCAATATTTTTATATGTATCAAAATTATTCCTTCTCGGGACTTTTATTGTGAAAATTGCACAATGTGTGAGCAAAGAAAGAGAGCAAACATCCCCTCCTTTTTTGTTTTCGTTTTTGCGTCAGTGACATCATCAGTCCCACCTTCTCTCACATGCGGGTTGAGTATGTACAAGTGAACAGAACAGTAAACATGTACTGGAAGCTCCTTTGTCATTTAAACTGGGATTTAATTCTGTTTTAAAACAATTGAATTTTAGCTGTTTTCCGAACTGGATTACTTGCTGATATTTAATCACACAACGTTGATAGGGTTAGAGAGGCTACATCTTGAAATTTGTTATAATAGTATAATAGAATAATAATGTTCTATAGAATTTTACTTGATGTCATTATGTGTTTTCCACTGAACAGAATATGGGAGGCTCTCTGACCTAAGCAAATATTTGTGTTGGATTATAGATGGGGTGGTGGGAGTGGGAGGTGAAACATAATATGATTGGTCGATATTTTTTTCTCTGCCACCTGGTAGAGACTGGAACAAGTCATTATGTTTCAACAAAACATAAAAAAAAGACTCATTTAGATTTTTTTTTAATGAAGACTTTGATAATCAGACTGACTTCACGTTGTAACTCATATATGTTCCTCACACAGTCTGTGAGTGTGAGAAAAGGTGCGATGTGCTGGTGGAGGGACTGGCCCCCGCAGCAGTGGGAGGAGGTAGGCGTTACTCTGGAGCAAGTCAGGGGTGGTGGAGCTCCTCGGGATGACATCCTCTACATCTCTTATACACACAATGAGGAGAGGAAGGTGAGACACACTGAACACACAGCGACTGTCTCTCACATCACAAGAACTTTACTGCACATGTCAGCAGAGGTGTAGATTAGCTGAACTAGGAAAAGTAACAGAACTGCGGTGGAACCGACAATGAAAATAAGAACAGAACAGTAATATCACTTAATCCTGTGTGGCAGACTGACGCTCAGTTCTCTGAGCCCAACCTTTACCAGTAAGAGTCCGTGCAGAAGACTCCCAACACTACATTTTGCAATGCTTACATTGTAAGCAGCTACGAATTAGAGGATCTGCAGGATTCTAGAAGTGTTCATGTGGAAAAGGACATATTTTAGAGTCTTTTGTAACCCTAAAGCTCTGAAGTGAAACAGTAAATCAGTCTAGAACAGACAGAACAGAATGAAATGAAACATTACAAAAATATTATTAGTAAGTAAATGTGTCTGAAGTACAGGAGTTTTTAGTAGACGCAGTGTGAAGTACTAATCACAAATGAAATTTGTAGCTGAGAAAATGTAACTTACTACTAACCACCTTTGCAAGGACATATGTCCTAAGGAAGAGCACTGGCATTATAGCTTACTTCCCTTTAAACATTAATATATATATATATATATAACAGGGGGTATTTAAATGAGCTATTTAGAGGCCAGCTTAAGGCTTGTTATCCTGTAGTTACGTAGAATACATTGCAAACTGTTTATAGGAGTTGTAGGAGTGAGGGAGGGAAAAGAGTCCATAAATAATTGTACCAGTTTATTTGATGGATACTAGAACAACTCTAGACAGAACAGTTGATGGAAGAAGAAAATTGGAATCATAAAAATGAAATCAAAGTCCAAAATCCAAAGAATCACATGGAATGAAGTCAGGTGTGTTAAAGAGCCTGTGCCATGGCAGTGTTCTCTTCCTTCACCTTTCCTTTGCTGTTGCTGTTCTCAGAGATGACCCTGAACAGTTCATAAACACACCTCTCTCTCTCTCTCTCTCTCTCTCTCTCTCGTGTGCGTGTGTGTGCGTTCTGCTGATTAAAAATAATGATGAATGAATAAAGATAAACTCATATATGATTTTAATACCCAGTAAATAACTTAATTCATGCATCACTGATTTGAAATGATTAATAATAAAGTAGGAGAAACAATGATTTGGACAAAGCCCATATTTTTACATACAGATGAGCATTTAAAGGGCTAACTCTGGCATAGACTGTGTGCTAGATTTGTGTGACGTCCCTCTGTTGTTGTTTTTTTTGTTTTAAAGCATTTAAACCAACCAAAGTAACTCTTTCACTCTCTAACCCTTCAGTACCTGTATGCTGTGATCAGAGAGGTGACCGCTCTTGTTCCAGTACTCTGGGAGTCCTTATTTGCACTGGCTGTTTATACAGCGGAGAGGACCAGGCAGAGGTGGCCTGTTCTACTTGCTACAGAGTCCCACCAAGACTTGGAGAATTGGGTAAAATACGACACTGCCTCATGCTTACACTGTCAATAGGAAGAGATACACAGCATACACCACACTGTCCAAATGTTTGTGGTCAAACGTTGTAATGAACACACACAGAGACAGAGAGAGCTTGTCTAGTCCCTGTTGAGATGCACTGCCAATAGAATAGAACATCCTGGGGCAGACAAATGTCATTTCAAGCCCTCCAGCGTTGAGCTGTGAAGCTGGAGGGTTGTGTTCTCTGGTATGGTGGTGCTCCATTCAGTACTTATGCAATGAGTTGTGGAACTGGGGATGAGGTGAGGTGGTGATAAAAGGTACTGGAGTAGCCACCCAGCAGCTCATGGATTATGTAGTCATGGCTGGACTGAACAGCCTGTTATAAAATTTTTATCGTCTGAATCTTGGCAGGGTGGCTTTGAGACCAGAGAATGTGTAACAACATTATTAAAATGTGTGTGTGTGTGTGTGTGTGTGTGTGTGTGCGTGTGTGTGTGTGTGTGTGTGTGCGCGTGTGTGTGTGCGTGCGCGCCTGTTCCCTGCAGCTGTCTCTGTTAAGAGAGTCATGTTGTGAGTCCAGGGCTCTCCGGGCTCCTCCTTCCAGACAAGCCCTGTGGGCTGTCACCTCCAAAGGGGACATCATGGTGCATGAGCCGTTGCCCAGCCTGGAAGCACCTGCTCAGTACTTACCCTGCGATCAGATGTAAGACCTCCCACCCTATTTTTTTATTACTCCTGCTACCTCTGGCCAAAGCCTTGAGCATTTGCATATTGTTGCGTCTTCACATCAGTTACATCATCTGGCATAATGTTGTGTTCACTCTCTCTGATGAACGTCTGTCACATTTGCTTGATCATATCTTTGGATCACTGTGTGTTCTAGATAGCTGTCTTCATGAATTGGCTTGGCATGCATGCTTGTAGCTTGTGTATGTATGTGTGTGAGCTCAGGTTCTGGCGCCAGGTCCCTGGTCACCTGCTTTGTGTGGAGTCTAACAGTCTGGGCGTGGTGTGGGGCATCGGCTATGACCACACGGCCTGGGTCTATACAGGGGGCTGCAGGGGACACCAAACTCAGGGTAAAGCCTAAGACGGGCTGGACAGCTCTCTAGAGAGAGTTAGAGCTAGTTTAAAGTAATGTGTCAGCATTTTTCAACCAGATCTTTGTCAGCTGCATCTGTACTGTCCCCCTTTCCCAGCACTTTCATTCATTCCTAAAATAG
This sequence comes from Acestrorhynchus altus, assembly GCA_034509495.1. NCBI lineage: Eukaryota > Metazoa > Chordata > Actinopteri > Characiformes > Acestrorhynchidae > Acestrorhynchus > Acestrorhynchus altus. The sequence goes on from CM067520.1 coordinate 16,986,769, forward strand.
AGAAACTAGAGCAGGGCAATTCATCAAAGTTGATATCACCCAGTGCGATGCTGGTGAGCCGGGGATCCAGTGCTTTCCCCCGAGCGCATTGGCTGCCCAGCAATGATGCAATGGCAGTTCAAAAAGAGGAGGTGGCTATCGGCAGCCGGGGTCCAGAGGATGAGAAATTGGCTTGCTCTCCCTCGGAGGGTGGGTAGATGGCGCTTTCCCCACATCTCACAAGTGCGCTGCTGGTCGACGCAGGCGTCTGCCATCCATTGCGTCAGATCCGGCGTTCTCCTCCAAGCGTGATGGCTGCCCGGCAACGATACAAAAGGCGGCAGTTCGAAAAGAGGCGGTAGGCTATCGTCACATGACTCGGAGGAAACATGTGGACGATCTCTCCCCCCTGGCGTCGAGAGCAGGGCATGTAATGTGGGAGGCTACTTAAGGGGATGGGTAATTGGCATATCTAAATTAGTAGAAAAAAAAAAGAGGAGGTGGCTGACTTCATGTGTATCAGAGCAGGCATGTGCTTGTCTTCACCCTTCTAGTGTCAGGAGCGTCGTATGTGATTAAAGGAGAGTCGTAATGGGAGGGAAAATCGGGACAATAAAGAAGTACAATGAAAAGCCGATTCACTAAACTGTACTTTTTCCACTTCTTTACATAAAAATACATTTTGATGGATTGTTTCCGAACCTTTCTCGAAAGCCCACAGTGGCAGATTGTTGATCCCGTGTATTTTACTCACACCTTTGCCATCAATCAACAACAATAAAAAGTGGTGGTACAGGTGTGGCAAATAGAGGCACTGATAGTGTGGCTGAAAAATGTTTACGAACCCCTTTAACGAACCCACAGAGCCTCTAACCTTGATAGGTTAAGAAATACACCTGCTAACCAGTAAATGTCGTGCTTATGCTTATGCTAAATCCATGCCTGTGTTGACCAGTGGATATCGTTATAGGACTGTTTGTAATAGCAGTGTCATAGAAATCATTATTCCTACCTTAAATATCTCTTCATCTCAGGTGAGGTAGTGAATCAGCACACACAGACTGATATTCGAAACATCTACATCTACGAGAACCAGAGGTGGAACCCTATGAGTGGATACACAGATAAGTAAGTCTGATTTCAGCTTTTCCTAAAGTCCTGATGTGTCTCCAGCCTTCAGTGCTGAGGAACGTTCTTCTTTGCTTCCTGCTCCTCAGGGGACTCCCCACTGACCGCTACATGTGGAGTGATGCCCTGGGACTGAAGGAGTGCACCAAAGAGAACACCAAACCTCCCTCACCACAATGGACATGGGTAGGTGTACTGGACTATAGGCCATAGGCCATTTCACTGTCCATTCACTGTCCATTTCATCAGCTCCTTACCACACAGGAACACTTTATAGTTCTTTGATTACACAATCATGTCTGCATACTTGTGTATGTGGCATCCTTTTAGCCCCATCGTCAGTGGTCAGACCCCAACAGGATCACCACAGACCAGGTATTATGTGAGGGGTGGGTCATTCTCACGACTGCAGGGACACTAACATGGTAGTGGCGTGTTACTGTGTGTTGCGCTGGAGTGGATTAGACACAGCAGTGCTGCTGGACACAGCAGTGCTTCTCCACTCTATTAGACACTCCTGCCTGGTTGGTCCACCTTGTAAATGTAGGTCAGAGAAGTGATCAGCTTCTGTTGTAGTCCTTCGTCAGTGCTCGCAGGATGCTGTTGTCTATATATTTCTTGTCAGCAGTGACACTGAGGGGTTTAAACACTCCAGCAGCACTGCTGTGTCTAATCAGACCCATTATGTTTCCTGTGGTTGATCAGTGGAGCTTTGCTTTGATTGCATTCAGCAACAAGAGCTTTAGTGAGGTCAGGATGTTGGATGATCTTGACCCGTACCCACCCCACCTCATCTCCGCATACAGTGCACCACAGCTCAATGCTAGGGGGCGTTATACTCCTGTAGCCCATGCCTGACAATAGCATCATGCTGTTCTGCTCCAGAGAGTCCTATTCTATTGACATTACCTCTCTCCAGGGACTAGACAACCTGTGTGTGCATTTGCACATCCCGGTAAGCAATGGTTGTGACTTAAGTAAGTAGTTGAATGCAGTCATTAGAAGGAGCTCCCACAAATATTTGGACATATAGTTTGGACACACGGTGAAGCTAAATGTCTTGCTTTGACGGCATGCACACTCTCACTACTCTGTGCATTTGATTGCAGGTGTCCGACTGGGCCATTGACTATACCAACCCTGGAGGAACAGACAAAGAAGGCTGGCAGTATGCTGCAGATTTCCCAGTGTAGGTCTTCTCCCAGTGAGCTCACCATTACAGTTGACTGTAAATGGCTTACTTTGTCTGAGCTGTCGTTTTTGTGTGCTATTTCAGGACATTTCATGGCTATAAGACCATGAAAGACTTTGTGAGACGAAGACGATGGGTCAGGTAAAACCAGCATTTTCCATTTTCTGTGGCATTTGTAGCAAATTTCATGGTCACTTGACTTTATTGTTGGATTCTAAATCAAACAGCGTGTATATTTTTGGCTGCGAATCTCCCTTTGAGCTCAAGCCTAAACGAGGCCACTGATTTAGGAGAGTGTGTGCTCCACAGGAAGTGTAAGATTACGCTGAAGGGGCCTTGGCAGAAAGTCCCACCCATCCCGTTGATTGATGTCACCATCCTGCCGTGTCTGGCCCAGAGCAGTCTGGAGCAGGTGCCTGTGTGGGCCATCAGTGAGAAGGGGGACGTTCTGTGTCGCCTGGGAGTCAACACTCAGAACCCTGCTGTGAGAAATCACCAGTTGTCTCTGTCTTCTTCCTTTACAACAAAGCTGGCAACAGTACTGGTCCTGGTCCTGGTCCTGGTACCACGTCCTCGCTTTTCTCTGCCATAATGCACTCAGATCACCTCCAAGGCTAGGACTGAATACCCATCCTGGTCCTGAATGACCACTGTCCTGATCATTTTCTATCTTCTCCTACTCTCAACACATTTAATCATCTAACCCACAACTAATGATCAAGTCCTTCCTGAAGTGAACTGGGTGTGTTACAGCAGGAAGCAACGTGTAATGGGACTCCAGGACCAGGATTGAGAACCTGACATACTATCCAACCCACAAGGCCTCATACATTAGGCATCGAAAAAGCCTGAGTGTTATTCCACAAGTTCCCCTACAATCCTGGCTCAAAAGTAATTGTCTACCCTGTCCAGCAGGTCTGTTGACTGTACTGAATGCCTCTACACTGTGAAAAACTCCTCAGGCTAACTGTGACTAAATCACAGGGTAGCTCGTGGCTCCATGTGGGGACAGACCAGCCCTTTAAATCCATCTGCATCGGAGGAGGCCACCAAGTGTGGGCCATCGCCCGGGATGGAGCAGTATTCTACCGTGGCTCCGTGTCATCCCAAAACCCTGCAGGTGAAAAGTGTGACAGTGTTAACAGTGTGTCCCTCTACAGATTGTCCAGTCATTGCTTAACAGGTGTAAATAGACACCTCTTGGCACAACATGCCATACTGTTTCTAATGCTTCCAATCTGCTGCAATACTGCGAAACAACTTACATTTTATTCATATAAACCCTGCATTTCTACCAGCAGTGTCAGAAAGGAGGGACCATCAGAGGGACTCTGTATCAGAGTTTCTGAGATTTGTATGATACTGTATGTGTTAGTTAAGATTGAGTTCATTTATGCACGATTTTGTTATAACTTATTTTCCAGGCGAGTGCTGGTACCACATTCCTTCACCCCCTAGACAGGCCGTGAGACAAGTGTCGGTGGGCAGGACCTCAGTTTATGCTGTGGATGAAAATTGTAAGAGTTGCAACTGCTTCTTCTTTTACTCTCAGAATTTATTAGAATAACAAAATATAGGGGTTGGAGAATAAAACTGAAACACCTGTCATTTTATTGTGGGAGGTTTCATGGCTAAATTGGAGCAGCCTGGCTTAATTGCCCCAGTAAGAGCAGAGTGTGAAGGTTCAATTAGCAGGTAAGAGCACAGTTTTGCTCCAAATATTGCAATGAACACAACATTATGGGTGACATACCAGAGTTCAAAAGAGGACAAATTGTTGGTGCACGTCTTGCTGGCGCATCTGTGACCAAGACAGCAAGTCTTTGTGATGTATCAAGAGCCACGGTATCCAGGATAATGTCAGCACCACCAAGAAGGACCAACCACATCCAACAGGATTAACTGTGGACGCAAGAGGAAGCTGTGTGAAAGGGATGTTGGGGTGCTAACCCGGAGTGTATCCAAAAAATGTCATTTTCAAGACGAACTGACGCTGTATTGGCCACAAAAGGAGGCCCTAGTACACCATACTAATCAATTATTGTGGTCTAAAACCAGGTGTTTCAGTTTCATTGTCCAACCCCTGTAGTGTATAATGTGTTTCCTTAAAAAAGTTAAAAGGTTGATCTACAAGCAGTCTTATGATCCAAGGATCACAGGTTTGAATCCTGGGTCGTGCTGCTCGATCAAAACTGGCCATGTTCTCTCTGGCTGGGCAACAATGTACCAAGCCAAGTGTTGTTAGATGGTATTAAATTTTGGTAGTCTTCATTGGTTTTTACAACTCCCTTTTATGGTTAACCGAGGGGAGGGGCTTTGGAGGGGGGGGTGAAAGTAGGGGGTTGAATTTTTTTGGTTAGATATTTTGGTTTCTACAAAAACTTACTTTAAGTACATAACGTGTGTTTTTTTCTGTGCGTTTCTGTGTTTGTACCCTTTCTTAAAGGTAATCTGTGGTACAGGCAGGGTCTGACCCCCAGTTATCCTCAGGGATCTGCATGGGATCTCATCTCGAACAATGTGATCAGGGTCTCTGTTGGACCACTGGATCAGGTGAGACATCTCTCAGCAGCCACATACTTACACATTGAAAGCTGCAGGTTGGCCAGGGCCTTGGCAACTTACATTGTGTATTTCAGTTTTGTTAAAAGGGCAAAAGCTTTTTATGGAATCCAGTTTGAGCCAGTTAAACTGTAGTGACAGCAATTACAGGCTGAATCTGAATACAAAACACAGTCATGATTAAAACAATCATTTCCAATAAAATATAAAATATGTTTTTATGAATCTTCACTATCAGCACTACCATGTTTATATGATATTAATAATTATATTACATTTCTGCTACTGTAAACCTAACAGGTAAGACAGTCAGACCACATACAACTGTAAATATAGTATATTTTATCAGCTTTGAATGCATTAGAACAGGGTTTCTCAACCCTGCTCCTGGAAAGCTACCTTCCTACAGGCTTCCACTCCAACCCAAATCTAACAACTCATTCAGCTAATTAGAGCTTCTGAAGAAGTTGGCTGGATGAAGTGGGGTGGATTAGGGCTGAATCTAATGTCTGCAGGAAGGTAATGCTCCAGATGCAGGGTTGATGACACCTGCATTAGTACATGGAAACCAAAAAAGGGACAGCAAGACTCGTCCTAGACCAGAACATAGTTTACATGCTTTCCTCACGGTTTCTCCAGGTTTGGATTATAGCCGATAAAGTCCCGGGTTATCCTTCAGAAAGCTCAGGCACCGTGTGCCACAGGCTAGGAGTCCGGCCAATGCAGCCTAAAGGCTTGTCCTGGGATTATGGAATTGGGGTGAGTCTCCATTCTCATCATTTTTCAGTTGCGGGATTGACTAAGTTATTAATGTGTTAAAAAATCATGTCAAAATATGTCTCCTTCACATAAAAGCTTTGCCCTCACTTTCCACGACGAATGGACCAATAGAAAATACTCCAAAATCAGAATCTTTTAACATTGACTTCCCCTGGAAGTTGTGACTGTGAAGATGCATGGTCCAGCAACAGTTAGCCTAATAGAATCAAATTCTCTGTGCTTACACAGGGAGGGTGGGAGCACCTGTCAGTGAGGGGGAACTCCACCGAGGCACAGCGCAGCTCAGCAGTTCCGCGCAGCCCTCTGCCCAGCCGGACCCAGGCGCAGGTGAACGGGAATGCTGCGTGATGTTAAACCCTGTGCACCCTTCATTATCCTCCTAACAACTGCCTGCCTGCATGCCTCAGTCCACTGTTCTGGACCACCCTTGCAAACCCAACCCCCACCCACCCCTGGATGCACAGCCTCAGTTCAACCGTACGTGACTTTTGTTTCCTGGTCTTTTTTGTGTTTGCGTGTTTTTTTGTTTGAATCCTTTGCATGAATAGACAGACGTTCATCCGTCATCTATCTTAGCATGCTTTTTTAAATTTTATTATATATTTATTCATTTTTATTTATTGTGAATTATGGTCCTTTTATTTATTAATCTGAGCTGCTTCTTTACTTTCTTCCTAACGTCATGTTTTTGCTGTGCAGTAGTCTGACACCTAACAGCGGATCACGATTTTAATGTATCCTGATGCTTTCTGTGACAAACTGTTGTGACTGTGTTTACTATGGCCACGATATCCTCAAGACGAAAAAAGGAAAAAGAAGAGATTCCACAGCAGAACGTGTACAAATGCAGTATTTTCTGGGTGCAAAACGTCGATATATTGTGTGAATGAGTTTGATTTTACCAATAAATAAAATGTGTAAACAAACTGCACTGCATATCGTGATACGCCATCAAGGGAGGACTGCGCGAGATCAGAGAAAGAGAGGTCATTTTTCATTTATTTCAATAATAAACAGTGTCATTATTTATAAACAATTCATTCAATTACACTAAGCATGATCATCAATATGAAGTAAAAATATCACCATTTTTAAAATTTACAAGTTCTAAAGACATGACCTGCATTTTCTCTGTTACTTTAACTTCAAATCTTTTCCTTTTGGATCATTCTTTTAAACCGTGATCTGCCGCGCCTCAGCTTTAAATTACAAAATGATACCTTACCCCCAGAACTTACATCATCCCCAATTTACAGACAAAATTGAACATTTATATACATCAGAACAGTTCAACATTAAGTTACACTTTCTCAAGATGTGCAAGATTAAGCAAATGTATATACTGTAGAATAAAATCCAAAGAGTTTCCTTAAATAAAAGATCAACTAAAAGAGTGCTGGTAATACAAATATTGAACTGCTCTAAAACACAGCTTACTGTACTGAATTACAAGGATAATTATCACCTATGTACCTGATTACTTCTCCCCATTTCCTCATCTGGAGGTAAATCCCAGCCTCGGTTTCCACAATCAAGACTCAGAATAAGCTACACAAACATGGTTGAACATAAGCTTGTCCTGTCGTTTCTTTAGCTTACTCGGTTGATTCCAAAGCTATGTACATAAACACGTTTCCATACGTTATATTTCTCAAATCAAAGGGAAATTCTTACTCGGCTTTGATCGGCTCACCCAAAACCATTAAGACGACCAAATCAAAAGTGACGGAGCTGTGCTGAAACTGTAGTGTCTGTTCATAAGCTGCTATTTAGAGTGATCCTAGGCTGAGGGGCCTAACAGGCAACAAACACCCATCTGTACTGTATTCTTAATGTCCTGCAGAGAACCGGTTCAACTGAAGCACATTTCATGACCACCATTAGAGTTCCTGCTGCAGGTGAAGGCGATATGAATGGAAATCCAGACATGATCAAATATGACAGGACTACCAAAAAAAAACTAAATAAATAATCTCAGCTGCTCAACGAAATTACCACAACCTTACAACGTTTGGTTCATTTTCAAACAATAAAAAAGTGGTCCAAAATGAATGGATGCAAAATGTGTGAACAGGTGTCTTTGGGGGGAAATAACCGTTTTGAATGTTTCACCTCAGAAAACCACAGAAAGCTCGTGCTTTTATTATGATTCGGTAAATCTGCAATGGAGTGAATATCAGGATACCTGTGTGATATACGGCTCACCGCCGGTGAAGATAAAGAGATCATACATCACAGCCCACACATCAGCTCTGCTGGGAAACAAGGACAAACATCTTACTTCCACGTGTGTTATGGGATGTTACAGGCACCGTGATGATGTCTTCACAACACAACAGAATAAATAGGCTTCTCTGCAGTGTACGTATATGCATATATAGACGACACCCCGGTTCAAAGCATTGTGCTGATTTTCAAACTGGAAATAAGTGAACAAAATAGAGAATAAATTCCTTAAATTAAGCAGATAAACATGAGGTTTTTTGGCCTTCTACAGTAGTGTTTCTCCACCCTGGTCCTGGAGACACCCTGCTCTGCACCTTTTCGTGCTTTCTCTGCTTCTGGTGCTCCTCATTCAACTAACTGGCTCATTAAGGACCCTTTTCGAGTTGCAAGGGGTGTGATAAAGCAGGTAAAGAAGGGAATTGTGCAGGGAAGGCTGCTTCCAAGACCAGGGCTGAAAAGCACAGCTGGATTCCGTTTTTCTCCATCTGCAACAGCGTTTTTGAAAATCTCTCTGTCCATAAATGACCCTAAAACGTGAAAATGACCACTTGCACGACCACACCACACCAGCAGGGAGTGCTAATACCCCCTAATAAGTTTGATGCGAGATTCCTCAAGAGCAAGTGTAACGGCCAAAACAGACCTAAACATAGAGAACCTGAAGCACAAATTCTAACGAAGATTTTCTCGGTTTCAAAAGCAAATCTCTGGAACTCTGTAGCTTTTCTTTCTTCAAAATGTGAGCACAGTAAGATAAAGCTACAGTGTAATATAAAAATGGAACCAGTCTAACGGGTCACAGCCATGCACAAGTTAGGATCTTGATGTCAACACTTTCAAAAAGCTGTTTTGGCCCTCCATGTTTGTGGTGTGTAACACTACCGGTCAAAAATTTTAGGACACCCATCATGTTCGGATACATTTGACCGGTAGTGTACATGTATTGTATTATGCAGCAGCATGTTGTGAATCAAGAGATCACATCAGAACACAATGACAGTCTGAAATTGATTTGTTTTACTGGTTTACAATCGACCGCAACATTAATACCACCTCCTTATTCCTACACTCACTGTTCATTTTTATCAGCTTCACTGACCACACAGGAGCACTTTGTAGTTCTATAATTAGACTGCTGTACATTTGTTTCCCTGCATACCTTGTTAGCCTTCTTTCACCCTGTTCTTCATTGTTCCAAGACCCCACAGGACCCCCCCAGAGCAGGTATTATTTGGGTGATGGGTCGTTCTTAGCACTGCAGTGACACTGACATGGTCTTGGTTTTAAGTGAAGTTGATAAAAACAAACAGTGGGTGCAGAAACAAGAATGGGGTGATAGTGTGGTTGATAATTTCAGACAGTCATCGTGCTGTACATCAACATACCACTGCAGAATATATGTACACTAACAGTCAAATGTTTCAGAACCCATATTGGGTGTTCTAAAATTTTGACCGGTGGGGCATGTGTGTGTGTATATATATATATATATATATATATATATATATAGATATAGATATATAGGGGTTGGAGAATGAAACTGAAACACCTGTCATTTTAGTGTGGGAGGTTTCATGGCTAAATTGGAGCAGCCTGGTGGCCAATCTTCATTAATTGTACATTGCACCAGTAACAGCAGAGTGTGAAGGTTCAATTAGCAGGTAAGAGCACAGTTTTGCTCAAAATATTGCAATGCACACAACATTATGGGTGACAAAACAGAGTTCAAAAGAGGACAAATTGTTGGTGCACGTCTTGCTGGCGCATCTGTGACCAAGACAGCAAGTCTTTGTGATGTATCAATAGCCACAGTATCCAGGGTAATGTCAGCACCACCAAGAAGGACCAACCACATCCAACAGGATGAATTGTGGACGCAAAAGGAAGCTGTCTGAAAGGGATGTTGGGGTGCTAACCCGGATTGTATCCAAAAAATGTCATTCCCAAGATAAACTGAAGCTGTATTGGCCACAAAAGGAGGCCCTAGTTCACCATACTAATCAATTATTGTGGTCTAAAACCAGGTGTTTCAGTTTCATTGTTCAACCCCTGTACATATATACATACACACACACACACACACACACTCACAGACATACATACACACCTATCATTAAAGTCTATTAATGAATACAAAGGGTTGTCATTTATTTAGGTACAATAAAGTGTAGTTCCCTATTACGACTCTATTCCAAGTGTATTGCCAAAACACTGTGTGCAAAAACATCTTTAGAGGCATAATGACATGAGTGCTGCTCCTATTTCTAAGCTTGTCCCTAACAATGAAGAAGTATTTCACACCAGATCTCACACTCTGGAAATATAATCCAGTGTTTCAAAGTAAAAGGCGAGTACCGTACGATACAAATTGCACAACTGTATATGAGCCCGCTGGCTGACCAGTGTTCTAGAAAAAGTCTTACTGAGCCATGCTGAATGAGGCTCAGCCAATCAGGGACAACTGTCAATGAGAGAGACAAGAAATTCCTCGGCATGTAGAAAGACAGATGAGTAGCAGGACACTTGGGAAGCGCTTTAAAGACCTAACGCACGCAATGCAAGACAGGTGCCGTCAAATTGCACAGGTGAAAGAAAAATAAAACAAAAAAACACTGCGAGTTCAGTTGCCGGAGACTATTTTGAGGTTGGAAAGACAATAATGAGGTTCGTTTGCTGAACAAAGTACAGGAAGAGAAAGCAAGGAGAGGATGTTGATGCCAGTGGTTCACTCTGTGCCGTCCTCCTTGTTGACGTCTCCAAAAAGAAAGAGCAATGCTGCCTGAGAAGCAATCAAAGCCTTCAAAGCAGGAGTCTGAATAGTCTCTCCAACATTTACAAAATTTGTCCTGTCGCCCAAACACTTGATATGACAACCTTTCAGTCTTTAGTCCTTCTCTCCATCTTCACTGCTTCCTGAGGAGGACGACAAAAGAAGACAAATTAGAGAGACGAAGTGCATGTTTGAAGAATTTTCATCAACCCTAAACCCAAACCCTAAACCCAACCCCTAACACAGATCTCAAAATCAGTGCAGCTGAATCAACAGCTTCCAAAGCTTATGAAGCTTCATAAGATGCACCATCATGTTTCTCAATCCTGCTCCTTGAGGCACCCTGCCCTGCATTTTTAGGGGATTCCCTGCTTTAACACATCCCCCGCAACTCTGAAAAGGCTTGCTAATGAGAATATGTGAAAGGACAGGGTGCCTCCAGGACCAGGATTGAGAGACAATGAGGGACACTAAATGGACAGGTTTTGAGACCTGTTCATTCATTGTTTCTTCTAAAACTATGAGTATTAAAAGAGTGCATCCTGTTTTTGTTGGAAGAACTGTCTCTACTGTCCAGGGAAGGCTTTCTACCAGATTCTGGAGCATTGCTGTGAGGATTTGACTGAGTGACAAGAGTGTTGATGAGGTGAGGATGCTGCATGATTACCACCCCACCTCATTGCCAACCCTCCAACATCCCAAAAGTACTGGCTGGAACACCATCATCCTGAGAACACTGCTCCACAGCTCAATCCCTGGGGCTTTGTAGAGGCTACACATGGCATGAGGCACATCTGTCAGCAAAGCTAATGTCGGCCATTCATCTTCGAGTCTGATTATCCTTATAGTCTATTAGCAGCGCTTCTCTACAGGGACTTGGTTGGATGCTACTGTGTGAGAGACTCACCTCCTTGTTCGATATCAGAGTCTGTGAGGTGGGTGAGGGAGAAGCTGGCGATGCTTGCTGGCGAGATGGAGAAGCGGGAGTATGTGGAGGAGGGGCTGGTCCAGCTCTGTTCTGAGGAACGGTTTGTAGGGGGTGGGGAGAAGTACCTGGATGCTGCTGCAGCCCGGCTGGCAGAGCTATCACTCCCTGGTTTGGAAGGGAAAGAGGGCTCTGCAGAGAAGTCATCATCCCACTCAAACGCTCCACCTGTAGAGCAAATCAAGCTGGTTAACTCACTTCTATAGATGCCTGAAGACCAAAGCACATCTGAAAAAACTCCCATCAGTTACTGTACTTGTGATCACCACCCCACCTCACCTCCAACTCCTCATCACACAATTCTAGGACTGGCCATTATATTGATATTGCGATATAAACAGCACGATGTGGTCGGAGGTGATATCGTTTTAATTAATTAAAGTTTTGAAATAACTTTCAGGTTCAATCAGGCGAAGGGGCAAATAAACAGGGCTCTGACACAACGAGAATTTAGTGTGTCTAAAGAAGAAGGATTTAAATGTAGATAGAGAGATGAATGCTTTCATGGGGGGTCCTAATTTTTTCACATTGAATTTTACATATCATACATTGTATATCACAATTCAGCTAAATAATGTATCTATATTGCCCAGTCCTCGTTCCAGTAACCAATCCACTGCTCCACAGCTCAATGCTGGGGGGCTTTACTGCCCACGTCTGGTATGTGTGCATCTGCACACTGAATGCATTCATTAGAAGGGGTGTCCACAAACATCTGGACATACAGTGTAGACAAAAACACAGACAGTACAGTGTTGTTTCATTACCTTCTTCATCTGTGGAGCTTTCCGAGTTGGTAAACCTGTTAAGGTAGCTGGACGAGGCTGGTGGGCTGCTGAACTCCGACACTTGGCTGTTGGAACCTAAAGTATGATCTCCGAGTTCTTTCGTAGGGGTTTCCTGCGTGGAAAATGGTCATTTGGGATATAGTACCTTCGGAGAATTTGTTTTGTCAAAGTAACACTTCAAAACGCTCTCTACACACGAATGCTTAAAATGAATGTCATACCTGATCAAAGAGGAAAACAGTCACATCATCAAAGAAGGAGACTGCTCTCCTGTTCTCCTCTCCATCACCGTCCCCTGCTGCTGTGGATTTGGAGGTCTGGAGCGATTTGGGTTTAAGCAGGCTCTTTAAATTGCGGGCATCACTGTTGTCTGACACTATAACAGGCACTGGATGAACAACATCATCCTCACTTTCCGAGCCAGAGCTGTGCACCCTGTACGCTCGCACGTCATCGTCCGAGTCATCACTGTTCTCATCCTCCTCGTCAGCTTCCATGCCATCTTCTGACCCACCGACCCCTGTATCTCCATCCAGCTTCCCCAGATATCTACCTTCCATATCAGGTTCCTTTTTCTTTGGGCCTTCTCCAGCATAAGTCCTTGCAAGCTTTGCATGGACCACGTTGTCTGTCAAAGGCTTTACTGAGGTAGGGGGTGTTGCTTCAGAGATCAGATTGGAATGAGATTGACCTTCTAAGAGATCAGACGTCTCTAACCTTTCGTCTCTCTTGAAGCTATCGACAGACACAGGCTTTTCTTTATCCCAGTCCTCTTCTGTGGTGAGGACTAACTCAGGGAGGTATGTTACATCAGCATCAGATAATTCCATTTCAGGACCAACGTGTTCTTGATGACCACCAGTCTCACACTCTACCGGTTTCATGTTAACATCAGTGAGAGATAAAGAACCCTCTTCTGCTACACCATTCCCGTTATCTACCAGAGAGCTCATAGGCCAAGAAGAAACATCAGCAGAAGCACCACCATTGATTTCATCACTCTTCTTATCTGGTTCTTCATTATCAGAGAAGTAAGCAGAATCCCTGTAGTTTCCCCCAATAGGTACATCTTGATGGCCATCTCCATTTTCCTGAACATCAGGTACACTGTCCACTTCAGACACGATAATTTCTGGAGGAGCCAGCGCTGCTCCAGCAGGTTCTGCTGCAGTACTGCTTTCCTTCTCCTCTGTGCCGTCCTTCATACTTAACTGAGAATTCCACTCAGGTGACTCGAGGTTCTCAGTTTCATACCCACTGTCAGCGGTTTTGTAAGGTGGTTGGAGCTTATGAACCACAGGGTTTTCTAGTGACTCCATTTGTCCCACTTCTCTATGTATGTCCAGAGAATCTAATGAATCGGGGGTCTCGGCCGAATTCTCAACAGTTGGTAAAGTGGACGAGATACTGTCCTCCAGAAGGCTATCCTGACTGATCTGATCCAAGCAAGATTCTGAGATCAAGAGTGAAGACACAACCTGAGATACATGGTTCTCCAATAAGGATTCAGTCTGATCCAGGTCTTCTGGAAATTGAGCATCTTCAGATTTCCTACTCTGACTTCCATCCAAAAGCATATCACTCAATGAATCACTACTTAAGCCTTCAGTGAGGCCACTATCTGCTCCTGAAGATTTGTCTACAGATGAAGAAGCCAAACGTTTCTGCTCAAAAGATTCAGCAATCCCTATGTATTGTCCATTCTCCTTTGGGACTCCGAGACCTTCAAGGCTGGGAGTTTTGGCATCTATGCACAAAATGTCTGTTGTGGCACTTTTGACGTCTAACTCGTGACTATCTGCTGGATTCACACTGGCGACCTCAGCTCGCTCCGAGGTAGCAGACTTAGAATAAATCCAACCTTTTGAGGATTCTAACTGAGCACGTTCCTCACTGGAAGAGCCATTGATGTCTGGCAGCTGGTTGCTACAGGTTTCTTCTGATAAGAATATATCCGAAGGCACCAGTGTTTCACTTCCTTTTAAAGGCGATAAGAAATCTCCTAAAATAGGACTCACCAAGTCCAAGAATTCATCCCTTAGCTGTGCAGAATTTACTACAGACTTTGAGAGGCCATCGGTGACGTTCAATCTATTCGAGGGATCTAGATCACCGAAGGAGCTTACTGCTACATCAGCTTCCCGGACGTCACTTGCCTCTGGTAAACCAGGGCCCTCTTTCAGTAGGTTGTTTTCTCTGAGAAACAAGAAGTTATCAGTCAGTTTCTCCATGCTGAGAAGCTTCATTACATCTGTATCTTCCTCAAAGCCTCCCAGATGAACAGCTTCTTCTTCAGTCCCTAAAAAAGTAGTGCTCAGACCTTCGTTTTCCACTGTTTCCTTTGGCTGACCAGGAAAAGAACCCCTATGCAAATTAATCTCTGGAAGCTCCATGAAGCCACTTTTGAAAGAATGCGTGTCCTCCAGTTTTGAATCACTCTCACTGAAAATGTTTGTGTGATAAGGACTGTCATGGTCACTTGAGGACCATATATGGCTGTCCTGAAGGAAAGAGTCTTTTGAATCTATGCTCTGATGAAAGAAATCTGCATCTGTGCTGGATTCATCTAATCGAATGTCCTGCAAGACAACATATTGTTCCTTGTTTGATGCAGTGGCTCCTTCAGCACCTTGGCTCTCGAGGACTCCTACATCACTTTCACTTTGCTCCTCCAACTGAATGTAGTACTCGTTTCCAGAAGTAGCCCCTCGAGCATCAAACACTGGCACAGTCCCTGGGACTCTCTTAGGTTCTCCTTCAGGCAGAGTTTCAGGGAAGTGTGCCTGAATGTCCTGCCGAGGTACAGGAAAGAACATGCTGTGGTAATTCAGTGTGGTGTCCATGGAGGAGCGATTATGGCCATCGTAGTGGTCATGTTTGGCTGCTTCCCATACATATTCAAAGCTGAGTCCACGACTCGTCTCCGTCACGGTGAGCATCTCATCCGGTTCTCGTCCATCATCAAACTGTTCCAGGATAGGGAATGAGGAGTGGCTAACTGTGGCCTGCCGGGTGCTGGGGTTAGGCTTGAGAGAGCTCCAACGCTGCTCGAAGTCATCCTCGACTTCTTTCTGACCCTGCATGCGAAGGTAAGTAAGCAGGCGATGAACCTCCTCAGCCGTGGCCCTTTTGTCTGCCGGGAGCCAGCAAAACTGCAGTACTTCATACCTGCAGAAACAAATACACAGTTTCTCAGATTGTGAAATAATGCAACGGAAATAGAGCGATTGACCATGTAATGACCACCTCCTTGTTTCTACACTCACTGTCCATCAGCTCCTCTTACCATAAAGAAGCATTTTGTCGTTTTATAATTACAGACTGTCCATCTGTTTCTCTGTGTACTTTGGTAGCCTCCTTTCACCCTGGGCTTCAAACGGTCAGGACTCGACAGGACCGCCACAGGACCGCCTGGTCGTTTGGTGGCTCAGCACTGCAGTGTCACTGACATGGTGGCGGTGTGTTAATGTGCACTGTGCTGGTACGCGTGGATCAGACACAGCAGTGCTGCTGGAGTGTTAAAACATTGTGTCCACTCACTGTCCACTCTATTAGACACTCCAACCTAGTTGCTCCAACTTGTAGATGTAAAGTCAGAGACAGAAGCTCATCTGTTTCTGGGTGGTTTGTGTTGGTCATCCTCTACTCCTTCATCAGTGGTCACAGGACGCTGCCCACAGGACAGGGTTGGCTGGATACTTCTGGTTGGGGGACGAGTCTCAGTCCAGCAGCGACACTGAGGGGTTTAAACGCTCTAGCAGCACTGCTGTGTCTGATCCACTCGTACCATCACAACACACACTAACACACAGACACAGTGCTGAGAGTGACCCGTCACCACGTAATACATGCTGTGTGGTGGGCCTGTGGGTTACTGGCCACAAGAAAAGGGCGAAAGGACGCTAAAAAAGAATGCAAAGACAGATGGACTAAAGTCTGTAGCAGAGCTACAAAGTGCTGCTGTTTGGTTAAAGGTGTTGATCTAATGAAGAGCCAATGTAGGAACAAGGAGGTGGTCATAATACCGTGGTTGAACATGGTGCAGACCACAAACCACAATAACAGACTTACCATCTTTCTGAGTAAGGTAGATCCAGCTGAGGCTTGAGGAGTTTGATTTGTTGATCTCTAATGACATGGTGGAGGACCTCTCTATCAGTCAGGTGAGTATAAGGTTGATTTCCTCTCTCAAATAGCTCCCACAAGGTCACACCCAATGCCCTGAAAAAGACACAAGTCTGTTTTTACCCACTTTTAAGTTATTGAATCTCAGATTTGTTATCAATCCAAATGAATCAATCACACCAGCAAACATGTTAATTAAGTTAATGTGTTAAAACTGAACTTAGTCCGTATTAGAAATTGTCTATTCATGTAAAGAAACACTAAAGGCCTTTGCTTCTGCATCCAAACAACAGAGTATACACCGCAACCGGTGGAAGTGGCCTATATTGTTGTGAGCTGCCTCTGCATTGCTCTGAATCACACCACTAAAACACTAGTCTGGCGATATTAATAGCTGTACTTTTATGACAATTTCTGCAACAGAAGACAAGACAAGAAGAGAGAAGGCACGGGAGGAGATGGTTTGAATAGCCATTCAGCCTACTGAGGCACAAGGAGGGTGAATCTTCTATGATGCCCCAGCCACTCATGGCACTTTTCCACCAAAAGAACTCTGGTTCTTGAACTGGTTCCATTCAGGCTTATAAGAACCTTGCTCCGGTACAACTAGACACACCCACTACTACTAATCGTTGTTTCCTGCTGCAAAAGAACCTTTCAGGTTCCGGAACCTATTTTTGTTGGTGGAAATATGCTGAACGGTTCAGAATTAGGTTTGCGAACTGGAACAGAGCCCGTTCTGCATTGGTGGAAAAGCGGCCTGAGACACAACGACAAGGGAATGCAGATAGATGTACTTATATAGTCTGTCATCAGCAACTATTAATCTTACATCAGTGTAGCCCAATCCATGAATTTAAAACTGGCAGCAAGGGAAGAAATACGATGATACCAAGTGGACCAATCACAGATGTTGTGGTCTGCCATGACATGCAGTATCATTTCTGGGGAGGTGCACATCAGACTATAGCACTGGGTACAGGAAGTACAAGGAGGCTACAGAGTCAAATCAGTGCAGAAGCAAAAAAATAGACCTTAAGTTTACAATCTTTTCCACATGTATTTGCTTAAAGAGCAAATGTCAGAACAGCTGTATTACTTCCATGCTTTATTCAGCTGTCGGAACCTGATTTTGAGTGTAGAAAAGCACAGCTTTATGTAAGTTTGTCAATATGCTCCTTCTTACACAGTAACAAACACCAACACCTTTAACAACTGCATCTAATGTTTGGAAACACCTACCAAACATTGCTGGGTTTAGTTTGTTCAGATGTTATCACACCTCCATGCAGCTCACCAACCAGCTCCGGGGCAAGCCAGCGCAAAGCTACACACTGGTCCTCCTCTGTGGTGATGTAATCCTCCTGCCACAAATAAGTAATGACATCATGCTTTAGCATTTCTTCATCTCGGTCCAATATCACCATTAGTGTTGTTAACCAGCTGTGCCAAACTGAGTTAACTAGGAGATGCTGGCATGCAGAATGTGCTGAAAATCTATCGAAAAATTCTCTGATGGAGATAGTTATAGACACTAACCTCAGATCTCAACCTTAGTTCAAGAATGTGAGAGGCTACTGCATTTGCAAAGAAGTGTCAAAGGCTTAAAGGTCAACAGTTAAATATAAGCAGTCGTGGAAATGACATCTCCAGAATGTCATCGGAGTGTAAAACTCAACAGACCTGTGGTGTGTATATGATATAACTTCTCCGTTACAGAAAACAGATACTCACTTTAAATCTTGATGAGCCAATGCCATAGTCTCCTATTTTGACAGTCAGGTCTGTTGTAAGATAACAGTTCCTCAATGCCAGGTCACTGTCAAATGGAAAGCAAAAAATTAATGTACATGTAAAGCTGTACTTCGAACAATAACAGTGTGGAACATGGGCACCTCAGCAATTCTACGGACCTTCTAAATTACCGGTTAAACTTCCTTATTCGCCCTAATGTAACTGTGATTTACTCCAACTTCACTGATCAAATAATATGCAATACTGCAGCCGTTACATTTGCTTGTGCAGAATCACTATTCAAAAACGGCTCTGCCTCTGAGGCAGAACAAATGCAATTTTTTAAGATTATAACTCGTAGATAAAACTTTAAAACCACATATCGTTTCTAGTTGTTTTTAAGATGTTCTTTTATATGATGTTGGTAAGAACTGCCTGTAAAACTAGCTATTTAGCTACTAAGGCAGTATTTCCTTTAGGTGCCTGCTTATTAGCTAGCTAACTAAGTAATGTTGTGCAAGCAAACTTTCAATAATTCGAAGCTACCGAACATGAGTAACAGCATTTTCTGTGCCAAGACTGCACCTTTCAAGCAATCTACATGCATTTCTTCAGCTCCACCTACTGTTTATTAGTTTTAATTGGTTCTTCTCTGAAACAACTGCATTTATTCTGCGTCAGAGGCAAACCTGCCCTCAGAACAGTTTTCAGTAGTGATTTTGCATGAGTAAAAAATTGATTTCCAGAAATCCACTGGAAACTGTAAAATTATCCTACAATCAACAAAACAACATAGTTTTGAACTTTGGTGAGGGCTACAGACTGTCACGGTCCAATGAAAAACATGTATATCTATAGAATTCAAACCAACGATAACACTAAAAATTGATAATGTATGCCCTTAATATATGCTTAATATACTGTGTGTGTGTGTGTGTGTGTGTGTGTGTGTGTGTGTGTGTGTGTGTGTGTGTGTGTGCCAAAGACTGAATGTGCAGCATTAGCTATTATAATTATAATAATTAGATATTCTTCTTCTTATTATTATTATTATTATTAATAAACCAAAGTTACCAAAGACATCACATTCTAACTGCTGCCTATAGACTAGTGGTAAAAGATGGAGTAGTGTTTGAGCAGTTTGGTGCATCATTTATTGCCCAATTACACAATTAACTTACTCAAAGTCTGTGTGGGAGTGCGCAGATTAAAATGGAAACATTTGTTGTTGGGAAAAAAAACAATTAGAAGTCACTCTGGCACTTTTTCCATGATAACTTTTGGATGATATCCCAGAAGTCCTTGCGATAAATTTTATTGCCATTTTATGACCAGGGTTATTGAATCCCACTAATATACTGATAACACATTAATGCAGATTGGCCTTTTAAAGAGCAATTCATTAATAACAATAATAATAATAATAATAATAATAATAATAATAATAATAATAATAACAATAATAATAATAATAATAATAATAACAATAATAATAATAATAATAATAATAATAATAATAATAATAAATGTTGTGAGACAGCTATACTATTAGGCAATTTTTCCTTTTCTTCTTTTCCACTTCTATGCCTTTCTGTGACCCTTCCTTTCTGTATCTCTACTGCAACCTGTTGATGACACTCCAACACTCTAAGCTCAGTGGACACTTCCACCTGAGAACATCCTGTTTGAAGCCTCGTAATGGCGAGGTACTGTTGATCAGATGTTAGGTGTCATCTTGGGCTCATGATGTCAAAATGTGAGCATGATGAGGAGGATGGTTTAAATATCAATTCTAACTTAACCAGGAAATGTATCGGTCAATTCATGGATCAAATACCTGTTGTGAATTTTGCCATTAAGCTCCTTGTTAGAGAAAGGAAAGTTTCACCCGAAAGCCAAATATACAGGGGTTGGAAACACCTGGTTTAAGACCACAATAATTTATTAGTATGGTGTACTAGGGCCTCCTTTTTTGGCTAATACAGCGTCAATTTGTCTTGGGAATGACATTTTTTGGATACAATCCAGGTTAGCACCCCAACATCCCTTTCAGACAGCTTCCTCGTGCGTCCACAGTTAATCCTGTTGGATGTGGTTGGTCCTTCTTGGTGGTGCTGACATTACCCTGGATACCGTGGCTCTTGATACATCACAAAGACTTGCTGTCTTGGTCACAGATGCGCCAGCAAGACGTGCACCAACAATTTTTTTCTGTGCTCTTACCTACTAATTGAACCTTCACACTCTGCTCTTACTGGTCCAATGTGCAATTAATGAAGATTGGCCACCAGGCTGCTCCAATTTAGCCATGAAACCTCCCACACTAAAATGACACGTGTTTCAGTTTCATTCTCCAACCCCTGTACTTAACTTTTTGAGTACTGTAGGTCTCTATACAGAATTTAAGGCTCGGTATCTCAAAACTGCTCAGAATACATAGAACCTTATGGTTCCAAGGGGATGATATACTGTACGATAAGTTAGCCTACTCTTCGTGCAGTGTTTATATCATTATTTCAGCAGAGCTACGGATTTCTCTGAATTTATAAACAAAAAAAAACTATAAAACAACAGCACTTAACTGTGGAAATCTCCACACACTGAAGCTCTGCTGATAAAAAGCCAAAGGTTTTACACCCTTAGTTTCTAGGGGCCGATTACAAGGGCTCTTCCTGTTGTTTCTGCTCTCCCCCTGGCAACAAAATCACTGATGCTGGAGCTTTTCCCGACTCACTCACACAGCATCAGGATATTGTTCCCCGGGAGGAACACTGGGCTCACAATGACAGCAAAAAAAAGGGACAAAAAAAAAAAAGGGACAAAAAAAAAAAAAAAAAAAAAAAAAGTATTGCAGCACATATGGTGACTCATTCAGACGGAGCGCTCAGGGCCAACAGAGCTCTGATTTCAACTTGGCCCTGCCACCTCCTCTAACCACAGGTTCCAAGAGCACAGGGCGGCTCTTTTACCCCTTGCACCCAGGACATCGCTGACACTAGTGGTCTTTGCTCACACAGCCAGGAGCTACTGTCAGGTTCACTGAAACCGCTGTAAGATAAATGCACTGATATTTTAGACACTGTAGGCTGCCCTTGGCAAACAGGGCCCATACAGTACTGAGTACTGACATTCAGTCACCGAGAATCAGAGTGGCGCTTATGTCCATACATGGCAAATTCGGAAAGCGCAAAGCACAAGCAGGGCATAAAGAGTACAGCTAGGTCTCTCACATAACCAGAAAGGAAGACGGTCAAATACATCACAGTGAGACAACTGAACAATGACTTTTCTTCACTTCCTCAAGCCTCTGACACACATTGGTGAAGCTTGGTGGTCTTTTCCAGCTGAAGTAAGGGCAGACTGCACTCTTTATACCCATGTGGGCCCCTGTGGGCCCCAGTGGGAGTGGCAAGTAATGTCTTGTAGTAAATCTTTGCACCCCAAAAGCAAAAGAGGCATTTTCACGACGCCTGTTACGACATGGAATCTCCTTGCCTTTTTCCTGAGTTGTAGCACAGTTACAACTCTTGCCCCCTACCCCCCGACATACACACACACACCTCCGAAATGTGAAGGGGATCCTTTTACACTCGAAGCGCAGAATCATCATATCTCTGCACCAACGGACAGTCGACACCCAGCAATCCATGGGAGCTGTGTAATTGGACTCCTTTCCGTGTATTCCGAGCATGCAAAACAGAGCACACTGAGCTGAGCGCTGCACAACAACCCTAAACGGCCCCGGCCCCGGCCTCGCTTCCACTGAACACCAAACGCTGGCCGGGTGAAGAAGAACGAAAATGAAACTGTGTCTTTATGGATGCCTTTTTTGGAGAAAATCAGGACAGAAGTGATGGTGCTCAGCTCCACAAGAACAGAAAGGCATATGGGTTGTCGTGGAAACGAGGGAACAGCATTTCAGCTTGCTTGTGTTGTTTTTACGATTTGGCGCCATGAGGGGCTTCTTTGATCATGTGTCAAATGCATGAAGGTTATGCAATGTCAGAGCAAGTGCAGGGGTTAATGAGGGGCTTCATATGTTTAAGGGTAACCTCAGAGGAACTGACCGAATACACACCTGTGCCTTGTATTTTTAAACTCCTTAAACCCAGGGGGCCTAAATTTTACTTACTTGCTAAAGTAAATAATTGAATTAATTTAAGTAATTAATAATATTTATAGACTAACTGTCTTAGTAACTATGATGCCTAGTGTCCAGAGGGGCAAATTTTTACTTCTATACAATAATGCATATCGCTAATACAAAAAGACTTGCATCACTAAACGGGAGTTTACAGGAGAAGCAAAAGAACCTCTATAAAGTATTTCCATTGGTCCGTTCATCATGAAATCTGAAGACAATGCAAAGAGCAGCCAAATTCACATTATGTGAAAACAGGCCTAAAACGTATATACAAGGTTTTTGACTGATAGCAAGATATATAACTTAATCTATAAGAAGATTAAGATGAGAACAGCCCAAATTTGGTTCCCTTTGCCCATTATCTTCTGGACCTGTTCATGAGCCAGGAGGAAAAGTGGCAAACCTGTGCAGGAAGTTGTGCTTGTGAAGGTGAGTAACCCCAGCAGCAATCTCACAGGCCATCTTCTGCAGCTGCAGCAGCTCTCCGTTCCTATACAACCACTCATGCTGGGCTACGTAGCTCCTCAGGTCCCCCTGCAAGACACAGCATCAACATCAGCATCAACATCCATACAAGCAACACTGCGCCACCTACAACAGGATCAGTACACAGCATAAACCAGAGCAGATCAAACACATTAATGCCAAACAATGGCGCTGGTCCTCACTTAGCATGTGCTCATATTGTCCAAATGTTTTTACTGTAAAAGCCAGAAGGTGGTTTTCACAAAACGAACCACTGAGGGGCAGCAATCTCTCTCTGCACAGCTACTTTTACTGTTGCCCAACGACTGGACCAAATAAGGAAAAGACCATTTAATGGAGTGTACTATATGCTGTGTCACAGCAATTTAAAAATAAAAGAGCAGTGGTCAGACTGGCTCAGAGACTCGGGCTGTTCCTCTGGGTCGAGTTTCCCGGGTCTTACAGGCCAAAGACCAGTTTAGGAGACGAGAGCAGCCGCGGGTGAGACGTCTCTTGGTGCCAGCAGGGAAATAGGCCAGGTGAAAATCTTCTCATTAGGCCAAATGTCTCCTCCATACTTCACATTCACACAAAAGACCTGTATCCATTTTTGCAGTTTCTTCTATTTTGCCCATGTGACTTACACTGTGCACAAATTTCATGGTGAGTGGACCAATAGAAATGCTCCAAAAAGACTAATGTGTTTATTCTTTATCCTTCTCCTACAAAGTTGCCATTTTGGAAAGACATTTTGCATAACCGCAACCCTATTTTCAGCCTCTATCAGGAAGAAAAACAATGTTTTGCAACACTGTAAGAACTGGAAATGGGTTTAAAAATGACTGCGAGGGCTCGTCGCAGTATTTGTTTTGAGGGCAGCAAAGGAAAACAAAGTGTAATAAACGGATCCTTAAAGGGAGGGACGGTGTTGGACTAGTACTTAAGGGAATCACACTGTGGCTGAGAGTACTTACACCCAAAGATCCAGGCCAAAGTGACATGCACGGAATGCAGCACTGGAGACACTGCTCACACCCATAAAATGGTTGAGCAGCTTTCGGCAAAAGTGTCAAGCCTGCAGCTGCGAGGGTGATGCGTTGCTATGTTTACGCGCGGCGCAGCTCAGCTGTCCTCCGAGCCTCGGCAGGTTTCACAACAAGCCTGCTGCGTTATTCATTCTTACAAAGAAATGACCTCACTGAAAACAAACTCTGGTTCTTTTCTTTTTTTTATAAAGAAAATGCTGTGTACACAGTCATTATGAATGTCAGCTACAGAAGAGAGTTTGGTTTGTAAATAACAGGTCAAAGCGCTAGCGCCCCTGCTAGCCCGCTGAGGGTTAAATGAGGAAGCGTGGCTCGTGGCTTGGGTGACTGCGTAATGAACGCATAATGCTTTACTGAGTGAAGTCCTGTTTCGGTGTCAAGGCTGAAGCTCCTCACATAACACGCCCTTGTGAACAACAGAGAGAGGAAACGAGTAAACTTCATTTACTGCTGGGGGTTTTAGGTTTAAGGGCCAGTGTTCCGTGTTCTACGTCCACATTAGTACTGAACGCAACTACATCGTATGTCAACATGATTGTGGACAACACTTTAATGAAAGCCCTCACTTTGCTGAAACACACACACACACACACACACACACACACACACACACACAGCTTGTCTAGATCCTCTAGAGAAGTACTGCCAAAAGAATAGGACACTCTGGAGCAGATAAACCATTAACTTATTTGCACTGTGTCTAATGCCAAGCATGAGCTACAGGGGTATAAATGTCCAACAGTGAGCTGTGGAGCACTGGAACTGTACCCTATAGCATGATGGTGCTCCATCTAATATTTTGAGGTGGTGTGGTGATTATCCAACATTCTGTCTGCACTAATCTCCTTGTTGCTTAGTCATGCCCCAAAATCTACAACAAAGACATCCCTGGACACAGGGCTGGGCGATATGGAGCACAAATGATATCCTTTATTATATTATATTCGCTGAATGTCTGTATACAATCATACAACGTATGACACAATATATGATGTGCAAAACGCAACCTTTTTAATTATATTGAAACATTTGGAAATTTGATCTTCATTTAATCTTTTTACACACCAAGTGTTATGAACACCCCTCTGATTTCCTGACCCCACCTCGTAGGCATGACCCCGCCTAGTGAAGAGGGGAGCAGAGTAGAACAGGGGGAGGAGCAGAGCGCGGGAGCAAAGAAAGGGATTTTAAATATTTCTGACAAAACTGTAGTGCGCTATAAGCTTCCTCCTCCAATATGCCACACACACACACACACACACACACACACACACACACACACACACACACACACAGAAGAAAACCTTTACAGGAGAGACTGTCACTCACTCCGGCAACAAATGGCATTCAGCAAGGCTGCTCCAATTGCACCCCGCAGCTATATTTCTGTCTAAAATGCAATGAGTCAGGGTTACCAATGGTTACCAGTGATACACACTGACAACAAGCATCAGTCAACAGAGTGGCTCCCTCCCAATTATTGCATAAAAAATGAGGGATTACAGTCGAAGCTTTATTCAGAATGGTATACAGCTTAACCCAGTCCGCGAAACCATGTTTTAATTCATCGAACGAGTTAAGATTCAGGTAAATTCTGTAAAATTCCAATTTTTGAATTTAGAAGCTCCAGTAACTGCCAAGCTAAAAAGAATTTTTGGACATTCCCCAAAGAAAAAAGTCCAGACTAACTGCAAGCTCCACTACACACTCTAGCTAAATGCGAACAAGTGGGAAAACTTTCCTGAGTTCCAAACATGAAGCGAGAACAGAGAAAGAAGCATTTCAGTCGCCACTAGTTAAAACAAGACCCAACCCAATCGTCCTAAGATGCTGTGTTGATCAAAGCTGCACAACTCCCACACTGCTGTCTCTGATGCATCTTAGTTTGCTGGAGCAGGTCTGATCCTGCGCTACAATGGCAGTTCCACAGAGGGCGCTGACTGCGTTATGCAATTCTGGGCCACGGTGAGCTCATCCTGGCCTTATCGGACAGAGGCAATGGCTTAAAGCCATCCACCTGCTCCAGCTCGGGAGGACTTCAGCCCAAAGCTGCAGTACCTAACCGCTGGGGCGGGTGCTCGCAACGGGTCCTGGCTGCTAACCATGAGGGCTTTGCAACCAGCTGATTGCTTACACAGCTCTAACAAGCTCCACTTTGGCTTGATTTTAGCACCCATACACTGGGAATCCAGTCAAAGGGAATGTTGCTGCTTACATGGGACAGCAGGGGATGCCCATTTGCTGCTAGATACTATTCTCAAATTCTTCTGATTGTATTTCAAATGTTAGATTTTCTTGCTATCAGAGTCAGGATATTGCAGCCTATTGATTTGCATTTGAAGGTGCAAATGCCAGTGCATTAAAATAATCACTGTGTTGAAAAAAATGTTTATGCTTTATCTGTAGGAGAACAGTGAAAAAGCAACGCGCAAAAAGCACTTGGATTTAACTAATTAGAGTACGCCCACACAGCTATACGCACATGCACCCCTCAAAAAGAAAGGATCGTTCTAAACATGCTACTTTTCAGAAATCGTGGATCCAGAGCCAGCTGACTCCTGTCTGCAAAATCATTAACTCTGACTGGAAACGTCTCCAATCAAAATCCCTTTCAATTTGGCTGTATCTATTCCAGGAGACCATTACTTTACAAGGAAGCACTGTAATCTTGGCCCAAACGCGACACATGCGCACATTACTGGCTGCGTTTCACGCTAGATGCAGGCAAGGAGATAAAATGCACCAACGCAGCAAAACTGCAGAGTGACAGTGGCGGTAAACGGAGCCTGTTGCTTTATTGGGCAAGGAGGGAACTGGAGAGCGCCTTCTGGAGCTATGCAGCTCAGATCCTTGTCGGGCACAGGCAGCATGCTCAAAATAGATCAAGAAAAACAGAAAATAAATCACCCAGAAAGACGGCGCTCCATTCACATGGAGCATCCCTATAACTTCCACTTCTTTGGGTCAGACTCAGATACAGCCTGCAGCATTTAAAATAATGAGGAAAGCAGAGCGCAAAGGTGGACAACACCACCACCACCACCACTTTAAATGCTCGACATCACACAGAGTTTATAACGTACGTTAATATCTATACACTCACTGAACACTTATGGACACCTCACTGTGGACCTACTGCGTAGGGCCACACTTACTCTCATAACAGCTTTAATTCTTTGTGTCATGGATTACTCAAGATGCTGGATATACTCCACTGAGGTTCTAGTGCA
Organism: Acestrorhynchus altus; assembly: GCA_034509495.1. NCBI lineage: Eukaryota > Metazoa > Chordata > Actinopteri > Characiformes > Acestrorhynchidae > Acestrorhynchus > Acestrorhynchus altus. The sequence goes on from CM067520.1 coordinate 17,013,923, forward strand.
AGCTGATGTTCCCATCATGGCTGCAGGTTTCTCGGGAGCACTTTCATGCTGTGATCTGGAGATTGGGAAAAGTGAACTCATTTTCGTGTTCAGGAAATCAGTCCGAGATGACTTTTTTAGATGACTTTAACATTGCATTGTCTCGCCTCTTCCAAAACGAGTAGCCACTGTAGATAAGAACATCAGCAACAGGCCATGATAACTGTATCCAGTAAGGGATTCACAGGGTCAGCAACAATACTCAAACAGCCTCTTGCGTTCAAACAACCTTCCCCACATAAGTACCCCACCTCCACCGGCCTGTCCTTTTGATAGAAGAAAGGGTGGGCCAATGGATTCATGATACTGGCAACAAACTCTACCAAACCATCTATGAGACTCATCTGACCAGGCTACATTTTCTTAGTCCTCAACTGCCCAGTTTTGGTCAGCCTGCCCCCACTGCAGCTTTAACTGTCTCTTTTTGGCTAATAGAAATGGAACGTGACGTGGATTTCTGGTGTTGAAGCCCATCAACCAAAGGTTTAATGTGAATTCTGAGGTGTTTATCTGCTCACCACAGTCATACAGTTACTGTAGCCTTTCTGCCAGCTCAAACCAGCTCATTTTTCATTGACCGTTGTCTTATCAACAGCAGTTCTTTATCAAACTATTCTAAGTCAAATATGTAAACGGTGTGTTAAAAATAACAGGAGATCAGTATTTACAGAGACTCTCATTCTGTCTGTTTGGCATCTACAATCATGTCGCACTCAAAATCCTGTAGATGACAATTTCTCCCCTCATTCTAAAACAACCCGATGCTGTTTTTAGTTCATTTCATGAATCGGTGTGTATATGTTCTGAATACAGGGCATGGTGAGCATATATTGGCACCAAAAAAGGGTAATAATAAAACTTACCAATTCACAGTATTCAAACACAAGCAGGAAAGGAATAGCCTCAACACACTGCCCAAGACACTGCAGTATATTTGGGTGCTGAAGAACCCTAGAGAAACAGAAAACAGCACTGGAATATAACTGCGAGCTTTCACAACACTCATGCTTTAGCTTAGTCTGATGCACATCAGCAAAGCAATGCAATGTCATTACAAGAAGACAGATGGTGCTACTGACACAGGACCAGAATTAATCCTACAGTGCCTCCAGGATCAACAGCCACGCAAACAAACGCCTTCTCATAATCGAACTCTAAACCTGCCAGTGCCTGCTTTCCTGCAGTGGGTCTAAAAAGCCAGTGTGTACATAAAATATTCTCAAATACTATAGAAGACACTGGGAACATATTATATATACACACAAAACACACACACTTTATATGACCTACAGTACAGGCCAAAAGTTTGGACACACCTCATTCAATGCGTTTTCTGTATTTTCATGACTATTTACATTGTAGATTCTCACTGAAGGCATCAGAACTATGAATGAACACATGTGGAGTTACTGTATGTACTTAACAAAAAAAGGTGAATTCCAAGAGTGTGCAAAGCAGTAATCAGAGCAAAAGGTGGCTATTGTTGAAGAAACTACAATATAAAACATGTTTTCAGTTATTTCACCTTTTTTTGTTAAGTACATACAGTAACTCCACGTGTTCATTCATAGTTTTGATGCCTTCAGTGAGAATCTACAATGTAAATAGTCATGAAAACACAGAAAACACATTGAATGAGGAGGTGTGTCCAAACGTTTGGCCTGTACTATATATACACTGAACAAAAATATAAACCAATGCTTTTGTTTTTGTGATCTCAAAGGTCTAAGACTTTTGCTATGTGCACAAAAGGCCTTTTCCTCACAAATATTGTCCACAAATGTGTCTAAATACCTGTTAGTAGCATTTCTCCTTTAATCCGTCCACCTCACAGATGTGGCATAACGAGATGCTGATTAGACTGCGTGATAACTGCATAGGTGTGACTTAGCCTGGCCACAATTAAAAATGTGCAGCTTGCTTTTACTGTATTTTGGGGGTGGTGGTGTCTGGTTGGGGTCAGTACCTGGTGTGACCATCATCTGCCTCATAAAATGCAACCCATCTCCTTTGCATCAATCTGATCAGGTTGTTGATTGCGGCCTGTGGATTGCTGGTGCGTTTCTCTTCAAAGGCTGTGTGAAGTTGCTTGATATTGTCAGAAACTGGAACATGCCTTCGTATACACCGATCCAGAGCATCCAAAACCTACTCCGTGGGTGACATGTCTGGTGAGTATGCTGACCATGCAAGAACTGGAATGTTTTCAGCTTCCGGGAATTGTGCACAGCTCCTTGCAACATGGGGCTCTGCATCATCATGCTGCAACATGAGGTGAAGGTCGTGGATGAATGGCAGAGGATCTCGTCACGGTATCCGTGCGTTCAAAATGCCAGCAATAAAACGCACCTGCGCTCGTCGTCTATAACATATGCCCGCCTATACTATAACCCCACCACCACAGGCCACTTGATTCACAGCGTTGACATCAGCAAAGCGCTCACTCACACGACGCAGTGAAAACCGGGATTCATCTGCGAGAACGCCTCTCCAACATCCAATGAGAGCATTTGCCCACACAAGTCGGTTACAGTGACAAACGGCACTCAGGTGGAGACCCAGATGAGGACGAGGAGCATGCAGGTGAGACCCTGAGACCTTTCTGACAGGTTGTGCAGAAATGATCTTGGAGGTGAAGATGCTGGATGTGGAGGTCCTGGACTGGTGAGGTTACACGTGGTCTGCAGTTACGAGGCCGGTTGGATGTACTGCCAAACTCTGAAATTCCTTTGGAGAGTTGAATGTTCATTTTTCTATTGTAGAAAAATGAACATTCAACTCACGACCAACAGCGCTGGATGACATTCCTCCAGTCAGCATGCCAAACGCACGCTCCATCAAACCGTGCAGCATCTGTGGCATTGTGCTGCGCGATAAAACTGCACATTTTAGAGTGGTCTTTTATTGTGGCCAGGCTAAGGCACACCTGTGCAGCAATCACGCTGCCTAATCAGCATCTTGACATCACACATCTGTGAGGTGGACGGATTAAAGGAGAAGTGCTCGCTTACACAGATTTACACACATTTTTGAACAAATGTGCTCACAGACCTTTGAGTTCAGCTCATGAAAAATGGGAGCAAAGCAAAAGGGTCACATTGGTATCTTTGGTCAGATATTTGGAAGTCTCTTACCTGTATGGATCCCCCTGCTGAAGAAATTCATTCTGCTCTTTGGAGCCAGCATTAGCCTTCAGCTCTTTGACCACCACTCTGGCTGCACCAGGCTCTGAGTAGATCTCACTCAGCAAAACCTGTACAAGACAAACCGCAGCAGCTGAAAAACACACACCTTTCTCAACAGCTCACTTTCACTGCAAGCAGGAGAAACAACATTGACAAAAAGAGCCTGCAACAGGCTGGGCCTGGAGGAAGACTGTATGTGTGAGGCCCCGTCAGCAGGACGTGCTGTGGCAGCTGTCAATGATGAGGATGTTCTCACGGCTCAGCTTGGCACGGTCCACCCAGACAGGAAAAAGCAGGAGGAAACAGCTCTTCCATTAATTCTGCTGCCAGTAAACACACACACACTTGCTAATAATGAAGAGTGTGTGTAAAATGTCACGCTCTCCCACACACATCACACTATGGTCCCTACGGACCAGGTCACATTGGCAGAAGAGGGACAAATAAAGAACATCAGCACAAAAAGAAAAACACAACAAAACCGCGGATTGGCCGAGACAGGGAGTGGGCATGTCAGTTCAACCTTAGCTTTCAGAGAGGAACCACTTCACATACACTACAGTACTGGAACACCTGCTCCTGCTTTTGTTGTCTCTACTGTCCAGACGGGTTGTGTTTTGCCAGATTTCAGAGCACCGCTGGGAAGATTTGACTGCATTCAGCAACTAGAGTGTTAGTGAGGTCAGGATGTAAGATGATTAAATCTCCAGCTCATTCCAAAACTATTGGCTGGAGCACCATCATCCCAGTAAACACAGTTCCACTGCTCCACAGCTCAATGCTGGGGGGCTTTATAGCCCTCTGGCCCATTCCTGGCATTAGGCACAGTGCCAATCGGTTCATGTTTACTGCTCCAGAGAGTCATGTTCTATAGGCAGTACTTCTCTACAGGGACTAGACAAGTTGTGGAGAATAGAAGCAAGGCTAGAAAGGCTAACAGAAGGTCTGAGAAGGGCTGAATGGAGGAAGGACAGCAATGCTCTCTGGTAAAATAGTGTTTAAAAATGCTCTTCTGGCTAAAAACAAAAGCTGTGCTATGGGATGCTATGGTATGTGACTTGCGAGCCACGGAAGTGCCACCAAGCAACCAAATCAATCAATTTTTTCTTCAATCAGCCATAAAGGAAAATGAAAAAAAACAGTAAATGGGCTTATAGCACGAATTCACCAACCAAAACCACCCTTACTATTTATACATCCAACTTAAAATACCTAATAAAGATATTAGGTACTGTAACTTGCGATCGAAAAGGAAAATAAGGACTCTTATGTTGATCATGACCAGCAGGTCAATCAGTCCCGCTGCAATAGTCTGTTTACAATGAACAAATATCCCTTAAATACAGCAATGAGTCACTCTCCTCGTGTCAGAGGCTTGTGTTCACAACTTTAAAGCACGATAACGCGCCATTATTCCAGTCACTATATTTATGGAAGCCCAACTCCCGGCCAACCAACACACCAGTCAGCCGCACGGCTCCCACTCTCGGCGCGTCTCAAGGTAATAAAGGAAAAGTAAGTGATCTTGTACGTTCAATCAAAGTCATCTCTTCGCTACTGATCAAAAAAGGGGGAGTGTCAGCAGCTTTTTCTTGACATTTCATCATTAGAACACTTGCTTTTCATCCTGAGCAAGATGCCCTCGAGACGTCTGGGAAAGGTATGCGTTGGGTTACTGCAGAGGTAAGCACACTCCAGGCACACACCCACACATCATGGACTGTAAATAGCAGGGCTTCCTCACCTTGCCAAACCAGCCGTTCCCGATCTCCTGAAGGTAACTGAGTGTGTGGCGTGCCACATGTGGGCCTGTCGAGACATCTGAAAACCAAACAAGGGACAAAGAAAGAGGTGACACTTCAGCCAATGATCTCAGCACTGAAGGGAGCGGAGCAAGCAGGGGAAGAATGCGCAATATGGCGAGTGCTGATAATAAACATACAAATGGTGGAGCTAGAATAGAATAGAACAGAACTTTATTGATCCTTTGGGAGGGTTCCCTCAGGGAAACGAGGGAAATGCCACTCGGTTGGCATTCTGTTGAAGGCAGTACTGCGCAAAACACTCAATCTTGTTTTTAATGTGATGTAAAATAACATGCAGCAACTTTATCACCAGACTGTTAGGCACAGTGAAGTATGGTAATGCACATTAGCACTGTACTACAGATTACATACAATGCCCTTTGTCTCCGAGCAATATCCCCCAGAAATATGCAGCTTTTCAAAGGAGTAAATCCACTTAAAGCTTCTAATGTCAAGAAACCAGTTGTGCGCTTTTTTTTTTCGCCCCTCAGTCACCGACACCTCCTACAGAAATAACTCCTACAGTTTACTCATACGCTTCAAAAACAGATGAATGACACAGAGCTGTAGAATATTCCCATATACCATGAGAATGAACAGAATCAGACTATAACACAAGGGTATAAAAAAGTACATTAAAAAAAGAAGCATAAGAGGCTAATTCATAACATACATATTCATACAGTGGGGAAAATAAGTATTTAGTCAGTCACCAATTGTGCAAGTTCTCCCACTTAAAAAGATGAGAGAGGCCGTTAATTGACATCATAGGTAGACCTCAACTATGAGAGACAAAATGTGAAAAAAAAATTGAGAAAATCATTTTGTCTGACTTTTAAAGAATTTATTTGCAAATAATGGTGGAAAATAAGTATTTGGTCAATAACAAAAGTTCATCTCAATACTTTGTTGTATATCCTCTGTTGGCAATGACAGAGGTCAAACGTTTTCTGTAAGTCTTCACAAGGTTGGCACACACTGTTGCTGGTATGTTGGCCCGTTCCTCCATGCAGATCTCCTCTAGAGCAGTGATGTTTTGGGGCTGTCGGCGGGCAACACAGACTTTTAACTCCCTCCAAAGGTTTTCGATGGGGTTGAGATCGGGAGACTGGCTAGGCCACTCCAGGACTTTGAAATGTTTCTTACGAAGCCACTCCTTTGTTGCCCTGGCAGTGTGCTTGGGATCATTGTCATGCTGAAAGACCCAGCCACGTTTCATCTTCATTGCCCTTGCTGATGGAAGGAGGTTTGCACCCAAAATCTCACAATACATGGCCCCATTCATTCTTTCATGTACATGGACCAGTCGTCCTGGTCCCTTTGCAGAGAAACAGCCCCAGAGCATGATGTTGCCACCCCCATGCTTCACAGTTGGTATGGTGTTCTTTGGATGCAACTCCGCATTCACTGTCCTCCAAACACGACGAGTTGTGTTTTTACCAAATAGTTCTACTTTGGTTTCATCTGACCATATGACATTCTCCCAATACTCTTCTGGAACATCCAAATGCTCTCTAGCAAACTTCAGACGTGCCTGGATATGGACTGGCTTAAGCAGGGGGACACGTCTGGCACTGCAAGATCTGAGTCCCTGGCGTCGTAGTGTGTTGCTGATGGTAGCCTTTGTAACGTTGGTCCCAGCTTTCTGCAGGTCATTCACTAGATCCCCCCTTGTGGTTCTGGGATTTTTCCTCACCGTTCTTGTGATCATTTTGACCCCACGGGCTGAGATCTTGCGTGGAGCCCCAGATCGAGGGAGATTAGTAGTGGTCTTGTAGGTCTTCCATTTTCTAATTATTGCTCCCACAGTAGATTTCTTCACACCAAGCTGCTTGTCTATTGCAGATTCAGTCTTCCCAGCCTGGTGCAGGTCTACAATTCGGTTTCTGGTGTCCTCCGACAGCTCTTTCGTCTTCACCATAGTGGAGTTTGGAGTGTGACTGTTTGAGGTTGTGGGCAGGTGTCTTTTATACTGTTAACGACTTCAAACAGGTGCCATTAATACAGGTAATGAGTGGGGGAAAGAGGAGCCTCTTAAAAAAGAAGTTACAGGTCTGTGACATCCAGAAATCTTGCTTGTTTGTAGGTGACCAAATACTTATTTTCCACCATTATTTGCAAATAAATTCTTTAAAAGTCAGACAAAATTATTTACTCAATTTTTTTTTCACATTTTGTCTCTCATAGTTGAGGTCTACCTATGATGTCAATTACAGGCCTCTCTCATCTTTTTAAGTGGGAGAACTTGCACAATTGGTGACTGACTAAATACTTATTTTCCCCACTGTACACTGCACAAAACAAATGCATAAATAAGATTTCACTTTAAATGTATAAGCACAGAATAATCGTTAATTTTGCAGTTTAATATGTGATAAATATAAATACACTGTGGCAGTAAGCTGTTGGAAGATGATAGTTAAGTTGTGGCCACTTTTCAGTAAGGCGTGGAAATGTAAGATTGGAAAGAGATGGTGAAGTCATGGCCAGGATTTAGTAATGCATGAGAACCACTTAGTAAAGCAAGATCATTAAGTCGTGGCCATGATTTAGGCCACGTGACAACGACTAAGTGAGGTGTGAAAATGATTTAGGAAGACGTGAAGTCATTTCAGAATGTGCGGGAACAATACAGTTAAGTCGGGGCCCTGATATAGTAAGGGCCTGAGACCGACTTACTAAAGAAGAGGAACGAGATTATGGCTACAATCTGAATTTCCAGGGTGAAAACCAAACAAGCAGCAACCCTACAGTAACAAGGTCTTACCAAGTCTTGTTCATGACTTTATGCTGGATGTAACTTTAGGGGCTCCATATTTTAAAGTTCTTGTCTCCTAAAAGCTTAGTTAAAGTTAAATACAGAGGTTGGACAATGAAACTGAAACACCTGGTTTTAGACCACAATAATTGATTAGTATGGNGACCCCTAAAGGGAGCAGCCAAAAGAAGATGATTTCATAATGAAGGAGACACAAACAGCAGCCTATCCTTCCTCAGGAACACCCTCAGAACAGCTTGAGGCCACTGACCTGCTATCCGGGAGAGCTGGAGATGTGGAGGTCCAGGCAAGGGCACAGGTGGCACAGCCAGTGTGTAAACCTCCGCAGGGGACTGCATGGAGGGGGTATCCTCCGCTGGTGGAGTGAAGTCAATCTCATCTTCAAAGTTGTCTTCAAACTCCTAATGAGAACAACATGCAAATTCCAAATTGTGTTTATGGTCTCTGTCCTGTGGTATCACTTCTCGAACGCAACCTCAAGGCCTTAAACACTGCAGTACAGCACAGCTTGTGTCTCAACTCACCTTAAAGTTGATCTCACGTTCCTTGCAGCAGGTTGCACAGTTGAGCAGCACCACCACAATAGCCACCAGTACAGACAGAGAAAGAACCAGCAGGAGGTTCAGAGAGACGTGCACCTCACCTGCAGCTTCCCCTGCTGAAATACCACAAAACAATGTCACAATTATTTACTCTATCGTTCTAAAATTAAAAGCATTTCAGAGCATGAATAACATCACTGAACATCATCAGAGCAGCTGTGATATTTTTATAGCAGCATTTTACTGCTCTTACACATTTAGCTGACGCTCTTATCCAGAGCAACTTACAAGGTTACTCATATACAGAGCTGTTCCACAGCAGTGTTAAGAGTCTTGCCCAAGGACTCTTATTGGTGTAGCACAGCATAGTTGCCCAGACTGGGAATCCAACCCCAATCTCCCACATGGTGAGGTGGCTCACCGGTGGTGGTATCTGTTGTGCCACACAAAAATGTCGGCCACAAACAGTGCTGGGCGCTATGACATCATATCAAGATACGATTAAATGATTCTGACATTCTGCCTCGATTACAATGAATGAACTTTTATTTTGGTGTGGGTTTGATTTTTACGTAAACAGAAAGTTCCAGGAAAAGTAGAAAAGAAATATTGCATTTCTTGCAAACAAAATGCCTAAAATGTTGTCGTGTGAAGTGTCAGAAATTTCATTTATCTTATTTAAACAAATATTAGAAATGAGGCCATTTCAAAAGAACTCAAAAATTGAGACAATAAAGTAACTCAAGCAGCTAATACCAAAGAACAATTCTATTGTGTGCGTTCTGACAGTGACATATTTAAAGTAGGGCTGCACAATAAAAAAAAAAAATAAAAAAAAAACTGACATTGCTATATTTTTTGCAAAACTGTTGCAAAATTAGGTTTTCCAACAGTCTTGGAGTTCCCAGAGGTGGCTCATTGAGAGAATTCCAAGAGTGTGCAAAGCAGTAATCAGAGCAAAGGGTGGCCATTTTGAAGAAACTAGAATATAAAACATGTTTTCAGTTATTTCACCTTTATTTGTTAAGTACATACAGTAACTCCACGCGTGTTCATTCATAGTTTTGATGCCTTCAAGAATAATATAATACTGACAGATAATATCGGCATTTTCAGGTCATTAATATCTGTCATATAATTACACTGACTTGGGGATTTTCAGAATGTATTTTATAAGGCATTGCAGTTTGGTGCATGCAGACATCGGTCTGAATTTTTTCTCACGTTTGGATTTCATTTCCCCCGATTCAGATTTCATGCTTTTTCTTTATTTTGTTTCTTTTAAAGAAGATATTTGTCATCAAAATCATATGGCCCTAAATTTCATGTACTGTTACACCCCTAATATAGACGAAAATATTGCCAGTGTTTTGAGTCACAAAACCAGGACTTGAACAAGAACAATCTCTGGATGAACTGGAAACATTAAATTACATGTTAACAGAACAGTCCCTTTCTGATATTTGAAGAGATTGAATGAAAAATAACCATTAACTACGCCTTCAAAACTTCAAAAACTCTGAATTCTGAATAAGTGTCAGCCACCTTTAGACAGTAGCTACCCCTTCTGTTACCAACTGACTACAGCATTAGCATCAGCCTCAGTTTTTAATGCAGCCCCCTGTCCCCATTGACATCATCACGTCATGTGACTTTAACTTAATGCTACCCAGAGACCTTTTTCTGAGACTCTCTGGCAAACAGATATGTTTATCTAAACTCATACATCATTAAATGGACCCACAACCACCTACTACACCGACTAACACTTAGCCTTCGTTTTCAGTCATTTCGCTGGTGTCGCCCTTTAATGAATGCAACCAAAACCCTGGTTAACTTTAAGCAGCAGAAGCGTATGATCTGGGAAGTGAAAGCATAAATAGAAAGTTATATTTGCATATTTAAAAAATCAGTATTGCCCACAAAATATTCACATGAATTTGCAAAAATATGCAAACATATTCTGTAAGACTGAGCTCTTCACTGCCCTCCTCCACTATTTTGCTCCTTGCATATTCTGGATATTATCTCACACATTCTAATATACAGATGCTACTTAAGACCTAGATTAACAGGATGAGGCGTGGTAGATTAGGATTGGATTAATCACTGCATGGAAGTAGGGAGCAGAGGAACAGCTAATGAGTAGAGCTGAGTGGAATGTTTTTAGGAAAACATACGAGGAAATTTTAAAAGATGCAAACCAATGTTCCCAAGTAGACTGATTTGGATAAATATACCTGCAGTCAATATTGCTCTATTAATCCTCATCACAAGATTGTCCCAGAACTGATCTCAAAACCCCTCCAACCAATCAGAAAATGGTTTACTGAATGCTGTAAGCATTCTGCCGAATCGCACGTGTTCCTTGATGAATATATTTTTCCATTTTCGGATCCAATTTTGGGTAAAATAATGGAGGCCAGTCTTTTTAAGAAGGTTTTATAAATGAGACCATTTGCAAGATCAAAGAACAGGATCACAATCTGATGTTCTGTCCATATAACAGAGGCCTGCAGATGATAATGCTGACAGAACCGCACTGTAAAATCCACCACCAAAATGTAAACCAGAAGCAAAAGGAGGGAATGCAAAGCACAGGCAGTTGGTTAAACCCATCTGTCAGTCAAATGTGTTCTGCCGCTGGGTCTTTGGCTTTGATTTAGTCCCCTCAGAAATTGTGCACGAGTTTTGCTTTCCACTGAAGATGCTTCGAGAATCCTTCACTGTGGAAAACAGCCAACACTGAGTATTACCAATTAACTAAAACCGACTCATTTATCTGGACCCGCAGTCATAAAGTCGCTGCTCTGGGATCTGCTCCTGTCTATAAAGTCCTAGATCAGCACTCCTGCTCTGAGAAGCTTTAGGGACAGGCGCTGGACAACACACATGCTCATTAAAGCTCCATGCCAACACTTTTCAAAGCGATTCAGAACCTTCAGTGGCGGAGCACGGTCAGCAAACGGAGTCGCCCTTTATGCCTGTTGTAAAATACAATAACATTGCCATTGGGACATTCTGTTACTGTCGTAGCATCTGAAACCACAACAGTCTGTGCTGGCTTCACAAGCAGTACACACACTGTGGGTGAGAGAAAAGCCATAAGGAAGCAGGATCTGTTGTGAAAATTGAATGAGCAGAAATTAAAGATTCAGAGGCAGTCTGTGGCCTAACAGTGTTCGCTAGATCCAAGTGGCCAAGACACTCACAGAAGCTTGGACTTCAGGAAGCAGTTGTAGCAATTTTAGGGCTTTAACAATCCGGGAAATGTTAAATAAAACACTGTATTAACCCAAAACTGAATTTATCCTGAGCACACATACCGACATGCTTCAATATTTGTGCAGGTACATCATGGAATATAGCACTTTAAGTAAACACTGTCTGTTCTTGTGGCAGGAGGACCTTCCATCTCGTCTGCTGGCTGGAACCCAACAGAAAACCAAAAACCCAACCCCTCAAAACTACACTCCCCCATCCTTCCCATCAGACACCTTAATGGATAGTGCCACATTTTTCTTCATCCAATGGAATAATATTAATAAATGACAAAAGATTCTACGTTCTAATGTTGGCGTCTGTTTATTTTGTACTGCCCGTTTGTTTAGTTCAGTTTCGTTTTCATAGCATTCAGTAATAATCCATTAAAGTTCTTTTCATGTAGTTATATTCTGAATTATTTTGAATTACTGTATTATTTAATTTACTGCGTGACTACAGGTTTTATAACCTGAGTTACACAAAACCCACCTCAACAGCAGGATGCTATGAGTGCTACTTCTGCCCCATGAGAAGAAACCACAGGTGTATACTTATGTATTTATATTCCTTCCATTTTATGAACAATTTTATGTTAGTCATAAATCATGAATGCAAACACATTTGAAAAAAAATCACTGCAATTTTGTTATTGTTTGTATAAATATTTTTTTTTTCAAACCAAAAAAACTACAAATCTGAAATAAATCTGAAATAAATCTGAAATGAAAAACACAGTAAGACCAGTTGACGAGCAAGAAAAAACTTGCTACAGTTGAACATGGCTGAATACATTTAAAGTGTGGTCTACAACAGTATCCAAGATCAAATGCATCATTTAAAGTAGGGCTGAGCAATATTGATGTCTATATCAGGATCTCGGCAGAGTGTGATAGGGCTGAGGTGCTATTTTGTGCATATTCTGTTCCTTCACTCTGCTTTGCCCCCTTCTCTCAGCTCCTCCTCTACTCTGAAATAAGAAAGAAATAAAGATCAAATTCCAATGTTTGAATATAGTTTTTTTTTAAGTTGGAAGAAGGATGTTATGGAATGTCCTAATTTTCATATATGCGTACTGTATATCACCTTTCAACTAAAACATATCAGGGTATGATTTTTGTCCATATATCCTTAATTTAAAGTGTGAAATGGCTTTTAATCACATAGCATCACTTGCAGATAAACATTCTGAAGCCTTACCTACAAACTCTGCTTTGGTTCACATCCCAGCAAAAAGCGACCTTATTTTTGTGAAATCATAAAGCATTACTGTCAGCTAGAATACAAAACCTCCCGGGGAAACTAACCCATAGGCAGAAGTGCAAGTTTACTGATACATCATCAATTAATTCCTGTAATTAACTACAAATCAACTTCTGATCTTGCATGTCGTCAAACCTTTACAAGGCCAAAAGTGCCAACACACTGTTTGAGTCATGCCAGTGTATGAAAAGGGAAAATAAATGCCAATCCTTGAATGCTCAGAAAACCATGTAAACTGACACTGCATTAGCTTTGCTTATGTAAATGGTGGCTGCGTTAGGAGTGTATACTTGGATTTCAACTATTTAATGATTTGAGCAATCTCTGCTGTATATATACAGAGGTTTGGACAACGAAACTAAACACCTGGTTTTATACAATAGTGATTAGTATGGTGAACTACGGCCTCCTTTTGCAGCCAATACAGTGTCAGTTAGTCTTGGGACTGAAATTTTTTGGATACAATCAGTTGCTTTTAACATCCCTTTCAGACAGCAGCTTCCTTTTACAAGTCACAATTCATCCTGTTGGATGTGCTTGATCTTCTTGGTGGTGCTGACATTACCCTGGATACCATGGCTCTTGATACATCACAAAGACTTGCTGTCTTGGTCACAGATCTCGCCAACAAGGCATTGCACCAACAATTCTCCCTCTTTGAACTCTAGTATGTCCCCCATAATGTTGTGTGTATTGCAATATTTTGAGCAAAACTGTGCTCTTACCTGCTAATTGAACCTTCACACTCTGCTCTTACTGGTGCAATGAGCAATTAATGAAAGATTAGCCTGAGCTGCTTAATTTAGCCACATGAAACCTCCACTAAAAATGACAGGTGTTTCTTGCTTTCATTGTACAACCTGTATGCAACAGTATTTAAAATACACTGCTAAACCTGTTTGTTGAGCCAATAAAATACCATTTTGTGCATTATTGGTTAAATTGAATAAAATAACAATTACTGACATGACGACAAAGACCAAGCTTCAGGTGGTACATTTGTGTCTAAAGAGAAACGGAGGTGTATCTTCACACACAGTCACACATCACATTAGCAACTCCTACAGCATTCTGTCTCTGTGTTTGGCACGTGGGCAGTTGGCGCCGTCAGTGTTGTCATACGTCACATAATGAGAACAGGATGATTTCGGAGCAGCTTCATATCTGCTCCTCAAATGCACCTATCAGCCGTATGAATACACTGCTGTCCAGATTCACTCATCAGCTTAGAAAGCCAAAAGATGCTCTTCTACTGATCACCACAAACAGCTGACCAACCTGAATGCTCTGCCACTGTAAGAGTAAAAGTCAAACCCAGTCTGGCATTACAGAGGCCTGGCGATTAATGTCAACCCCTTGCCCAGCTTGTTATTAAGAAGGATCACTGGTGACAGGAGCACACTGCAGCCCAAGGTTAATGTCGCTGGACCATGAAGATTCTCACAGCTTACTGAAATCCCAGGCCAGACAAGCTAAACAATAAATGGACTCCATTTGAGTCACAACTTAGTCAACTGGGGTGCGTCATACCACCCTAATGTGATGAGCTTTGTGGACGCTCGCCCTTGTTAAATTACCATAATCATCCGTGTCATTATGGAGACAATTTGTTTCCCGAAAAAAGAACTGCCCTGCTGTTTCTTGAAGGAAAAGGTCTTGAAATCTAAGCGCCGAGTGCGGAGTCGAACCATACAAGCTAATCTTGCTTCCACTTTCCGGATGTTATTTTTCCCATTTTATTAGACGAACGGTACATATCACAGCTGTCCATCAACGACTCTGAGCAGAAATATTAGAAGGCATAGGTACGTATTTATGTCCCTGATTAAAGAACGTCTATTCTTTGCTACTTTAGCTTTGTCCCACCAAGAAGATACAACTATCAGCTTAAATATATTACTTACAGGCTAAAACAGGTGAACAGGGCTTACAAGGTGATGACTCCAGCTAATACTGTCTAATAGACCGCACAGGTGAACACGGGTGAACACAGTTTATTGAAAAAGCACAACAATGATTACCTGAGGGTCCCTGGCCCTCACACTAGTTCACTGGCAACTAATTTAATACTCGATTCATTTGTGACATCATGCACGTTTTTTGCTGCTAACCAGGAATGGTTTGGGACGCATGTGAACTGCCCTTTAGCAAAAAGAGCCAATCATCTTGCTGGTAATGCTGTGAGTAAGAAAGCGTCCAAACACACCCTATCAAAGTAAAAGTCTACAAACATACCACTGCAAACACAGCTGTACTACAAAAAACTTTACACTCACATTTGAACCCCTTTTTCTTTTTTACTGATCAGAAAAATGATTCTCTTTATTCATCGTTGTTAGTTAGCAACTGCATAAAACAAGCTCAAGCTAAATTGAAAAGCTAACAGCTACATAAGAGGTATTTGTTACTGGATAATCAGTTATTTTGGAATCCAAATAATCAGTTTTTTCAATAATTAATAGATTATTCCATTATCAATATAGTAGTTTGTAGTGGCACTAATGGTCAATTGGTACTGGTCACAATTGGTATGAAGACAGAGGATACGTCTGGCAGTAAAGGATGGACAAAAGGCCAAAAAGACAAAGCAATATTTTCAAAAACATAATGTCCTATTGGACCCATTGGACCATATGGAAAAGACATAATATGAGTCAATATACAATATACAACACATCTCACGGTTCTACACTGACTGCAGCTTATTCACACTTATTTACACATCTGCACCTCCTGCCTCCATACAAAAGCTGCTTTTGTTACTTTCGATTTATATATTTATTTTCTCCTCAGGAAAAGTGTTTTTTTATCTTTTTATCTTACATTTTGTAAATACAGAGACATTATTGCCCGCCTTCCCCCACTTCCCTTGTTTGATCTGTGAGTGCTGTCAGTCGCATATAAGCATTTCACTGCATGTTGTACTGTGTACAACTATGTACGTGACAAATAAACAAACCTTGACATTGAAACCTTGACCTCTATTTTTTCCATACATAAAACCACACTTTTTTTGTGTTCCAACCTCTGTTAAGTCGAAACAATGTGAAAAACAGAGTCATGAACTATGAATACAAAATCTATTTTATTTATCATTTCACACAACCCACTAAGTACAGTTTACCAGGTTTAGCAGTTGGTTCGTTTTGCTAACAGTGTAAAGGTTAAAGCAGGGAAATGTTTCATGTACAGTGGTGCTTGAAGGCTTGAACACTTTTCTATATTTCTGAATAAAACTAAAAGTAGAGAAATAAAAAAGTGAGATAAAAATCACTTGATCTCTTATTTATTAAGAAAAAAGTGAAAAAAGTATATGAAGATTTAGCATTAGCAGAAATTTAATCTGTTGTTTTCAATCGATGGGGTGATAATCAGGAGTAAGTGGACACTCTGTTTAATTTGAATATCAGGGATCCATCAAAGTATGATCTCCACAACATGTTTCTTGGAAGTGTATTGTGGCAAATAAGAGTTGTTGATGCACATCAGGCTGAAAAGGGTTACAAAACACTACAAAACTAGGGTTTGGAGTCCACCAAATCACAGTTGGACAGATTGTGTACAACTGGAGGAAATTCACAGTCTAACATATCTGTTCATGAGTCCACCATCAGGAGAACACTAAACAACCATGGTGTGCACGGCAGGTCTGCAAAGAGAAAGCCTCTACTCCACAAAACAATAGTGCTGTTTGGAGAAAGGTAAACACTGCATTTCAGGATGAAAACATGGTGGCGGTAGTATCATGTTTTGAGCCTGTTTGCTGCATGCTTGCCATTATTGATGAAACAATTAAATCAGAATTAACAGGAAATGACAGGAAATCTGACTGAGCTAAATCTCAGCAAGACAATGACTGAAAAAAGTCGTTCTACTGAAGAATGATGTATTTGGTCGGACCTGAAGCAAACTTTAGATGGGAAGAAACCTACACACAAATTGAAGCTGCTCTTCTTAGGGAGGAATGGGCTAAAATTCTGCACAGACTGAAAGCAGGGTTTCCATACTTGTGCCACTTACAGATATGTAATATCGAGTCCTTTTCCTCAATAAACAAATGACCAAGTCTAGTGTTTATGTCTCTTGATTTGATTCTCCTAACTACTTTTAGCAAAGTCTGATTAAGTTTCAGGTCAAATTAAGCTCTGAAGCACCACTGTAAATCTTATCCCACACCTTTGGCAAGACAAGACATGTAGTAAAGACAGCCAAACCTCAAAACCTATATGAATGAACCAGCAAACACTAAACTATGATCAAAACCAGTAGATCCACACAATTTTAAACTGTGTGCACTCTAATGGCCACTTTTAAACAGCACATATCCCCCGCTTAGTAAATCATTCACCACTCTTGATAAGACTGCTATGCATTATTGTGTTACACATTACTGTAACTACTATTCTGGGTCACAAGAATGAGGTTATAACATGGCCAGTAACCAAGCGAAACCTCTAAAACCTTTAATGTATAATCTTAGTAAAAGATCTAAGTGTGGACTCCATGCCCTTAATCTCTGCTGGGAGAATAAATGCTGCCTCAACACTAATCCATCTGACAGATAAACGAGTGGAGCAATTAAATCATATCAAACGTTTCCAAGTTGGAGCTGAAGAAGAGTACAAAACACAGGTACACACATAAGCAGAAAGTAGGAACGCTTCAAACACCAAGCGACAGTGTATCCATCTATAATTAGGCAGATTTTCTGCCACCAGCACAAACGTTGCCCAATGAAACCGTAACCAGTGAACTGTAAAATGGTGGCTATAAAGCTAAATAGTAATTCAGGAGTTTGTGGTCAAACCAGGCACATTAGGATTGAAATGAAAGATCTGCTGCTAATATGAACCTTCCTTAAACAAAGCCAGCTACAGTCATCTACTAGCAAATTACGTTAGTCGACTAACTGGCTGACATGTCTGTGTGTACTAGATAGTGTGTACTAGATAGTGTGTTCTAGATAGTGTGTTCTAGATAGTGTGTACTAACTCAGTTATCTTAGCAGCTCAGCTTGAACACTGCCTTCCTTTTCGGTCCTTCTTGGAAATTCCTGCTCATGAAAACAGTCAATGAAATGATATGCAATAAAGGGATTGAAAGTGAACACTAAGAGAAAAATCCTTCGGTTTTCACTTCTGTTTCTGTATCATTAAAAACAGGAAAATTATTTCACTTGCCTTAAAGAAAAATAAACAAACAGGGCACGCTTTAGGTTGGCTGGTCCAAATATTGGCCATTTTGGGGTCTCGTCTAATTCCTCTCTCTCCTTTTGCCAATCGACTGGAGGAAATTCCAGGGAATTCCCTATTTACTCAAATCCATTGGCTAAGGAAACAAGTGAAACTAGGTGTTCCAACTGGCTGAAATTGGGGAACTTTTGGACTGATGAGTGACAGGTACCTCTATGATGGTCACTTTTGAATAATGGCTCAGCAATACACAAAAATAATACTGTAGTTCATGTGAGCTAATGAACCTAATGAGCCAAAAACATCACTCACCTGTCTCATCTTATTCAACTGCATTTTCTTCCAGTAAGTTTATTTTCTTTCAGTAAAAATTTCATTCCTGTGTTTATGATACAAAAACAAAAGGAGTTCTCTTTGCAGCCACAGGAATATCTGAATGGAAATTGAAGGCAGCATAAACACGATCCTAGCTGACATGAAAATAAATGTAGTTACTAAATCACATCAATAATGCAGGTACATGAGGGGTTTAAAAACAGTCACACACACACACACACACAAGCAGACAGTAAGATCACTTCAAAAGCCAAGTGACTGTGTATCCTTCTATAATTAGGCACAAAGGTTGCTCAATAAAGCAAGACTATTGCCTATAGTGGTTATAACACTCAGTTATATATATATATATATATATATATATATATATATATATATATATATATATAATCTAATGAGATATAATCTTATTGATGCTTATATGAACCTCCCTGTAAACAAACACAGGTCAGGAAGTAACTAACTAAGTCTGACTATGTCTGTGTACTGGATTTGTCCAATTTTCTAGTCTATCCTGTATCTCACAAAAATAGTAGTTAAACCGAAATTAGAGGCATCTTGTATTGGCATTTGTAGCTACCGACTAGTCTGTATTCACGGATGGAAATCTGGAAATACAGTTTATTCTGGCACAAAGGTAATCGTGGATATCTTAGAACCCGGGATCTCCACTCTGTGGGCGCTTACCTGACCTTTTCTAGGCTCCTTATCTCAGGATCTGTGTAACCTACAGACATGACACACATATCAAACTACAAGGCCTACCCTGTCTACCCATTCATCGTCACGTGATGAATTATGAGGAAAACAGCTCAAAGTCACTCATTTTCAACTGAATTAAATCCCAGTTTAAATGCTAAATGAGCCCAGTGCATGTTTACTGCTCTGTCCACATGTACATGCTCAACATGCATACAGGCTCTGACTGATCAGCAAGAGGGGTGGGGCTAATGACATCACTGACCCAGATATTGACTTACAATGAAAATGAAAAGGGAGGGGCTGTTAGGCTCTTTCTTTCTTCACACTGTGCGCAAATTTCAGAATAAAAGTCCTGGGAAGGAATAATACTGATACATGAGAAAATAATAAATTGAGCTTTTTATTTGGACTATTGTCAGGAATTTTGAAGACGTTTCAAATTAATTACCAGCGATATGGCATTTTCAGGTCAAAAACACTGGATTTACAAACGGCTTTCTGGGGTGTGTCATGTTTTTTGTCCTTTTAGAGGAAAACATTAGTCATTTTTAAATTAAAAAAGGTCAGATTCAAAGACAATAATAATGTCTGACATGGACGAATGTCTCCAACAAACGCTTCTGTAGTTTTCTGGTGAAGACGAAAACAAAACCGAGAGTTTTGCAGGTGAAACCAGCGGCCGCGCTACGTTAAAGACACGTCGTCATGGTAACGTGACTGGTCGATATTTCTACAGGTGTAGATATATAATAACAGGCGAGTATCTATCTATCTATCTATCTATCTATCTCTCTCTCTCTCTCGGGGTGAAGGCGTGGGGGTTCCAGCAGGTGAGCTTTAGTAAACACCGGGTTACGGTTTGTCACACCGGCCTCGTTTCCGGCTGCTCAGTTCGTGTCTCGGCTCCATTATGAATCAGTGAACATACCTGTCAGTGGATGGAGAAGAGGAGCTCCTTCAGAAGGCTCCACGCAACGCAGGATCCCCGCTCCCAGTAACACACACACACGGAGCGGCTCCATGCTCCCAGCTCGGCCAGCTGACCCGGGAACAGCCTCCTCTAACCTGCCTCTAATCACTACCGTCAGAGGCAGCAGTACTGGAGAGTCATGTGTGGGCACAGCTGCCTCTGTCCAAGCCCGTCACCTCTAAACAGGCGGCTGCGTCCCGATCGCGCTGCCCGCCGGGCTTCGGCAGGCTAAGCTAACACGAACCAGCTCCCGGCAGCCTCTCCGTCGCGGTGGTTCCGGATCCCCCGCCTGTCGCTCATGATCCCTCTCAGTAATCACGTCTACACGCCGGAGTCCTCCGACACCAGCAGCGGTCCGCGGAAACGCTATCAGAACGGTAGTGTTGGCGGACACCGTCCAGCATCACCTCCCCGTCCCAGCGCCATGTTCGCCCGGCTGGTCACGTGCTGCACATCGGGAACAACAAACCGGAGGGAGGTGCTGGAGAAAACAGGTACAGCGCTCCTTCAGCGGGGGATGCTGATCAAACACACACTTCCCCACAAGACCACTACAGTGTTGACGTGGACAGCATAAATAATCAACGCTTGAGTCAAAATAAAATAACATTTCCGAGTTAAACATCCGAGACTTTTCTAAAGACGGGGAATCCGGGTCCAGAAACAAATAACTCCGTTCCGGGATTTCGGTCCGACTGCCTGATCGGCTCTGCTGCGGCTCTTATACACTTAAACCTTGAACGGACAGTCGGAACCAAATCCCTGAGCGGAGTTTCTTAATTTCTGGACCTGGATTTCCCACAACACTTCCATTCGATCTGTTGGTGATAAACATGACAAAATGTTCAACAATGTCTCCAATTATCATTTACTGACACTCAACCTTTACAACAATAAACTTTTTTCTTTAATGTACTTCTATTCCGCAGGCATCTTGAAAAGTATGTGAGAGACTCACAGATTTTTTCATTTTTCTTCATTTCAGATGTAAATGGGATCAGAGAGGAAATATTTATGAATTTGACCATGTTTTGATTAAAAAAAATGTTTGGCTTATAAGGACGAAAAACAGTACACATCTTGGAAAACCTGTTGGAAATTGATCGCCCAAGTCTTTTCAAGCTGAAAATTCAAGAATTTTGATACAATATTCTCATTATTTGTCATTATTTATTTATGTATCAGTTTTATTTTTTGTTCTTTAAATTTAACACTGTGTGAACAAAAAAAACTTCTCCCTTCACTCTATAACCCAATATCTGTATCAGTGATGTCATTAGCCCCACCCCTCTCACTCATTAGTTGAAGTCTGAATGCAGGTTGATCATGTACATGGACATGGAAGCTCCTTTGGCATTTAAAGTAGGATTTAATTCATTTGGTAACAAGTGAATTTTTGCTGTTTTCCAAGCTGGATTACTTGCTGATAATTCATGAATAGTTAATAGTATTGTAGTTTGTTATGATATTTGTATCTTATTTGTAGATTACTCTGATCCTGAGATAAGAAGCCTAGAAAACAACAAGTAACTGCCTGCAAAGTGTGGATCTCTGCAGCCAATTGCAAATATCAATCTCTCCACCTATAATTAGCAATAGGATTTATGGCTACACAACATTTTGTTTCAGCATCCTTTCAGCATGTGCATATTCAGTAGACACATTGCAGAACACGCAGTGTCTTGTATAATGTAAAATGCTACATTTTTAAATGTTTTTGCTTTAACAAATGTAATGTTCATGCCATTCTCATTTTTATGACAACTGTCAGTTTCCAGCTTCCCAATATATTTTATTCACTCCAGTATTGGATACACTGCTTTATTAATATGATGTTGGATCATTGACACATTGTGACCTCTGATGAAACTTTTAAGACCCTATGAAATCCATTTTATTTTTTTCCCAAATTTCCCAAATTTCTTTTTTCATTCTGATTTTTTCTTTCCTGGGGCATTTTAGGCATTTCTGTTTTCTATTTCTGTATCTTTTTATATCACAAAATATATCACAAAACAACAAAATCATGCAATATCAGTTTTTCTGTGCAGCCCTAATATGAATAATAACTAACCTCACCTCAACACTCTGTAGACAAAAGAATTCGGACATCATTCTTTGTTTCTTCTAAAATTATGGCTATTGATTCCTCCTTCCTACTGGTGTGTTGGTTGAGGGTTGAGTGTGACTGGGAAGAGTGCTGATTGCAAAGTGTCCTTGTTTCTTGAATATTGAGGGACTCCACAAAACATGCTGAACCAAATGGTCAACACATACTTCACAATTATATGTATAATTTATACAACACTATTAAGATTACTTATCCTTCTATATATGTCTGTATCATGTGTATAGTGTCTACCTATATATCCTGTTCAATTTGTATCTCTTGTGTAATTATATGTGTAGTCTTAACATATGTGTATAATTGTACTTATGTTTAATGTTTTATATCTAATAGCTTGAGTGTTCAGGAGCAAAGTAACTTAATTGTACATTGTAACTGAACTGTCTGTTTACTGTACACATGACACAAAAACTCTTTCATCTTGAATCTATTTCACAGTTTTTGTATATGGATTAATGAAACAATAATAATAATAATAACAACAATAATAATAATAATAATAATACTAGCATTCAAGAGATAAAAAATGACTTAAAACTGTTATTTTTATAAGAACTCTTACTTTACTGTTGATTTTCTATAGTAGTATCTACAGTATAGCATATAGTAGTATAGTAGTCTGTATTTTGGTGCTTTTAATTTTGAAATTTCTTTGTAAAATGTTAAATGTTACAAGTGAAATATTACATATTATATTATTATTATATTTATATTATTAGTAGTATCAGTATCAGTTACAATTATTGAAATGGCACTGTTATCAGTATGTACTGCTAATTCTATAAGCTTTGTAACACATTTTTTAAAATCTGCTGCAGGGTTGTGATCAATGGGGAAATGTTCAATAAAAAATCATTTCAATTCATATTTATGGTTTTTTTTAAATATAAAAACAGACACCTGTTAATTTAACATTGATGAAAGAAACATGCATAAATAAACCCTTACAGTAATCATGATCTTTCTGAACGTAATTAAATAATTAAGAGCACATTCTGTGAAACAGGTTTTCTATGAAGTATGAGGATGTTTTTTTTTCTGAGGATGCTTTTTTGTCTCTGTACATTATATAGTGGTTTATTTCATAGAGGGAAATGGTTTTCACCAACAGCCATCACAAATCATCTGCCCTGATTAACTAATGAGGAGGGAGGTGTTTTGTGGTAAGTTGGTCTCTTTGGGTTTGAGGGCACGGATTGCGCTCCCTTCTGTGCTGCATTCAGGTGGATGCTTCAGAAGAAACTGCACAGGCTCGTTACCCCGTTGCAGGTCAGTGTTCACTACTTTGTGTTCTGGTGTTTTTCTGCTCATAAAATAAATAAATAGGATTTGTGTAATAATTGAAGACATGCATTTATTTCTATACATTTTCAATATAGTATTTTATATACTTTTTTTGCTATATCTGTAAAGTTTTACAAAATGTATAATTTGATTCAGAGTGATACAGCGGTGTCTCACTTGCATACGTTTTCAATTAAACAAGCCTTTATTAGGTTAATGAAAGTTTCCTGCATTATGAAACTGTAGTATTCAAGACTACTTTTGTTTGTTTTATTGGATATTTCATTATAAAACTAGCATATTTAAGATTGTAGACTTCATTTTAAACTAAAATATTTGAGATTTTGGATGTTTTTTTGGATGTTTGTTGTTTTTTTTTTGGATGCTTATGACTTCTGTCTCCATGGCACCAGGCTTCAGGTGGACACAGGCATGGCGTTTGCAGGGATACTGAAAGAAAAGGACATTGCAGCAGCTGTCCAGGCTTGTGAAGGTCATCTCAAGAATTCTGACACAAACATACACACACTCACACCCCGCCCAGATTAATTACAACCGCACATTTGCATTAAAAGTCACCACTTATTTATGTCTGAAGTACATGTGTACACACACACCCTTACATACATACACATAGACTCCCATGGGCACATGCATGGGGGATGGTTAGACCAAGGTAACCAAGCAGCCTGGGGGCAAGGGATTACCACCCGTTACCACCCAGATACCTGTGTGTTTGCACTGAGCATTCAAGAACCATTTGAGCCACCAAGCATGCAAGACTTCAAATCCCACCTGCTCTTAAAAACTGACAATTCCGTCTGCCTCTTAAAGAGGACAAAAGATGAAAATACCAATACAAAGACAACAGATACAGGTTATGCCAGACAGGTTGAAACAGGATTGATTATTCTTTTAAAATTGATGTATAACTTATATGTGCTTTAACCCTTTAAACCATGAGTCACCAAGTAATTGCCAGAAATTTCTAATATCATTAAAACTTGAGTGCTTATTTGATCTTCTGACCAACTCGTTCAAAAAATAATTTAAATAACACGTTTTATAGAGTTATTTTGCATCAATTTCAAATGTAAAACCTGTATTTTTTTTAAATATCATTAACACTGGAATGCTTATTTGATGTTCTGATCAATTAGTTAAAAAAATTAAGTAACACATTGCATGATGTATTTTGTATCAATTTTGATACAAACAAAATAAAACAAAAATAAAATTAGTTAGTTAATGTAACTAACTAATGTAACACCTATGATACACTTGGTTTTATTGGGTTAAACAGGATTTCCCGGTTAATAAAATATGTTCCCATATGTATTCTAATATGTTTACTGGAGTATATTTAAATGAATACTAAATTAAAATAGAGTTTATTTTTGTTTACGTTTGAACTATAAATCAGCTTTAAAGTAATATTCCAACATTTAATCCATTCTATACCTAATCTCTATCTTCCCCCTCTTAATTCTACAGGCATCCCACTCACCCAGAGCCAATTATTCTCTCTCTGACTCGAACTTGGGATCTCTAGATGATAGAGCCAATGATTAGCCACTTGGGAGCCCCATCGAGTTTTTTTTAAGCATATTCACACCTCCATGTTTAGTATGATTTCATTATCATTTACCTTTTTGTTGTATGTATGCTTCAGTCAAGTTTTTTTATTCTTTTAAAGCATATGAAGTGGATCAGTGGTCTAATGTATTAGCACTATTATCAATTTCCCAACTACTGATATTATTATAATGATAATGAACTGATTCACGCAGGTGTGTGTAGGCTTGAAAAGGTCAGGGTACTACCAAGGTGGCTAATCATGGGTTCTGTCAACTTCAGATCACAAGTTTGAGTCAGAGAGAGCATAACTGTGTCAGTCTTGTTCACTTTTGTCTTCCTGTCTTGGTCTAGTTGTTGTTTCTCCCCATGTGTTTTTGTCCTTGTCTCCTCCCTTGCTCCGCCCATTCCCATCTGTGTTTGATTTGTAACCCTGCCCCCTGGTTATCATGTCCCAGGTGTGATCAGTGTCATGCTTGTATTTAAGACCTGTTGTCCCATCCTGTCTTTGTCAGGCCTCTGCAAATGTTTCTGAAAATGTTGGTGAATGTTGTGTTGGTGAATGTTGTGTTGGTGAATGTTGTGTTGGTGAATGTTGTGTTGGTGAATGTTGTGTTGGTGAATGTTGTGTTGGTGAATGTTGTGTTGGTGAATGTTGTGTTGGTGAATGTTGTGTTGGTGAATGTTGTGTTGGTGAATGTTGTGTTGGTGAATGTTGTGTTGGTGAATGTTGTGTTGGTGAATGTTGTGTTGGTGAATGTTGTGTTGGTGAATGTTGTGTTGGTGAATGTTGTGTTGGTGAATGTTGTGTTGGTGAATGTTGTGTTGGTGAATGTTGTGTTGGTGAATGTTGTGTTGGTGAATGTTGTGTTGGTGAATGTTGTGTTGGTGAATGTTGTGTTGGTGAATGTTGTGTTGGTGAATGTTGTGTTGGTGAATGTTGTGTTGGTGAATGTTGTGTTGGTGAATGTTGTGTTGGTGAATGTTGTGTTGGTGAATGTTGTGTTGGTGAATGTTGTGTTGGTGAATGTTGTGTTGGTGAATGTTGTGTGGGTGAATGTTGTGTGGGTGAATGTTGTGTGGGTGAATGTTGTGTGGGTGAATGTTTATTTGTTACTGCTTTTGTTAATCTATGTCCTGCTTTGGTTCCAGTCAGTTTTGTCAGTGTGTTTTGTTTGTAAGTGCTTTGTATTTATTATTAAATATTCAAGCCCAGCTTTGCCGCCGCACCCGTCGTCATCTGTTCTGTCCGCCCGTTCTTGACACTCTGGGTCAGTGGGATGCCTGTGGTATTTAGAGAAAGAAGATGGGAATTAGGAGAAAGATTACATGTTGGAATGTTCCTTTAAAGCTGATTTATAGCTCATACATATACAAAAATTTTTTTCAAATATCTACATCATTTCCATCATACCTGTTCAAATACATATGTTAACATATTTTTATTAATTGGCACTTAATTTCCCAATTAATAATTACCGGGTCAGGCTGCTTGCCATTGGCAGCCAGAATCTAAGATAGCAACATTGCCCTCTCTCTGGGTGGGTAGATGGCACTCTCTCCCATCACATCCAGTGCAATGCTGGCCGACACAGGCATCTGTTAGTTGATGTACTGAAGCAGGGGAACCGGCGCTTTACTCTGAGTGCGTTGGCTGCCCAGCAATGATGCAATGGTGACAGTTCAAAAAAGAGGCCATGGCTGGCTTTACATCAGTCAGAGCAAGCATGTGCTTGTCTTGACCCTCCTAATGTCAGGAGCACTATGTGTTAAGGGGTTGGGTAATTGGCACTTCCAAAAAGTAGAATCAGCAAAACTTAGGTTATTGCATTTGACTTTAAACTGCAGACCCAGTAGATGGAGGGTAACCTGAAACACAGTGGAGTGGAGTGTCCCCCCAAGTATTTTTTAAACTCTTGTTTCAATGACCTCATAACTCCCCTTTTCTCTTGCTATCGTTGCTGTCTGATTCACTCACTCCCTTTCTCTTTGATCTCTGTTGTCTGTCCACAGCTCCAGGCACTTTTGCAATGAAGTCTTTCTTTCAGCAAGTGGGGCTGTCCGGCAAGTCTAAAGCAGAGGGCCAGGATGTGTTCAAAGTTCTTGACCGAGACAAGAGTGGATTTATTGAAGAAGAAGAGCTCAAGTAAGGCTTGAATAAGGATTATTCTATAGTTCTTGTAAGTTTTTTTATAACATTGATAATCATTTAACTTTAGAACTGATTTAGGAGTAGGACTTTATTTATTTTTTAATTGTCATGGTGCACATTAGAACCCTAGCAGCTGTGTCCTACACATACTGGAGCTTCTTCAGTCTACAGGCTGGAATACCAGTGAGAACAGGATTGCAGTAGTCAAGCCTAGATGTAACAAAAGCATGGATAAGGGTCTCAGTGGCAGAATGAGACAGAAAGGAACAAAGCCCAGATATGTTCTTAAGATGGAATATTCCAATTTCTTAGGAATTCTAAAGTGACCATCAAAAGACAATCTGGAGTCTTAAGATGTCACCAAGATTCCTAACCTGAGCTACAAATGACATTATAAAGTCTGAAATAAACAGGGTGACCAGTTTTCTTCAGAGTGGCTGGAGATGCAGGACCATGCAGTAAAATGTGCTGAAATGATTGTCTATGGTTATGATTGCTGATGCCCAAGTATTCCTTCAGTTCTTACTTGGGGGCAGTTGTCTATCTGATGGCAATTATGATCAGGAACATTACTGAAATTCCACATTGTATGGGGCATTGTCCTCTTAGCCGATGCCGAGTTAACCATTTCCATTTTCCTTTGTTTCACCAGATTCTTCCTGCAGAACTTCATTGCAGGAGCCCGAGAGCTGACAGAGTCAGAGACCAAAGCCTTTCTGGCAGCTGGAGACTGTGACGGAGATGGCAAAATTGGCATGGAGGGTAATTAGGCCTAGAAAATGAATCAGCATTTTAGTTTTTAAAATTTTTGTTTATATATATATAGCAAGAATTCTGGTTCTGAAGATCTACCACCCTGAAGACACTCAGTTGTGCCTGAACATCTTCAATAACTGTATCAGGTGTGCTAGATCAGAGTTGGAGCTCTACTCTGCAGAGTGGTAGATCATCAGGAACATGATTGGATACTGCATGTGTTTACTTACTGTTCCCTAGTTTTTTTACAGTAATTCTGAATATCTAGTTAGAAAGCCTTTAGGAATAGACTGAGCTTGCAGTCCCTTGGACATTTGAAGCTCTCCTCCCAGAGCTACCTTCCACCCAGAGGAGTAACGTGAAAATCGAGTGACAAACAGGCAAGAGAAGAGAAGTCCCCATGACTGTTGCACCTTTTAAAGGAATGTGTCATATTTGAGAGTAGAATCTCAGTTCAGATTTCAGTAGCTTATAACAAGGCTTTCAAGTGT
Source organism: Acestrorhynchus altus (assembly GCA_034509495.1). Lineage (NCBI taxonomy): Eukaryota > Metazoa > Chordata > Actinopteri > Characiformes > Acestrorhynchidae > Acestrorhynchus > Acestrorhynchus altus. The sequence goes on from CM067520.1 coordinate 17,042,383, forward strand.
TATCTCAAATACACATCATCATGGGGCATAATAGAAAAACTCAGGGCGTATTGAAAATGCCTGATTTTACTCCTACTACTGTTAGTGTAGGTCGTTACAGACCTTTCATTAAATTCCTAGAAACACTTTCTTAAAAATAAGGGATGTTTATGTTTACTATTCTTTACACCTTGTGCCAGTGTGTGTGTTTTTGGTAGACGTTCACTTTTCACACAACTGCATAAAATTAAGATACACACTATGATCTGTTTACAGTGAGTCAAACATTCAGAGGTGGTCAGAGACTGACCATGTCCATATTCAACAGAAGTATAAACTGAACTCTGACTTTAGTATTCTGCGGTCAGCATCATGCCCATACTGAGCTGTCTTTCTCTATGAATGAACGGAATGGGATTTGACAGCTGTTTTATTTGGTGCATTTTGTTGAAATCTCCTGTGTAATAATGTCAATTCAGTTTTCGTTTTACATGCAAATATTTTCTACAGTTTGATGGAACTTATTCTGATAAATTAAAACGTTAAACTGCGTTTAAATATTAAAAAATTCTGTTTACATGCTTGCTACATTCCGCTGCCCCACAGCTCAATGCTTGGGGCTTTATATCCCTTTAGCCCTTGCCTACATGGGGAATGGGAGCATTGGGTGCAAGTAGCTGAATGAATTTATTAAAAACGGTGTCCATAATTATCTGGACTGGACAAGTGTATGTCCGTGTGTTTTGTACACAGGAATGTAAGGTAGTATCTGGTCACACTTTTAATCAAAGTTACTCAGATATGATCCAGGCATTTAACACACTTTCTGTAAAGTTTCCTTTTAATAATAAATTAAGAGAGCAGCAGGTGAGTGGTACCTAATACCTACTAATTAAGGCTCATAATGGCATCGGTTTTACATATCTGTTAAATATTTACAATTTCTTTTTTCATTTTCCCCAGAATTCTGCACTCTGCTGAACTGAAACAGTGAAATGTCTCCTGAACTGATGGGACCCACTGGAATTTTCTGTTGCCCTTTTCCAGCAATTTCAGAGTTGAATAAAAAAAAACAGTGAATTGACTCAATAAAAAATTACTTGTGGCAAAATTGTGAAGTGTCCTTTTTAGGTCTGCTGGTTGTAATAATCATGTGTACATTTTAATACAAAATAATAAGTGCAGAATCCAAATCCATATTATATGCAATCAAAATTCATTTGTTTCCCAGAACAGAAAAGAGATGACATACTTTCCAAGACATGGGCACTGAGTGTGTTTACATTCACTCAATATTCTGATTTTTGAAGTTATCTAATTATTCAAGTGGTCATATAAACAGCATACTCCATTTTCTTAAATCAGACTTAGGTTTTTTTTTTTGTTTTTTTTTATGAATCAGATACAGAAATATGGAGTTTAGCTGAGTAATCACATTTCTCAGCACATGTATACCATACTGTGTTTTTGTGCAAGCACTCTTCCTGGCAAGCTGCAACCTCCCCAAATCAAGGGATGAACATGTATCACAAACCAATGGGATGAACCGACCAGGACTCCCCCTTTCATTTTCCCCAGTATGTCAAATTCATATTACAAATAGAACTTAAACCTTAAAATAACATATTTAAGGGGTTTTTTTCTGGACAGCATGGACAAACTGCAAGTAGTGTGTGTGCCACAATACTCCAGGGGCCTGGGGTTGTGGGTTTGAGACTCACTTTGGTCATTGATATGTTTTCCCCCGTCCATGTGGGTTTCCTCAAGGTGCTCCAGTTTCCTCTCACTTTCCAATGACACATGGTAGGTGAATTGGCTATGCTAAATTGGCCCGAAGTGCGAGTGTGTGAATGTTGTGTTTGTTCCCCTCCAACGGACTGGTGCCCTGTCCAGGTGGTATTCCTGCCTAGTGCACAATGATTCTGAATTGGTTCTAGACCCACCATCTCAAATTAGGAAGCCTTTTCCTTCTCACTGTCCTCTATAACCAAATATCTAAATCAGTGACATCATTTGTCCTGCCCACTCTGGCTGATCAGTCGGAGTCTGTATGCAGGTTGAACAGGAGGACAGAGCAGTACAAATGCACTGGAGGGCTCCTTTGGTATTTTTCAGTATTTACATATTTAATTCAGTTGAATACAAGTGACCTTTTAGGTGTTTTCTGTGCCGGTTAGGGTTAGTGATATGTCTACACACACACACACACACACACACACACACACACACACACACACACACATATATATATATATATATATATATATATATATATATATATATATAATATGGCTAGATGCCATAGTCTGATAGAATATGTATATCATGCCTGTAGGTTACTCTGGTCCTGAGGTATGAAGCTTACAATATTGGCATTTACCGCCTGCAACCCTCGGATCTTGGGTTCTAAGAGTCAAGGCTCAATATCTCAAAACTGCTCAGTTCCAAGGAGATGATTTTAAATCAGTAACATAGAAAGTTTGACAACACTGTATTATATTTTTTAATGACAAACAAGGACATTGTATCATCAAGATTGAAGATTTTTATTTGCCGATTTACTACATGTAGGACATACGGTACAGTAGAGTACAGTACAGTA